>CM066328.1:65451150-66651150 GCA_033807585.1 Hydrophis major | reverse complement strand
ATAAAAAGTAGATCAGACAGCTCTGTTTGTTTCTTTTTATTTAAAGGAGCTCTTCAGGGCCTCCTCTTTTACTTTTCCTGAAGTTGAGAAAGTACCCACTAAAGATTAATACTTCATTTTATCATGTTTTTATCATGTCATTCTGTAAATTTTCCCAAGGTGAAATACACAATAAAAAGTAACATGATAAACAATGTAAATTCACCTAAATAATCAAGTAGTAGTGTATAAAAATAGCAACTTTATAAATGTGTAGGCCAAATGCTTACGTAAATGAGAAAATGTTTGCCTGTCAGTCCAAGGCCATTTTAGAATGAGTCACTGACTCATTTGGCAAAAACCTGAAGGGATTTTATATTTCATTTTTCTGTTTTGGTTAGTTACTTAAAGAAATTGAATGGATACTCCTTTTAATGCATAATTTGCTAAGGGTCTTTGAACATGACCATGGAAACCCATGAGGCTTACATCTTCACTGTAACAAAGTACCTATCAGTCTAAAATTACTGATCTGACAATCATAGTTCTTTTGTAAGCAGAATATACATACCTGCCCCAAGTTGTCTGGTATGGCAACTTTAATTAGCTATGTAATGTAAATATTACTAATATTAGGAAAGAAAGGTTTTGATTTTGCATTATTACTCTCACCTCCCATAAAATGATTTGGTAAATCTGTTTTGGGATATTATAACTTCATAATATAAATAGGCCATCACTTGGTTACATGCTCCTATATAAGCATTACATGGAAGCTGGCTGGGAAGGTTACAAATGAGACAGTGCAACTATCATAAATACATGCCAATTGCTAACCAGCCAAATTTTGATCACATGACCATGGATATGTTGCAATGGTTGTAAATGGAAAACTGGTCATAAGTCACTCTCATCCACAATTCAAGGCAATTTCCCCTTAGCTGCTCATTTTGCACATGAAGGTGCCATATGGTCTGTTAGATAAAGCATTGATTGCTGTTGTAATACAGGTAGTCCTTGACTTCCAGCCATTCAATTAGCAATCAATCAAATTTACCATGGCACCGAAACAAGTTATTTACAACTGGGAATACCCAATAAACTTTACTCCATTACTTAATGCTTCTACCCTTTTATATATGTTTATAGCTATAAGTGTGGTTTGCTTGTATTGAGATAGTTCAATTAACCACAAAGCTTCTTGGAGTTTACATTACAATGATTTTAGTCCATAGGAAAATAAACCTTTAACCTTTAAAACTATTGTATTATCCCAATTTTATCAGGACAACTCATTCTGCCGCTATCAATTGTAGGAGCAATTCTTGTTTTCAGGCATCTTCATTCATCTTATCATATACCTTATTGATAATGCATTTACAATGCATTATGTTTCCTTTCATTCATATATCTTTTTTGATGTCTGTTGAAGAGAAGTAATCTGGTCTTCATATTCTCTATCCAACATAAAATTGCAATGTGCTTTCCAAATTTTGCTCATTTCAAGGAATTGTAAGTTTTACTCCGGCGCCATTGTTCCTTCTAGGATTTTCTATTTTAGGAATTGTATGCCATAAATCTGGTAGTTATTCCCATTGCTGTCAATAATATATTCAGAATACAGGACTGAACTGCACAAAAGATTAAATTATGCTTCTGTTCCCTGCTACTGGTGTTTACTGTACTAAGACTTGCTATCACAGTAGCGTGAACTGGCAGCCAGGTGTGGTACCAGGACATATACCATCTTCCCAGGGCATCCTTTAGCCCACTGTCCTTTTGGTACAACAAGGCGATGTTTGACATAAAGTCAAGGAGTGGTTATGGTGAAGTTCAGGAAGACTGCTTCAGGATTTGGGAACAGGCAGAAGTAGCAGTGTTGGACTGCACTTTGTTGTTTGAAGAAGGAAATAAGTCAATTCTACCTGCCAAGAAGTCTTCTTCAGATGATCTTCATGTGATCTTACTCTTTTTCTGATTTCTCATAAATATTCCATAATTGAGGAAAACTCATTCTCATCCAAGTGAGAGGTGGATTTTATTTGGAGTCGTGGCTTCAGAGCTGTACCTGGTATATAGAAGTAACAACTGGATTATGCCTGTTATAGTTTGATATATTGCAGTTATTTAAATGAAATGTTTCATACGTTTTTTATGAAGTAGCATAAAGTAATCATAAAGAAGCTTAACTTAAATTTATGTTTGGAAATCACATATTTGGGTCAGTTGGGATTAGATTGAAGAGGTTTGTTGGTTTGCTTCTTAATGAGATTTGAGCAGTACTCATTTTATATTGAAGTGCATCTTTAATCAAGCCCAAAATATATGGGCGTAGCAAAGAACCATAGAACTATTGCAGATCACTAGCTGCTAGTTTTTTTCCAGATTGAGTTCCTTTGGAGCCTAGGATTCCACAAAACTAAGAGGAAAAAATGTTTATCTGCTAGGGAATAAATGTTATTTGTAGAGAGTCTCTACAAAATTAAAATTCTGTAGTTGCCCCTAAAGAATAACACCAAGTTAAGGTTAGATGGCTGAGTATGTTGGGATTTTCCCCCCTTTGTTGCTTTGGAAAGTTTCTTTGGATGTGGTTGGAAAATCACCTTTCCACAAAGGACAAAGTGAGGTAGGAGACACCTTAAATGTACTTAGCCATCTGCTCGCATCTCAATCAGGAGCAGCCATATTGATTTTTTTTCCAGATGCAATGTTATCAGCTGACATTGGAAGCTCCACCCCTCTTTATCAGGGTTCCTAGGGCTATTATTTTTAATAAATAGGTTCTATAGCCTGAAAGTTTTTTAGCCCCCTGACCCTACTGTTTTTGCCTCAAAAGCTTTTTGAAGGGAACTATGCAAAGGTTAAATGTGATTAGAAGATATCATTCATTGTAGAAAAATAAACTACAAAGAAAAATTGAAACCAATGCTGTTGTAGTAGGATAATGTATATGAAATCATTAATGGCTGATAGGTTAGATTAAATGTAGGCAATCAGGCTAATAGAAGGATTTGATTTCATAAAAATCCTTTTCCACAAAATTACAATGCATTATTTTTAGTTTTATCTTAGTTAAAATAATGAATATTTTCTACATGTGGTGAATTACAGTGCAAAATCCATTATTTTTAAATGGTTGGTTTTTGTTGTTCTTGTTGTCAGTTACAGCGATTTTAAAAGAGCGTAGTCCATGTGAAGGAATGAATAAAATTCAGGGAGTAGCATCAAGGACTTTGTAGCTCAGAAAAGTGAGTTTGGCAGTGCTAATTTGTATTAAAGTTGTTGTTGCATGACAGCAGGAAAAAGATTTAATGCTTGCCACCTGAATCAAGCCATAGAACATTGGTTTCTATAACTGCCATGAATTTGAATCAAGGCCAGTATCTCTAAATTTGAAATAAACTGATACTGTCTCAAGAAATAAAAAAGGTGACTTACATGTGGGAAAGTATTTAGAAAATAGTATTTCAATTTAATTTTTAGCAGAATATATATTTTGCAATATTAACATTCAGGCCTTTTTTCTCCTTTCTGGAGGGGAGGACTAAATGGTCTGAAAACCATTTACTATCTCCATAACATTCCTAACAAGCAATGATTTTCACATAAAATACAAGTTCCAATTTATACCCTCACTGTCACTGTGCAACTGCTCTATCAGAATGTCTTTTGTTCTTCCTTCCTTGTATATATAATACTTCAAATAAAGTAGGAATATGTGGTGTTAAAATATTAGTTGTGGCATTTACTTGTACAGAAATCCCTAGAAAAATAGAAAAATACTGACCAATTCCTCTATCCAGCTGGTGATGATCTGATCTCATCATTTTTTTCTCATACAGTTTTTCCAATCGTTAGTTTATGCTAGTATTTCTCTTATGATCTTGCCAATCGGCAGAGATTTTTTTAGAAAAATTGAATTTTTATTCATTTTTTTTGTTTACAGTATGAATTTAAACTCTAACCTGAAAAATTCTAAAAAGTTTTAAAAAATTAAACATATGCCAATCTTGGAAATGTTAGTAGCTCTGCTTCACATTAAAGACTGAATGAAATCCTTTATTCTTAATATAAATTTTCTCTCTTTGAATGGAAGAGCTTCAGTTTAAAGAAGGAAAAAGTGAGATCCATTCGAGCAGCGTTCCCTAACCTTTCCGGGTTGGTGTCCCCATGCAGGGAAGAGGAGATATGAGGGGCAGGGACATTTGTGTGCATGCACTGCTTCATTTGTGTGGGTGAGTAGGGCTGAGTCAATGTGTGCACTGGTCCGCTGCTCCCATGTCATGGTTGTGACACGATCCTTGCATTAGTGCTTCATTTCTGGAGGCAAGGGCTAATAGAATATCTTCTCATCCTTCTTTCTTTTAACAAGTCAGTTTGGGAAGATTTATTTACAACACCATGGATCATATTACTGGGAGTTACTGGGAAAATGGGGTACACGGTGGCTCAGTGGCTAAGGCACTGAGCTTGTCATTCAGAAAGATCGGCAGTTTGGCAGTTTGAATCCCTAGCACTGTGTAATGGAGTGAGCTCCCATTACTTGTCCCAGCTTCTGCCAACCTAGCAGTTCGAAAGCATGTAAAAATGCAAGTAGAAAAATAGGGACCACTTTGGTGCGAAGGTAACAGCGTTCCATGTGCCTTTGGCCATTGCTCATGCTGGCCACATGACCATGGAAACGTCTTCAGACAGTGTTGGCTCTTTGGCTTTGTAATGGAGATGAGCATCGACTCCTAGAGCCGGAAACGACTAGCACGTATGTGCGAGGGGAACCTTTACCTTACTGGGAAAAGGAGAATTGAGGAATCTACAAATTTTTTCTCCAGTTTGATCTAAATCTAAATTTGTTTATTATATTTACTCATTTAACATATATTTAAAGCTGAGAGAACATTACAGTTGACCATTGGGGGAATTTTTGTGTATTTTTCTCCAGCATGCCTATTGGAGAATCCACATGGGTTGAATCTGCTTTTCTGCCCAGAGACTGAGTCATCAATCTTTGCCACGCCTCTTCCTATTGGGCCAGGAAATCCCCAGTCGTGACTCAGTCTTGGCCTGATAGAGATATGGCAAAAGTTGGCTCCAGTTTTCTTACAAAGCAGCATTCATTGAGTGTGTGGATTCTCCAAAATGTTTGGAAAAATAGAAGACAGCAGTAATTGGATTTATACAGCCTGTTCTTTGCCCCATTATCGCATGGCTTCCCCTGAACCACCAATAATGGCCCAACAGCCCAGGCAAAGAGGGGACAGCTCAGTCACCAATTCCCACCTTTTGGGGAGTGTGCTACAGAGCCACAGCCACCGAAAACATCAGCATGCTGATTGCATGCCCAGACTCACCCGGGTAACTCCAGAACGGTCATTTCCTTTCGTAGCATCCCATAGCTGATCGTCTGGGTGGGTGGGCACCATTGTGATTGTAACATTGTGGCAATTTGTGCAGGCTACCCCAGGAAACTGGTCTTGCTGCCACTGCCACAGCCTTGGGGAAGGCATCCAGGGCTGAAGATCTGCCTCAAGGATAAGATTTTGCAGGATTGAGCAATTAGCTCTCCTCCTGTCACAGTATCTGGACTCAACTCACAATGGCTGATCACTCAGCTGATAGTATGGAACCCAAAACAGCTAAAAGGTCCAAGCAGAGTCCTGAGAAGGCCAGATCTGCAAGTAAAGAGGCACCAAACAAGATTAGGGCAAAAGCTCTTTATTCCAGGAAGGATACCAGAGCAGAAGAAAGAGATGCACACAGAAGGCAGAAGGTTCTTGAAAAGCAGTTCTCCAGAGCTGAGAAGCAAGCCAAAAAGGAGAGGAATTTCCCCTCCCCCTAGCCAGAGCCTCGATGTTCCCACCCTCAGCAGTCATTAATGTAATCCTTGCCTGCAATTCAAGGAGCATGGTCACCAGAGGGAGATAGAGAGCAGGTTATCTTCTCTCAGCAGGGGAAATTTCAAACAGAAATATTTTCCTTTGACTGCATGATCCCTAACCCTACAGAATCACAGGTTAGAGACAGACCTAGGGTTCCAGAGGCCACACTCCAACCCCACTGCAACGGGGCTCTGCTCAGCAGATAGATTTGGACCAGAATTGACAGAGGACATTAAGGCCCTTATTTCTCGGGCAATTTCACATGGGGTGGCCTCTACCCTGAAGGGGAGGAGCCATCCCTTTTCCCTGGGGTCTGAACCTCCATTGCAATCCATGCAATACCAAGTTTCTATGAAAACCACTTAGACAATAGAGGGCAGCAGCATCGGCCCACTCCATAAGAAGTAGGGCATCAGTTATGGAGGAGGAAGATCAAAGAGAGCGAGGATTCTCTGAGGATGAGGTTTTATATTCTGACCCTTCCCCCTTCACTGGACTATTTGGACCATCTCTGTTCACCTGCTCCACAAACCTAGTACCATGGTCCAATTGATACTCAGCCTTGCGTTCCAGCAGTACCAACTGACAACCCATGGCCCTAATAGCAGGGTTTTTTTTGTACTCACAGTCTTGTAGCAGGAGATAACTTGTCCCAGGCTGTTTCTGGACATAATCCAGAGACAATGGATGCAGCCAGGTTCATTTCCCACCCCAGGGGGTAATGATAAAAAGTTTCTCCTTAGAGCTGATCGGATCATCCAGAGAGTGGGTGGTGCTTCAGTCTCTGCAGCTGTAGGCTGAGCTTAATTTTGAGGAACGCTCCCGCCACCATCATGTGGCTCCAGTGTAGCATTCCCCAGTTTTGCTCAGCCTCTTGTGTATCGTGTGTTTTCTCCTTGGCCGTTCCAAATTCTCCTTCTTGCTGATTCATTTCCTTCTACTCTCAGGTTGTATTATTTTCTTAATTTTAGATTCTTAGCCCTGCGCAGTGGTACGGACTCCAAATTCCCCTGGACAGCGTGGTTTGCTCGTTCCAGTGGGTGGCAAGGGGAGGGCTAGCAGTGTCCTCACGCTACCGCCCCACTCCCTCCGGAGTTGCCCAGCCCTGCTGCCTTCCTCTCTGTTAGTTCTCCTTGCTAGTGATTTAATTTGTTTCGTTCTGTTCCGTTCTCCCCCCCACGCTGTTTTTTTGTTTTAAGTAAACTTTTATATCGTTTGCTTTGCTCTCTTCATTTGCGGACCTACTGTGTCCCTGGGGAGGTGTTTTTCTGCGTGGCTAAGAGGCCCCATCGTCCCCGTTGCAGGTGGCTGCCATTTTGGCACCGCCTCGTGGCCGGGCACCATTTTGTTTTTTGAGTTTTTAAAAAGACTCGCATTGGAGCGCTGCATTATTCCCAGCCAGCAGCAGAACCCGTAGGCCTGCTCAGTGCACTGAACTTATTTTCTGATCTCAGCCTCCTCAAACGGAGGCTAATTTCAGTAATCTCCCACAGCTATCTCATCCAGCAGCAGTAGTTTTTCTTTAACATCACCACTTCCACCCAGTTCTTGCCTGGGAAGGCAGTCAGTCTCAGCCTGCTCCCTATTCAGGCCTCCGGCGTTCATTAGGAGATTGGATACAAACAAATACCTTTTTTTCCCCTACATCTTGGTTTTTCCTCAAAAATAAATAAATAAATAAATAAATAAAATAAACAAAAATAAATATAAATAAATAAATAAATAACCAAAAATAAAAAAGGAGAAGCAAGGAGAAAGAGGAAGTAAAAAAAAAACAGATATAGAAGGGGGGGTGAAAGAATTTTGCTAGGGCTCCTGGCTTTTGTCGTAGGCCGACCCCTACTGCCTCTTATCAATTATCCTTGAAATGGCAGAGAGCAATCCGTCTAAGGGCTCTTCTTTGAAGGCCAAGTCCAAGACCCACCATCTGCGCAGGCAGGCTAAGGATAACTCCAAAGCCTCACAGAGGGATGCCCTAAGACGCCATAAGGCATTAGAAAAAGAGTTTGATAGACGCACCAAACAGGCAGGATCACTGCCTCCGGTGCTTCCACCTCCCACTCCCTCTCCCTCCACCCAACCCCCGCCTCCTTTAGCCTATTCCTCCCTATCCAGGCGCAGCTCAACCTCTCAAGGTCACAAGCCCCTGGGACCTTGGCCGCAAGAACACTAGAAGCTACTTTTACCCCCACAGCCGCCGGCTTGCACCAAGAGGAGCCAATCACTCAAGAGGTTCCAGAGTATCTGAGAGCCTGGATGGAGTCAGCTTTCCGACAAAAGGCATTGCGGAAGGACTCCAACAGATAGTCAGGCCAGGCCTCCACCCGCTGGCCCCCGAGCCTGAATCTCTCTCCGTAAGATCCCTCCCTCTCAGTTTGGAACCGCTCCAGGATCAGGTCCCCCCCCCCCAGGGGTAGGTTTCCCTTACAGTCGGGGAGGTGGAGGAGGAAGCGGAAGGGGGTTTGGATCCATTCAGGGAGGAGGAGGAATTCGAGTTGGGGGACTCACAGTATCACGAGCCCCTCTCCGACGTGGAGCCTTCTGAAGCAGAGATGTCCGAGGATGAGGGCCTCACTCCCGATCAACCAGCCTTTGTAGGATTATTCAAACCCCAATTATTCAAGTCTCTCCTGTTCAAGGCCAGAAACATTTCTGGATTAAAGTCCCAGGCTCCCCTTGAGCCCTCTCCCCTTCACTCGGAAGACCCAGAGGATTCCATTTTTAAACAGCCAGTAGTGGAAGCAGAGGTTATCCCTACCCCTCCCATCTTCCTTGATCTGGTGTCGAAGCAGTTAGCTTCGTCCGTGCCCCCCCGACCCCGTCAGCCCATGACAAGAAGTTTTTCAACCTGGACCCAGACCTTTACAACTTACTAGGCACCCCGGAGGTTGATGAACCCATCGTGGGTCTGGCTGCTTCCTCCATCCTCACCAACCCCTTAGAGGCCTTGAAGCCGGACGACAAGTGAGCCGAACTGGCTCTTCACTGAGCTCATCAATCAGATGCCTGGGCAATTAGATCGGCCACGGCCGCCTCATTCTTCACCAGATCCTCCATTCGCTGACTCTGCCAGCTCAAGCAGCACATCCCAATCACCATGTCCGAGCCCATCAGGACATAGCCAAAATAGCTGAATTCTCGGCTGACGCCACTTTCCACTCGGTTAAATTTTCAACCAGAGCCATCTCCTCCCACGTCACTGCCCGCTGTCTGCTTTGGTTAAAGCATTGGCAGGCAGACCTCAAAAATAAGGTCAGACTGGCTTCCGCTCCCCTCGTGGGCAACAAGCTGTTCGGACCATCCTTGGATCCCCTATTAGCGGAGGGGCAGAACAAGAAGAAATTTCTTCCTTCCCTCACCCGTAGGTCAGAACCCAGGTCCCTTCAGCCCTTTCTGAGAGCTCCCTTCCATCCCTATTTCCAATCTTCCTTCTCTCCAAGGCCCCCTAGGCCCCCCTCCTTTGGGTCGAGCCAGCCTCAAGAAAGGACCGATCCCTTGGACAGGCACAGAAGGGGCGGTAGTTTCAAGAGGCCTTTTCGAGGCCCGGGTAGCCGGCCCTTCCGATGTTCCCGATAGACCACAGGATTTGATCCCCATTGGCGGACGCCTTTGGGTATTCGCTCCCCAATGGGACGTCTCCACTTCTGACACTTGGGTCAGGGACACCATTAAGTTTGGCCTTGCCCTCGAATTTCAATCTACCCCCCCAACTTTTTCATGCCATGCCCCCTCCCCAAGAACCACACCAAGCACAGCCTTATGGACTCTGCCATTCAGCACCTACTTGCAATCCAGGCAATCCAGCCCGTCCCTCAGTCTCAAAGAGGACAGTTCCTATGCTTTCTGGCTGATGGTTTGGTCACTTTTGAATGCTGGCGGTGCTTTCACTCTAGTGGTAGCATGAGACAGAGTCTACAACCCACACAAGTGGCTCAGGTAGTGCTGCTCATCCAGGATGGCACATCAATGTGAGCTGTGGCAAGAAGGTTTGCTGTGTCTGTCAGCGTAATGTCCAGAGTATGGAGGCGCTACCAGAAGACAGGCCAGTACATCAGGAGATGTGGAGGAGGCCGTAGGAGGGCAACAACCCAGCATCAGGACCGCTACCTCTGCCTTTGTGCAAGGAGGGACAGGAGGAGCACTGCCAGAGCCCTGCAAAATGACCTCCAATGGGCCACAAATGTGCATGTGGCTGCTCAAATGGTCAGAAACAGACCTCCATGAGGGTGATATGAGGGCTCGACATCCACAGATGAGGGTTGTGCTTACAGCCCAACACCGTGCAGGAAGTTTGGCATTTGCTAGAGAACACTAAGATTGGCAGATTCGCCATTGGTGCCCTGTGCTCTTCATAGATGAAAGCAGGTTCACACTGAGCACATGTGACAGACGTGACAGGGTCTGGAGACGCCGTGGAGAATGTTCTGCTGCCTGCAACATCCTCCAGCATGACCGGTTTGGCAGTGGGTCAATAATGGTGTGGGGTGGCATTTCTTTAGGGGGCCGCACAGTCCTCTATGTGCTTGCCAGAGGTAGCCTGGCTGCCATTAGGTACTGAGATGGCACGTGGAGACCACACACACTACTGAGCCTCATTTTGACTTGTTTTAAGGACATTATATCAAAGTTGGATCAGCCTGTAGTGTTTTTTCCCCACTTTAATTTTGAGTGTAACTCCAAATCCAGACCTCCATGGGTTGCTAAATTTGATTCCCATTGATACATTTTGTGTGACTTTGTTTTCAGCACATTCAACTATGTAATGAACGAAGTATTTAATAAGAATATTTCATTCATTCAGATCTAGGGTGTCTTATTTTTGTGTTCCATTTATTTTTTTGAGCAGCGTATAATAGGGGAGTGAAAAACTGGTTTTGTGGCTGCCGTTGGGTTTTTTTCCCTGTGGGAAATGAGTCCAAATGGCTCTTTGAGTGTTTAAGTTTGCAGAGCCATGCTATAGGAGTACTCCATAGTGGTGCAGTGGTTAGAATGCAGTATTGCAGGATAATTTTGTCACATTGCCAGGAGTTTGATTCCTTCTATCCTGACTGGCTCAAGCTTGACTCTGCCTTCCATCCTTCCGATAGCGATAAAATGAGGGTCCAGATTGCTGGGTGCCAATACGTTGTCTCTGTAAACCATTTAGAGCTGTAAATCTCTGTGTAGCAGTATATAAATCTTAGCACTATTATATATGTTGTATTGTATTATAAAATAGTCATGATACAGGCATTTTTAATTTTAAATATAACTTGCATATAACACTGTTATTTCACTAAAAGTTTTGAAAAAGAAATAAGTGCACTTTTCAATTTAAACAGCAAATGAAAACTGTAGAACCAGAATGTAGCTAGCCATTTCAATTTTTTTGATGTCTTTGTTGAATTTAGGATGCTTTCTTGAGCTGGCTTTAATGTCCTGCACAGAACCCTCGGGATAGAGTGAATCTCGCTTACCTTAACCTTTTTTCTGTGTTCAAAAGGCATTCTAAGTCTTTTTGTGGAGAATGGCAATCTCTTTGGAATTGATCAATTTTATTTCTTAATCAGTTGAAGTGCTATCTATAGGATAACAAAAATATCTCTTTTACTACAAGTTGTATTATTCTGTTGGGCTAGAAGGAGGCTGAAAACATAGCTTACATCTATGGCATAATAATACTCAACATTTCTTCTAGGTACATAGGCCAGAGTTAAAAGTTAAAATGATATTAGAAAAGGATGCATTCAGTTTGAAATGTCAAACTTTATATGAAAAATTTTCTCCTTTAAAAATATCATGAACCAACAGATATTTTTTAAAAAATGACTATTCATAAAAGGATAATTTTAAAGTATTGACAGCTTAGCTGTAAACAGTTACATTTACAATAGTGAGAATTACAGGAGGTTGGTAACTTTGATTTTGATTAAATTACTAATTCACCAATATTTAGCACAATAGTATCTGAAAATTGGTTTTACCCATTTTAAAATATTTTCACCTAGTGGTGAAAAGCAGGATTTCAAGTTTCTTTATACATAAACTTGTATGGAATACTCGTTTCTGGTTTTCATTAATGGGAATCATATCAAACCATGATTGTTCTTCCAGTATAAATTTCTTCATGTCTAATGAAAAATTAAGTTCTTCTTGCTCTCTTGAAAAATAGGAGGATCTATTACATCAGACCTCATTATGAACATTTTAAATTTCAAATGGAAATTTGAACAACTACATTACATCCATATCAGCTCCATCAGCTTCCTGAACATTCTTCTTCCTGGTATTGGAATTTTTATTATTACTGGGGGATCTTTAGAACTCTTAGAATCTTTAGAACAGGGGTCACCAACCTTTTGGACCTCAGGGACCACCATACATAATTTTAAATCCCAGGGACCACTAACCAGTTCTCTGGGCGTGGCCTAATTTGTGGGTGTGGCTTGGTGGTCATGTGACTGGCTGGGCATGGCTTATATGTAAATATTATAAATATTTATATAAATATTGATTTTTTTTATTAAAAAGAGCAACTATTACCCAAAAGCAGGCAAAGCAGGCAGGAAGATTGAGTTGCTCACAGAATCACAGATTTATTCAGATATCTATCTAACTGCTATTGGCCAGCTCAGTCTGTCACATAATATTTGCTTGCAAGCAAACTCACAAAATTAACTCACAACACACCATGTATGTAAATATTGATTTTTTAATATAAAAAACAGCAATTTTTACCCAAAATCAAGCAAAGCAGGCAGGCAGATTGAGTTGCTCACAGAATCATTCAGTGATCTATCTATCTGCCATTGGCTAGCTCAGTCTTGTCACATAAACTTTGCTTGCCGTGAGTCTGCACTGAATAATAGAACCTTCAGTTCTAAGGGAGGTTCTGCTGTGCTTAAAAGCAGAGCCGAAGAGCTAAAGATGAGCTAGAAAGCAAGAAATCCAACCATTTTCTGCTTCCTAGCTAATCTAAATCTCACAACTGATGGTCGGAAACGTAGCAATTTAGCAGGCAAGTTTGCCGGGTAAGGAGTGAGTGGGCGGGGAGGGTTCCCGCAGGCCATGTGGGCAGCACAGCCTTGTGTTTCTGTGCAGCCTGGATTAATTGTGGGGTGCTCTGGGGGTGAGATTTCTCTGTGGCCCACCAAAATTTTCTCACAGCCCACCACTGGTTGGCGACCACTGGTTGGTGACCGCTCCTTTAGAACACCTGTCAACAAATAATTAGTATTAGTATTTTTATACAATTTTAAGTATTATATCTTCATTTCCACAGTAACTAGTTGAGATAAATTATTATTTCCATTCTCAAGAGTGATAATATATTTACAGCTTACTCAAGAAGTGTTCTAACAAGCTTTTGGTTTAGATGTGCTGGGGTCATGGACAATGCTAATTTAATAACCAAGGCTCTGGAGTAAGCAAAGTAAGGCTCTGTGTTCCTTAGCAATGGAACACAGTGTTATATTGTCATGTTTTTGTTTTTATTTTCTTATTGAAACTTCAATATATGATCTTTACATGTGCAGAAAAATTAATGTGTGTCATTTAAAGCATTTAATATTAGAATTTTTTTAGTTATGATAAAATCTGATTCTGGAAATAAGCACAAGATAATTAGATTTTGAAGTATGTGCATAAGGTATTTATCCACCTCGGTCAAATAATACAGAATTTTCAATTATATAAGCTCTTAATATTAAGCAGTTTTTCTGTGGTGCTGTCTCGCAGTGCTGAAAATAAGTTATGAATGCAGTACTGTTCAAGAATAAAAAGGTTTGCTTGGAAGAGAGTGGTGTGCCTGGGCCTCTGCTATTGAGAAGATGCCAGTCATTAATGAAAACATCTTTCATGAAACTATAGCTGACTTTCTTGTGATACAGTACAATAATACAAAGAATTTAAAATCCAACTAGTGTGTGAAAATGTTCACAGTGCTTTTAAAACTGGGAGGAAGTATTTACTTATAATTGGACTATATTAACCAATCACACCCAAAAAATAATTTCCCCTCCATATACCTCAAACGAAAACTTGAATAAATTGGGCCTTTATAATCCCTTCTTTGCTCTGAAATCTTTTTTGTGCCTCTTGATTGTAACTACAAAAGATGTCTTCTGAGAAGAAAAGCCTTAAGCATGACATCAGAATAAAGGAATGTTCTCCACAATGAAGCATGCTGAAAGTAGTCCTTGTTTAAAATAATGTTTTTATTACAAAGTAACTCTGGAAGCAAAACTTGAATATAATATAATAATTTAGTTATTTCGCATTTGTAAGAAGGAAATGCATAAGGCTCTTTAAGCCCAGTGGAAGATAAAATTTCATATTACAGTAACTAAATAAAAGCTTGTTCTGCTATATGGAAGGATCTGAATCTACAAATGTCTAAATAAAATAAAACGATTAAGCATTTTCCAGTATATGACTATTGTACTCAGAGAAAATGAAGGCATGAAATAATGACAGAGCCTTCTGTTACAGAGAAACAATGGAGGCAAATATATCTTGCTTTTCTCCAAATTTTGCAGATCTTTCTGCATTGATTTTTTTGTAAACAATTGAGAAATCAATTCATTTATATATACAAATAAATAATCTTTTTTTTTTCTCTGAAATTATTTATTTGGAGATATAATGAAGGATAGGAAACAAAGTATTTCTGATTTATAACTTATGATTAAATTCTAATTAAATACTTCTTTATTATTTTAGTATTACTGGTTAATACATAATACCCACCAATTCATTTGAATTTAGCAGAAATTCATTTGAATTTAACAGTGGCTATTTTTACACTAATTATTTACTTTATGTTAATTGTTAATTTAGGATTGGAAATAGGTTTTCCTGGTTGAAAACATTGAATATGCATGCTTGAATTTTTTGTATTTTTCTGTAAATTTAAATGTTTATGGTATGAATGTAACTTTTCCCTTTTTGTTATTTTTTTTACCTTTGATGTTTTGTTGATATTTATCTTAATTAAAAAATAAAATAAATATCTTGAAAACAGTAGCTGTTTTAATTTGTTTGGGCTGTTTTTTTAGGGGGCTGCCACAGGAGCACCGCTTCTTGAAAGTGATGTAACTGTGTAGTTTGTTTTGAGATTTGTAAATGTGATCTAGGATTCAGACAGCTTGGTTTGTCTGAATCTCTTGTAGTCCAAAGCATTATCAGCAATTTTCTCCAGTTCCAACATTCACAGCCTTTTTTCTTTCCTCAGTTTTTTAATGGTTCACCTTTTGTGACCTCATATAATTAGGAAAAATCATAATCCTGACAATCTGTACAGTTGATGTTTAAACTTACAGTACTTTTTCCAGGCTACAGTTACTATCAATGCACATTTTTCAGCCAAGGAAGATTGTGTCTGTTATTACTTCAGCTTTTAGCCTTTTTGCTTCAGGGCAGCATTGTCTGTTGATATAATCTTAGTATTTTTAGTTTGAATAATGGCTTGATATCTGTATTTTTTTTACTTTTAAGAAGTTTCCTTAAATAAAAATAGTTTCTTCAGAATGTCTGAGGCATTCATTTCAGCATCTTTAATTACAGCAACTATTTCTTCTAGCCCAGAGTTTCTTGTGTCACATTCTTCATATAAATTAAATAAGGTGACAGTGTGTGTATCATTTTTGTTTCTTTATATTTTGCTTTGTGTTTCATTCTAAACTGTTCCTCCAATAGATAGATGAATTGAACTGGTATATACGTGTTCTTAAAAGCTAACTGCAGTGAGTTGTAATCTACACTATCAAAAAGCATTTGTGTAACCACTAAAGCAAAAATAGATATTTTTCTGACACTAATTTGCTTTTTCAATTACCCATAGGGTATTACAATGTGATCACAGGTGTTTCTGCTTCTTCTGAATCCATCTTGAATACCAGATAGTTTTCATTCCTTCTATTAAGATTGGGTTGCAAAATTATCACACTAGCATGTAAGATGACTGCAGTTTGAGCAGTCTTTGATATTGAGGTTTTGGTTTTAAAATATAAATTGATCTCTGGCGGTTCTCTGGCCTCTGGTGTATTCTCCTGAGAGCTGGTCGGATCATCCAGAGAGTGGGAGGTGCTTCAGTCTGCGTTGTTGAAGGCTGAGCTTAATTACTGAGGAATGCTCCGCCCTCCGTCACGTGGCTCCCTTGCATTCCCCAGTTTACGCTCAGCCTTCGTGAGAGTAGGCTGTGTACTTCACCACTCCTTGGCCGATTCAAGAGCTCTTTATTCATCAGGTTTGATTATCATTGCCCCGGTTCTCCTTAGCCTCTAAGCACATTGGGATAGTGATTAATCAGGGGAGCACGTTTCTTCGTCCCCGGGGGGGCTGCACAGCGGGCGGCTTCCGCGCTCCGGCGCCAATCTCCCCCCCTCAGTTCAATCCTCTTCCTGCCGCTTTTCTACGTTGCACTCATAGCGGCTTTATTTGATCGCGCTGTAATAGCGCAGCTAGTGTTCCCCCTCACCGTAAACGCCGATCGCCCCAGGAAGGGGTGAAAATCACCTGGCTGCTTCTCTTGGTCCCTAGACGTGCTGGAGAGGCTGATTTTGTCCCTGAGCAGCCCGTGAGTAAGGGAGTGTGGGCGGCCGCCATTTTGGGCGCCGCTGCGTATCGGGCACCGCTTTTAGAGTCCTCATTGAGCTGTGAAGGGACTAGCTCTAATTATAGGCCTTCCAGCCTGTGAGAGCTATCAGATATTTAGGGGAATTGGCAAACTTGTTGGCTTTCCGCAGCACGCTCAGGGCAGGAAATAGCAGCCTATCCCTCCCGGTTGTTGCCTGGGAGCTCCAGCTGCCCGAGGCCTCACTCCAGCCTCAGGCGTTTTATTTGGCACATTGGCAATATTAACAACAATTCCTGGGGTCACTCCTTCCTGGGAGCTCCAACTAGATCTTGGATTAAATATTGTAAATAATAATAATACTAATAGTAATATTTATCATTACATAGATATCTAAATATATTTAGATATACAAATATATAGATATAGATATAGATATTTAGATAGATATATATACGTATTTGCATATATATATTTTTACATCTTATCAATATTTGGCTATTTCACGTTGCCAACACTGGTTGTATTATATATCTTGATTGTATGCTTAGGTATAAAGATATTAATAAATATATTAGTTTATATACATTTAAAATTCCAAACGGGGGTGCGTGCCAGCGAAAGGACACCCGGCCTTTGTTGTAGGTCGAACCCTTGGCGAGCCAACCGCCTTTACATTTGTATTACAGTCCTTTCCTCTACAATGGCAGATGACAATTCCGCTAAAGGCCCTTCTTTGAAGGCCAAATCTAAATCCTACCACCTGCGCAAACAGGCTAAGGAAGCCCCTAAAGAAACTTCCAAAGCTTCTCAGAGGGACGCTCTCAGACGTCATAGGGCACTGGAGAAAGAATTTGACAGACGATCTAGAGAGACACAACCGGTATTTCCAGCCCCCCCTCTGCTCCCTTTACCTCCAGACACCCCCCCTTCTCCAGATTGCTCTTCCCTCTCCAGGTGCAGCCCATCCCAGGGACACCAGGTTCCCGGACCAACGACCAGGCGGACTCCGGAAGCAACATTTACGCCCACGGCCGCTGGTCTGCGCCATGAGGAGGTCGCCATAGTTGAGCTCCCTGCGCACATGCAGGCATGGATGGAACGGGCTATTCGCCAGGGGATTGCAGAGGGCCTGCAACAGATGTGCAGGTCTGGTCCTCCCTCAATGGCACCCGAAAACGACTCGCCATCAATCAGGTCCTCGTCTAGATCGGACCCCACTCTTGGTCAGGTACCTTTACAGGAGGGCAGTCCTCTCCCAGAAAGGGATCTGGAGGAGGTCATGGAGGACCTAGATCGGTTCGGGGAAGAGGAGGAGGAATTGGAATGGGGGTCTACGCACCAAGGGGAGCCCCTATCGAGATAGACCCTATGGAGGGGGACATGTCCGAGGACAAGGGCCTCACCCCGGATCAATCCACCTTTGTGGGTCTGTTCAAGCCGCACATGTTTAAATCGCTTCTATTTAAGGCCAGGAACATTTCTGGCCTGTCTGTACAGTCCTCCTCGGCTCTCCCTTCCCCAGCAGAGGGACAAGGGGACGCCATCTTTAGGCAGCCCGTGGTGGAGGCGGAGGTGATCCCGGCCCCGCCCATTTTTCATGACTTAGTCTCAAACCAGTTAGACTCCACAAGGGCCCCCCCTGCCCCATACAGCCAGGACAGGAGGTTCTTTAACCTTGAGTTGAGCTTCTGCAACCTGCTTAACACTCCTGAGGTAGATGAGCCCATCTTTGGTTTGGCATCCTTGTCCTCCCCCAGTGATCCCCTGAGGTCCTAAAGCCCGAGGACAAGAGGTCCGAGCTTGCTTTACATAGGGCTTACCAAGCGGACACCTGGGCCATTAGATCGGCCACCGCCGCTTCCTTCTTCACCTTCGATCTGGTGGCTCCATCAACTGAGGCAGCATGTCCCCCCCTCTAACACAAGGGCACACTAGGACATAGCAAAATTGACGGCTGCGGCAGAATTCTCGGCCGACGCCACATACCAAGCTTTGGTATGTCCCACTCTCTGGATGATCCGACCAGCTCTCAGGAGAATGGGCGTTGGTTCTTACCTGACATGCCATTTGTCTGGAGCCGGGAGGATCATCCAGCCCCACCCTTTTAAGTTCACCGTCTGGTGGGGTCTTGTTTCGGCCAAGGAACCGCTTAGCATAGTAAGATGAGAGCACGATCTTCTCTTCACTCTCGTCTTCGCGTAAACTGGGGAATGCAAGGGAACCACGTGACGGAGGGCGGAGCATTCCTCAGTAATTAAGCTCAGCCTTCAACAACGCAGACTGAAGCACCTCCCATTCTCTGGATGATCCTCCCGGCTCCAGAGAAATGGCGTGTCAGGTAAGGACCAATGCCCATTCTCCAAACCCATTGTTTATTCGGAGGTCCTTCCTTCCCCCATCATCTTTCTTAACTTAGTCAAAGAACAGTTTGCTTCCCCACTGCAGGCCTCAGCCCATCGTCCCAAGATAGGCAGTTCTACAACGTGGGTCCTTCCTTAGCTATGGCTCTGCCAGTTCCCCTAGTAGATGCCCCAGTTGTAGCTGCCTCCTCCTCAAGCACTCCAACTGAGCCTGAGGATGTACTAAAGGCAGAGGACAAACACTCGGAACAAACACTGAAGCGTAACCATCAAGCCTCGGCTTGGGCCATCCAGGCCTTGACTGCTGCACCATTTTTTACAAGGTCTTCCATCCACTGGCTAGGCCAACTTCAAGGCCGCATCCCTCATCAGACTGTAGGTCGCATCAAGACCTCAATAAGATCATAGCAGCAGCAGAGTTATTGGCGGATGCCACCCTCAACGATGCCAAGTTCTCTTCCAGGGCCATGGCATCATCAGTGGCAGCTAGCAGACTGGTATGGCTATGAAATTGGCAAGCGTAGCAATGGAAGTGGAAACTAGCTTCTGCCCCATGTACCAGTGAGAAGCTGTTTGGAGATGCCGTTGATCCATTTGTTGTTGAAACAAAAAACAAAAGGAAAGTCCTTTCATCAACAGGAAAGAGGGCAGACTTCCATCTTACCCCATATCAGCCTCCCTCATTCAGGCCCAAAAATGCTTTTTGCTTCTCCAGACCTCAGAGCGTATTCTCAACGTCAAGATCAACGCCATGAGGTTACCGGCTGACAACAAGCTGCGGGTAAATGGCCCTTACATGGGCGAGGGGGTCACTCCTTCTGTCGCTCTAATCTCTCATTCTCCCCTCCCATCGGAGGTCATTTGGCCTCCTTTGCTTCCAGATGGGAGGAGTGAATGACAGACACCTGGGTACTCAATACAATAAGTCGGGGTTACAATTAGAATTTTTATCACGACCCCCAGAAAAATTTCTACTCTGCCCCGTTTCCCGGGTCAGTTCATGAAGGGCACTTATGGAATCGGCCATTAGTCACCTGGTCAATATAAGGCCCATTCAACCAGTCCCTGAATTACAACATGGACGTGGGCTTCATTCTTGGCTTTTCGTGGTCCCCAAGGCCTCGTGGAGGGGGTGGCGAGCCATTCTCGACCTAAAATTTCTGAATGAGTTTATCCCATATGGGCGTTTCAAAATGCAGACTCTGCATTCTATTCTGGAGAGCATTCAGGAGGGTGACCTCCCTTTTTTCCATTGAGGCTTACCTCCACATTCCCATCTGGTCTCATCATCGCCAGTTTCTCTGTTTCTGTTACCAGAATTCCCACTTCCAGTATTGGGCCTTCCTTTTGGGCTCTTGTCTGCCCCAAAAGTCTTGACAAAGTTGCTAACGGCATTGGTGGCTTCACTCCAGTCAGTTCCAGTGAGGATCCAATGCTACTTGAGCCTGTCATCCTCCACCCACTCTGCCCATCAAGTTCTTCAAACCACTCTCCATTGCCTCCAGTACCACAGTTTTTCCATCAACTCCAAGAAAAGCCATTTCTTCCCAATGACCCAATTGCTCTATCTGGGAGCCATCATTGACACAACTCTGTGCCAAGTTTTTCTGTCTCCAGCCTGAGAGTAGAGCCTTACCGAGATCATTCTACAGGTCTAATGTCAACACACTGTCTCCCTGTTGCTGTTGTCCAAACTTTGGGGCAAAATGATCTCGTGCATAGGCATTGTTCTGTGGGCACGGCTACCCACATGGGCTATACAATTATTCCTGCTCCCCTTTCAATGAGCAGGAACCAGCCACACATCTGCCAAGGTTCTGCTCTCTCCAAAGGTCCGCCATTCCTTCAAGTCGTGGCTTTCCCCAGCCCTTTCAAAGGGTCTCCTGTTCAAGAAACCAGACAGACTGATCATCACCACCGATGCAAGTCTCCTAGGTTGGGGAGCCCACATGGAGGGTCTCATGGCTCAAGGGATCTGGTCCCAGTTAGACAGGATTGGGCCCATAATCTACTAGAACTCAGAGCCATTTATCTAGCCCTGAAACATATCAGGGACAGGATAGTGGGGTCCCATGTGCTAGTCTTGACAGACAACATGGCTGCAAAGGTGCATGTCAACCAGCAGGGAGGCACAAGGTCCAGGGCCCTCATGAGCAAAGCTGAAAGGTTGGGGAAGTGGTCAGAGAGACATCTGTGGTCTATCACAGCAGACCACATCTCGGGAGTCAAAAACTCCCAGGCTGATTGGCTGAGTGGGAGCCCAGTTGACCACACAGAATGTTCCCTTCCCCAGGCCATTTTCAGGGATCTCTCCCTCACGTTCAGGAGCCCGGAGGTAGGCCTCTTCACCTCTCCCCAAAATGCTCAAGTAAACAGATTTTTCACCAATTTTCCTTGTCAGGGAGTGGAAGGGACCAATGCACTTCAGAGCAGATGGCCCACTGGTCTCCTCTACGCCTTTCCCCCTCTTCCCATCATTCTGGCGGTCATTTGGAAGATGTTGGAGGAACAGGCAGAGCTGATTCTCCTAGCTCCCCATTGGCCAGGAGACCCTGGTTTGCAGATCTGGTGAACCTGTCTGTAGCCACTCTCTGGAGGATTCCAGACCACAAGATCTCACTACATCAGGGGGCACTGCCCCACCTGGATCCCCAGTGGTTCAAATTGATCATGTGGCGCTTGAGTGGCAACTATTAAGAGAAGCCAATCTCACAGACCAGGTCATCCTTACTATTCAGGCATCTTGTAAATCTTCTACGACGCATATGTACAATGCCACCTAGAGAGTTTTTTGTCATTGGTGTCACAGGGAAGGTCTATCTCCTACAGTAGCAGGAGTACCACAGGTCCTCCATTTCCTCCAGGATGGCCTTGACAAAGGTCTGGCTCCTAACACTTTACGCCATCAAGTAGCGGCTCTTCAGTCATCTCCTGGGATTCCTTTCCTTCCTTGGCCCATCATCCTTCAGTTCAGAGATTCTTAAAAGGGGCTTCCAATCTCCGCCCTCCTGTGGTTCACAGGTTCCCATCCTGGGACCTTCACAAGGTCCTCCAGGTCCTAACAGAACCTTCCTTCAAACCCCTCAGAAAAGTGTCCCTTCAATTCTTGACCTTCAAGGTGGTTTTCTTAAGAGCCATAACTTCAGCTAGAAGGGTGTCAGAGTTGGCTGCTTTATATTTACAGCAGGACCTCTGCACTTTTCATGACAATAGAGTTGTTCTTTGTTTAGACCCTACCTTTGCACCCAAAATAAATTCTGTATTCTACAGATCCCAAGACATAGTAGTTCCTGATTTTGGTTCCTGTCCACACCACGCCTTAGAGCGCAAGTGGCACACCTTAGATGTTAGAAGGGCGCTTAGAATTTATATCAAATGCACTTCAACGTTTAAGAAGACAGAGGCTATGTTTGTATCCTTTTCCCCTTCCCACTGGAGGAACAAGGCCTCTCCTGCCACCTTAAGCAGGTGGATCAGGGCTTGCATCACACAGGCCTACAAAGCCAAAGCTCTGCCAGTTCCACACAGCTTGACAGCACACTCCACTAGATATGCTACAACTTCGGCTGCCTGGGCCACCCAGGCACCCCAGAGCAGGTTTGCAGAGCAGCTACATGGACATCCCCATCTCCGTTCATCAGACACTACCGCCTAGATTCCTATGCCTCCACAAGTGTGGCTTTTGGCAGACGGGTTCTTCAGCAAGTGGTGCGTACTTTGGAGTGAGAGACTGGACAAGGACCTTCCCGAGGACATGAAGGCTTTGGTATGTCCCATCCTGGGCTCTCGCAGCAACATGGAGGAGAATGAGCATTGGTAAATGGGCATTGGTAAATTTACCTGAGAATGCCCTTTCTATCTATGCTGTTATAGAGAGCCCAGCCCCTCCCTTGTTGCATCCGGATTGTGGTGAGGTATGTTATGGTTCACGATTCTGTTTTGGCTTTCAGAGAGACACTAAAGTCTGTCAAGTATCTTTGCCAAAGCTGGGGGGTTTCTCCCACAGGCTGCTACTTTTATACTGGACGACTCAGCTTGATGATGTCATCAGGAGGAGTCATACCCGTCCTGGGCTCTCTAGCAGCATAGATAGAAAGGATGTTCTCAGGTAAATTTACCAACGCCCATTCCCTTCATATTTCTTTTCAGGACTTTTCCAGTTGCTCACCTTCCAACATCATCTTCTTATTTATTTAAATATTGCCTTGATCATGGATCTTCATGACCTTGGCAGAATACTGGAGTAGGTTTGGGTTTAGAATCACCTAGACTTATTTTCTAAATAAAACATGGTTTAAATTAGTAAGAATGTAATGATTTCAATGTGTAAAAATTACCCTGAAATTACTATATTTGGTTGCCAAATGGAATGATTTCTATATCGTTTGGACTTTCTTAGCTGCCACAAGATACAATGCTTACCTGATCTTTTCAGGCTGCTGATAGTGAAAAGGAAATCCCAAAATACTGAAATAAGGTGACCTGTTCTAAGATGATGCCATCTACTGCTAGAATTTTTCAGGAATCTCTTACATAGGAATATAGAATTGTTTTCATTTAACAGTAAAATAATTCTAAAATTTTAATTGTTTTATACACCTTACTCAGTCTTTTAATTTGCTTTCTTTTTGCTGTGTACCATTTGTTTAGCTGCATTGCTATCTCAGCATTCTATATCTTTGATTATAAAACTATGCTTAAATTTGGTGATTGACTACCATACAGATAATTCATTCATTAATATATATACCTAAATATTATATTCTGTGTATTCAATGCCCACGCCCAAAATGGGTTGGGTTTTTTGGTGCCTTTGAGTAATTTTTTGATCCCTAGATCAAATGTCCTTCAATTTTCTTGGCAAGTTTATATGTCCTTCAATTTTCTTGGCAAGTTTTTTTGGAAGTGGTTTGCCATTGATTCCTTCCTAGAGCTATGAGAGAATGGCAGACTCATAGCCACTCAGCTGACTTTGTGGCTAAGAACAAGGCTAAAGGTCAGTCTCCTGGCTTAATACTCTTAATTTTTATAGGTAGGAAAGAAAATTTTTAAATGTGGGTGTCTGTATAAAGGAAATTGGTGTGCACTTGCCTACTGAATCTGTTTTATTCTATAATTGAGACATTTGAAATATGTATCTTTCATAATGTCATTAATTTTTTTAAAATATATTTTGTTTCACAACATTTAAAATACATTCTAATATGAAAAAAAAACACCTTTGGATAGATAACAGAAGAAATAAAATCAAAACCCCAAATAAAAACAATGTAGGGGAACAAAATAACAAGAGTACAGACAACCGGATCTGTGATGGACATAATCAGCCAAAGGTTCACTGGAACACTGCTGATTTTAAGTATTTTCTAAGTGAAAGCAATTTTGGGGCTGTAAGATCCTATGGGGGGAAGCAAAGATTGGAGTCTGCCATAAAGGCGTGAATGAGGAGGATTGCCTCAACAGACTTTCTTTGAATGTCTTACATAGAGAATCAGATTGAATTAGTCTGATCTATTCTGAAGCTTTATTTATCTAGAGCTTTAAAGCTAAATAATTACTTTGTATCAGGCTTAAAAAATTAATGGTAATGAGTGTAGCAGCAGGAGATTGATCTGCCAGTAATCTAGCTGCCATGCTTTGTACTACTTGGACCTTCTACATCATCTCCAAAACTGATACCATAGACATCCAATCAAGTGATGATCAGTGCATTAGTTACTGTTCCCAGAGAACTCTGGTCCTAGTATATAGATTGTCCTTGACTTATGACTACAATTGAAAATTATGTTGGTAAATGAGGCAGTTGTTAAATCAGTTTTGCCCCATTTTATGAACTTTTTGCTAAAGTTGTTAAAGGAATCATTGCAGTTATTAATTGAATCATATCATTAAGCAAATATGGCTTTCTTCATTGACTTTGCTTGTCAGAAGCTAACAAATAAATACATGCCAGTTGCCAAGCACTTGAATTTTGATCATGTGGGAATGCTGCAGTAGTCACAAGTGTGAAAGCCAGTCATGTCATTTTTTTTCAATGCCATTATAACTTTGAAAGATCACTAAATGAATGGTTGTCAGTTAAGATTAACTGTAGTTGTAATTGGAGCACTGGTTGAAGCTTGAGTAAAAACCCTGTTGTCCATGTTTCCTCTTGCAATTTCAGCAGGAACCTAAATCAATTTGTATAGGGGGAGTGGCTTCCTCCAGACTGCTAATGGGACCAACTTTGCTAAATGCCCGATGGCTGGGATTTAAGCAAAGTTTGCGTTGCCTCATCTAGATTCTCAAAAGTCTCTAGGCACCAGTTCAGATTTCTGTGGAATCCTTGGTGACCCTATATAGCTCAGTGACAACAGCAAATTGATGACAACTCATCCTGAACTAAAGATGATCTCTCCCTGTGATTTCTCACTTATGTTAAACAATATTAGAGAGCACATCAAACTGTTTAGAAGTCCAAACTGAAATGCTTGTGTATATCTCCACAATGAACATGATTGTAACTATATGCATTCATACAGGAAAAGAACCATTTTAATATGCTGACCATACCACAGTCAATGGTATTTAATACTACTGAGGTTTACTCGCAGTCAAGGTTTGAACACATGTTGTCCACCAGAGTAACTGATGCTGAGATCCCATGTCATGAAGCATTGACAAAAAAGGATTTCAATTATCATTATAATCTGTTTCTTCTAGGATTCTTTTTATCTGATTTGCTACTAGTTTGGATGCAGAATGAAAGTTCTCCAAATTGACCCAAGCTTGGAAGGGCTTCTTGGGAAGAATAACAGGAGGAACAGCCAACTCCTATGGGCTAAGGAGCAGATCTTGTTTTGGGATGGAGCAGTTGGGACTGTATGCACACTCATACATGAGATACATATTTTTCTCCAATTAATTCATTATAGACCTACATTCCTTTGTGACCTTGTGACTCTGAATACACAGAAACAATACAGTATGTACTTCTCCAGTGTCTTTATTATAGAGACATTCATACTAGCCTCATCTCACTGTTAATGTATAAATACCCAGGGCACACAGGATAATACTACACCCCCTTGCTGCTCTCTGATACTAACCTTGCTACAACATAATGCTGCCACATTCTGCACAGTAGCACTTACAATCCATCCTGTGACATAAACTCGTTTTAATGAGTATCTAGTTCATCGTTCTAGAGTGTTCTGTATTGTGATACATTTCGTCTGCCATGTACTAATTTTTAAGCCCCCCTGCATCCATCAAATGCTGTCTCCCCTTTTAGATTCTTTTTAGGCTTTTGCTTTTATACATAATTTTGATTTATATCTTTTAACTTTTCATTATTTTTTACTCTTAAGGGTATTTTCTGTGCTTCTTAATTAATTGTATCCTCTTTTGCTGTTTTTTTAACCTTAATATGGATTTTATTTGACAAGATACATATGGAAACACAGTGTTCCTCTCTACACATGTCCATTCATCCATAGTCAACAAGTCACTTGCGTCTCTGTGACCTCCCTTTACTTGTTTCACTAGGGGTGAATGAATCTCTTCTAAGATAAGGAAAAACCTGCCTTTTGCTAGTGGAGAAACTGTTTCATTGTGACAAAATTTGATAATTGAGAGGCTGTCGCTTGTTCATTGATTTTGCCTTCATTTTGTTTTTCCTTATCTATGAAGCCTGCAGCATAGTAAATTTTAATAGTTCTGTCCCACCAGTAAGCAGTTGAGCCATGGAATGTGTAAGAAGTTCATAGATAACTTTATGAGGTTCTTAAAAGTTAATATGCTCTAATGAAATATACCGAAATAAGAAGCTTCGGTGGTGCAGTGGTCAGACTGCTGTACTGCAGGCCATTTCTATTGACTATCAGCTGCTGGTAATTTGGCAGTTCAAATCCCACCAGGCTGAAAGTTGACTCAGCCTTCTATCCTTCTGAGGTGGATAAAATGAGGAACAAAATTGTTGGGGGCAGTATGCTGGCTCTGTAAGACTGCTTTAGAGAGAGCTGTAAAGCACTATAAAGTGGTATATAAGTTTTAAGTGCTATTGCTATACAGAGTATTTCATAAAATGTAGTTACAGGTAGTTTTCCTGGTCAAGCTATGGCAAAGTTATCCATTGTTCTCCATCCTAGATGTTTATTTGTGGACCAAAGTAGCTGGTTTTGAAGAAACAACCATCCTTCAGTAAACTTATATACTATAGTCATTGCTTCATTGTAGTCTCGTATGATCTGCAATTACCTGTCATGTCTTTGGAGATAAAGAATATTTCTAAGTCATACCTTGCATGAAAGGAATGTTAGTAAACTGTTAAAAAAAAAACAGTTGTGGGAAATCAGAGAAGGAATCTTGTCCAAGTCTGTTGACATCACATTTAAAAAAATAACTTTTTTTAATGTGTCCTGGCATGTTTTGACAGCACATCCCTTTAAAATAAGTTTTTCAATAAAAGCATGTGTCTTAATATTTTCATACTTGAGTATCAGAGTTGTGGAGGAGAAGGCTGTTTCCGTATGCTGGTCTTTCGATAACTGGTTATGTGGCTATTCAAAAGCCATGAATATTCAGGATGTGCACAATTGTGCAACCATTTCCTTTTCTCGTGTTTGTCCTTCCTTTAGAAAGGCAAACTCAGAGAAGTTAAATTGAGTGATAAGAAGTGTATGTCATTCAGAAACTGCACACTTTCCTGACTGCCTTATTCTCTTAAAAGTGAGTGGAACAGGTGTACAAGTGTTGTTCCCCTCCTGCTGCTTTGCCTGCTTGCTGGCTGCCTGCTGATACCGTCTTTGCCACTTAGATATTTATTTCTACAATGCATAATTAAAATTAACAATACACAGAGAAAGTGGGTGGGGGGAGGAAAATCACATTACACTCTCAAAACTTTGCAGGTTTCTTTGGATAAGGCTGTTTTAGTGGCTTATTTTATATTTCATATCTGAAAAACTGGAAGAAGTGCAGAGGCAGGAAGAAATTGGGCAGGTTGCTGTGGTAATGGGAAATAAAAATGTTCCTGACAGAAAAACAAAACAATAGCTTCAAAAATACTGAAATTACCAAATTTTTCTACCATTTCATGATAAGTTATACAGTTTATTACTCAGAATATTTCCTGAGGTTTTTCTGTAAAACATTGTGCGTGGGAATGCATGGCTTTGGTATGGTTTCGCTTTCTGAATTATATTATGTGCAGTTAATGCCTACAATTTACATAATTTGTGAAATATTTCAGTCTGTAATTTTTATTTTCTATTGTGGAAGGCACATTCAAGCTTTTTTATCTTCTTGAATATTTGCATCTGTTGGAATTGAGGCAGTTTCTAAAACTTAAAGAGTAAATAAATAGTTTAGATTCCATAGCCAGGGTTTGTCAATTTTAATCTTCTAAATATTGTCTTTGATGGTTTTTTTTAAGTTTTATTGTTTTTAAGACAAACATAAACAAACACAACATAAAAACATCAAACCATCTTCCATACATGTGCATACAGTGTGTTGATTGGTTTACAAATTGTTTTGTGCTTCCACTTCGTAGTCTTCAATTACAATTACATTGTATATGTTCTCATATTGTCAATCAGATATTCTTAAATACATTAATATCATTGTTAATCAATCATTTGATTATACTATTATTCATGTTTTACAAGATAATCCATATTTTACTTAATTTGTTTTATGACAGTTCATATTATCATCTCAAATCTATCCTATAATCATTTTGTAGATATAATAAAAAATACATCTTTATATATTCATTATGTTCTAAAAATCTGCATATTTCATTACCATGTTTTATTGTCTAACCATTGATAGAATAGATCTAAATTTTATAAAATTGTTTATCTTCTTATTCTCTGATTTCAAATGTCAATCTACTCATTTCAGCACATTCCAATATTTTCTTAATAGCTTCCTCCTGTGTTGGTATTTTCTCATTTTTCCAATTTTTAGCAAATATGGTCCTAGCCGCTGTTAATACATTTACAATCAAATATTTCAATTGTTTACTATATATTTCAGGTAAAATTCCCAATAAAAATATCTCTGGTTTCAAGTCTATATGATTTTTTGTCATTTTTTCCAACCATGTGTGGATTTTAGTCCAATATTTTTTGGCATCCGCACAAGTCCACCACATATGGTAATATGAGCCAGGTACCTGATGACATTTCCAACATTTTTCAGATTTGTTCTTGAACATCCTTGCTATTCTTGTTGGGGGGAAATGCTACCTGTAAAACATCTTATACAAATTTTCTTCATATGCTATTGACATTGTCATTTTATAATTTTGAGACCACAATTTTTGCCATTTCTTTAGATCAATCCCATATCCAAAATTCTTCCCCCAAGCAATCATTGTTTCTTTGACTTGTTCTTCTTCTAGTTTAATTTCTAATAAATTTCCATGCAATTTTTTAATCACCTTTTAATCAGTACCTGTCAAAATCTTATCTAAATCAGTCAATTTATCATAGAAACCTTCCATTTTAGAATCTTTATCATACCTTGAATATGAAAACCAATTCATCTTTATACCTTGTTCCTCTAGTTTTTGCATAGATTTGAGTTCACCCTTTTCATTCAATATTTCACCATATCTAACTGTTTTTTCCTTTTTGTATATTATAGGATAAGAAAATGCTTCAATAGTCGATAGCCAGACTGGAAATATTGTCTTTGATTTTTGTCTCCTGATTTTTTATGTGCCCCCTTTTTTCCCTGGAGTGTTCATTCTAGCTGGTTTCATGGTTTGCAGTATAGTTCATAGTTTTGCAGTTTCCATTGCTGGTGTGTTTTTCTACAGATGTTTGGAGATTTGTCTTAACAGAATTTGGAGAGTTGCAAATAAGAAACGATCTTTCATTCACATATTAGTTTGGAAGTGCAAGTTCAGATGTTTGCCAAATACACTTATCCCACATTTGTGCTGGTGTTACACCTTATATTTGCTGAATATTTCAGAGAATATTCTTTGCAAAATCTTTTATTTCTGCAGGAATTCAAATTGTTAATTATGGAACATTCATTGTTCATTCCAGAACATTCATACCACATTTAATAGTAATACATTTGTTACTATTGAAGAAAATAATTTTTGTTCCAAATTCCCCTCCCATGGCTTTATGAAATAATTATCCTCAATGGATTATGTTCCATGCCTCCTAAAACCTGAGATTTCTGCAGTTATTTGATTAATTAAGAAAACAGAATTGAGAGGTAATGTGAATATTGAATTGGATTATTTAAAATAATATGCTAAAATGCCCAGTAACACTGAAAATTAAATCTGCTTCATATGGCCACATATTGGATCTGATTAATATGTTTAAAAATGTTTCATTAAAATATTTATTTTTGTTTCACTCCTCATCCTTATTCACTCCTTATTCAAATAAAAATACATAACATCTAAATCTAAAATTGGGAAGAAGCATCTTTTCATAACCAAGTTATCCTCTTGTGGTTTGGTAAGATTTTAATCCCAATTAAGCCTCCCTAAATTTCAGTAGGTTCCTCAAAGTTTCTGAAGAGGCTTTCTGAGGGGTATTGCATGGAAGGAGGGAGAAATTCTTTCTGTTTATTTTCTGGATCCAAGCCAGTATCAACAGCTGCTGGCTTTTGGAATTCTCAGTAGGAAAAACTCTTTCCACCCCCTCCTTGCAGCTGTTATCATGTCAATTATATTTTTTCCAAGGGGCAAAACTTCCATTTTCAATGAAATTTATATTGTGCGTTGAATATTGAAAGATGTAAGTATTAAACTGTAGTCTTGTTCCAATCTGAATAGATACCAGAACAGCTTCTGCCTTTCAGAACTGAACAGTATATTAATGGGAACATTTTTTTCTTAAAATAAATATGTTTGTTTAATACACTTGTAAGTACTCAAAGCTGAGAGATGATCTCAGCCAAAGAAGCTTATGTTATCAGTATATCATCACCCATGATGCTAGTGAGATATGGGCTTTTGTTTTTAAATCTTGGTGACTGATCTGGGTGTTTATAATAAATATAGTATTTTTATACTCACTTCAGCAATTATAGAATGGGAAAGGATTTTGGGGTGCCATCTACCCCAATATTAAAGGTTTTCCCCCCAAACCTTCAACTAGGTACTGGTGGGACCCTTGTGAGAATGTTTGATGCTAAACATATCCTTCTTCACCATTTATCACTCTCTTGTTTCATATTATTCGAAACTGTTTTAATAGTGTGTGCCATCCAGAGTTATTTTGGAGACAGGTGCCCGTATATATTTGATAAAAATTAATGTACAACTACAGATCTGCTTAAGGACCTTTAGTAAAGTAGCCATCTCCCAAAGCAGTCTGTGTTATTTGCTGAACAACTATTACCATTCCAACTAAAATCTGCTTCCTTGTAATAGAAACCCATTGTTCCTCATTTGCCTTGGAAGAATCCCTAACCATTCTATCTTGTCTGACAGCATTCTCTGGGTGTCTCTTCTTTTTCATGTTCAATGCCTATAACATTCTTCCTAATTTTTTTGGTCCCTTATCTTCTTGGTTTGTCTCCCAATTACACAATCCAGTTTGTCACTGTTCTTCCTAAAATAGAATGGTCAGAACTGGATGTAATTCTAAGAGAATGACTGACGCAGAACTAGGCTTAGAGTGATTTCTCTTGATCTTAACATCATACCTTTATCAATCCAATCTAAAGCTAATTATGGTACAAATAAATAATATATTTTTTAAAAAATAATTGCCTTTGATATGATATTAATTATTCTACTTTTTAAAAATCAGGTGTTGCTGATTTTAAATGGAAAAGTTGGGTTATATGTAAATTATCTTCGAAATAAAATAAAAACATTTTTCAGCCTTGTCATGTTTTCTCACCTTAAAAGTCCTGCCTTCTTTCATTTCAATGAAATGTATATAATAAATCTGTTCTTATTACATCAACAATTTAAATGAGCTTTGTTTACAATATTGCTTGTTGCCCTAATATTAAACAACAACATATATAATATAGTATGGATTACATCACATTACTTTATATTACATTATATTATGATATATTATGGTATAGTATAATATGTTACGGAATAATATACAATACAATACAATAACTGTTGTGCTGTGCTGTGCTGTGCTGTGCTATGCTATGCTATGCTACGAGCCATGGTGGCGCAGTGGTTAGAGTGCAGTACTGCAGTATTGCAGTACTTCTGCTGACTGACTGCTGACTGCAGTTTGACAGTTCAGATCTCACCAGGCTCAAGGTTGATTCAGCCTTCCATCTTTCCAAGGTGGGTAAAATGAGAGCCCAGATTAAACAGTTTAGAGAGGGCTGTAAAGTACTGTAAAGTGGTATGTTGTTATTACTATAATATATAATAAATATATACCATTACATTACATTATTAATGTTGCCATTTGATTGGTAATTTAATGATGGGCTTTAGATATTCAAATATATGGCCAGATTGATGGAATTGAATTAAGTTTTTGGACAGTTCATGGACAGAAATTAATACTTGGCTGTTTAGAATTTTGGCTGTAGCTCTTTATTGGTGCCCAAAATCTCTGCTTTTATTGAGCTTGCTTGTCCTTTATAATTTAACCAATCATGCAGCTGTTGCTACTACTGCCATTTTCTTGCAAAAAGCTGTCTGTACCAGTCTCAACTATTCTGCCTTCCCAAGACTGAGATTTAATATTCTAGTTACTGTAATGCAAAATATAGCATAGAAAGAGATCATTTCAATACTGACAAACATCATTATACTATTATAATTGTTGTAAATTTGCTGTACAATTGTAATTGACAGTAAACAATTGTAATTGTTTATTTGATGCTGGACACTAAACCATCTACAAGCCTCTGTTTAAAAATAGTTTAACAGAATATCTTCCCAGCTAACCACTCCAGTCTTCCCTTCTCAGTTAAGCAAAGCAAAAATCAATATACAACATACAAAAACTTCAAGTTTTATTTATCACAAGTGGATTCTGTATTTACTGGGCATTGGAAGGGTACCCTTTCTGAAAACCAACCCTGGGGACTCTAGGTATTCATTCCTAACCACAGTGATAAAATATTCATTGTGATGTTATACAGATAAGAGGAAGATTTACATTGTGATAAATCTATTGTCATTTGTCTTCTGATCCCCATCCCTCTTGACACTGTTTTGTCTACAGAGCCTTGTGGGGGAAGAAGGTAGAGCATAATGACATAATTCTGGTTGCAGAGCTTTGCAAAAATAAGGTCTTTAGGACAATGAGCCATAGGTTCAGCTTTATGAAGAAGACACGTGCAAGTGGGGAAGGAACTCTTGTCATCATCAGCCTTATCCTGTTTACTGAAGAAAAAGATTCTGCATAGGAATCAGCATTTGTGGAGCTGTGACCTGCCATCTTGCATTAAATACAGCTCTCAGAACTAAAGAATCTATCCATGTATTCTTTAATGTTAGGTAAAGAAGAGGCGTCAGCCTAAGGTAGATATGAGTAAGAAACCACTGCCATAGGGGTCTAGAACTACTTTTATCATCACAGCTACAGTAACAGAATCTTGCAAGTTTGAATACGTTTCTTCCCCCCCCCCCCCCTTTAACATGTGAATTAAGCCTGTCTGAGACATTTATCCAAATTAATTTCTTGGAATGGGCTTTAAGCCATCTTCATAGCTTTCATAGCAACTCTTTTTGCTGTCTTTCTATGCCCAGTACAGATAGACAGCCAATATTTCTGGATTTACTCAGAAACATAAAAAGTTAGAATTCCTCATTACACCATTAGAAATAGGGAATACCTGGAAGCAAAATGTATCTATTAAATTATTTTAGAATGTAGATAGCTAGCCATTAATTCTTGGTACCAAAATACTTGTTATTGACAATTTAGGGAAGAAATTGTGCTGAGAAAATAAGATTAAAAGGGAAGAAAATCTGTTTATTAAAGCCATCCGAAACATCTTACGGTATACAACTACACGGTATTTGGTATCTCCTGTTTGAAATGACATTAATAACTGACATTTGTGTCATTTTTAATACTTTTTTCTGTGGCTGTTACTGATTCTTGGCACAGGTTTTTATGCTTTACTATTCTTGGCCTCATTTGGCTTTATTGCTGTTTAATCTGATTAGCTGTGGGCAACCATGTGACTTAGTTGATGTTAGGGATTACAAAGCACTTCACGGAAGTGTTTTAAGTAACATTGTTAGATATTATAAAATATATTTCAGTAAAAAGATAATGTAAATTGAGATTTGAAAAATAGATGAGCCAAAGCTCCCAAAACACATGCATGTGCATGTGCACACACACACACACACACAGAGAGAGAGAGAGAGAGAGAGAGAGAAAGCAAAAGAAAGTTCAACAGGAAGAATGACAGAAGGGGGAAAACAACCTTATTTGCCAAAGTGAGTCTTGCTACTAGATATTTTAAAGCATATAAATATATTAATTATGTTGACTGTTGACATTACAGAATATTTAATAAAGGTTTTAGTCTGTGTCATGTTTTCTTATAAGACAAAACTTGGGTTTAAAAATTAAAAGCCCTCGAAAATAAACTTTCTCAGCTATCAGAGGACAAGGGCACTGAATTTGCCAGAAAAAGCATGGTCTTTAGCTCTTGCTTGGATAGTCCAAAATGCTATTGGACAGATAGTTCATCAGATATCTCAGTGGCGAAATGAAGAAAGAGGAAGAATTGTTTAAATGTAGATCCAGGGCAGCAGATATTTTCTAGGGACAGGAGAATACAGTATAAGTGATCTAATCAAATTCCATTCAGTCCAGATGTCTATAACTGAAATATATTGAATTAGCAATTTGAGTATGGAAACAGACATATATATTAAGAATGCTAGAGAAATACACTGCTCAAAAATATAAAGGGAACACTTAAACAACACAATTTAACTCCAAGTCAATCACACTTCTGTGAAATCAAACTGTCCACTTAGGTAGCAACACTGATTGACAATCAATTTCACATGCTGTTGTGCAAATGGAATAGATAACAGGTGGAAAGCATAGGCAGTTAGCAAGACATCCCCAATAAAGGAGTGGTTCTGCAGGTGGTGACCACAGACCACTTCTCAGTTCCTATGCTTTCTGGCTGATGGTTTGGTCAATTTTGAATGCTGGCGGTGCTTTCACTCTAGTGGTAGCATGAGACAGAGTCTACAACCCACACAAGTGGCTCAGGTAGTGCAGCTCATCCAGGATGGCACATCAATGCGAGCTGTGGCAAGAAGGTTTGCTGTGTCTGTCAGTGTAGTGTCCAGAGCATGGAGGTGCTACCAGGAGACAGGCCAGTACATCAGGAGACGTGGAAGAGGCCGTAGGAGGGCAACAACTCAGCATCAGGACCGGTACTCCGCCTTTGTGCAAGGAGGGACAGGAGGAGCATTGTCAGAGCCCTGCACAATGACCCAGTGGGCATGTGCATGTGCATGTGGCTGCTCAATGTGGCTGCTCAAATGGTCAGAAACAGAAACAGACTCCATGAGGGTGGTATGAAGGCCTGACATCCACAGATGGGGGTTGTGCTTACAGCCCAACGCTGTGCAGGACGTTTGGCATTTGCCAGAGAACACCAAGATTGGCAAATTCGCCATTGGTGCTCTGTGCTCTTCACAGATGAAAGGTTCACACTGAGCACAGGTGACAGAGAAGACAGGGTCTGGAGACACTGTGGAGAATGTTCTGCTGCCTGCAACATCCTTCAGCATGACCAGTTTGGCAGTGAGTCAGTAATGGTGTGGGGTGGCATTTCTTTAGGGGGCCACACAGCTCTCTATGTGCTTGCCGGAGGTAGCCTGACTGCCATTAGGTACCGAGATGAGACCCTCAAACCCCTTGTGAGACCATATGCTGGTGCGGTTGGCCCTGGGTTCCTCCTAATGCAAGAAAATGCTAGACCTCATGTGGCTGGAGTGTGTCAGCAGTTCCTGCAAGATGAAGACATTGATGCTATGGACTGGCCCGCCTGTTCCCCAGGCCTGAATTCAATTGAGCACATCTGGGACATCATGTCTCGCTCCATCCACCAACGCCAAGTTGCACCACTGACTGTCCAGGAGTTGTGGGGTGCTTTAGTCCAGGTGTGGGAGGATATCCCTCAGGAGACCATCCGCCACCTCATCAGGAGCATGCCCAGGCATTGTATGGAGGTCATCCAGGCACGTGGAGGCCACACACACTACTGAGCCTCATTTTGACTTGTTTTAAGGACATTACCTCCAAGTTGGATCAGCCTGTAGTGTTTTTTTCCACTTTAATTTTGGGTGTAACTCCAAATTCAGACCTCCATGGGTTGTTAAATTTGATTTCCATTGATAATTTTTGTGGGATTTTTTTGTCAGCACATTCAACTATGTAATGAACAAAGTATTTAATAAGAATATTTCATGCATTCAGATCATGGATGTCTTATTTTTGTGTTCCCTTTATTTTTTTGAGCAGTATAGTATTTTTCCTAGTGTTTCCTCTCCCACCCCTCCTTTTTTTAAAAAAAATCAACTGAACATTGAACCATTGATTGGTTGGCAACAGGAATTGATTGATCAGTTTGTCACCAGACGTCATGGGCTGAGAGAGATTGACTGGTCCAAAGTCAATCAGCCAACTTTCATGTCTAAGTTGGGATTCGTATTTGGTTTTCTGTTACTTTAACCACTAGATCAAACTGGCTCTAATGGGGAAATAGCATTGCCATGTACATTTTACATTCCTCAAACTTGATACTTCGTATCTCTCCCAGTGTGAATTGGGACCATCAGAAGTAGCTAACCATCTTTCTATTCCATGGCATTGACAGCTGCTGAACTTGCAAACTGATAGCCTTTATTTTAAAGGTTCTGGGGGGAAACCAATCACAGTAATTTTAATATTTAGTCTACCAACATCCAAACGTAAAGCTCATTCCAGATTTAATGTTGATTTTTTTAAAAATGATTCCTGTAATGATTCCTTGCAACTTGTCTGTCCAGTCACAACCAACTACATTTTAATGTTAAAGAATAACCTATGTGGAGAATTACGGTAGATTCTGCTTATTTGTTGTCTCCATGAGATAATCTACAGCTTGTGGGAAATATGATCTGTGGACAAGGAAAAGCTGATGTTAAAACATTTTTATCAGATTTAGGATTATTTGCATTATAATTCAGATTGGCCTATATGTGTCTAATTTTTTTTAAAAAATGTTCTTAGCACCAGGGTCAATCCAGACAGAAATCATGATTTTTGAAAACTGTTTCTTCTCTTTTCTTACCACCAAATCTCTTCTACAAATAAAATTTCATTTTATTAGATTTTATCAAGTCCTTTAATGACTTTGAGAATAGAATGAGCATTTCCTGGGAAAAATCAAATGCCTATATACAAATGTATATATTAGTGTCAGTACATCCACTCCATCTTAAATAATTTCAGTGAAATAATTAACCCTGTAGACAAGTGTGTGCTAGTTACTCTGATGCTGGACTGGAATCGGTCATTATCACTGCCTTAGGAAGATGGGAACAATGGTAAGGCAGCCAAATTCAATCATTCATTCGTTCATTCAATCATTGTCTGAGGCAGCAATAGAAATGGCAAAAAAATATTGTTCATGAGATGTACCAGGAAAGATAGCAAAAAAAGTTTCCCCGTCTAGTCGTGTCCAATTCTAGAGAGTGTGCTCATCTCCGTTTCTTCGCCAAGGAAGCTAATGTTGTCTTAAAACATTTTCCATGGTCATGTGGCCAGCATGGCTATATGCCAAAAGCGCACGCAATGCTGTTACCTTCCCATCTAAGAGGTACCTATTAGCAGACACTGGGAAATTCAGTGGCTGGAAAGGGATGGACTAAGACAGCACTGAAGTCCTGATTATAGTGGCATAGCGGACTATGCCCTGGATCCACGGAAGCAGGGATCTACCTTACTAGTCAGGGCCCAAGGTGCAGACTATGCAGAGAGATCTTGGAGGCAGTCCAACATATAGTGGCAAGATGTAACATTCTTGCTATGTAAAGAATCAAATAATTTCTGCTACAAACATTAGTCATCTGCTTTGGGAAACAAATTCAATGGTATTTCGTATCTATGTATCATTTAATATATATGCTTATAGAATGCTGTCATTTTGTAAAAGAATAAATTTTATAAATACATTTTTCAAGCAAAATACTATTGTGAAATTTTCCTTAAAAATTCAGTTGAAGTCACTTTACATTATCTATAATCTGTTTTTAAAGCTGAACTATGCATTTTTAGGCATGAATATATGATGAAGCTTAAACTTTTTTAATTGAACTTTCCTAAGCATTAGTTCATCATAAATAATAAGGGTATGTTATGAGTAATTTATTCTTGTCATCTATGTATATGAAAACCTCTTAACTGATTACTTTGAATATGATAAAAGCAAAGTGCATTTAAACGCTGCATTATATTTGTCATTGTAGGTGGATCAATCTGTTGATCCTAGAGTGAGGCAGACCCACTCATTTCTTTCATTCATTTATGTGATGAAACCATCATAAATGTGTATCTGATGAAAGACATTGCCTTTTAGAGGAATGAATTTACTGATGAAAAATGCTCTGTGTTTAAGAGGTTTTCACTTATCCCATGTTAACTGTATAGAGTGAATCAATCTCCTAGAATGTAAACAAACTGAATTGAGAAGGAGAATATTTTCCATTCATGAGCGTCAACTTGAATGTTTGTTGGAAAACAATGGTTATAGTTGTAGCTAATGCTTGAGATACATGTTAATGTTGTATTCTGTAATTTAATTCAGCTTTCCCTTTTACCTTAATAACAGTCTGCAGGTCTCATATTTTCATTTAGTACTAAATGAATATGTATTGACATTGGATCAGGGCAATTGTCACAATGCTGTTGATGATTGCAGAGGTGGTACTTTCTCAATACAAACCAGAGGCATCAGCTTTGTGTAGATTATTGTTAGATCAGGAATGGGAGATGGAATTAGATATATAAGTTATTCACAGTTAAACCATGTGGATAATAACATTCATGAGATGTACAACAATGATCTTTATCTCCATTGCAAAACAGCAGATGTGCTTTTGCAGATAGATATTGTAAACATGCAGCGAGAGAGCACACAAAAGTCAATATCCTTAAAATAGACACATTTATTTGCCACATACTGCATATACAAACTTCTTGTGTACGTTTCTTTAAACGAAGATGTTACATGAACTATTCTGTATGCACCAGTAAAGCAAAGTGGTAAAATGCTTAATTCTTAGCCAACTCATGCCCATTGTGTTATAACAATTTTTTTTCTTGAACAAAGTGCTGGAGAGATATAAGCACTCTCAAAGGAAACACTCAATTATTGGTACTCATGTCATGATAGCCTAGAAATAGTCACAACTGCTTTGATTTTATCGGGAAAAGGTAATAATCTATACACAAACCTATATTGTTTCTTTTGAATATTAGTAGCCTTTGATGAGGCAATCTTATTGGAATGGTTCAGTTCAGTAGGCAGCGAGTTGCGTATTATCACCTCAGACTACCAGCAGAGAGCAGAATGGAATATTTGTGTTTTCTCCATGGTGTGCTGGAATTAGGAATTTTATAATTTTCTCCCTTTTCTTCTCTCCTGTCCAATTTGTACATAATGTCACTGGGAATGGCACTCCAGAGATTTGCTGTTCAGGGTCTTCAATATAGGACAGCTCTATCTCTCCTATCCCCCTAAATGAGGAAAGCCACACAAGTACTTTAGAGAAACTCTGAGACTGGGATGAAATGGACAAGGGACAGAAACCAAAGCTAAACCTAGATCAAAAAAGAAGTACTGTGGATAAATGATTCTTAGGCCTAGGAATTAAGAAGGTGGCTTGTACCAGATGAAGTTTCAGTTTCCTTGAAAGAACAAGTTGATAATTTGGAATATTCCTCATTTTTGCTTGTTATCAGGAAAGCCTGTGTTCAGCTGGCTTCTTGGTATATTATCTATGACTTTACCTGGACTAAGACAGATGAGCATCACTGACCTATTTCCCATTAAGTCTTTTTAAGTATTCTAGGATATAGGTGTGTAAATTATTGCTTTTCTTTTACATTATTAAACTAATGCATTAAATTCAAGTGGGATGGCTCTGAATGTTTTTTTCTTAGTGTGATATCCAGGTATAGAAACTTCTTGGGAACAACGGACCATTTATGAATCTTTTAAGTGTTCAAAAGCTACAATAGCAATAGCATTAAACTCATATACTGTTCCATAGTGCTTTACTATACTAACTCTTTACTAATATATTTATGAAATAATAACAATTTATTCATTAGACCATTCAAAGCCTTTCTATTATTTAAAAAAAAAACAAAATAGTTTTTAATTGTTTGTATTGCTGTTTGTGTTGTGTTCGTTTTATTTAAGACATTCTTGGTGTATAAACTGATATAGGATCCTCTGAGCAGAAAAATCGTGGAGAAATAGCAGTAAGCAATAGCATTTAGACTTATATACTTATAAGTATATTTATATACTTAACAATGCTTTTACAGCCCCCTCTAAGTGATTTACAGAGTCAGTATTTTGTCCCCAACAATCTGGGTCCTCATTTTACTGACCTCGGAAGGATGGAAGCCTGAGTCAACCTTGAGCCTGGTGAGATTCGATCTGCCAAATTGCAGTCAGCCAGCAGTCAGTAGAAGTGGCCTGCAGTACTGCATTCTAACTACTGTGCCACCGCGACTCTTTATCTTAGATATTGTCACCATTTTTATTGTAATATTATTATTTGATATAAGCCTTCTAGACCCATTGATTCAGGTGGCATACATATTAAAATAAATTATTATTACTGTTATACTCATAACAAAGTGAATGCATAGCTGCAGTTTTTTATCTGGTGTTGGCCATCATACACATCAAGTTCTTCCCAAGTTTCTAGAATGTTGTAATGTATTGGCATATTATAGGTGGGGATCCAAGCAGTGTGGCCTTTTGCAATGGGCAGATGAAAATTTTGTTAATGCCCATATTTTCTAAATGTTGTACAAGTAGTTTTGGTATGGCAGCCAGAGTGCCAATCACCACTGACACCACCAAAGCCACAGAAATAATAAATTAATAGATAAAAGATATAACATCAGCAGTTCAAACTACAGCCTTAAAATAAACTTCATAACTAAAATCTGGAACAAAATATTAAACCATTTAGAGTAAATCTTTAAAAAAATGAATTGGCCTTTAGTGTTCTTAAAAGCATGCAGTAATGATATCCAGATGACCCTAGATTGCCACCCATTGAATGTCCCCCAGAAAAGACCCTATCTGTTTCTTGAGTTAATCTGATTAATATCTCTGTAAACAAATCTCTCTGAAGAATGTTGTGCAATTGTGAAATGTTGGACATGATTATTTGATCTGCTTCTTTCAGGACTTTTGATTCCGTGATGAATTGTAGGGCAGTTTATTTTCTTGAGCTGTGTGGGAATATGCTAAAGATTACTATATTAATATAAGTGCACTAGCTGGAAAGTTACCTTAGACACATAGCAGAGGTAGAAATATTACTGATGCCAGTAATGTCCCTACGGTCCTTTCAATACAGCTGCATGAAATTAATTTCACTCTCAGCTTGTACATTAGAGTAAATAATTTCAGATGTGCCAAGCACTGCTCTTCTATAAACCATAAATGTTTATTCTAGCACCTGGTAGGTCTCTTTATCTCTGACCTTTTGTGCTCTGCAATATTAGCTTCTCTAAGGCTGTGAAATTAAAAGTTACTTAAGAGCTTTATGGAGCCTAAGCATTTATATTTTCCAGGATTAAAATGTTTGTTTGCTTTGCAGTGATTCAACCCCACACAGCCCAAGGACAGCCCAAGCTGTTACTATATAATAGGACTTGGTGTTTGACCATAACTGCACATCTTCCTCCACAGGCAATCAGTGATTTAATGAGCGATTAAAGGAAAGTCATTGTATTCTTGCTGCTTTATCATTGTTGCCAAATAATTCTTTGTTTGGAAAAATAGATAACATCATCATAGTGGAATCATTAAAAGCTTTAAAGCTTTTAAAACTTAAAATTATTTTCAGTTTGGGACTGCAAAAATCTAGATGACCATTAGGTGGCAGCAAAGGGACATAGAACTCCCTTACCATTTTGCTTTCATCTTGGCTTTCCAGACATTGCTTGCCAAGTTTACATAGGTGAGTGAGAACATATTACTGTTCAGTCTAGAATTGGAATTGATTTGGATCTTCAGTGTTCTGATTATTCCATGCTTGCTTTTGCATCCTATTTCTATGAAAATGCCTCATTAAAAATGTACAAAGGTTTGGGACTTCCGGTTTGGGCTTCTTCGGCAATTGACCGAAATCACGATTGTCCGTGGTTTTGATCCGTGCTCACTGCTGGAGCGCCCCGAGCCGCCCGGATTTGGGGCTGAAGCCACCCCGTAGAGGTGGTGAAGAAGGGGGAGCCATCAGCAGGGTTGAAGAGAGCTGCATCTCTCCTCGGCTGGCCATTACTCCCTTTCCCAAAGGTGGTTGCAGTGCTGGTCAGAAATGACCACCTCAAAGAACCTGACTGGACAAGATTGTGCAGGAGGAAGTTTAAAGGAGAAAGTTTGACTGATCGGGTTGAATGGAAAACAACTATCTAAGGTACCTGGAACCTGAATTTTAAAGACTAATACTATTCCTAAAAAAGATTTTAAGCTGCAAAAGAGAAAGGGAAAGGAAACGGCTTTTTTCTCTCTAACATTGACAGTTTTAACTGACTTGGAACATTAAGAAGAAGAGATTTGAACAAGAAATTGATACTAATCCACATTGACATTAATAGGCTTTTTGTAGCTGAAAATAAAGTGTCAAAGAGATAAAGATTCTTGGATAATTTAAAATTTTTCTTCAAAAAAAAAAAACTATGGAGGGAAAAAGGAAAAAAGAGGGTGGAATCTGGAAAATGGAGGAGACCACCTGGAACTTAAAAAAAAATTGTTAGTGGAATTTTAACAAGGCTTGCAAAAAATACATTGTAGCTGAAACTTTGTTATAAGAGGACAAAGCTCCTGGAAAGAGAAAGTGAGAAAAGAAGCAAGAAACAGTTGTGGATTATTGGATGTTTCCTGGAACTTTGGATGGAGGATCCTAATGAAATAAAATAAAATCAATTGGGGGTTGTTTAAATTTTTTTAAAATGGCATCACTTCTTGAAGAGTTAAAAATGAGACTTAAAGAACAAAAAGAAGCACAACACGGAAGAGGATCTTTTGGCTTCATATTTCAATTTTTACAAATGGAGATCTTGAACTATGAAAAACAACAAGAAACGCTGGTAGAACAAGAAGGGCGGAAAACGAAGAAGCCATCTTCAATGACCAAGCAATTTTAAGTGGGGTAAAAAAGGGAAAGGGGGGAAAAGGGAGTTAAAAACTTAAGTACTGAAGGAACAACCAAAAAAAAGAGTAATTTGAAAAGTAATTGTTAAGCCTGTATTCCCCAACCAGGGTTAAGGAGACAAGCTAAACAGAATGTGCAGCGTTAGTCAGATAGGCACACAGATAAATGAGTGAGATAAGTTTGTATGTTTATTAACATAGAGTAAAAATAACAGATACGCTTGTGCTATCAAAAATATAGTTTATTCCATTTAGAATTATAGCATAGTCAAAATAACAGTCCATTAGTCATGTATCGTTTTAGTCAGTCCATTCAAGGATATTCAGTTAGCAAAGTCCGTGTAGAATATCCAATGATAGTTCACTTACAAATCAGTCCTTTCTCTCTCCCTTTCCAGTAGGGGAAAAACGCAGTCTTGAATCCATCCAGTAATTAGGGATCATAAAACCAGAGAGAGCAAGCTGCAGTGCCTTGCTTCTTATATGGTGCTTTTACAACCACTCCTTTAATTACATTCCTACAGTTAAAGTTGCAGACACTTTAACTAATAAACCATGATAACACATTTATTATTTTACCTAAACCAGTTAGGTTAAACAATGTTATCCCTAACATTCTCCCCTTTTAGGTAATAATAATACTATAACTATTTACATCCTTAAATCATATTTGTTACAACTTTCTTTAAACTTAATTACTCCTTGAGCTTTTGTAAATTGGTCTGCAATGTTTTCTTCCGTCATGCAGTATTCTAATTTAATTAGCCCATTCTTTACAGATTCTCTAACATTTAAGTATCTTATATCAGTATGCTTTGATCTAGTTTTTACAGCAATATTAGTAGCTAACTTTATGGCTGCTTGGTTGTCCTCTTACACAATAATGGAATCTTTAACAGTTATACCCATGTCTAATTATAACTTTTTATACAGAATTAAGTCAGTGCATAGTAATAACAGACATGAAAATTCCGCTTCCATCGTGGACAAGCTAATATGCTGTTGTCTGATTGACCTCCACCCTATTAGTGTCTTACCAAATAATATAGCCATCCCAGATGTTGATTTTCTAGTGTTTATGTCAGTTGCAAAACTTGCATCTGCATAGGCACTAAGACTCAAATCACCCTTTGGTTCTATATACAATGCATGGTTCATTGTTCCTTTAAGATATCTTAAAATTCTCTTTAATGATTGCCAATGACATTGACAAATTAAAATGTGCCAGCTGATTGACATTATAAGCTATATCTGGCCGAGACCAATTACTTATATATGATAAGCTACCAATCAAAGATTGATATATGGACTTATCAAATTTGGGACTTTGATCATTAGTTTGGCAAACTTCCTGATTCATTGGAGTCTTTGCCGGTTTACAAAGTTCCATTTTATACGTTTTAATTAATTGGCAAATTTTATCTTCTTGAGATATCTTAAATCTATTTTTTGTTTTGTTAATTGTCAATCCTAGATACCTTTTAATTTCACCTAAATGCTTTAATTTTATCTTTTTGGCTAATAATGATCTAATCTCATTAGCTTCATTATTAGTCTTAGTTATCAAAGCAATATCATCTGTAAATAATAACAATAATGACACCGTTCCATTATTTTCTCTTTTAAACACACATGGATCTGCTAAACCAGATTTAAATCCTATATTGTTTAACTCTTTCACAATATATTGGTTCCATTGATAGCCAGATTGTTTCAATCCATAAAGACTTCTTTTTAGTTTCCAACAATCATTACTATTTACTTTGTTGTCTTTTATAATAACTGGCTTTCTTAAATATATAGTGTGCTGCAATGGTGCATGCAGATAAGCAGTTTCTACATCTTAAATGGTTAAATGACATAGTTTTTCTTAGCTGCCCACACTAAAGCTGCTCTCAAAGATGTTGCTTTAAGACTTGGTGCGAAAACTTCATCGTAATCAGATGCAGTTTGATTAAATCCTTGAGCTACCAACCTAGCTTTATGGGTAACAGTCCCATCATTTACAGTTTTTACTTTAAATATCCATTTGCACCCAATGGATTTTTCTCCTGGAGGTAATTTAGCATCTTCATATACTTTCATTACCTTTAATGAATTTAGTTCTTTTTCCATTGCCTTTTGCCAATTCTCCTGATCCTTAGCAGGATACATCTTAAGTTCATCTACACTAGTTGGAACTTTAGTTACTTGGCAAACTATACTTGCTTGATACTTATCAGGTGGTCTAGTTACAGGTGTAGTACATCTAGGTATTACAGGACTTACAGGTGGACTTTCATGTACTAACTCTTCTTGATTATCTAACTCTTCCTGATCAACTGTTTCCTCTTGTTCTGGTCCTATTTGCTCTTCGTGGACTTCTTCTTTTATTGGACTCTTCTTATAACTAGTCTGATCTTTTTGCATTTTGTAGGGTTCAATAATTACTTCGTTATTTAATCTTGCTCTAATCTATTCCATCCTACATGTTCTAGGAATTTAGCACTAGCACTGGTGTAAACTCTAGATGTACCTGGTTCCCAGAATCTATAAGATCTGTGATTAGATTCATATCCTACAAAAAATAATCTTTTAGCTCTATGCTGTCCTTTGTGTCTGAGTTGTGTAGGGATATGCACCCATGCTGGTGCTCCAAATGTGTGCATGTAATTTAAATCAGGTTTTGTACCATGCCACAGTTTGAATGGTAATTCACCTGTTGTTGAATTAACAACATTATTTAATATATGATTACCACACATTATTACTTCTCCCCACAAATTGTCAGGTAATCCTGAATCAGACAACATAGTACGTGCCATTGACTGTAGTGTTTGGCCTCGTCTCTCTATAAAGGCATTAAGTTGTGGTCTATATGGTGCAGACTTTTTATGTTGAATACCTAACATTCTAAGTCTATTCTGGAATTTATTATTTGTAAATTCCACACCATTATCTATCTGTTATAAGAGTTACTAATTTCTTTTTAGTTTTCCTTTCTGCAAATTTAATCCAATTAAAGAGATTTAGATACGTTTCAGTTTTGCTCTTCATTAAATAGCAAAATCCATATCTAGAATAGTGGTCCATTATACTTAATATGTATCGAGGTCCTCCTATACTTGATTTTTTTGGACCTATTAAATCAGCAAATACTACTTCTAAAGACTCTTTGGTAGTAAATCCATCAACTCTATTAGCCGGTATGACCCTGCTTTTGCTTTGATTACAGGCAAAACATTGCAAATACTTATTACAAGGTTTCAAACTTATTCCTTTAGATAATTGAACAGTTCTCTTAAGCATTTTAAAATTTAAATGCCCTAGCCATCAGTGTAACAAGTGAATACATTAATCATGAGGTTTCTTATTATCATAAACCGTGTTAGCCACCTCTAAACCATTATCAGTTAACACATATAATTCACCTCTTAAAGATGCAGTAATTTACTTATCTTCTTTTTCAATTATGCAGTTATCTCCTTTAAAGGTAACTACACATCCTAGTTTAATCAAAATTCTAACTGAAATTAAATTAAACTTAAGTTGTGGTACATATGACATTTTTACATTCTCTTTTATGAAAGAACAATATACTATACCTTGACCTTTAGCTTTCAGTTTCCAGCCATTGGCTAACGATATCTGCTGTGTACTCTTGGACATTTTTATAAAATTTTTGTTATCATTTGTTATACAGTGGGATGCTCCACTGTCAACCACCCATAAATTATTTTTTACAGCTCCGTTAATATACATGGCTAACTCTAAATTTTTATTTTTATTTTGATGATTTTTAGTATTCTGGCCAGCGTTCTGGCGCTTTGCTTTTTTACAAAATCTTGCCAAATGTCCTCTTCCTGCACAATTAAAACACTTTTTAATTGCATATGCAGTAGGAGATTCAATATCTTCTTTTTGAGGTTGCTTCCTCCTTAACTGATCTCTTTCAAGTCTTCTTCTTGCCTCTTCAATCAATCTGCCAGTTATATCAGTTAAAGTTAAACTTTCCTTAGGCAAAATTTCAAGGGAAATGATGTAGTTGTCATAACTTTCGTTTAGTGATGATAGAATTATGTAGACTTCAGAGAAAATAAGCTCTTCCTTGTGCAGTTCTTGAAAAATGCTTTTTATAGAATTCAAATGACTAAGCATATCACCATTCTTCTGGAGATGCGTCCTGAAAAGCTTCCGTGTTAGATTTATATGAGCACCAACGTTATCTCGGACATAAATCCTCTTCAGCTTCTGCCAACACCCAACAGCCGTTTGCTCTCCATGGATATGAACAAGTTGCTGGTCAATTAATGTTAGTCCTATTATGCAAATAGCTTTTTCATTCTTCTGTTTAAATTATTTTATTTTTTGTCTATCTTCCTCAACCTCTGGATCCCATTCCTCTACGTTTGGTGGGTTTTCAATTATGTTCCACAGACCTTCTCTTCATAGAAGTAGACTACATTTCATAGACCATGATACATAGTTTGTTCCATCCAGCTTGGATATAAGGGACAAACTTTGTAGATTGACTTTTGCCATGTTTTTTTATATGGATATAAAACTATAATTAATAAAACACAGCTGTCTGTTTACTGTAATGTATAACAACACAAACTCTCACTTTTTACATAAATCTGTAAAGCGTGCTGGGCCCATAACCAGTGTTAAGCCTGTGTTCCCCAACCAGGGTTAAGGAGACAAGCTAAACAGAATGTGCAGCGTTAGTCAGATAGGCACACAGATAAATGTGTGAGATAAGTTTGTATGTTTATTAACATAGAGTAAAAATAACAGATACGCTTGTGCTATCAAAAATATAGTTTATTCCATTTAGAATTATAGCATAGTCAAAATAACAGTCCATTAGTCATGTATCGTTTTAGTCAGTCCATTCAAGGATATTCAGTTAGCAAAGTCCGTGTAGAATATCCAATGTCAGTTCACTTACAAATCAGTCCTTTCTCTCTCCCTTTCCAGTAGGGGAAAAACGCAGTCTTGAATCCATCCAGTAATTAGGGATCATAAAGCCAGAGAGAGCAAGCTGTAGTGCCTTGCTTCTTATATGGTGCTTTTACAACCACTCCCTTAATTACATTTCTACAGTTAAAGTTGCAGACATTTTAACTAATAAACCATGATAACATTTATTATTTTACCTAAACCAGTTAGGGTAAACAATGTTATCCCTAACAGTAATCATAATATCAGGAAGAAGCAGAAGGGAGGATCACAGAAGGGAGAATCAGATAGAAAATGAAATAAAAAGGGGAGGGAGAAGAAGAGAGGGAAGAGGGAAAGGAAAAGAAGCTACAAAAGACAAGATATAGAGGTACAGGAAAAACACAAGAATTAAAGGTATAAACCGATTTAAAAGACAGAGACAATGGTTAAAATTGAACTTAAGGAGAGGATTCTGCAAAGGTGCATGGGATAGCATTGTTATATAATATGTTAGATGATTAAAGTGATAGAAAAAAATTCTTTTGATGTGTAGTGGAATATTTGTTTGTAAAGAGAATAAGGCTCTCGATTTAAAAAGAATGTTTAAAAAAAACTGAAAAGAAATATGGACAATTTTAGCAGTTGATAAGATGAACTTGAATAAGAATAATAACTTTATTGACTACTGTTAATAACTATTGTTTGGTTTTTTATTTAAAGACTAATAAAATATGAAATATAGATGATTAAAGTGAAAGTCAACTGATATTACTAGGTAATGTTTGTTAAAAGAAATAGAAATGTAAAAGATTGTTATTAATGGCAGAGCTGTACTTGAATAGAATAATTATTCCATTTACTTTTGTTATACATATATACACAGATATATATACATATATCCTTTTTAAAAAAAAGAATTTAGTGTGTATTTTAAGGGAATGTACCAAGCAGAATTCGATTGAAAATAGGTATGTGTTATAAAATCGAGGTTAGAAAATGAATGTTATAACTGTAAAGATTTAATTTAAATTTTTAAATAAGATTTGAAAAAAGATACAAAGGTGTTACACTCCAGTCTAGTCATTACAGAGGAAAATTTGTTTTATGAGAAAAGATAATATGAAATTGTAAACAGGACAGACGAAAGTATAATGATTAGAAAGATTTTAAAAATTAGAAAAAGATATATAATTGAATTAAGAAAGGAATAAGATAATTTAAAATAAGGCTTTAGGAAGTAAAAGAAAAGGAAAAGCTATTGAAAAAATTGTGAAAATAGTTATAAGATATGGTATGGATTAGAATGTATAAGATAAATATGTTTTGAGTGTATGTCTATATGGAGAAATTATAACCCAGGGCCACGCTGTTCTCAAAAAAAGATATTTTATTTGTATGTTTTGTGAAAACTTAAATAAAACTTTTATTTTAAAAAATGTAGAAAGGCTTTAAAAATTTAAATAAATGAAGGTAAAGGTTCCCCACGCGCGTACATGTCAGTTGTTTCCTGCTCTAGGAGGCGTTGCTCATCTCCATTACAAAGCCAGTGCTACCTGAAGAGATCTCTGTGGTCATATGACTGGCATGATTAAATGCCGAAGGCGCACAGTATACTTTTTCCTTGCCATCAAAATGGTCCCTATTTTCTTACTTGCATTTTTACATTCCTTCGAACTGCTAGGTTGGCAGAAGCTGGGATAAGTAATGGGAGCTCACTCCAGTGCTAGGGATTCAAAGCACCGAACTGCTAACCTTTCTGATCGACAAGCTCAGCGTCTTAGCCACTGAGCCACTGCATCCCATATAAATAAATGACCCATTAATTACTACATTATTTGGATCTTGAGGATTATTAAGTAAATTATATCAGGACTCTGATTTACTTTGTAATTGATGTAGGCCTTTTTGTAGGAGCTCAGGTGGCACAGCAAATTCTGCCCGCAGTCTAAAATTCAATCCTGATGGGCTCAAGGTGCATTCAGCCTTCTATCCTTCTGAGGTCAGTAAAATGAGGACAGAGATTGTTGGCGGCAATATGCAAATTGTACATTTACATTGTAAATTGCCCAGAGAGCGCTGTAAAGCACTGTGGAGAGATATATGAATACTATTGCTCTTGTAATTTTGGAACACTTAAATCAATATTTACTATGAGTAGAACAGACAGACCAAACGGCATTCTTTTTGTAAGCATTGGACCATTTGTAGTTTACTAGTTATTTGGAGAAAGTGAATTTGAAATGACACATAAGATATTTTAATACAGCTAACTCTACTCATGTGGATATGAACAGTATCGCAGAACAAAGTGCTACAGGTCAAAAGCTAGGTAGAATTAAAATTTGGATGTTGTTCCTGGCAAAGCAATCAGGTTTTTTCCCTTAGTCAAATCAGAACCAATGTAAGACATTTACAAGAAAGAAAAGTTTCTGTTACAATCGAGAAAATGGAACATGTTGAAATTACAATTTACATTAATCTCCTGCCACTCCTTGAATACATCAGGAGTCTGGCTATTGTATATAAACTCTAGAGATTAGTTGATTTGTGTTTATTTTTGTGTGTACTATGCATAAACATAATTTCTTTACTGATAAATTAATTCAAATTTAAAACATTGGAATAAAGTGAGGCTAGGGCACAGAAAAACAACTTTTTGAATCTGAAATGCACTTTAGAAATCAGCTAAGTATCAACAAAAAATCATCATTGGAAGGTTTGCGAATACATTTTTTATTTTTTCTCTTAATAAAATGGATAGGGATGTTTCTATTTTATAGAAGAGATTTATTTTTATGTTTCTGTCAGAGGCTTACTTTCCCCATCTTCTTTACCCTGAAACTGAAAATTGGCTAAAAACTAGAACCAGTCCTTTGCTGCCAAATTATACTGTAATTTTTAAAACGTTGGACACTATCAAAAAACACCTTTCATTTTTGGAAAATATAAAAAAACTATATTAAACTGTTATACGTATTTCATAGATGTCGAACCTATGGCACGTATGCCAGATGTGTCACTCAGAGCCATCACTCCAGACACACCAGCCTTCGCCCATTGCTCTTTTGGTTTCCAGCAAGCACAGACAGCAAGCTGGTCTTCATGCATGCATGCATGCCAAAAACCTGAAGCTCAGCTTCCCAGCATGCACATGAAGGGAGCTGCTCTTCCAGTTTCTGGTGCTCCCCCCAGGCACCTTTGGCACTCAGTGCCAAAAAGGTTCGACAACACTGTCATAGTGTGTCCAATTAGTAATAGGTCCTTATTAACCCAAAATCAACTTCACATTATCTTCTTTCTTTCATATCCTCTTTTCCCCGGATGATGCATCGTTGTTCCACAATCATTCATTGTATTCTTTCTCTTTTGTTCAATCCTATTTTTTTATATCTCCACTGACTGAATATGAAAGTTAAATAGGTAATTGAGATTGGCTGCCTCAAGTTGGGTGATCTGGGTTTATCTCCTTCTTTTCTTGATAGACTCCATGCAATGGATTGTAGAGATTGTCTGAATCATTGGTTGAAATGACTTTTAGCTAATAGTATTTGGAGAGGTGTATCATCCTAAAGCATTTCCTTATGTTAGTGTTAACGTGCCTTTCTCCCATCCCTGAGTTGGCAAAAAAAAAAAAAAAAAAACTTCAATATAATTTTCCTTGCATTCATTTCCACAAGATTAGGGAGTGATGCTGGACTGTCCTTCAGATTTTCTGTGGGATAGTTTCAAGTCCAGGTTGGATACCCTGTTTTTCCTTTCTCTTCTGGTAGAAGCTGATAGAAAAAAAATGTTATTCTATTCTGGAATACTTGCTTCACTATCTAATCAACTGTATGTTGTCATAAAACCAGGAGGAAAGAAACAATCTCCCACCCCATATATTAGTTGGCATAGAACTAGAATAAAAATTAGCAGTTTCCTTCTGTTTCAATTTGCTGTGGTCATATGCTATTCAGAATAACAGAAGAACAACATAACAGACCCGGAAGGGATCTTGGAGGTCTTCTAGTCCAGCGGTCGTGAACCAATGGGCCGTGAGAAAATTTTGGTGGGCCGCAGAGAAATCTCACCCCCGGAGCAACCCCCATAAAGCAATTAATCCAGGCTGCGAAGAAACACAAGGCTGTGCAGCCCACATGGCCCACGGGAACCCTCCCCGCCCACTCACTCCTTACCCGGCAAACTTGCCTGCTAAATTACTATTTTTCCTTTTTCTAACCATCATCTGTTCTTCTGTGTCAGATTTAGATTAGCTAGGAAGCAGGAAATGGTTGGATTTCTCGCTTTCTAGCTAGTCTTTAGATCTTCGGCTCTGCTTTTAAGCACAGCTGAACCTCCCTTAGGACTGAAGGTTCTAGTATTCAGTGCAGACTCACGGCAAGCAAATTTGAGAGACTGAGCTAGCCGATGACAGATAGATAAATCAATGATTCTGTGAGCAACTCAATCTGACTGCTTTGCCTGATTTTGGGTAAAAGTTGCTTTTTTTAAATAAAAAATTCAATATTTACATGCATGGTGTGTTGTGAGTTAATTTTGTGAGTTTGCTTGCAAGCAAATTTTATGAGTTTGCTTGCAAGCAAATTTTATGTGACAGACTGAGCTAGCCAGCGGCAGATAGATAGATTTCTGAATGAATCTGTGATTCTGTGAGCAACTCAATCTGCTTGCCTGCTTTGATTTTGGGTAAAAGTTGCTCTTTTTTATAAAAAAATGCAATATTTATATAAATATTTATAATATTTACATACAAGTCATGCCCAGGCAGTCACATGACCACCAAGCCACACCCACAAATTAGGCCATGCCCACAGAACAAGTTAGTGGTCCTGGGATTTAAAATTATGAGTTTGGTGGTCCCTGAGGTTCAAAAGGTTGGCGACCCCTGTTCTAGTCCAACCCCCACTCAAGCAGGAAATGCTATACCATTTCAGACAAATGGTTGGCCAGTATTCTATGTTTTTTTAAAAAAAAACTCACAGGAAGATAGTTAAGCAGAAAAACAAAGCAAAAAACCAACCAACCATCAAAAAGCCATTATTAGCTAAAATTGAACCTACTGGGGACTAATACAGTTTTTTCCTGTTTTATTTTTCTCCCCTCAGATGTGCCAGTTAAATGCCATCCAAGTTATTTATCTATTTTTATAGGTGTACAGCACTGTAATTGTCTTAAAAATGATATTCTCATGACAGAGCAAAAAACAAAACAAGCTGATTTGTCTACACGATGCAATCCAGGCATCTGGTTTCCCTTTTAGCTTAAGCCAAGATGAATACATATTTCTTGTAGTGACCAACAAGAAGAAAGGAGGTTCATATATTCCCAATTGTTTTTAAATTAATATTCTGGACATTGTGTAACAATCCTTCATCTGTTAATCATGAGTTTGCAAGCATATTAACAGACCTCCTTCCTTCTTCTATCCTCTCTCCTAACCAATCAGTATTTGGAGGTGGGTGGAGAGAGAAGCATCACAACACTGATATCAAAAGCAACAAAAAGATACACAGTACAGAGGTCTCATGTCTCTCACTAACCAAGTCAAAATGGCAATAGAATAGTGGTAGAGGGCAAAAGAATGCACACAACCCCAAAACGGTTAATAATAGCTAGACAGATGGTATCTTTCATCATGGCCAGCTACATTACTGAGGTATCATAGATTTTTGCAACACTTGCCTTAGGACAGGTGTCAGACTCGATTTCATTGAGGGCTGATCATGGTTGTGTTTAACCTCAGGGGGGTGGGGGGCATGGTCACTCATGTCAGAGGCACCTGGGGTGGCCCAGGCGGGGCTGGGAGATCCATTGTCTCCAGCTCCATTTTTGGCTGAGACAGCCTCCTGTACCCTCTGCCAGTGAAAACAGAGCTCTGTTTTCACTGGCAGAGGCACTGTGGACCGGTCCTTCACTGTTTCCAAGTTGGCCCCATGGGCCAGATCTTAGTACCCTGCGGGGCCGATGTGGCCTGTGGGTCTTGAGTTTGACACTCCTGTCTTAGGAAAAGTGGACAAATATAGCTTATATTCAAATGAAGATAATTTCAGGTTTGACACTGGAGATCAAATCTAAGCCCTATCATGGGAACTTGCCCCTTAAAAACAGTAAGACATATTTGTACAAAGTTAATGAAGCTATAAAAGTATAAATTGTTTCACCTTGAAGGATGAAGGGCTGTCATGATTTTTACATTCTTAGACTTTTTTGTTTTGTTTGAGGTTTGAAAGGACATTAGAAAGGTCTTTGCCTGCACTAGCAATTTAGAATAGTTGCTTGAGAAAAGAAAGATGATCATGAGAGACAAATAATAATGGTTGGTGCATTATTATTTTGATAATGATTGTTCAAGTTCCTTTCCGGTGAGTAAGAACTTTGAGACAAAATGGGGCTTTATAGAATTTTATTTCAAATTACAGAAATTGTATTTTTTTTTCTCCCTGCCTCCATTCCTAATTAGGTTTTTTAGTAGTTAATACATCAAGAGGCATTTCCCTAAGTGGCTCCAGCTAAGAAGACAGTCAACAAAGCTTCTTTGCTGAATTTTTTAGCTATGTTAACAAGGTCTTAAGTGAGCCTGCAGTGGAGAATATTGACGGCCACTTTTGGGTATGTAAATAGAATAGGAGCTTGGAGGATGGAGTTTAATAATTCCATTTTCCCACTCTAAGTGCTAGATTACCTTTGGAAATTAATGTTCTATGATATGAAAAGGATCTTAGTTTTTCATCCTATCCAGGTGGGGCTCTTTTCCTGTTTTTGAAATTGACTGTATAAATACTTGCAAAGCCTGTAATTTCTCAGGTATTCAGTACTATAATGCCAGTGTCTTTAACCTGTTCTGTTTCATATATGTAACTTCCAAATTTGTTGACTCTAGTGCTAGAGAACTATTACCATTACACTGAGAAGTCTGGAAATTATAATACCAACTTATTTTATAACCAACAGTTAGAAGTATTCTGACCAAGGCTTCTTTAGACAGTAACAATCACACTGTTCCCCAAAACCTGTTGTTTATTTCAACGGCTGTGAATTATATGCATTCACAGCCCGTAATGAGTCTCAAACAATTTATGAATAGTCCAACAGAAGTCTGCCACAGTCTCTCGGGATAAGACTGATAAGTACCCACCTTATCTCCATTGAAATGCTGCCAACGACTAAATTGCCAATTAGCTGTACGAGGCCAAAAGGAGCACAAAGTCAACATAGAGCTTCAGAGTTTAAACTGATCAGAATGAACAAAGTTGCTTCCTGCAAAGGCTCGTGTCTCTTTGCTGCTCCTTTATGTCCTATGGGAGGGGCCAATTATCTCCAAACCTTACTCCTGTGTCACCCCTTTTGTCTTAATTGTTCTTACCTTCTGGCGGCTCTGTGCAAGTGCGCACTGGGAATCAGCTCCCCCTGTTCCTCTGCCTCACTGATGTTAGATTCTGGAGGTTCTGGCGTCCACACATAACTCTCAGATGGCCCTGGCCCCATCTCTGTGTTGGATGCAGATCCCTCCTCTGAGCCCTCCCCAGACTCCAGAACTGCCCCATGTTCCTCCCCACCATCCAACTATGCTGCCAGCTTTGCAGGCCACTGGCAGACCACAACAAGAAGGCTAAAATAATATCATCATAAAGCTTTCAATCAAAATGTTTTGCCCCCCAAAATGGTCCTTTTCCGTTTAGGCTTGTTTTCGTTTTAGACGATGAGCTTTGTGCAAAAGTCTATCAAAGAAATTTAAAATGTTTTTAAAATGCTGGAACTTCTGGTTTGCAAGCTTTCGGCAGCGACAGGGATTCGCGATTGCGCGATCCCTGCTGCGTTCACCGCCAAGGTTCCCCCGATCCATTTGGATTTGGGGGATATAGCTGCCCCGTAGAGGCAGCTGAAGACAGGGGGGATCCGGCAAGGGGTTTGGGGATATCGCAAACCTCGTCCCCAGCTGGCTAAACCCCCTTTTCCCGAGGTGGAGGAACGGCGGTCAGCAATGGCCGCCACGAAGAAAGCTGCAGCCGGGTAAGCAGGTGCAGGAGGGAGAAAGCTAGAAGAAAAGTGAAAGCTGCTTCTAACCGGGACAAGACGGAAGAAAGTGATTTGGAACCTGGAAGGCTGCTAAGTATATATTGTTCCTTGTGAGAGTTATAAGCTGCGAATACTCTTAAAAGGGAAAGTTTTTTCCTTGTTCTACTCTCCTTCCTAAAGTGACAGCGGGAAAAAAGAAAAAAAAAAAGAAAAAACCTTTTGGTTGTGAGTGGGAAGGGAGAGTGAAAAAAATAAGAGCCAAATTTGAAAATAAGGAGAAGATTGCCTAGAATTGCAAAGAGTTTAAAAACTTCCAAAAAATATATTAAGGATTTGTGACTACTTTAACCCCAGAAAGAGAAAGTGAAGAAGAAGAAGGTATCTAAAAGAAACAGTCTGTTTGGATTGTTTGGTGATTTTGGAACCTTTGGAAATTACTTCTGATTAAATCATCTGGGTGGTTGTTTGGGAAAACTTTTTCTCTACACAATGGCATCATCTATCGATGAATTGAAACTTATATATCAAAAATATGAAAGAGAAAAACAAGGAGGGGAAGATGGTTTTGGCACTATTTTTCAATACTTAGAAATGGCGGTTTATATTTATGTGAAGCAGAATGAGGATGATGGGGACAAAGAAGAAGAAGGAGCCATCTTTGATGAACAAATGACTTTGACTGGAGAAGGGAAAAAGCAAGAGAAAAAGGAAAAAAGGTCTTTGAGATCTGGAAAAACAGCCCAAAAAGAGAAGAATAAGGTGAAAAGGGGACATTGTATTAAGAAACAACAGAAAGGGGGAAAGCAGAACAAAAGGGAAGTGGAGAGACAAGGGGTTAAAGATGACAAGGAGAAGAAGCAAGGGAGAAAGGAAGGGATGAGAAGTCCTAATGGTGGGGAGCAAGATGTTAAGAAGCAAAAGTTTTTTTTAGAGATAAGGGATAAATTTTATTGTTAAAGGGATTCTAGAAAGGTACATAAAACTGCATTCTTATACTTGTATTTAGAAGTAATCATAGAAAATTAGAAATAATATGTAACTTAAAATGTGATAAAATATTTAACATAAATTAGTGAAATTTTTGGTTAAGAAAAGGGAGTACTGTAATGAAACATGATTTAAGATGGGGGGTGGGTAATAATCTTTGGAAAGCATAAGTGTTCCCACAAAGGCATGATATCTTATTGAAATGGATAAAATGTTCAAGATATAAATGATTGTTAATATTAATGATGAGTAAAATCTTCATGAAATGAGATTTGAAGTAGAAGAAGGAGGAACATTTTAATGAAATATAGCTATAATATGTGATGGGGGTAGGATAATTATGGAAAATAGGGCTCCCATAAGAGTATGTGATTTAATTGAAAAGCAATGAGTTAAATGTTTAAGATATGAATGAATATTAATATTAATGAATAGATTTGTATTATTTTTGATAATATAGTATAATTCTAAAATGTACCAGACAGAATCCCAATGTATGTTATGTGTTTTATATTATTATAAATATAGGGGAAAGAAATAAAGGCATCATACTCCATATAGTGTACAGGAGAAAAACTTCTTTTTTTTAAAAGAAGAAAAATAAATGGTTGGCTGGAATAGAACAGACAAAGAATAATAAATATTATGATATGAATTGAGAGGAGATAAATAAAATAAAATAAAACTGAGAAAATTTAAAGGAGAAAATGTTAATAAGATATGAAATGGTATGCAAAATGAATATGAATTTGAATTTGTGTCTGTATCAAGAGTTTTAACCCGGGACTAAGCAACTTTCAGAAAAGAGATTTTTTTATGTTTTTATGTTTTGTGTTTATGTCTATTTTTGTATTGTTTGTTTTGAAAATAAAACTTGTTAAAAAAATGTTTTTAAAATGCTTACAGAATTGATTTGTAGAAGCTGATTATCCAGATAAAATAAACACACTATTAAATTCATCCATTAAAAGATATCTTTAAATGGTAACTTTAAAATAGACAAATTATTAATTGGAAAAATCCCTCAAAAGATGGATGACTTTTATTGTAACATTTAAGGAAAAATTTTCTAGCTTATCATGGAATAAGCAAACTTGGAACAAAGAAGTAAAGTAGAACTTCTGGTCACGACCATAATTTGTTCCATAACTTTGGTCACAACCCGATTTGGTCTTGACCTGAACCTAATTTTGGAAATTTGCTGCTTACAAAAAAATTGGCATGGAAGGGGAAATCACCTACAGGAAAAAAATTGTGAACCTGATTTGGTCATGGTCAGAAGAGTTCATGACCAGAGGCTCTACTGTATTCAGTGTGAGTGTACTCTCTTCTACTTCATGTACTGCATGATTCAGAAGATGAAGTTACACTTATATGTGCTAGTTGAAATCAGCCATATCTCAAAACAATATGTAGAGATCAAGTAACGTGTTACTTACGTGTTGCTAAAAATATAGCCTATATTTCCCTGATAATTATTAGTTGAAACAATTGTACTTGCGAATTCTGCCTCCTATTTACTTCATTGATCTGTATTTTCAAGGAGTGGGGATCTCAACATGCTAGAATGAAATGTTTTTCAGCTTCACAGTAGTAAGATACAAAGATTGCATATTGACAACACTCTGTGTGTTTCTGTTGCATTCCTGTTTGTGAGTATAAGGGATCCTTTGAAACAAAAGTTTTACCGAACTGAGTTTAATGGGTAATTTAGTAATATTCCCCGGAGATTGCATGAGTTGAAATTTGCTTTTAAAATGTTAAATAGTAAAAATGGTTTAGAATGGTTGCATACTAAAAAGTATTTTGATTTTTCAAGATGCTAAAAGCATTGCCTTTTTACATCAATATGCCTGCGGCAGCTTTGGATTCTTATTTAAATAACCTGTAGGTTTCAAAATTAATACCATGCTTTTAAAAATGCTTTAAAATCCTGTTTTATTCCCCAGAGATTTGTTTTCTGCTGTTGCGATTAGATGATGACAGCTAGCTGGCTTTTAAAATTGATCAGGAAGTATTCTGGCAGTCATTCAGTGTTGTAAAAGCACTTTAATGGATATGAGTTATTCACCCAAATCAGACTCAATGTCAAAACAGGCGAAAATACAGCTGTCATTCTGGACAAGAAGTTACACATATGCAAGCAGCTGCTTTGAACTCTATAGAAAGTCAAGCCTGAAAAGAATTTAAAGTGTTATCTGTATATATGCTATTGATATAGGGGTATTTATGTGTACACTTTATCCCTATTTGTTCTTTTTGGCATGCATATCTGTAAAATACTAGCTTGAGAATTGTGAAAGTAAAGGCTTCCAGTTTGATTATTGTAAATGAGCATTAGTAAAGAATTTACAGAATGGAACATATGTACTACTGTTGGCTATTTACATTAGTTAGATGCAGTGAAATGTGGAATGTTAAGAAAGTCAATCAACCCTTGCTTGAGTTTCCCTGGGTAGCTTTTCTCTATGGCATAATGCATAAAACCTCAAAATTGTGCCAAAATCTATGACATAATGCATAAAACCTGAAAATCGCTGCTGTCCATAATCTGTCCCTTTGGGGTTAGTGGGATATTTTGAATCTTCCTCTGGGAAAGATCAAGTTCTTGTTAAAGATAGCCTCATTTGAAAAATAGATTGTGGGTCATAATCAAGCAAGTACTATTGAGGGAAGATGGAGGAGAGAATTAAAAAAAAAAAGTTGCTTGCTTTACTGTTCAGCTGGAACAGTCAGATTCTAAGAATGTGTAACACAAAGAGAATTATCAGTTTCCTAAAACCCCAATTTGGCTTAGCCTGGATATATTCAGCACCTGATGTCAGTGTAAGATTAAGTATGTCAACAATTAAAGATTGCTTGATGGGATTCTCAATTTAGTGCCAATATAAAAAAGAAATTTATGTCTAGGAAGTGTATAGGTGTGTCTTTTGTTCTATGGTGATGATGTTTGAATTGTGCAACCCTAAGAGCTCGAGCTCTCTTTGTGTATGTGGATCCAGAGAACTTGTTTTTAAAAAAGTCTTATGTCAGTTTTCAGATTGATTATACAACATAGATATGAAACAAAGTACACTGCTCAAAAAAAATAAAGGGAATACTTAAACAACACAATGTAACTCCAAGTCAATCACACTTCTGTGAAATCAAACTGTCCACTTAGGTAGCAACACTGATTGACAATCAATTTCACATGCTGTTGTGCAAATGGAATAGATAACAGGTGGAAAACATAGGCAGTTAGCAAGACATCCCCGATAAAGGAGTGGTTCTGCAGGTGGTGACCACAATTCCTATGCTTTCTGGCTGATGGTTTGGTCACTTTTGAATGCTGGCGGTGCTATCACTCTAGTGGTTGCATCAGATGGAGCCTACAACCCACACAAGTGGCTCAGGTAGTGCAGCTCATCCAGGATGGCACATCAATGCGAGCTGTGGCAAGAAGGCTTGCTGTGTCTGTCAGCGTAGTGTCCAGAGCATGGAGGCACTACCAGGAGACAGGCCAGTACATCTGGAGATGTGGAGGAGGCCATAGGAGGGCAACAACCCAGCATCAGGACTACTACTCCATCTTTGTGCAAGGACGGACAGGAGGAGCACTGTCAGAGCCCTGCAAAATGACCCAGCGGGCCACAAATGTGCATGTGGCTGCTCAGTCAGAAACAGACTCCATGAGGGTGGTATGAGGGCCCGATGTCCACAGGTGGGGGATGTGCTTACAGCCCAAAACCGTGCAGGATGTTTGGCATTTGCCAGAGAACACTAAGATTGGCAAATTTGCGCCCTGTGCTCTTCACAGATGAAAGCAGGTTCACACTGAGCACATGTAACAGATGTGATGGTCTGGAGACGCTGTGGAGAACATTCTGTGCCTGCAACATCCTCCAGCATGACCGGTTTGGCAGTGGGTCAATAATGGTGTGGGGTGACATTTCTTTCGGGGGCCACACAGCCCTCTATGTGCTCGCCAGAGGTAGCCTGACTGCCATTAGGTACCGAGATGAGACCCTCAGACCCCTTGTGAGACCATATGCTTATGCGGTTGGCCCTGGGTTCCTCCTAATGCAAGAAAATGCTAGACCTCATGTGGCTGGAGTGTATTAGCAGTTCCTGCAAGATGAAGGCATTGATGCTATGGACTGGCCTGCTCATTTCCCAGACCTGAATTCAATTGAGCACATCTGGGACATCATCTCTCACTCCATCCACCAATGCCATGTTACACCACAGACTGTCCAGGAGTTGGGGGATGCTTTAGTCCAGGTGTGGGTGGAGATCCCTCAGGAGACCATCCGCCACCTCATCAGGAGCATGCCCAGGCATTGTGGAGAGGTCATCCAGGCACATGGAGGCCACACACCACTACTGAGCCTTATTTTGACTTGTTTTAAGGACATTACATCGAAGTTGGATCAGCCTGTAGTGTTTTTTTCCACTTTAATTTTGAGTGGAAATCCAGACCTCTATGGGTTGCTAAATTTGATTTCCATTGATAATTTTTGTGTGAATTTGTTGTCAGCACATTCAACTCTGTAATGAACAAAGTATTTAATAAGAATATTTCATTCATTCAAATCTAGGATGTCTTATTTTTGTGTTCCCTTTTTTTTTTGAGCAGTGAATGTATCTGACTAGAATAGATTTCACCATTTTGACCTCTTCTGAAGTCTATAGTATTCATTGGTAGACTGTGTATGAAGAAATCTGTGGTAAAATTTTAACTCACTCATAAAATTTCTAAATAATTTTACTCATAAAGATGCCTTTGAGCCATACTCAATTCTGATGTCTGCTGTTTTTCAGTGACTATTTAGTTAAATATTTATTTCTTACCCTTTGTTGCCTTTTTTCATGTTTGTTGTTCTGAGTTGAAAATTCATAACTTGTATTTATTCATATATATCTTATCTCTCTGTTGAAGGAAATGAAGTCTGACATATACAGGGAAGCTGCTGAAAGTTTCTGAATATGGACAGCACTAGCAATAGTGATTCATTTTAGGACGTATTCATTCTTTGGCACTGTAACACAGTACCAAAGTGTGCCTGGAAATGTGTTAAGTTTGCGGCAAGATTTTAGAAGTTTTGATTTTGCATAATTAGGAAATTTCAGTTCAGCACTAGTTTAATGCTGAGACTAACCTATTCAAACTAGGTTATGTCCATTCAGAGTAGGTTATTAGGTAAAATAATAATTGTGAAAGAATTTCAGTGAATTAATTTAGTGGATTATATAGATGACAACACGCTATTATTCACTTAGAACAAACCTGTGATAGTACCATACATGTTCTTGACTGAAGAACCCTGTATTTTCTCAGACACAAACTGTTTTGTACATTTTTCATTAGAACAGTTTTAGTCCTTTCATGCCAAGGGGCATGTAATAGCATCTACTTAATGTTTTTTTTAACCTTGTGTTTGTAGGAATGTTTTTTCTTAAGAAATTGAAAAGTTGCATTCTCCTTCTAATATTTGGGAAAGTATTTTTTTTGACCATGTCTTTTGATCCTTTAGGCTTTTAAAATTTATTTTCCTGCATGATAACTACTCACAGCTGTAGATACAGGATCACAGCAGACTAGTGGCAAAGGCTTGCAGTGTTGACTGTTCTCTAATGACTTACTGTGCCGAGTATAAATTGCTGCTCAAACAGTATCTTTCCAGGTTTTTCTCCCAAGAGAGAATATGCTTTAAAAAGTGACCTTCTTCTGCCCTAGCACATCAAACTGGAAAGTTTCTACTTGCTGCTGAATTCATGTCAAGCAATAAACTGCATTTAAAATTGACTTAAGATATAAAATGAAAAAAAGTTTTGATTAACTTCACTGTCAGAATACATATATAAGGCTTTAAAGGAATAATTGTATTGCTTATGCTTTTTTGTGTTTTGATAATATCTTGGCAGACAAACTGACATTTTCTTTAAAATGTCCTAATAAATAACCTGTATGAATGTATGAAGAACTCTCAAGAATTGTTAGCAATATCATTTTCAAATATTGGGTGAGCAACGCAGGTGTCTCTTGCTTCCTTTTATCTGAACTGCTTTTTTAATCCACCCTCTTTTTTAGTCATATCTAATTCTTGGAAACTGCCTGGACAAGACCCTGCAGTTCTCACGGCAAGGTTTTTCATAAGTGATTTGCTGTTGCTTTCTTCCTAGGGTTGAGAGAAAGTGACTGGCCCAAGGTTATCCAGCTGGCTTTGTGCCTAAAACAGGATTAAAACTTAGGATATCTGGTTTCTAGCCTGATGCCTTAACCATGACATCATCATCGTTTTAGATCTCTTTTTTAATAAATAAAATAAAAAATAAGTCTGTGATAACCCTCTATGATAAAATGATTTTTGATACAGTGGTACTTTACTGTGAAGCTTCAGAGGATTATTTATTTAATTATTCAATAGAAGTGCTAAGTATTATGCACAGCAATTAAACTTGCCATATACATGATCATTAAAAACATTGTCTAACAATAATAGGATGCAGTTAATGAGTTTTAGTGAAGCAAATTTGAGCTGCAGAATGAGGAATAATCCAGTCCACTGCCAATGCCTATTCCAGTGGTGTTTATCTTATTTATGTTGTTAACCTTCGTTTGATTTTGTAGGAATTCTAGCAATAAACTATGTTACTCACAGGCTTTTTGTGAATAGGTACGTTTATTTTCACTCATTCTCTTTCAAACACGGCAACAACGGTTATACTGGATAAAGTCAGTGCTGAGATTATTCACATCTCAGTGCAATTTATCATTTAGCCCCACCCCATGCAGCTAACTAACATTCGCCCTCTCCATTAGTCCTACGCTCCTCCATCCCGGAATTCTAAACGTAACTAATTAACCAAGCACTATGTGGTTTAAATCTCGAGCTGCGATTTAATTCCCCCAATTCCACCCCAATGAGCCTTCGTGTTTCGTTTCGGCAAATGAGATGAGTCAGAGCGATAAACCTTCTTCCAACCCCATCCTTGTTACATGTCCATGGCGATACGGGATAGATGAGTCGAGCCAGGATGGGATCTGCAGGAGTGGAAACCTTCCCTGAGGATCTGCAGTAAAACCTTCCCCGACCAAGTCAATACATTGGAAACGGCAGGATTGGAAATTCCTTCCCCAACCAAGAAAATGTGTCAGGCTTCACTCCAGGGGATAAACCAGTAGGATCATTGAAGCCCGACAGGTGGCCCCCTCTACCATTGTTCCTTCTGTAACAGAAAGGTTATTATTAGTAACATGTATTCATCTTACTTCATCCCTCCCACCCACTTTTGTGGGTCTTTTTATATGGAATTGTTGTCTCAGACAAGATGCAGATACATCTGTATGGGGTATCCACGATGCATCTGCTAATGGATAACCTGTCCACCAAACTAAATATTGCAATATTCCATCTCTACGACGTGAATTGAGTATTTCATCAATCTCGTAATGGTCATCACGAACCGGTCCTGGGGTATGCAATCTAGGTTCTTGTCGTGTCATATTTGCAGGTTTTAGAAGACTGATATGAAATATGGGGTGAACTCTTTTGAACCTAGAAGGAAGTCGAAGACCAACTGTGACAGGATTTATTACTCGTATAACTTGAAATGGTCCAATGTATTTTGGGCCTAGTGTTTTACTATCTAGACCTAGGTGTAAGTGTTTAGTTGATGGATATACCCAATATCCATCGTCATATTGTGTTTGTGTGGATCTTTTTTTATCGGCTTGGATTTTGTATGTTCTTGCATTTTTTTCAAGGTGATTTGAACTGAGTCCCATTGCTTATGTCTTTATCTGCCCAGGTAGTTGTAGTCTCTACATTTTGTTCTTGTTCATTATGAGGCCATTCGAGTATGGGTACAAATTCCATACCACTTACTATTTGAAAGGGGGAATGACCAGTACTGCTATGTATCATATTGTTATACGCTATTTCAGCATATGGTATCAGATCTACCCAATTACTTTGTTGATAATTAACATAACAACAAAGGTACTGTTCAATGGCAGCATTAGCTCTTTCAGCCACTTCATTGGTAGCTGGGTGATATGCTGTACTTAGTCCTTGTGTTGAACCAATCAGATGTGTAAACTCTCGCCAGAATTTTGAGATGAACTGTATTCCCTATCCGATATTATTTTTCAAGGCACCCCATGTAATTGATATATATGTTGTATAAACAATTCAGCTAATTTTTTAGCTGATGGTATTCCTTTACATGGGACAAAATGTGCCTGTTTGGAGAATAGATCAATAACAGTCCATATCACCGTGTATCCATGGTTATTCGGTAAATCTGCTATAAAGTCCATTTCAATGTCTTTCCAGGGTTTCATCGATTCAGACACTGTAGTAATCTTGTTGGCTTTCTAATTTTAGTTTAATTTATTACACAGAGAGGACAGGGTTTCACATAATTCTCTATATGAAATCTCATACCTGGCCACCAAAAATGTCGTTTTGCTAAATGTAACATTTTTAGGAACCCATAATGTCCTGCCTGTTTAACGTCATGACATTTTTTTTAATACTACCGATCTTAACATGTTCAGCACATATATTTTAGTTCCTCTCCATGCGATCCCATTTTTCATTTCTATTTGATTTTTATTATGTATTAACCATTCATCTTCCGCTAACATTGTAGGTAAGTTTGTTGTAAGTATTGTGGATCGTAAAGATTCTATCCTATTAGTAGCAGGTATCAATGGTTGGATTATATTCTTGCTGGGGAAGTCATGACAAAGCATCTGCAATGAAGTTTTTCCCTGATGGGACATATTTTAACGTGAAGTTAAATCTTTTAAAAAATATCACCCAGGGAACTTGCTTTGGCGACAGCTGACTTGGATATGGGAATGCTTCCAAATTTTTATGATTGGTCCACACCTCAGACAGTTGTGAACTTCCCTCTAGTAAATGTTTCCAGATAAGCAATGACCAGCGAACAGCAAAAGCTTCCTTCTCCCAAATTGCCCAATTACGTTCAGCTGGACTAAATTTCCTCGATGTATACTCACATGGTTGTAAATTACCTTACTTATTCCTTTGCAACAAAATAGCTCCCACCGCTACGTCGCTGGCATCCACTTGAATGATAAATGGTAAAGTTGTGTCTGGGTGTTTCAATACTGGCTCTTGTGCAAACAGATTTTTTAGGTTATTAAACGCTGTTTGACATTGGGTAGTCCATTTCAACTTAGCACTTGGTTTTGGATTTTCAACACCAATAGATTTAGTTCATAATAGATCCATTAGTGGCATAGCTACATCAGCATAACATGGAATAAATTGTCTATAAAAATTTGCAAACTCCAAGAAACTCTGCAGTTGTTTCCTGGTTTTTGGAGTTTGTCATTTTAACACCACTTCTACTTTTTTGAGGTCCATTTCCACTCCTCGTTCCGAAATACGATAGCCTAAATAATCTAATTGTTTAGTATGAAATTCACATTTCGATAATTTTACATAAAATTGGGCATCCAATAATTTTTTAAGCATCTGTCTGACTAATGTGCTCTTGCTTAGAATCAGAATAAATCAAAATATCATCTAAATAAACTAAAACACCTCTATACAAATGTTCATGTAGCACTTCATTTATCAGTTGCATGAATACTGCTGGAGCTCCTTGCAACCCAAATGGCATAACATTACAGTAGTTACTACCGAGAGGGCAATTAAACATTGTTTTCCATTCATCTACTTTTCAAATTCTTACTCTATAATAGGCTTCTCTTAAATCAAGTTTTGTAAATATATGTCCTTTGGCTAGTGTAGCTGGTAAGTTCTTCATTAATGGTAATGGATACAACGGTTCTACACATATGGAATTTAAACCTCGATAATCTACACACAAACGTAATCCATCTTTTTTTCATATGGCGCTGCCATATGAGACCTTCCTGGAGTGATAAATCCTCTTTTTAAATTTTTATTGATGTATTTTCTCATTTCTCCCAATTCCTTTTGGATCATTGAATACATTTGTGGTTTGGGTAATGCCACTTCTGGGATCAATTTGATGGCACAATCTGTAGGTCAATGGGGTGATAAACAATCAGTACCATCTTCCTTAAATACATCTGCTAAGTCTTCATACTCAATCGGATAGGTCTTTTTGGTAGATGTTCCCTCTTTCACTTGCTTTGTATTATTAGATGGATGAGATGAGCCATCATCATGACATGGTAGATTAGGACCCACAGCTAGATATAATTTACAATAATCCCCTTCCCAGTGTATAGTGGGCTCCCATTTATCAAGCCAAGCTAGTCCCAGAATTAATGCCTCGCTCATGTGAGGAACCACCACAAAAGAAATCCACTCCCAGTGCTCCCCCATCACCATTTTAATGTACTTGGTTCTATGAGTTGCTGGAGCTCCACCTAATATAGACCTATCTACCTGTTTGAATTTCATAAGAACACCTAATTTCATAACTCTCAAATTTAATTTTTCAACCACTGCTTGTGTTATTAAACATCTTGTGCATTCCAAATCTATCAACGCCCCCACCTTGATTCCCTGATCAGTCCGTTTATTCCATAAACACATAGGTAAAATAAAAGGATGAATGGGCTTACTTACCATTGGGTCATCTGGCATCTCATTGTCCATTTCAGCTTCTCCCGACGTAGTAGATTGTATAAGAGATCTTTCACTGGAATATCTGGCAAATTCATATATATTCCACTGGAATATCTGGCAAATTCACTATTACTCCCCTCGCCTTGTCTTGGTCATGCCAATCTTGTCTACTTGGTTTAGCCTTATTCAATTCTGAACCAGATTGGGAATCTTTCACTGTCATAGGTGGAATTGGACAATCCTTAGCCCGACGCCTTGGTCTATCACAGCGAAAACATTTAAATGTTCTCCTAGTATTTGTGTCAATACTAGGTTGTGGTTTTGTGCCTGAGCTTATAAACTTTCATGGTTGTATAAATCCTTCCAGCCTTGGTCTCAACTGACATAAACCATCATCTAATTCTATCACCACACAATACCAATCAGTCAATGTAGCATACGAACCTCAATATAGAAAAGCCTGGTGTAGTTTAGCATCCAGTCCTTCTTTAAATTTATGAATTAATAAAGTCTCCGGCAATGAAGGGAGCTTCCTAGCCACTCGTCGGAAATCATTTATATATTTTCATGCTGTTCTCTCTTTTTGTTTCACAGCTAACAAATCCTCTTGTGCTTTCTTGTCTGCCAATGTATCTTCAAACCGATTTCTTAATGCATCCAAAAATAATCCTATATCCACCAATTCCTCTGCCCTATGGTGATATAGATCAGAGGCCTATTTGTATGTTTCTCCTACTAACACTCCGGTAATGGCCACTACCATGGACCAATTTGAGTGGTAACAATGGGAGTATAAATCAAAATGGTTTAATACTTGGATAAAGAAAACAGCCTCTTTATTTGTATTACCATCAAATGTGGCTGTTAGGGGTGGGGGGGCCCCACCTTCCTGGTACTGGACCTCCCTAACGGGCTCCATAATCCATGTCCCTGGTTCTACTAATCAAGGTCTCATGGAATATCTATCTTCCTCCATATGCCTATCCTCCATTCTCCTATAACGTAAGTCCGATCTTTCCAATCCTCTCCTGACTTCAGACTCCTGAAACCCTAATGGACTGGATGCATATAAAGGGTCCTTTTTAGGGTGTAATACTTGTTTTTGAATTGAGGTCCCCCTTTCCTTTGTTTCTTTTAAAGTCACCTCCCCGAATTGTATCCTTAACATTTCTAACATTTCACTTCCTGGGACTGCCTAATGACTTTCATCGGACCTAGGCCAACGTTTCACTTTCCAATCCATTGGACACTCCTTTTGCCTATATTCTTTATCCTTTTCCTCCTTCAAACCATAGCCGGGGTTCACTTAATCACACCTTACTTGTTTTGGGTTTCACTACCGGTGGTACTGTCAATGGCACATCCTCTCTCTCCATTCCCACAGTCTGTTTTTCCTTGCCTTCTCTACCATCATCTTCAGCCACTTCTATGCCTTCCTCCACCATCCATTCTGGATCCGTGCCCTCTGCTATGATTCTCAATAAGCTGGTTTTTTTAAAATAAAGGTGAGTGCTGACTTTCTGTTAGCCTTCATTTGATTTTGTAGGAATTCTAGCAATAAACTATGTTACTCACAGGGTTTTTGTGAATAGGTACATTCTCCTGAGAGCCGGTCAGATCATCCAGAGAGTGGGAGGTACTTTAGTCTGCGTTGTTGAAGGCTGAGCTTAATTACTGAGGAATGCTCCGCCCTCCGTCACGTAGGCTCCCTTGCATTCCCCAGTTTAGGCTCAGCCTTCGTGAAATTAGGCTGTGTACTTCACTACTTCTTGGCCGATTCAAGAGCTCTTTTTTTCATCAGGTTTGATTATCATTGCCCTGGTTCTCCTTAGCCTCTAAGCGCATTGGGATAGTGATTTAACAGGGGAGCGTGTTTCTTCCGCGCTCCGGCGCCAATCCCCCTCCATTCGATCCTCTTCCTGCTGCTTTTCTACGCTGCACTCGTAGCGGCTTTATTCGATCGTGCTGTAATAGCGCAACTGGTGTTCCCCCCCCACCGTAAACGCCGATCGCCCCAGGAAGGGGTGAAAATCACCTGGCTGCCTCTCTCAGTCCCTAGACGTGCCGGAGAGGCTGATTTTGGCCCTGAGCAGCCCGTGAGTAAGGGAGCGTGGGCGGCCGCCATTTTGGGCACTGCCGCGTGTTGGGCGCCGCTTTTAGAGGCCTCATTGAGCTGTGAAGGGACTAGCTCTAATTATAGGCCTTCCAGCCTGTGAGAGCTATCAGAGATTTAGGGGAATTGGCAAACTTGTTGGCTTTCCGCAACACGCTCAGAGCAGGAAATAGCAGCCTATCCCTCCCGGTTGTTGCCTGGGAGCTCCAGCTGCCGAGGCCTCACTCCAGCCTCAGGCATTTTATTTGGCACATTGGCAATATTAACAGCAATTCCTGGGGTCACTCCTTCCTGAGAGCTCCAACCAGACCTTGGATTAAATATTGTAAATAATAATAATACTAATAGTAATATTTATCATTACATAGATATCTAAATATATTTAGATACACTATATATATATATATATATATGTTTTCTGAGGTTCTCGCGGGTATTTGTATGTGGATCTTTGGTTGTTCGGGTTTTCTCCCGCGTAAGATTGGAAGTATCTAGGCAACGTTTCGATGAAAACCAAGCCTTCAGACCAAGCCTGAAGATGATGGATGAGACTTCATCGAAACGTTGCCTAGATACTTCCAATCTTACGCGGGAGAAAACCCGAACAACCAAAGATCCACATATATATATATATATATACATATACATACATAAATATATATATATATTTAGGTAGATATATATATGTATTTGCATATATATATATATTTACATCTTATCAATATTTGGCAATTTCACGTTGCCAACATTGGCTGGCTTATATATCTTGATTGTACGCTTAGGCATAAAGGTATTAATAATTATATTAGTTTATATACATTTAAAATTCCAAATGGGGGTGCAGGCCAGCGAAAGGACACCTGGCCTTTGTTGTAGGTCGAACCCTTGGTGAGCCAACCACCTTTACATTTGCATTACAGTCCTTTCCTCTACAATGGCAGATGACAATTCCGCTAAAGGCCCTTCTTTGAAGGCCAAATCTAAATCCTACCACCTGCGCAAACAGGCAAAGGAAGCCCCTAAAGAAACTTCCAAAGCTTCTCAGAGGGACGCTCTCAGACGTCATAGGGCACTGGAGAAAGAATTTGACAGACGATCTAGAGAGACACAACCGGTATTTCCAGCCCCCCCACCCTCTGATCCCTCTACCTCCAGACACCCCCCCTCCTCCAGATTGCTCTTGCCTCTCCAGGCGCAGCCCATCCCAGGGACACCAGGTTCCCGGACCAACGACCAGGCGGATGCCGGAAGCAACATTTACGCCCACGGCCGCTGGTCTGCGCCACGAGGAGGTCGCCACAGTTGAGCTCCCTGCGCACATGCAGGCATGGATGGAACGGACTATTCACCAGGGGATTGCAGAGGGCCTGCAACAGATGTCCAGGTCTGGTCCTCCCTCGATGGCGCCCGAACACGACTCGCCATCAGTCAGTTCCTCGCCTAGATCGGACCTCACTTTTGGTCAGGTACCTTTACAGGAGGGCAGTCCTCTCCCAGAAAGGGATCTGGAAGAGGCCATGGAGGACCTAGATCGGTTTGGGGAGGAGGAGGAATTGGAATGGGGGTCTACGCACCAGGGGGAGACCCTATCGGAGATAGACCCTATGGAGGGGGACATGTCCGAGGACGAGGGCCTCACCCCGGATCAACCCACCTTTGTGGGTCTGTTCAAGCCGCACATGTTTAAATCGCTTCTATTTAAGGCCAGGAACATTTCTGGCCTGTCTGTACAGTCCTCCTCGGCTCTCCCTTCCCCAGCAGAGGGACAGGAGGACGCCATCTTTAGGCAGCCCGTGGTGGAGGCAGAGGTGATCCCGGCCCCGTCCATTTTTCATGACTTAGTCTCAAACCAGACTCCACAAAGGCCCCCCTTGCCCCATCCAGCCAGGACAGGAGGTTCTTTAACTTTGAGTCGAGCTTCTGCAACCTGCTTAACACTCCCGAGGTAGATGAGCCCATCATTGCTTTGGCATCTTCGTCCTCCCCCAGTGATCCCCTGGAGGTCCTGAAGCCCAAGGACAAGAGGTCCGAGCTTGCTTTTCATAGGGCTCACCAAGCGGACACCTGGGCCATTAGATCGGCCACTGCCGCTTCCTTCTTCACCAGGTTTTCGATCCGTTGGCTCCGTCAACTGAGGCAGCATGTCCCCCCCCTCGAACACAAGGGCACACCAGGACATAGCAAAATTGACGGCTGCGGCAGAATTCTCGGCCGACGCCACATACCACACGGTTAAGTTCTCTGCCCGAGCAATATCCTCTCATGTTACAGCTCGCCGCCTGCTCTGGCTCAAGCACTGGCAGGCGGACGTAAAAAACAAGGTTAAGCTGGCCACCGCCCCCATAAAAGGGGACAAATTATTCAGCACCGTCCTGGAGCCATTTCTATCAGAAACCAGAAGCAAGAAAAAATTTCTTCCCCCCCTTTTCCGTAGGTCAGACTCAAGAGCACAGCCCTTTCGGAGAGGTTCCTCACGACCTTTCTACCAGTTTCCTTTCCCGCCCAGGTACCCGAGACCCCCCTCTTTCCAGCCTTTCCAGCCCCAGGATCGAGCCGATCTGGGTGACAGGAGCAGGAGGGGTGGCAGCTACAGGTGCCCCTTCAGGGGTTCAGGAGGGAAGCCCTTCTGGCGCAACAGATAGACCCTGTCCACCCCTCCCCATCGGTGGACGCCTCAAGCATTTCGCCGAATGGTGGGACTCTTCCACCTCCGATGCCTGGGTCAGGGAGACCATCAGACTGGGCCTCGCGCTTGAATTTCAGCACGCCCCCCCTGAACTTTTTATGGCATCCCCCCCTCCAAGGATCTCACCAAATGCAACCTAATGGATTCAGCTATCTGCCATCTCCTCTCCATACAGGCCATACAACCTGTACCACCATCCCAGCGGAGGCAGGGGTTTTACTCTCACCTCTTAGTGGTCCCCAAATCTTCAGGGGGATGGAGGGCTATTCTATTCTAGGCCTTAACTGTTACCTGACCTACCGCAGGTTTAAGATACACACCCTACAATCCATTCTACTAGGCATCAGGCAGGGAGACTGGCTATCCTCCATAGACCTTTCAGAGGCGTACCTTCACATCCCAATCCGGCCCTCCCATTCCAAATTCCTCAGGTTCTGCTACAATCATCACCACTTCCAATATGTGGCACTTCCCTTTGGATTGGCCTCTGCCCCGAGAACCTTCACTAAGGTCCTTGCGGCTCTAGCGGCCCACCTCAGAGACCTCCCGGTTCATCTCTACTGTTACCTGGATGACATCCTCATCCTGTCTCACTCCAGTCCCCAAGCAGAAAAGGATATCAGAGCTACTCTTTCTGCCCTCCAAGATCATGGGTTCCTAGTAACTGGCAAAAGAGCCATCTGTTACCATCTACACGGATCACCCACTTGGGGTCCGTCATTGACTCGGTTCAGGGAAAGGTTTTCCTTTCCTCTGAGAGATTCCGTAGCATCCAGGAGACTGTCAAACATATCAGACAATCAAGAAAGGTAACATTTTAGAATTGTCTAAATTACTCGGTAAAATGGTCTCATGTATTTCCATTGTTCCGTGGGCCCGTTTACACACTAGATCCCTACAATGGTTCCTGTTCCCGTTCCAAAGGACCGGCAGAAGCAATTCAAAGGCTGCGGTCAAGGTGCCTTCAACGGTCCTCGAGTCTCTCCTCTGGTGAACCAGTCCCACCATCAACAGGGGACACTGCTTCAAGGAACCCCAATGCCTCATCCTCACCACAGACGCCAGCCTGTCCGGATGGGGCGCTCACATCCACTTGCTCTTGACACAGGGCAAATGGTCACAGGTAGAACGCACACGCAATATAAACTGTTTAGAACTTCGTGCCATCCACCTGGCCCTGTGCAACTTCCTTCCCCATGTGGGCGGCATGTCCTGATACTCACGGACAACGTCACTGCCAAGGCTCATGTCAATCGACAAGGGGGCACCCAGTCCCTAAGTTTGATGAGAGAGGCCGAGCGCCTCTGCCGTTGGGCGGAGCGCAATCTCTTCTCTCTCAAAGCCGAGCACATCTCAGGGGTCTCAAACACCCAAGCAGATTGAGCAGGACCATGGTGGACCAGTCCGAGTGGCGTATTCACCCGTCACTGTTCAGGGAAGCGACCGTGATGTTCGGCCTCCCATCAGTAGACCTCTTTGCATCCCCGCTGAACACCCAACTCCCCAGGTTTTTCTCGAGGTATCCTTCCCACTGGGCCGAGAATCATAATGCCCTCCGCTGCCCCTGGCCCACAGGGTTTCTATATGCATTCCCTCCATTGGCCCTTGTCCCCAGGATCATCCAGAAGCTCATCTCCGAGAAAGCAGAGCTGATTCTAGTGGCACCCTACTGGCCCAGGCGCCCATGGTTTCGGACCTCCTCTATCGGTGGCCCCCCCTTGGAAAATTCCCCCGCACAGGATATCCCTTTCCCAGGGGCCCCTCCAACACCCGGACCCTCAGTGGCTCCAGTTAGCCGTTTGGAGGTTGAGCGGGAATGTCTAAGGAAGGAGCAGTTCTCTGAACAGGTTATTAATACCATTTTAGCTTCAAGGCAGCCCTCAACAACCCGAATATATAATGCCACTTGGAATAGCTTCTGCAAGTGGTGCCATAATTTCCAGATCAACTCTCTTTCACCCTCCATTGCTCAAGTTTTGGAATTCCTCCAAGAAGGTCTGAGGAAGGGACTTTCTCCAAACACCCTGAGGCGTCAGGTAGCAGCCCTTTCAACTGTGATTATTTGTGACAATCTGGGTATGCTTTCCCTCTACCCTCGCATTAGGGCGTTCCTAACTAACTAACTTGTGTCCCCCAACTGTACACAGATACCCTACCTGGGACCTCAACAAGGTCCTGACGTCCCTTACTAAACATCCCTTTGAGCCTCTCAGGGAATCCTCACTCCAGTTCCTAACTTTCAAAGTCGTATTCCTGGTGGCCATTACTTCGGCTCGCCGAATATCGGAGATAGCCACCTTGTCGGTGAGGAAAGACCTTTGCATCTTCCATGCCGACCGGGTGGTTCTATGGCCGGACCCTACCTTCTTGCCTAAGGTCAATTCAGCCTTCCACAGGGCACAGGAACTCACACTTCCGAACTTCTGCCCAAATCCCTCGCGGGAAAGGGAGAAGCTTTGGCACACCCTGGACGTAAGACGAGCCCTCCGCATTTACATTAAACGTACCCAGCCCTTTAGGAAGTCCGAATCCTTATTCCTTTCCTTTCAACCTAAATCCTTAGGACACAAAGTGTCCCCGGCAACCATCGGCCACTGGATTAGAGCTACTATTTCCAAAGCTTACTTGTCCCAGGCTCTGCCGCTGCCCAGTGGCATAACAGCACACTCCACCAATAGGGCAGCCACCTTGGGCCACCCAGGCTCCAATTGCTGATATTTGTCCGGCGGCCACCTGGGCCTCCCCATCTCCCTTCATTAGGCATAAGATCGACATATTTGCCTCGGCGGAGGCTTCGTTTGGGAGACGAGTTCTCCAGCGAGTCCTCAAGGAACCGCAGGGACTTCAGAACCAGACGGAGTCCATCCCGTAGGACAGCCAAGCTTTGGTATGTCCCACTCTCTGGATGATCCAACCGGCTCTCAGGAGAATGGGCGTTGGTCCTTACCTGACACGCCATTTCTCTGGAGCCGGGAGGATCATCCAGTCCCACCCTTTTAAGTTCACCGTCTGGTGGGGTCTTGTTTCGGCCAAGGAACCTCTTAGCATAGTAAGATGAGAGCACGATCTTCTCTTCACTCTCGTCTTCGCATAAACTGGAGAATGCAAGGGAGCCACGTGACGGAGGGCGGAGCATTCCTCAGTAATTAAGCTCAGCCTTGAACAACAGAGACTGAAGCACCTCCCACTCTCTGGGTGATCCTCCCGGCTCCAGAGAAATGGCATGTCAGGTAAGGACCAACGCCCATTTATTTTCACTTGTTCTCCTTCAAACATGGCAACAATGGTTATACCGGATAAAGTCAGTGCTGAGATCATTCGCATCTCAGCGCAATTTATCATGTAGCCCACCCTGTGCAGTTAACTAACATCCACACTCCCCATTAGTCCTACACGCCTCCACCCCACAATTCTAAACGCAACTAATTAATCAAGCAGTATGTGGTTTAAATCTCAAGCCGTGATTTAATTCCCCCAATTCCACCCCAATGAGCCTTCATGTTTCATTTCGGGAAATGAGATGAGTCAGAGTGAATAACCTCCTCCCACCCCCATCCTTGTCACATGTCCATGGCGATACGGGATAGATGAATCGAGCTAGGATATGGGATCTGCAGGAGTGGAAAATCTTCCCCGAGGCTCTGCAGGAGTGGAAAACTTTCCCTGACCAAGTCAATACGTTGGAAACGGCAGGATCAGACATTCCTTCCCCAACCAAGATAATGTGTCAGGCTTCACTCCAGGGGATAAACCGGTAGGATTCTTGAAGCCCGACACATATACTGTCTGTCCTTTAAGGTCTGGTTGACTAACAACACGCCAACACTTATACTGGCTACTATTTGTTTTTCTGCCCTCTCCATCCAAATGTAGCATGGTTTGAACCTGTAGCTAGTTTTGTGACTGGTTGGATGAACTGGCAAATCCCAACCCTGGCTGTCCCTGACCACCCTGTTCCATCCCTCCCAGGAGTCCCCACGTGGCCTGTTTGGATGCCAGGTAAATGCAGGAGTGGCGTGGAAGCTCAAGGAGGGCGAAAAATGGGCCTCCCAGAAGTTCTGCAAGGCATCTGGGGCCTGGTGGAGGCAATTTTCACCCTCTCAGAGGCTTGAGGAAATCCTCAGGAGCCTAGGGAGGGCAAAAATGCCCCCCTGCCATGGTGCAGGCGAGGCCACGCCCATCCAACAAACAGGCAGAGACCTGGTTGCTGATATTTTTGAAGCCCACCTGTGTATGGTTGTACCAATTTGTTGCTCATCCTAATAAGGTTGTGATGTCAATATTCATACCTTGTCACCTGTCCAATGCCTGAGATTAATTCTTACACTGACAAAAAAAATAACAGTTGTGGAAACAGTTTACATGGATACTTATCAGCCTTCTTCCTACTACACCAAAACAGGTCTAACTGCTTTAGAGTATATGTAGATTTCTTATTCGAAAGTATACTTAGTAGTGGAATTTTCATGCCCCTGTTAGAATCTGACTCTGAGATAGAGGAGGAACAGCTGACAGGGAGTGTGGCTCTGGAGGTTGTGGAGGAAACTGGGGAAGGGCACAGGCTGGCTGGGCATTCAGAGGAAGACCCAGGCCCATCCCGTCTTCATCCCAGGGCACACAGGGAGGAGCAGATAAGGGAGAAACGTGAATGGTGTGGTCTATGGGAGAGGAAAGGGCCTTGATCCTCTTCATGGGTTGCAGCTGTCAGAACTGTTTAATAGGACAAACTGCGCATGGGCCAGTGCTGGAAGCAAAGCATGAAAATATTTCTAGTCTGTCAGTTCTTATCTGAATTCTGGCATCTTTCCCAGTGTATATTTCAATATCTGTGGACGTCTTCAAGCCCTTATCCTGCCTTGTCTCATTAATTATTCAGTATGGTTTATTTTATTGTTTTTCTATTTATAATTTATATGTATTTTGAGTTTGAATGGAAGTTCCTTTTTGCAACTATTTGTGGGATTGTTTTTTCTCCAGTCAATGATAATTGGACCTTTAAAGCCAAGTTGAAGGAATTAAAGGGGCTTCATTTTTTGTGACTTTGTTGTTCATCACTGGGTCATCACAGGAGTTCTTGTGTTGTAGCCTTAACCATCTTTCGAATAAATACTCTAAAATCTGACTTATTAGATTCTTATTTCTGGGATTAAGTGTTTCTAGTTCAGATCCAAGAAGACAAGACTGACAACAGTAATGAAGATCTTCCGTAGCCGAAATTACATAGCACAGCCTATAGGAGTCTCATAGATTCTGTCTGCAGCCCTTTGAGTTCTAATCTGTGGCCTATGACAACTCAAAATTTTAAGATGCAGCTGGAGCCCAAAATCCTGCTGCGATGGCTCTGCAGGTTCTGCTATCGCTGCTACCAACTTGCCTCACTTGTATGTAGAATTTCCAATCCCGATTGTGGTCATAAGGCAAGGTCTACCTTTACTGAATATACATGCTGATGAGCCAAGAATTTTAGCTGCCCAAATACCCCCCCCCCCCCAAATTGTGTTTGGCTTATCTGCAAATGGCCTTATCTGTGAATATTTATGGTGTTTTAAATTACTTTTAAAAGTGTCTATTTTCTTTACTTACTCATATATAAGCCCATCTGTGGTAATTGCTCTTAACCTCTGTTGATCTCAGAATAACTTAATAATTGTAACTGAGAAGTGTCTTTGGACCACTTAAAAGTAAGTCCTATGAATTACATTAGGAAGAAGCATCTGTATATATTGCTGAGAAAATATCTTGAGATAGTGGGTTTAGAAACTAAATTAAAAGTGGCAAAGCTTATAGGGAAATAAACTTTCCAAAACTGGCAAGAATGTTTATTTTGTAGGAGGAACAATTTCATTGTAGAAAAATAAGGCATTAGGAAACCAATTTTAACAATCAATTTCAAAAATAAAGCAAGGCTTTGTGATGCTAAGGGCAGAATTAGCGTTTTAGAATATAGCATTAGAAGGTACATAATGATTACTTTTCTATCAAAATGCCAAACACATGGATTTTTTCATCTTTGGCCTTGCGTATCCTTTCACTTAGGACCTGTTTCTTTCTGGCTATTTACCTTTTCCTTTCTTCTTGTAGTGCTACCAAATCCTGCTATAGCATGCATTGTTCACAGTTCTTCCTCTTTTTTTTTTTTTACTGTTTGGGCCTAAAACGGTCTTTTGTGCCATGTGACTGTTTGTTCAGTCTGTTCCTGAAAAATGCATTAGGACTACCAGAATTCTCAGCTGTGTGTGTGTGTGTGTGTTTGTGTTCAGACAAAATAAATATCAGTTTATTAATTTTCTCTGAAAATGGCAGTTTTAAGTACATACATGATTTTACATAATACAAGTTTTAGACAGTGATTTTTCAGATACCTGTTTACATGCAAGTAAACTGGAAAACTGGGCCATATCTAACAGCATGAAATTCAATGCAGAGAATGGGCGTTGGTCCTTACCTGACACGCCATTTTTCTGGAGCTGGGAGGATCATCCAGAGAGTGGTGCTTCAGTCTGCGTCGTTGAAGGCTGAGCTTAATTACTGAGGTATGCTCCGCCCTCCATCACGTGGCTCTTTGCATTCCCCAGTTTATGCGAAGTCGAGAGTGAAGAGAAGATCGTGCTCTCAACTTACTATGCTAAAAGGTTCATTGGCCGAAACAAGACCCCACCAGACGGTGAAATGAAAGGGTGGGACTGGATGATCCTCCCGGCTCCAGAGAACTGGCGTGTGAGGTAAGGACCAACGCCCATTCTCCTGAGAGCCGGTTGGATCATCCAGAGAGTGGGACATACCAAAGCTTGGCTGTCCTACGGGAGGGACACCCTCTGCTTCTGTAGTCCCTGCGGTTCTTTCAGGACTCGCTGGAGAACTTGTCTACCAAACGAAGTCTCCGCCGAGGCAAATATGTCAATCTTATCGTGTCTGATGAAGGGAGATGGGGATGCCCAGGTGGCTGCCCGACAAATATCAGCAATTGGAGCTTGGGTGGCCCAAGGTGGCTGCCCTTCTGGTGGAGTGTGCTGTTATTCCGCTGGGAACCGGCAGAGCCTGGGACAAGTACGCTTTGGAAATAATAGCTCTAATCCAGCGGCCAATGGTTGACGGGGACACTTTATGGCCTAATGATTTGGGCTGAAAGGAAAGGAACAGGGATTTGGGCCTCCTGAAGGGCTGGGTACATTTAATGTAAATGCGGAGGGCCCGTCTTACATCCAGGGTATGCCAAAGCTTCTCCCTTTCCCGCGAGGGATTGGGGTAGAGCTTCAGAAGTATAAGTTCCTGTGCCCTATGGAAGGCTGATTTGACCTTGACAAGAAGTAGAGTCCGGTCGGAGAACCACCCGATTGGCATGGAAGATGCAAAGGTCCCTCCTCACCGACAAGGCTGCTATCTCTGATATTCGGCGAGCCTAAGTAATGGCCATCAGGAACACGACTTTGAATGTTAGGAACTGGAGTGAGGATTCCCTTAGAGGCTTGAAGAGTTGTTTAGAAAGGGACACCAGGACCTTATTGAGGTCCCAGGTAGGGTATCTATGTACAGTTGGGGGACACAAGTTAGAGTCTCCTCTGAGAAATGTCCTTATGCGAGGGTGGAGGGAAAGGGAACCCAGGTTGTCGCAAACAATGACCTTTCCTCAGACCCTCTTGGAGGAATTCCAAAACTTGAGGGATGGAGGGTGAGAGCGGGTTGACTTGGAGACTATGGCACCACTTGCAGAACCCCTGCTAAGTGACATTGTATATTTTGGTTGTTGAGGGCCGCTTGGCGGCTAAAATGGTATCAATAACCTGGTCAGAGAACTGCTCCTTCCTTAGACGTTCCCGCTCAACCTCCAAACGGCTAACTGGAGCCACTGAGGATCCGGGTGTTGGAGGGGCCCCTGGGAAAGGGATATCCTGTGCGGGGGAATTTTCCAAGGGGGGGCCACCGATAGGTTGCGGAGGTCCGCAAACCATGGGCTCCTGGGCCAGTAGGGTGCCACTAGAATCATCTCTGCTTTCTCGGAGATGAGTTTCTGGATGACTCTGGGGACCAGGGCCAACGGAGGGAATGTATATAGAAGCCCTGTGGGCCAGGGGCAACGGAGGGCGTTGTGATTCTCGGCCCCGTGGGAAGGGTACCTCGAGAAAAACCTGGGGAATTGGGTGTTGAGCGGGGATGCGAAGAGGTCTACTGACGGGAGACCGAACATCATGGTCGCTTCCCTGACAGCGACGGGTGGATGCGCCACTCGGACTGGTCCACCATGGTCCTACTCAGCCAATCTGCTTGGGTGTTTCAGACCCCTGAGATGTGCTCGGCTTTGAGGGAGAGGAGATTGCGCTTCGCCCAACGGCAGAGGCGCTCGGCCTCTCTCATCAAACTTATGGACTGGGTGCCCCCTTGTCGATTGACGTGAGCCTTGGCGATGACTTTGTTCAAGAGTATCAGGACATGTCACCCGCATACGTGGGGGAGGAAGTTGCGCAGGGCCAGGTGGATGGCGCGAAGTTCCAACTAGCTTATACTGCGTGTCTGTTCTACCTGTGACCATTTGCCCTGTGTCGAGAGCAAGTGGATGTGAGCGCCCCATCCGGACAGGCTGGCGTCTGTGGTGAGGGTGAGGTGTTGGGGTTCCTTGAAGCAGTGTCCCTTGTTGATGGTGGGAGTGCTCCACCAGAGGAGAGAGGTTAGGACCCTTGAAGGCACCTTGACCATGGCCTTTGAATTGCTTCTGCCAGTCCTTTGGAACAGGATCAGAAACCACTGTAGGGATATAGTGTGCAAACGGGCCCAGGGAACAATGGAGATACATTAGACCATTTTACTGAGTAATTTAGACGATTCTAAAGGTGTTACCTTCCTTGATCGTCTGATATGTTTGACAGTTTCCTGGATGCTATGGAATCTCTCAGAGGAAAGGAAAACCTTTCCCTGAAACGAGTCAATGACGGACCCCAAGTGGGTGATCCGTGTCGATGGTAACAGATGGCTCTACTGTCAGTTTACTAGGAACCCATGGTCTTGGAGGGCAGAGAGAGTAGCTCTGAAATCCCTTTCTGCTTGGGTTCTGGAATGAGACAGGATGAGGATGTCATCCAGGTAACAGTGGAGACGAACCGGGAGGTCCCTGAAGTGGGCCGCTAGGGCTCGAGAACCTTAGTGAAGGTTCTCGGGGCAGAGGCCAATCCAAAGGGAAGGGCCACATATTGGAAATGGCGATGGTTGTAGCAGAACCTGAGGAATTTGGAATGGGAGGGCCGGATTGGGATGTGAAGATACGCCTCTGAAAGGTCTATAGAGGATAGCCAGTCTCCCTGCCTGATGCCCAGTAGAATGGATTGTAGGGTGTGCATTGTAAACCTGTGGTAGGTCAGGTAACAGTTAAGGCATTTCAGGTCTAGAATAGCCCTCCATTCTCCTGAGGATTTGGGGACCACGAAGAGGTGGAAGTAAAACCCCTGCCTCCGCTGGGATGGTGGTACAGGTTGTATGGCCTGTATGGTGAGGAGATGGTGGATAGCTGAATCCATTAGGATCCTTGGAGGAGGGGATGCCATAAAAAAATGGGGGGCGCGCTGGAATTCAAGCGCGAGGCCCAAGTCTGATGGTGTCTCGGACCCAGGCATTGGAGGTAGAGGAATCCCATCGGTCGGCGAAATGCTTGAGGCGTCCGCCGATGGGAAGGGAGGGATGGGATCTTTCTGGGTCATCTAAGTACAACCCCCTGCTTGAGAAGGAGAGTTTATTCCAAATATTTGCCTTTGTCTGGGATTGAACTCACGACCTTCTGACTGTGAGGCAAGTGCTCCACCTCTAGGCCACCTGCCAAAGGGCTGTGTCGGAAAGGCTTCCCTCCTGAACCCCTGAAGGGGCGCCTGTAGCTGCCGCCCCTCCTGTTCCTGTCACCCGATCGGCTTGATCCTGGGGCTGGAATGGCCGGTAAGAGGTGGGTCTCGGATGCCTGGGCGGGAAAGGATACTGGTAGAAAGGATGGGAGAACCTCTCCGAAAGGCTGAGGTGCTCTTGACTCTGACCTCTGAAAGAGGGGAGGAAGGAATTTTTTCTTGCTTTGGGTTTCGGATAGCAATGGCTCCAGGGCGGTGCCAAATGGTTTGTCCCCCTTATTGGGGGCGGTGGCCAACTTAACCTTGTTTTTCACGTCTGCCTGCCAGTGTTTGAGCCAGAGCAGGCAGCGAGCTGTAACGTGAGAGGTTATAGCACGGACGGAGATATTAATCGCGTGGTAGGAGGCGTCGGCCGAGAATTCTGCCGTGGCCATCAATTTTGCGATGTCCTGATGTGCCTTTGCGTTAGAGGGGGGAACATGTTTCAGTTGGCGGAGCCACCAAATTAAAGACCTGGTGAAGAATGAAGCGGCCGTGGCCGATCTAATGACCCAAGTGTCCGCTTGATGGGCCCTACCTAAGGCCAGTTTGGACCTCTTGTCCTCGGGTTTCAGAGCCTCCAGGGTATCCCTGGGGGAGAACGAGGGTGCTAAGCCCAATATGGGCTCATCTGCCTCAGGAGTGTTAAGCAGGTTGCAGAAGCTTGACTTGAGGTTAAAGAACCTCTTTTCCTGGTTGGATGGGACCGGAGGAGTCCTTGTAGAGTCCAAATGGTTTGAAACTAGGTCGTGAAATATGGGTGGGGCCGGAATAACCTCCGCCTCCACCACGGGCTGCCTGAAAATGGCGTCCTCTTGTCCCTCCGCCAGGGAAAGGAGAACCGAGGAGGACTGAACAGACAGGCCAGAAATGTTCTTGGCCTAAAATCAGAGTGATTTAAATGTGTGTGGCTTGAACAGACCCACAACGGTGGGTTGATCGGGAGTGAGACCCTCGTCCTCGGACATGTCCCCTTCCATCGGGTCTATGCCCAATAGGGCTTCCCCTTGGTGTGTAGAATCCCATTCAAATTCCTCCTCCTCCCCGAACTGATCCAGGTCCTCTATGGCCTCCTCCAGTTCCCCTTCTGGGAGAGGACTGTCCCCCTGCAAAGGCACCTGACCATGAGTAGGGTCCAATCTGGATGAGGACCTGGCTGATAGCGAGTCTGGACATCTGTTGAAGTCCGTCTGCTATCCCCTGGCAGATAGCCCGTTCCATGCATGCCTGCATGTACGCAGGGATCTCAACTGTGGCGGCCTCCTCCTGGCGCAGACCAGCGGCCGTGGGCGTGAATGTAGCTTCAGGCGGCCATTTGGTGGCTGGTCCGGTGACCTGGTGTCCCTGGGATGAGCTGTGCCTGGAGAGGGAAGAGCAATCTGGAGGGGGGGGGTCTGGAGGTAGAAGGAACAGAGGATGGTAGGGCTGGAAGCATGGGTTGTGCCTCTCTAGATCGCCTGTCAAATTCTTTCTCCAGTGCCCTATGACGTCTTAGGGCGTATCTCTGAGAAGCTTTGGAAGTTTCTTTAGGGACTTCCTTAGCCTGTTTGCGCAGGTGTTAGGATTTAGATCTGGCCTTCAAAGAAGGGCCTTTTGTGGAAATGTCATCTGCCATTATAGAAGAAAGGACTGAAATACCAATTTAAGGCGGTTGGCTCACCAAGGGTTCGACCTACAACAAAGGCCGGATGTCCTTTCAGCTGGCCCACGCCCCCTTTTGGAATTTAGATGTATACAGATTATAAAATTAATATTGTTATAATTATTAATATATATAAAACAATTAGTATTGAAACTGTGTAATAGTCTTTTAGCGAGAAAGTTTATATATCTATATATGCCTGTATATATATATATATATATATATATATATATATATATATATATATATATATATATATATATATACGTATAATATTTCTTAATATTATTATTATTATTTTTGTTTCATAATATTCAATTCGGGGTCTGGCTCGGTGCTCCTAGGAAGGAGTGGCCCCAGAGGTTGCTGTAAGTTATCACCAATCTGCCAAATGAGGCTGGAATGAGGCCTCTGGCAGCTGGAGCTCCCAGGCAACAACCGGGAGGGATAGGCTGCATGCTTCTGCCCTGAGTGTGCTGCGGAAGCCAACTAGTGTATGCCAATTGTGATTAAAATCTAGTAGCTCTCACAGGCTGGAAGGCCTATGACTAGAGCTAGTCCCTTCGCAGCCCAAAGAGGCCTTTAAATATAGCGCCCGGCACGCGGCAGCACCCAAAATGGCGGCCGGCCATGATCTCTTATCCACGGGCCGCTCAGAGCAATTAAAAAACCTCTCCGGCATGTCTACAGGCCGGAATGGCAGCCAGGTAAACTATTCGCCCTTTCCTGGGGCGATCGGCGTTCGCGGTGGGGGGGAACACCAGCTGCGCTATCAGCGCAATCGAATGGAGCCGCTGCTATTGCGGCACGGAGAAGCGGCAGGGAAAGGAGCCGAATTGGGGGGGAGGATTGGTACCAGAGCGTGAAAGCCGCCCGCTCGTTATCCCCCCTGGGGGCGAAAAACGCGCTCCCCTGCTACAGCTACCTGAAGTGCGCAGAGGCTAAGGAAGAGCCAAGAATAAAAGGCAAACCTGAAAAAATAAAGGACTTTGCAGCAATTAGCTTGAATCGGCCAAGGAGTGGAAATATACAACCTACTCTCACGAAGGCTGAGCATAAACTGGGGAATGCAAGGAGCCACATGATGGAGGGCGGAGAATTCCTCAGTAATTAAGCTCAGCCTTCAACAACGCAGACTGAAGCACCACTCTCTGGATGATCCGACCGGCTCTCAGGAGAAAAGTAAAGTTCTACACTTAGGCAAGAAAAACCAAAAGTACACATATAGACTGGGTGAAACCAGGCTCAATAGCAGTAACTGTGAGAGAGATCTCGGAGTCTTAGTGGACAACCAGCTAAATATGAGCCAGCAGTGTGCAGCAGCAGCCAAAAAAGCTAATGCAATCCTAAATTGCATTAACAGAGAGATACAATCAAGATCAAGGGAGGTACTAATACCACTCTATAAAGCCTTAGTAAGACCACACCTAGAGTACTGCATTCAGTTTTGTTCACCACATTATAGAAAAGATGTTGAGACTCTAGAAAAAGTACAGAGAAGAGCAACCAGGATGATTAGGGGACTGGAGGCTAAAACACATGAAGAATGGTTACAGGAACCGGGCTTGGCTAGTTTACTAAAGAGAAGGACCAGGGAAGACATGATAGCAGTCTTGCAATATTTGAGGGACTGCCATAGAGAGGAAGGGTCAAGCTATTTTCTAAAGCACCTATAGGCCAGACAAGGAATAATGGATGGAAACTGAACAAGGAGAGATTTAACCTGGAAATAAGGAGAAACTTTCTGACAGTAAGAACAATCAACCAATGGAACAGCTTTCCCTTGGAAGTTGTGGGACCACCATCACTTGAGACTTTAAAGAAGAGATTGGACTGCCCTTTGTCAGAAATGGTGTAGGGTCTCCCGCTTGGGTGGGGGGTTGGACTAGATGACCTACAAGGTCCCTTCCAACTCTGATTATCTGTTATCTGTTACCTTTATATTTCAAAAGTTATAAAATAAGCTGCTTTCTATTTTCTAAATATTTTCTTTATGAATCTGTTAAACGTTGAGAAAGAAAATATTTAAAATGTAAATTGATAAAGCAAGAAAAGGCAATTAAAACAATTTTGATGCATATAAATCCTCTTAATTTTAGTTTATTATTTAACTCATGATTTACAGGGAATTTACATTTTGAATAGTTTGCCTTATAGTTGAGTATGCAAAAATAAATATATGGCTATATTTGTATATTCACAAGAAGGCAAGTATACACGCTGTGGACAATTGCTGAATAAGATACACACCTTCACTTTTGGGATGATTGATGAGGGATATCTTGATGTAGTTCCCCACCGTGTCTTATTATTCTTACTTTTTGGCTTTTCAATTTATTGATTTTTTAAAATGGTAAGCTGCCTTAAAAGTCTTTCTGATATGGTGAAATGTTAATAATAAATTTGGAGCACTACTTGAACAGCATCGGCAATGACATAATCACCACGAGTCAATTGCAAGAGGCTGCTTTACTTGCAATTGCTTATATCCTCTGATAATAATTTTAATATTAATAAATGGCAACATTTGCCTATCCCTATCCTATCTTTGAGAAAGACTCGATAGATAGATAAAAATGCCAATCTTGCTAACTCTGCGGCCAGTCATAATACATTGCACCATATATTGCTAAATCTAAAAGTTTAATAAACATTCAAGTCAGTTCTAAAACAAATGAGACTTCCAAGGAAGTCCTTAAAATTATTAGTTCATTTTAATTTTGACATTTTGACCTTAAGTTTATTTGTGCCATATTGACTGTTAACAGAAAAAGGAGACCTCTTTAGCCATAGTCAGCTGAAGCAAATATTATTAACCACTGGGAAATAGACAGGTAGCTGTTTTGAAACACTAACCTTAAAATAGTCTCCTGGAAAGTATTTTACATTTTATCAAGATAATCCCCTTCTTTTAGCAATTTGTGGAGACCACCAAGATATGCTGTTCCTGGCATAATAGTTAGCATGATTTTCCAGAGTTTTTTTTTATGTTAGTGGGCATAACAAAACTATTAATGGATTAAAAAATAATGACACATGCTGGGAGGGTTTACAATTAAGACCCCCTGTGTGTTAATTGGCTGTGACCTGTTGTCCCCAAAATGGGAAAAATGTTATGTAGAATAGAATAATCTAGAATAGAGTGGCATTAACTTATTGTAGATTTGGGAAGAGAATCCATTCATGTCTGCACCATCAATTTTGGGAAAAGAACATTTCATCTAGTAAACTGCAGAGTTTATTTTTCTAAGACTTGTCAGATTAGGAATCAATTTTTCCTTGATTGAAGGCTGAACGATATGGTGGGTTTATTTTATTTTAAGGACAATTTTAACATGTAAAAGGTTTTTTTTTTTTTTTATGCTTGTATTTAAAGAACTTAAAGAATAAGCACCTCGGTTTCTGGTCCCGCGTGGCTTCGGTGGCAGCAGGAATTCACGACTGTTCGCGATTCCTACTGCGCTTGCCACCGAGGTGCCCCCGATCCAAATGGGTCAGGGGGATATGGCTGCCCGGTAGAGGCAGCTGAAGAGAGAGGGGAGCCAGACAGGGGGTTGGGGCTGTCGCAGACCCCTCCTTGTCTGGAAAAAACCCTTTTTCCCAAGGTGGTGGAGCGGCGGTCAGTAATGGCCGCCACGAAGAAGCCTGCAACCGGGTAAGATTGTGCTGGAGGAAGCAAGAAAAGTGAAAGTGCTGGCTGAGCTGGGTCAATTAACATCTTTTAAACTCTCTGGAACTGAACTGTCTGAATTGCTGGAGGATACATTGTATCCCTAAGAAGATTGGAAAATGGCGGAGAAAGCTGTTAAAGGGAACTTTTTTTTCTTCTTCACTCTCCCACCCCATAGAAACAGCAGATGAAGATTTGAAATTTATTTGGGTACTGAAGGTGAATTATTTTGAAAGTTGAAGCCAAGGGACAAAAGACTTTTTGGACATTGGACTTAATAATTTAAGAAATCGGAAAACCCTTATTGGAGGTATGGATTTCTGATCATTTTTTTAAAAAAATTGTTGTTGTAAGTGGGAAGGGAGAGGAAAAAAAATTGGAGCAGAAGCTGAAAAAGGAGGAGATTGCCTAGAATCCCAAAGAAAGGTATATGGTAATTGGACCTCTTTGATTAAACAGTAACCCCAGAAAGAGAAATAGAAGAAGGAAGAAAAGTATTAATTTTTGGAATTTTTTTTTGAATTATTCTTGATTAAAAATACTTGGGTGGTTTTTTTGGGAAAAGTTTCTCTTTTCATGATAGCATCGCTTGTGGATGAACTAAAGACTGAATATCAAAAATATAAAAAGGAAGAACAAGATGGAAAAGATACTTTGGGCACTTTGTTTCAATTTTTAGAAATGGCGTTATGTACTTATGAAAAGTTGACTACGCAGCAGAATGACTGGGACAAAGAAGAAGAGGAAGAAGAAGTCATCTTTGATGAACAATGGTTTTTTTCCGGGGAGGAGGAGAAAGAGGATAAGAAAAGGGGGATTTTAAGGTTTGAAAAAACAACCAAAAAAGAGAAAAATGAGAGGAAAGGTGGATGCAAGGTTAGAAAGCAAGGGAAAGGGAGTAAGAAAAGGGAGGAGGAGAGAAGGGCAAGGAGAAGAATAAGCAAGAGAGAAAGGGGGGGAGGAGAAGCCTCAATGGTGGGAAGCAAGATTTAAAGAAAAAAAGCTTATTTAGAGACAATGGGTGAATCTAATTGGGAAAAAAAGGGGGGAGGATTCTGGAAGGTACATAAGATTGTGTTTTTATATGTGTATCTAGAGTGGAATGTTTAAGATATAAATGAGTATTAATATATATGATTAGTTTTTTTTTCTCTTTTTAAATGATATGGATAGTGGTTATGCAGGTTTTTTTCTTTAGTTATGGATCTTATAAAATTTATTGTGTAATTTTAGAATGTACTAAACAGAATTGTCGTGTCCGCGAAATGATGCCAGGAGTCGGTGACTTCAATGCAAGCTCTTTTATTGTAAGTTGGAACCGAACTGGCGAAAGGAAAAAAGCCCACGGCTTTTATTCCTTTCGCCGCGGCGGCCGCGGCCAATGGCACCGCTTTGAATCTCCCGCGGTCTGAATGGACCAATCGCGGGAGATTCTTAGCCAGCCAATCGGCGCGGCTCGCCTGACCAATCGGAGAGCCCCGCGCTTTGGCCAATCAAAGCGCGGGGATCTCGAGTATGTTAATGAAGGACAGAACACCCCTCCCCTCTTGGTTCAGTCCTTACGTTGCATAGTCACGTAGGTAGGCGGGGCTCCGTCTGGTCCTACTTGACCTGCGCAAGTCAGTCGTAGGCTGGATCCCGGCCGGTTCGGTCGGGATCTCCGCTGCTCCTGCTGCCGTCGTGGGAACCGGCTGGTCGATCGGGCTGGTCCCTTCTCCGTAGCTCCCTCCTGGGCCTTCCGGGTTGGTTGAGCTACAGGTTTCGCCGCTCCCGCTCGGTCTTTCCGGGTCGGTCGAGCTGGCTTGGCTGTTTCTTCCTGGCGAGGGGTCGTGATGGCTGCTTTCCGGTGAGTACTGCTGGTTTATTTTTCTTTGGGTTCGGTCCCCTGGGTATTCCCTCCCCCCTTGGCTTGCGTTGTGGGGGTTGGTTTCGCTTGTTTGTGCGTCGGCGGTTTGTTGGTTTGCAGTTCTCGACCTAAGTTGGTCGATGTGGCGTTTCCACGCTCGTCCGTCTGCTGTTTGTAGCCGGTACGAGTGTGGGACTGTTGCATGTGTGATGACGGCTGGGATCCATAGAGGGTCTCCCGTCAAGTTCTTTGCATATACGGGGTCCCCGGGTACAAAGGTTCGTTGTTTGGTGCTTGAGTCTGGGGGCCTCTCCGGGTTATACGTGGGGTGTAACCTGTCGAGTGGGGACCTTAGTTTTCTGCCCATTAGTAGTTCAGCTGGGCTTTTATTGGTTGTGGTATTCGGGGATATGTGTTGGGTGAAGAGTAGTTTGTTGATTTTCTCTTGGATCTCCCCGTGGTCTATTTTCCATAGGGTCTTTTTAGTGAATTGGACCATCCGTTCCGCCCTACCGTTCGCCGCCGGGTGCGCCGGTGCTGTCAGCGCGTGGCGGATGCCCCTTTCCGCTAGGAATTTTTCGAATTCCAGCGAGGTGAACTGGGGCCCGTTGTCGGAGACGACGACGTCTGGGAGGCCATGTGTTGCAAAGAGTTTGCAGAGTTCCTTGATCACGGCCTCCGTGGTTGTCGTCTTCATGTTGCTTTCCTCCAGCCAGTTGGAGGAAGCGTCAACTGTTATGAGGAAGGTGTGTCCTTTTGTGGGCCCGGCGAAGTCTATATGGATTCTAGACCAAGGTCCCCTTGGGGTTTCCCACTCTAGGACGGGTGCTGTGGGTAGGCTGGGCCTAGTTTCCTGGCATCGTTGGCACCTAGCTACCCAGGCCTCTATTTGTTTGTCCATCCCTGGCCACCAAGCGTAACTTCTGGCCAGGGCTTTAGTCCTCACGATGCCAGGGTGCCCCTCATGTAGTAGTTCCAAAACCTTCCCCTGTAGCTTTTCCGGAATGACCACCCTGTCCCCCCATAGTATGCACCCTTTTAACAACGAGAGTTCCGTTTGGCGGTTTCGGAACGTTTTGACGGACTCGTCGTTGTCCCTTTCCGGCCACCTTTTCTCCACCCAATGCAACACCCGCGCCAGACGTTTGTCTTTATTAGTCTCTCGGGCAATGTCTGACGCGGTTATGGACAGGTTGGGTAGAGTCTCTATACTGAGGGTGGTCGTCGTGGGCGCTGGGTCGGTGTCGGGTTCCGGTAACGGCGAGGCGTCTGCATGGGAGATCGTCTTACCCGGTCTGTGTATGAGTTCGTAGTTGTAGGCTGCCAGGAACTCGGACCACCTTGTCATTCGGGGAGACAGAATGTTCGGGGTGGCCCGGTTTCCTGCAAGGATTCCCAGCAGCGGCTTGTGATCCGTTACGATAGTGAAAGTCCGGCCGTAGAGGTATTCGTGGAACCGTTTTACGGCGGCGACTATAGCCAGAGCCTCTTTGTCCAGTTGGCTATATTCCGCTCCGGTTTGGTGAGGTTCCTTGAAAAGAACGCGATGGGCGCTTCTTTTCTGTCGGGAAGGGTATGGCTGAGGACCACGCCGACGCCGAAGGGTGATGCGTCACATGTAACGGCCAGAGGTAGAGTCTCGTTGAATTGTATGAGAACGGCGTCGGAGGTGAGGAGGTCCTTTGTTCTTTGGAAGGTGGCTTGCTCCCCTTTCCCCCAAGTCCAGGTCGCCGCCTTGTCCAGGAGTCTATGCAAGGGCTCCGCCGTCGCCTTTTGGGGTAGGAAAACATTGTAAAAGTTCAGTAACCCCAAGAACGCCTGTAGCTCAGTCTTTGATTTGGGGGTGGGGGCTTCTTTGATGGCCTTGATTTTTTTGCTTGTGGGGTGAATGCCGTGCCGGTCTAGGAGGTAGCCCAGGAATTCCACTCGTTCCCTGCAAAGTTGGCATTTTTCCCTCTTTACTTTTAGTCCGGTTTCTTTAAATTTAGTTAGGACCTCCCTTAGTCGACCTTCTAGTTCGGCTTGGTTGGCTGCCGACACTAGGACGTCGTCGAAATAAGGTACCACCCCCTTGATACCTTGCAATAGTCTCTCCATTAGGCTTTGGAATATGCCCGGTGCCACGCTGACTCCGAATTGGAGTCGGTTGCATTTGAATGCCCCCCGGTGGGTGACAATGGTCTGCGCTTCTGCCGTTTGCTCGTCGACCGGCAACTGTTGGTATGCCTGGGCGAGGTCGAGCTTGGCGAAAACCTTGCCCCCTCCCAGTGAGTGCAGTAGGTGTTGCACTACTGGGACGGGGTAGGCGCTTTGTTGCAGCGCGCCATTTAGGGTGGCCTTATAGTCCCCACAGATCCTCACCGACCCATCGGGCTTGATCGGGGTGACTATGGGGGTCTCCCACCGGGAGTGGTCTATGGGCTGCAGGACCCCTTGTTTGACGAGCTTGTCAATTTGCTCGTCTATTTTGGGTTTCAGTGCAAATGGCACCCGCCTTGGTTTCAGGCGTTTGGGGGGGACGTTAGGGTCTAGGTCGAACGATATAAGGGGCCCTCGGTACTTGCCTAGGTTTCCGTCGAAGACCTCTTGGAACTCCCGGGCTAGTTGCTGCTCCCAGCCGTCGTCGGTGACGTGGTCGACTCCCGTGAGGGCGATATCGAGCGGGGCGAACCATTGCAGTCCCAGTAGGCTTGGGCGGTCGCGGTCGACGATCGTTAGGGGGAGTCGTTCAGTGCGCCCCTTGAAAGTGATGTTAAAGCTTTTGGTGCCGACTACCGGGATGCGGTTTCCCTGGTAGTCCTTTACTATGAGTCTCTGGCTGTCTACGTTCCTCCTTTGGAGGGTAGGCACCAACTGCTTTATCTCGTGCCATGCAATCATGAAGAGGTAGGACCCGGAGTCCACCTCCATTTTGCATGGCTGGCCCTCGATGCATACCTCGACGTGGACCTTCCGGGCGTCGTTGGTGATGGTGTGGCCGATGGTGACAGTCTGGTGGGTCTCCTCTCTCCGCCGGTTGTCGCCGCCTCGCGAGGATCGCCCGTTCCGGTCCTATCGGCTGTCCGAGGGGCGATCTCTGGTCCGGGTTGGTGTGCTTTCCCTCCTCCGGTCGCTCTGGTCCCATCATGCCAGACTGCGGTTTTTCTTCAGGCGGCAGACACGGGCGATGTGTCCCTTTTTGTCGCAATGCCGGCAGATTGATTCGAAAAACCAGCATTCCGACCTGGGGTGGTCGCTGCCGCAGCCGGCACAGTTGTTCCTCGACTTACGACCTCGCGGGTTCCGTGGGTCGCGCCCTGTCTGGAGTCGATGGATGTCCTCCTCGTCATTGGACGTGCCGGATGCCGAGTGGAAGTCGCCCTGTTGGGTGGTCGTCTCGGTTTTGGGCTCGGTCGACCTCGCCGGGTTGTTGTTTCCGCTGCGGTCTCCCGTGTTCGGTCTGCGCATGCTGTCGGCGGAAGTTCGGGTTGCTTCGGCGGCTGCGGCTGCGGTGAGGGTGTCCGCTAGGCTGATGTCGCCCTTAGCCATCAGCCGGCTCTGGAGAGCGGGGTCCCACAAACCGAGCACGATTCGGTCTCTCAGAGCGTTATTTAGGTTATCGAATTCGCAGAGCCCCCCTAGGCGCCGCAGCTCAGCTACGAAATCGCTGAAGCTCTCACCCGACCTCTGGTCCCGCCGGTAGAACTCGTTGCGCCGGATCAGGGTAGGTACCTCTGGAGCGTAGTGCCGCCGAAGAATGGGTTCGAGGACGTCCCAGTCCATCACGGTCGCATCGGCGGGCTTGGCCAGCGCTTTGGCCATCTGGAAGACCTCAGTCCCGCAGTGGGTCAGGAAGACGGCGCGTTTCATTGGGCCGGAGGCGTCCTTCATGCCGGTGCACTCGAGGTACATGCGGAATCGGTTGGAGAACGATTCCCAGTCCTCGGTGGCGGGGTTGAAGGGGGCGGGCGGTGCGATTTTCGCCATCTCGGTGGTTCGTCTGGCTTCCGTCGGACACGTGGTTCGGTTCAGGGTCTGGATCCCACCTTCGTCGCCAGTGTCGTGTCCGCGAAATGATGCCAGGAGTCGGTGACTTCAATGCAAGCTCTTTTATTGTAAGTTGGAACCGAACTGGCGAAAGGAAAAAAGCCCGCGGCTTTTATTCCTTTCGCCGCGGTGGCCGCGGCCAATGGCACCACTTTGAATCTCCCGCGGTCTGAATGGACCAATCGCGGGAGATTCTTAGCCAGCCAATCGGCGCGGCTCGCCTGACCAATCGGAGAGCCCCGCGCTTTGGCCAATCAAAGCGCGGGGATCTCGAGTATGTTAATGAAGGACAGAACAGAATCCTAAGATAAATTAAGTGTTATATGAAGTACTTTTAAGTTAGGGCAATGAGTTAAAGGCGTCACTCCAATTAGTGTATAGGAGAAGTATATTAAAAGAAAAAAGATGAATGGATAGCTGGAAATAGAACAGACAAAGAATGATATTGAAAATGGTCATATTGAAGGATATATAAAGTGAATATGATGTTTGAATTTCGTCTGTGTGAAGAGTTTTAACTCGGGATCAAGCAGCCTTCAGAAAAGATGTTTTAGGTTTTGTTTTGTTTTCTATGTTCTGTGTTTTGTGTGTTGATAAAAGGCAATAAAATTTTAATTAGCAAGAAATTACTTGGATAATTAGAATGAAAAGGAGAAGTTGGGATAAGATATGAAGTTAAATAGATAACGTAAATATTGATATTATAATTTGGAATCATTTTGTATGTTCTATTGGTTTTCTTCTTTAATTATTTTTTCTTTTTTTTTTAGAAAAGAATTTGTAAGCTGTTATGCCTTGATTGTGCACTGTTTTTGTAAAATTAATAAAATTTGTTTAAAAAAAAAGAAGAATAAGCATCTCAACATTTAATAATTCCTATGATATCAGAAAAACATATTTGCCTTAATTTCAACTGCCGTTCCTGCAGAAATGGATTTAATTAAATAGAGTTAGGTTGTAAAATAGCACAACATAGTTTTGAGATATCCCAAGCAGAATTAAAGAGATCTCTTGGTTAGTCCTGATGACCCATAGCTATTTATGCAGTGGTAGCAAAATTGCTAACTAGAATGAACAGAGTCTTTCTCCTCCATGCTGCATCGAGAACCCAGGATGGGTTGACTCCTTCCTATGATGTCATAGCTGAGTCTGTACTAAGATATAAAAACCAGCCCCCAGGAGAGAGCTCAGCTTTTGACTCAGCTCCTTTCAGTCAGTAGCTGTGTCTCTGAAAGCGTTCTGTTAGATAGCAATCACCAGCAATCTTCAGTACTTTTTTCCTCTCTTCAAGCAGCTCCCAGGTATCTGGGCAGCTGCTCTTCCAGAGAGCAGGGTTCTCTCTCTCTCTCTCTCTCTCTCTCCTGCAAGTTGGGAGCAGCTTTACAGAGCTCTGTGCAGGCAAGCTGGGCAGCGTCTGCAGACCTCCCCCACGCCTGCAGTTGGGAGCGATCGTAAACACAATAGGCAAACTGATAAGAGCTCCAGCCAGTTGATCATATATAAGTTCACTCAGGGCTCTGTATAGAGTGATTCTTCAATCTTGGAGCCTGTTTTCCTGTACTCAGTGGCCATCTTGGATTCAAGCCTTCCACCACGAGATGAGCAGCCATTTTGTAAGCCCGGGGGCCATTTATACCCTAAGGGGCTTAATAGAAAAATTTCTAAACAGCTTCTTTCCAACACAAGAGCCTTTATTTTACAAATGGACGAAGATAAGGCTCTGGCAGAGCTTTCCCCCCCAGTGGAACAGTCTCTTAAGCCCAATAGGAGAAAAAGATGTGGGCAATGCACCCAATCAGTCCAGAGGGAGGTGGCTGCTAAAATAAAAGCTAAGGCTCTAGTCCCAAAGAAGGCAACTTAGGCTGAATTGAGGGCAGAGAAGCGCAGACATGAAGCTCTAGAGAGGCAGTTCAACAGAACTATTCAACAGAAGGGAGTACAACTACAGCATGTTTCAGGTGATATTCATGGGCCCCAACCAAGCCCTCCCAGGGGAGGAGAAGTTATCTATGAGTATTTCCATCCTCCATCCCGGTCTCCTGAGGCTCTTGCTGTACAGTCAGATCCTCAGGATTTAAGCAGATCTGGGCCTTATTTCCAACAGGCTTCTGTGCCCTATGCTCCTCCCCCTCTCTCCAGGCCTCGAACCTCTCCTCAATCTAGGCCTGAAGCCACTCCCACAGCAGTGGGCCTTCGGCCTTCTGCCTCTACCTTTGAGCTTAGACCAGGGGATATCCAAGATTTTGTCTCATTAGCCATTCGGCAGGGATTGGCTGAAGGCTACAAGCAAATTCTTCAACCTCTGGAAAGGGTTCAGGCCCTTCTCCCTTCTCAATCTATAAGTTCCTTGCCTCATCATCCTGATTTACACAGGCCCCAGGACCTCAGGGTCCATGCTTCTCTACCAGAATGGAAGGCGGTTGATGAGGAAGAAAGGCCTTCACCATCTGAACACAGTTACTCTCTCATTCAGAGTATGAAGTGGGTGAGATTTTTGACCAAAATCTTTCAGAGGAAGAGGATTCTTACCCAAAGCAGACATCCTCTGCATTGGTCTTCAAACCTACTCTCTTCAGACCATTACTCAGGAAGGCCTTGGTCACTGCCAAACTGTCGCCAGAGTAAGTGGCTCCCGAGCCACAAGGAAATCCCTCTAGCCAAGGGGATTCGCTCTTCTCCAAGCTTGAAATGCATTTTGTTCTTGGACATGGTCAAGGAACAGTGGGCTTCTCCTTCGGCAGGTCCTCGCCCATCTTCTCTAGATAAGCGTTTCTACAATGTCAGTGCAGCTCTGGACAATGCCCTGGCAGTGCCTTCTGTTGACATTCCGGTTCTGGCCTTGTTCTCATCTTCTGGCACTCCCACGGAGCCAGAAGATATCCTGAAAGCGGATAATAAACGTTCTGAACAGAACCTCAAGTGCAATTACCAGGCCGCTGCTTGGGCTATTCGGACTTCAACAGCAGCATCCTTCTTCACCAGGGCATCCATGCAGTGGCTGCGCCAACTCCAGAATAGATTGTCTGCTTCTGACCTTTGGTCTTACCAAGACCTTAATAAGTTTATTGCAGCAGCGGAATTCACTGTGGATGCCACTCTCAATTCCGCCAAATTTGCATCCAAGGCCATGGCATCTTCTGAAGCAGCAAGAAGACTTTTATGGTTCTGAAATTGGCAGGCAGACTCACGCCGAAAATGGAAGCTGGCTTCAGTTCCATTCACAGGCGATAAGCTTTTTGGCGATGCTCTGGAACCTTATCTCATTGAAACCAGAGATAAACGTAAAATTCTCTCTTCCTCTGGGAAGAAAGCCGACTATCACCCTACTCCTTATCACCCTCCTGGCTTCCGAGCGGAGACCTCATCTCACTTCCCCCGCTCTCACAGGCCATAGTCCCAATGCCAAGACAAATGGGCGGAAACTTCTAGCAGGCAGCAACCTTCTACTGGTAAATGGCCCTTTTGGGGGCGTGAGAGGTCATTCCTTCCATCGCTCTAAGTAATCCCTTGTTCTCCCCACCCATTGGAGGTTGCCGAGCCTTCTTTGCTTCTATATGGGAAGAGTCAACCACGGAGGCCTGGGTGCTCAGCACTGTTAGGTCAGGGTTACAATTGGTCTTCCTAACCCCACCCCCCAAATTTTTTTTTGATCTGTCCTGTGTCTTGGGACATTTGCAGGCAAGCCCTCATGAATCAGGCCATTCAGCACCTTCTTGAAATCAGGGCTATTCAACCTGTTCCCCCATCTCAGTGGGGACATGGACTTTACTCTCGCCTTTTCATTGTTCCCAAAGCCTCAGGGGGGTGGCGAGCCATATTTGATCTAAAATTCCTCAACCAATTTGTAAAATACAGGCAATTTAAAATGCAGACTCTGCATTCTATTTTAGAGAGAGTTTGGGAGGGTGACCTCCTCTCTTCCATTGATCTCACTGAGGCTTACCTCCATATGCCAATTTGGCCTCATCATCGCCAGTTTCTCCATTTCTGTTATCAGAATACCTATTACCAGTATCGAGCACTTCCCTTCGGCCTCTCATCAGCTCCAAGGGTCTTCAGAATGGTTCTGGCAGCATTGGGGGCATATCTGAGTTCTATTCCAGTGAGGATCCAATGCTACTGGGACGACATTTTGATTCTATCCTCTTCCATCCTTGCGACCCTTTGGGATCTGCAAATTACCCTGTCATGTCTCCAGAGCCACGGATTTTCCATCAACACCAAAAAGAGCCAGCTCTCCCCTACAACCAAATTGCAACACTTGGGAGCAGTCATCGATACCATGTTGTGCCAGGTTTTCCTGTCCCCAGCTCGTGGAAAGAGCCTTGCAGAGATTATCAGCCAGATCCAGCAACATCAAATTGTCCCCCCGTCGCTGCTGTCCAAACTTCTGGGGGAGATGGTTTCCTGTATTGGCATCATCCCGTGGGCTTGGCTTCATTCCCGAGCCCTCCAATGGTTCCTGCTTCACTATCAACGAGCAGGAACCAGCCATTCATCCATCAAGGTCCTGCCACAAATCCGGAGATCTCTCAGTTGGTGGCATTCCACATCTATCTGGAGGGGACTCCTGTTCAGGGACACAGGCAGGCTAGTGATAATCACCGATGCCAGCCTCCTGGGTGGGGTTCCCATATGCAGGGCCAGATAGCTCAGGGCGTTTGGTCCAGATCCGAACAGACCCTTCCCATAAATTGGCTAGAGCTCAGAGCCATTTTTCTGGCTCTCAAGCATTTCAGGCAATCAGTGACTGGCTCTCATGTTCTAGTCCTTATGGACAACATGGCCGCAAAGGCTCATGTCAACTGGCAAGGGGGAACGAGGTCCAAAGCCCTCATGAGAGAGGCTCTACGGTTGGGGTTATGGGCGGAGAAACACCTGTTATCGATCTCGGTGGACCACATCTCTGGGGTCAACAACTCCCAGGCCGACTGGCTCAGCAGGAGCCTAGTCGACCAGGCAAAATGGTCCATTCCTCCATCTATTCAGGGATCTTTCCCTCAGATTTGGAATACCAGAGGTGGATCTTTTCTTCACTCCTCAAAACGCCCAAGTCACCAGATTCTTCACCAGGTTTCCTTGCCAGGAAGTGGAGGGGACCAATGCTCTTCAGTGCAGATGGCCCAAGGGTTTCCTCTACACCTTTCCCCCGCTTCCCATCATTCCGGCAGTAATTCAGAAGATGTTGGAGGAACATGCGGAGCTCCTCCTCCTGGCACCCTATTGGCCAAGGAGGACCTGGTTTGTGGACCTGGTCAACCTATCGGTGGCTTCTCCTTGGATGATCCCTGCCCATCTAATCTCCCTTCACCAGGGGACCCTGCTCCATCCAGAGCCCCAGTGGTTCAAACTGACCATGTGGCACTTGAGTGGCAGCGGCTAGAGGAGGCTGATCTCCTAGAAAGGGTCATCCTCACTATCCTGGCTTTTTGCAAACCTTCTACAAGGCGCATCTATGATGCCACCTGGGAGTCTTTTTCCCGATTGTGCCTCAGGGAGGGTCTTTCTCCTGCTTCAGCTTAGTTAGCAGAAGTTCTTAGCTTCCTTCAGCATGGGCTGGAGAAAGGTTTGGCCCCCAACACCTTATGCAGGCAGGTTGCGGCCCTCTCCTCAGTCCTTTCATGGGGTTCACTTCCTTCGTTATGCCATCACACTTCAGTCAGGAGGTTTTTGAAAGGGGCTTCCAACCTGCACCCTTCGGTGGTTCACAGGTATCCTTCCTGGGACCTTCATATGGTCCTTAATGCCCTTACAAAGCCCCCCTTTGAACCCCTTAGAACAGTGTCTCTCCATTTCCTGACTCTGAAGGTAGTGTTCCTTGTTGCCATCACTTCTTCCAGGAGGGTTTCCGAACTTGCTCCTCTTTCCATCAGGCAGGATCTTTGTTCCTTTCACAATGATAGGGTTGTTCTTCGTCTGGACCCCTCATTTATTCCGAAGGTTAACACTTGATTTCACAGGTCCCAGGACATTGTTTTGCCTGACTTCTGTCCTCTCCCGCACCATGACTTAGAGCAGCAGTGGCACACACTAGATGTAAGAAGGGCTCTTAGAATATACATTAAGCGCACTTCCTCCTTCAGGAACTCGGAAGCCATGTTTGTTTCCTTTTTCCCTTCTCACTTGGGGCACAAGGCCTCTTCTACTATTAGCAGGTGGGTCAGATCTTGCATTGAGCAGGCCTACAAAGCTGCGGCCCTTCCGGTTCCCCGAGGTCTGACGGTGCACTCTACCAGAAGCGCGGCCACTTCTGCTGCCTGGGCGACCCAAGCATCCTTGGAAGAGATTTGTTGTGCGGCCATGTGGACATCCCCGTCTCCTTTCATCAGACACTACCGTCTGGATGCTTTTGTCTCGGCGACTGCAGCCTTCAGCAGATGGGTGCTTCAACGAGTGGTTCCACAGTCGGTGTGATCAGCTGGACAAGGACCCACCTGTGGACATTCAAGCTCTTTGCTCTCGATGCAGCATGGAGGAGAATTGGCATTGGTAGAAGTCACCGTGAACGCCCTTTCTATCTATGCTGTGAGGGAGCCCAGCCCCTCCCTTGATTCATCCAGAGAGGGTAAGACATATTTCTGTATTTATTGTGGGCTTTCAGAGACACCTTTCAGTCTGTCAAGTATCTTCACCAAAGCTGGGGTCTCTCCCGGGGGCTGGCTTTTATATCTTAGTACAGACTCAGCTATGACATCATAGGAAGGAGTCAACCCACTCTGGGCTCTCTTGCAGCATAGATAGAAAGGGCGTTCATGGTAACTTCTACCAATGCCCAATCTCTTTGCCTGAATGTAATTTCAGAAATGCAAATAGTAGTTGTGTGTAATATGTGGGGCTTTGCTCGTTGTAGTATATCCAGACCCATAAAAGCACTGCCCTCCTTTGATTAAAAGAGTATTTTGTTTCTCAAGGTTGCTCCAGAAAATAACATTAATTGTTTAAATCGGTCTCAAAATGTCTTGTCTTATATTCACACTGTTTGTTCCCGGTATTATTGTTAGAATGAAATAGTTGCTAAAGGTAGCTTTGTATGTGGGTGAAAGCATTTTAGAAGCTGAGCTTCATACTGTGTGCTTAGCTGAACTTCATTTTTCAGGCCTATGGAAGTTGTTTGCTGTTCCTATGTTTCTGATTTTTGTTTTGTTTTTCTAAGCTATAGACCTAGATATAGACCTAATATTTCCTGATGGTCTCTTCTCCATCCAAATCTGGGATTCTGGATGTGGCATGCAAAACTCTAGATGATTACTAGATGGCAGTGAATAAACTTTTTTTTTTGTAGCCCATATCTGGTTGCTCTATTTCAAATACTATATTACTCCAACATTGCTTTCCTTTTTGGGATCAGTCAAGATCTGTGAGATTTGACCTTTTCAGATTAGTCTTGTACAAATTAGTAGAGGACACTATCCCACATTTGGTACTTCTGTTGTGAGGTTCCAAGAATTACAAAATTTGAATTTAAAAGAGTTCTGAAAGAAGGCAAAAAGAAAATTATGGGAATAAAGGATTAAGTAGCTTTTCTTTAAATCTTGCTGATCAGAAATGTGTATTTTAGAGTTCTATAGGTAACTGAAATTGTACAAAGTTCAATGAAATCATTGTTTTTCACTAGAAGAATTTTTTTTTGTACTGCTTCCTTTTCTCACATGCACACAGTGTTAATGGGTATAGTTTGAAATTATGAAAGCAGTCTAAATCAGTGGTCATCAATCAGTGGGCCATGCCTACCCTCCCCGCCCACTCACTCATTACCTGGCAAATTTGCCTGCTAAGTTGCTATTTTTCCTTTTTTTCCCCCTGACCATTCGCTGTTATGCTGTGCCAGGAGATTTAGATTAGCTAGAAAACAGGAAATCTTTAGAGCTTTTAAGCAGAGCTGAACCTCCCTTAGGACTGAAGTTTCTATTATTCAGTTGCAGACTCAGATAGCCTATGGCAGAAACAGATCTCTAAGTGATTCTGTGATTCTGTGAGCAACTCAATCTGCCTGCCTGCTTTGCCTGATTTTGGGTAAAAGTTGCTCTTTTTAAATAAAAAAATCAATATTTACATCAATATTTATAATATGTACATACAAGCCATGCCCAGCCAGTCACATGGCCACCAAGCCACACCCACAAATTAGGCCACACCCAAGAACCAGTTGTTAAGAAATTTGAATCCCACCCCTGCCTGTGTGTGGGGGGGGGGGGTTCAGATCATATCTCTTTCTCTCCCACCAATGTCAGCAAGCCACTGTCAGTCAAAATTCATATTAGTGGTCCCTGGGATTTAAAATTATGAGTTTGGTGGTCCCTGAGGTCCAAAAGGTTGGTGACCCCTGGTCTAAATGATATTAGACTGGCTAATTTCCAGCTTTCTTACAATTGACATTTGCTTGAGTCTCAAGAGCAAAATTTGGATTGAAATGTGATTTTTGGAAATAGATCATCCTTACTGAAAAACCACAGAATCTTATGCTGTGTCCTATTCCAAGTAAGAATACACAAAAAAAGAAGAATCTAATACAGGGGTTCTCAACCCCCAGTTTATAGACTGCAACTGATCCGTGGCCCATTGGCAACCGAGTCGTACAAGCAGGGGGTGAGTGCAGGAAGCTCCATTTGTGAAAGTGGCATGAAACCCTTCCCCACCATCACTGCTGCCTGTGTGCACAGAGCCAGAAAAATTGGGGATTACTGATCTAATTGAGAAAATCATGACTAATTGGAATACTATGCTTAGTATTAGTAAATATCTTGCTTGTATATTCATATATTACACAATCAAGTGTTCAACATTTCAGTATTAATTTGATAGGTTTAATAACTCTTATTTTGCTTGGTTGTTGTTGCTATATAGTCCAATTTATTGTCCACAATTCTATTAAAGTCTCCCATCATAATTATATTAACATAGTCCAGTCCAATTATTTTCATGTGTAGCTTTTTATAAAACTCTTCTTGTTTTTCATTCGGAGCATAAATTGCAATCAAGAGTATTTTTATATTATTGTCCATTATTTCCACCATTAACACTCTTCCATCTTCATCATTGTTGATCAGTTTTGCTGGGATAGCCTCTTTAATATATAGAACCACTCCTCTTTTCTTACATTGAGTCAAAGAAGTAAATATTTTCCCCAATTTTGGCTGTAACTAACAATTGTTCATGTTGTTTTTTAATATGAACTTCTTGTAGACAAATTATATCAAATTTTAATTTCTCTAATTTATGAAAAGTTTTCCTTCTTTTAACAGCTGAATTGAGTCCATTTATATTCATTGTAATCAGTTTTCTTTCTTCCATGATTATGCTTTATATTTAGGTCTAACAGTTCTCGTGGATCTCACTTCACGCTGTTCTTTACTGTCCACCTGTCCACCTACAGCTCCTTTCTCTTTTTCAGTCTCCAGTTGTTCCTCTTGAAACTCAATTAATCAGACCTCTTTCTCTGCCTCCTCTCTTCTTCTTCCAAAAAATTCTGCATGGAAAAGTTCTGCTTTCTCAATTGAATCAATTCTATGTCTCTGCTCTTGCCATGTAAATATTAATCCTTCTGGAATCAGCCATCTATAATTCACTTCGTTTTCCAGTAGCATTTTGGTCAGAAATCGATATTCTCTTCTCATCTCTCTCACTCTTCTGGGTATTTGTTTTAAAACCACAATCTCTTTCCCTTTGTATTTCAATGTTTTCTCTCTTACCACTTGTAATATTTGTGTTTTGATGGATTTTTTGGTAAATCTAATATGGACTTCCTTGGGTAATTTATTTCTCATCGCATATCTTGTATAAACTCGATATACCTCATCTACTCCATCCATCATCTTTTCCTCTGTAATTTCCAAAGCATCTGCCAAAATTTCTATCATTATCGCAGCCAAATTTTCTCCTTTTTCCTCTTCTATATTTTGAAATCTGAGATAAAATTCTGACCTTTCCATCTCCCACCTCAACATCCCATTTTTTTCTTGTTCAACCACTGTTAATCTACTGTCAATATTTCCAATCTTCTCCTCTCTTTGTTTCCCTTCTTCCTCAATTTTTTGGAATCTCTCCTCATACTTCACCATCATTTGTTTAATATTTTCCACTTTTTCATAAGTTTTCTCCATTCTTTGTTCAATGATGTTTGATTTTATCTTGAGATCTTGGATTCCTTGCATAATCATCTGTAAAGTTACTATTTCTTGTTCTTTATTTTGCTTCAACATTGAATTAAACATTGAATTAAACGTTGTCCTCCAGCTGGTGGGGAAGCAGAGGTAGAAGTAGAAATGCCAACTGGTATTGGTTTCCTGCTCATTTTAATGCCTCCAAAGCTTCAAATTCTTTTTGACTTTTAATCCAACTGGTAGAATAGTCAATTATAATCCAAAATGGAAAAATCCAATCGTAAAAGATCCAAAACCAAAGAAGAAAAAGGAAAAAAGAAAGAAAAGAAATCTGCAGGTTCTTCTTGACCCTAATCCAATTACAAAGTAGTCCACCATAAAAAAGGAAAAATAGAAAGGAAAAAAACAAACAAACCCAAAAATGATATAATTGATTAAGAGCAAATAAAAAACAAAAGAAAAAAAGAATTTCCTTCAGGTTCTTCACATCTTAATCTCAATAATCAAAAAAGAAAAACAGAGTGGTCCAAAAACATGGATAGAAAAAGCAAAGAAGTCCCAATAAAAATAAAGAGAAAAAAAGAAAAATAAAGAAAAAACTCTGAGACTTTCCCTTTAAAATAAAAGGCAAAAATAAGAATATCACTAGAATTGAAATTTACAAAAAAGCTGGCGAATGGGGTATATATATATATATATATATATATATATATATATATTTGTTTTCTTAAGTTTTCGCGGGTACTTACATGTCTGGCATTCAGCTTTGTTCAGGTATTTTCCCACGTGGTGCTTTTAAAGTTGTAGCAACATTTCAGCAGAATCTCATCTGCCATCATCAGGCTTCTGTATGGTGTTTGTCTTGAGTCAGACTTTTACAGTGGTTTCAGATTTAAATTTGGGGCAGCCTATTGCTGTGTCACACAGCAATAGGCTGTCCCAAATTTAAATCTGAAACCACTGTAAAAGTCTGACTCAAGACAAACACCATACAGAAGCCTGATGATGACAGATGAGATTCTGCTGAAACGTTGCTACAACTTTAAAAGCACCACGTGGGAAAATACCCGAACAAAGCTGAATGCCAGACATATATATATATATATATATATATATATATATATATATATATATATATATATATATATATATGAGCACACTGCACTTTATTTATTTATCCAAGGCTCTTATTATGACTCTCTTCTCCAGCAGCTTCAAAGCTAAGCCTCAAGTGTTGAAATATTGATAAGAGTCCAGGAAAACACCTGTAATAATATTTTGCTGTGCTCTCCCTCTATCTTATCACGTTGAAATGTCCTTGAGAAGGAGTCTTCTTACAACTCTTTCCAATTCAAATAAAGTATTTTCAAGCCTCTAGTTGGCAGTGTTGCAATGTTTCTTAATGCTCTTCCCCCCCAACCAGAAAAAATGAATAATGTATACAAAAAAAAAAAGAAAAGAAAAGAAAAAGAAAATAGCTAAAGGGAGCCTCTATCCTAGAAAAAATTAAAAAATCAAAAGGAGCATAAAAATATATATAAGAGAAAATTCAATCCAGTTACCTACAAAGTCACACTTAAGTCCCCAGAGAAAAAGTAAGAAAAAGAAAAAAGAATCCAAGCCTCAATTTGACATTACTTTAAAAAAACGCCGTTCAAACAGTTTTGGTAAAAAAAAAAAAGCCTCACAGGTTTCTTCTTTGTTCAGGATGCCCTTTCAAACCTCAGCGAATTTACAACACAAAAGGAATTTCTCACCCAGCCGACACACTTCTTTCCAGCCACTTTCTTTCCGGAGCTGTCCCGACTTCAGCAGCTATGGGGGCTGCCTCTCCGCCGCCAGCAAAAGGGCTTCTCCCGGATCAAACCAGAGATTTTGCGATATCTCTGGGATCCTGGGACAGTACCCTTCTCAATCCCCGTCTCTACGGGACGGTTTAGGTCCATTGGGACCGACCAGGGGCGAAAATATCGGCTGCGATCTCAGAACCCCAAGATCGCAGCTGTATCGCCGAAACGAAGCTCCGCCTTCTCTCGGTTTAATAACTCTTAACATGCTGTATTACATCTTTGATAGAGTTAATTAGTATTAATAAATACAAATTACCTTAAAACGAACAGTTATTTCCTTTAACTTTATAAATGAAGTCAAGACATTTCAAGTATTTCTCAATTTTGGGTGTGATTGTATTTGTATGCAAGCATAAAAAGATTAATTTGCATAGCTCATTAGCATATGCCAATTATTCACATGAATGTTATAGTTTCAAACTTTTTATTTTTGCATTTTGCCTTATGTTGTATCTGGAGAAAGGTGTACAATAATTGCTCTTCTTTTGGTGGGAGCAGTGCTTGCTACCTGCTGCAGTCTAATTTCTGCTATAATCACTATGCTATATAGAAATGCTTAATGTCAGGAAGGCAGTATTTACTGAAATACACAAGTTCAGAATTCATCATGATTCTATGTGAAATCCGCTCGCCCTTTGCACCCTACTCCCTTCTGAGTTGGAATGAAATGTGCCTTAAACTGCAGTGAAATACATCACATATTGCAAGAGTGGGCCCTTGCTTCGTCTCTATTCCTGGTGTGAAATCGATACACTATCTTTCCTGCTGACCTGTTCTGTGACCTCCATTGCAGCTTTCATGCTGAACAGCAATTGCTTTGAACAGTCTGGGTCTGCCAAAGCTCACAAATGATTCTCAGCTTTTGTCTAAAACTGATGCTGATAACAAAGAAATGAATTAAAATAATGCAGTTATAGTAATTTTCTAATTCTAATTTGCATCAAGAAGCATGCTCTTATATTATTGAACTGTTTCAGTAACAAGTAAAGTGAATATTTATGCAAAATTACTTAGTACCAGGAAGAGATTTCTAAATTTCTGTGTTGAAATTTCTGGGCTAAAGTTTTCACTTAGCTATAGAAGACAGCAGGTATAATAATAAAATATGTTATCTTTAAGCAGAAATGTAATTCATTAACATGAATTATAAATATAGTACTATTAGATGAGAAAGAAAAAAATCTGACATTTTCTCCCCCAGAAGGCCTAATATTTCCTTATTGGAATCGTAAATCCGATCTTAAAGAGTCATTCCTTGTGATGGGTGACTACAGAAATTAAACAAAAAACAAACAAATAATAAATAAAAAATCCAAACTTAAAATCTAAATATTAAAAATGAATGTTTATAGAAATCTCTACAAAAATGGAAAAAAAATATTTTGGGAAAAATTTAGCCACTTAGCATAGGTTATGAGGAAAAAAATACCAAAGCTATCATAAATATCTACTGGCTTTTAAATCAAGAAGCTACTTTGGTGCTAAAGTGCTTACTGTTTTGAAAATGTATTGATAGGACATAAATTGTAGAGAGGTGATTTTACAATAATTGTGGTTTGGGAATATTTTTTCACCTGTTAAATACATTTGTATTCATTAAAACTACTGCTGGAGTAATATTCAAATAATGAATAATGTAAAGCTTCTGCTTATAAAACATAACTAATTGAAGTTGTGCAAAACAATAATTGCACTCCTTTTGGGGTTTTTTATTTATGCAAAATAATATGCAGAGAAATCGTCTTATAGGTAAAACATAAAAATGGAATATTGATTTTGACAGTCTCCTAGCACGCTGTACCTATACTTCTGTTTATTTCATTCATGCTCGCTGCTATCAGCACAGTGTTATTTCTTGTGTACTATTTATCCAAAAAAGAAAATGAGGTTATTCTCTGAATAATGAATTACCTGTGAATGGAGTTAGAATGTCATATTCACAGAGAACATGATAATAGTAGAATATGCTGTTGAAATGGGCAAAGGGGACTAATAATAAAAGTGGCTGAAAAGGAAGCAGAAGATAGGAATGAACAACTGTTGGGACATCAGAGAGGTGTGGTGCGCTCACTAGATTTATCCTACTGTTAATAAGAATATGTAGTAATAGATGAAGATGATGTTAAAAAAGTAAATGGATTGGAGTTTTCAAATTAATATAGAGCAGGTGGGCAAAAAGAGGCAAGAAATAGACTGACACTGATTTTGGCTTCCCTTATCCCCTTCCTTGCATTCAGTCGACATCTGCAGTCTCTTCTATTTTAAGCATTATGAGAGTGAGAAGTCTGAGAAATCGGAATGCTCACGTTTCCATCAAAGTATCTAAAAAGGTTAAATCATGGCAGCTGTACCAAAGTTTATTAAAACTGAGACGTTTCATTACTCATCCAAGTAATTTTTTCATTTTGGAAGGAAACCCCCTGTAGTCTGTTTGGCAAGAACTGGTTCATTCCAACAACTATGACTGTTTAACCTTTTTAGATACTTTTGGGTTGGGATGATTCAGTCTTCATTTACATTTTCATCGATAGATTCTACATGGCAGACTCTCATTCCTATACATAGAAGGGGGCTATCCAGAAGATTGAACAGGATTGGAAGTCCTTAATTTAATGAGGCTTAAATAGAAAATAAACATGAATGGGGTTCTTTGAACTTGCACCTTTGAACATGCAGCTCTTTTGGCCCATTTACTTCTTACAAGCAGAAGAAAAAAAAAAATAAAACAATGCAAGATCTCTAATTTCTACTCTCAATATACATGGAACACAATGAACTGACAACACCTTCCCATTGTAAAGCATTCTTTTCCAGTGAGTGAGAGCCATTGAATTCAATGGACTTAAGAGTAAGCACATGAACATTTCTGCTTACTCTTCTCAGATTTATGTATTTTTTTCTTTAAAGACCACTGGTTATATGTATAGGTAGTCCTTGACTTACAAATACATTGCTTAATGACTATTTGAATGACTCCAAAAAGCTACTTATGACCTATGGTTTGCATTTTTCCCCCACTGGTTTCTGTGTGTTACTTCTGGTTTTGGCAAAAAATATCCATTGGAGAAAATTTATTTAAATACTGCAGCATTCACTTAAGAACCACAGCATTTGCTTAATAATGACTGCTGCACAAATTTTGATCTAGTCACTTGATGCCTAGACTTATGATTACAATGATTTAGGACCATAATTCTGGGCACAACTACAGTCATAATTTGAGGGCTACTTATATATATACAAAGATGGAATGTGATGCCTTATTTTGTAGTCCTTTTTGAATTAGTGTTCAATTAATATTTAATTAATATTTGGTCTTATTTTTGGGGCGAACTCTTGCTAGTGTTCAGTACTGTTTATATGATTGCATAAAGATACACATTGCGGACAAAGACACGTTTAAGTTCCACCACATTTCTTGGGAGAAAATCTCTATCTTTGGCTTTGTTAAAAATTGGCAAATAATTGACAAGGTAAGAAAACTGGTATAGTATATAGGAATTTGTGTTCGTTTTTATTTGTTTTCCTTTCTTTGTGGAGTCTGCTTTTGTACTCACAAAGCAAAGTATGGTTGTTAAAAAATGTCTGTCACCCAGTGCTACAACATTTTGTTTCTAATTGGGTTTTTTTTTTGGGGGGGGGTGTTAGAATTTATCACTATCATCGTCACATGTTTCCTGAAGGTGCCTGATCAGGTAAAATCTTATACAATATAACAATAAAATGCATGTAACCAAAGATTAACTGCCCTTCCTGTCTTTTATATTCATCACAGGAGAAGCTCTTGTGGATTTTGCACTTCAGGAGACAGTGCTTTAAATTATGGCTTTGGTATCCCTAATACCTAAACAGTCTTTTTCTAGATCTTTGGTTCACTTCCATTGTAATGGCCTTCAGAAAAACATTGAAGATCTAAGTTGTTCAGGAGACCTTTTTATTAATGAGTGTTAAGTTAACTTAACACTCATTAATAAACACTCATTAACTTAACACTCATTAATAAAAAGGTCTCCTGAACAACTTAGATCTTCAATGTTTTTCTGAAGGCCATTACAATGGAAGTGAACCAAAGATCTAGAAAAAGACTTTTTATTAATGAGTGTTAAATTAATGTTAGGATTGCAGATGTTACTTTATGTTTTATGGTTTTGTGTTGTAACTTTTGCTTGTAAGCCACTACATGTGTGAATGGATTTGGTCACATAAAAGATTCATACATTTTGTTAAAAAAAAACCTCCGAGAGTATTAAAACATATCATATTTTATATGTGAAATCTAACAAAAGTTCAGTAAAGCAGAATTACAAAAGGGGAAAAAAAAAAAAAGCCTTCCTAAAAGTTTATAACGGTGTGGCTGCTGTAATGATGTGGGCGTTGAACCACTGATGAAAATTGATCTGAGAGAAATGGGTCTTGTTCAGGAAAGGTCTATCTCCTTTGAATTTACCGCCCTTGAACATGGGTAAATGAAAAAAATCTATAGTGCTGATACTTCCATGTTATAGATGACAGCTGTTCTTCAAATAATCTCAAAATGTTGAGGGATTAATCATGAAGCCAACATTTGCCTCTTATATTTCTGACCCCACATAATCAATAAAGTCAGAATACATTTAATGTGATTTGACAACTTTGTTTCATCAACATTTGGATGGGCATATTCTTTATAAGATGAAGTTAATTAACTACCTTTAAAGGTAATCCTCCTCATTGTTCACATCATAATAGATGAGCCTGGACATTATTTGTACATGGATAAATCATAAAACTGTCCATTGTTTGTATTTAGGTCTTGTGAACTATCTTGCTTAATAGATATTCCTTAAACTATAAGCATCTGAATTTCCATGATCATCATGGAGTAGAAGCATTCCAAAATTGCACATTTGTTTCTTGAAGGTTAGTGAAATCAAATGTAACTATGCATCAATAGATTGATCATCCAAATTAATCAGATTTACCATTTATATTCTCCCACAAATCCCTATGTATTGCCTTTTTGTGGTGGGTGGGTGGCTCCAAGGAAGGACAAGGGAAGAAAATTAGGGATATATGCCAAGATTATATATTCTCAGCAAGTTCACCCGAAGGCATGAAGATCATCACAATTGCCTAGCAAACAGAGCCTGGGGTAGAGTTGGAATCATTACATTCCCACAAGTGATCCGTGCCAATTTACTGCTGATTGTTAGTTGACTAGGTGCGTGTATGTATGCTTGAACAAGAAATCACTTTAAATGGAACTTAGTGTGATTCTTCACACCTGATAGAGGTCCATATAGATCAGCAATGATACAGGATAATGCCAGAGGCACCTTATCACTTTAGTGACAATGCAAAGGCAATCAATTCATACTGCCCAGGAGAAGGCAATGGTAAACTATTCCTATATTTCTACCTAGAAAATACATGGATAGAAGATAAAACAATTGACAATGCCGGATGATGCGTCTCTCAGGTTTGATGGCATTCAACATGCTACTGAGGAAGAGCTGAGGATCTTTTCGAGTACTAACGATGTTTATGACATGACTAAATTAAGCTTTCAAGATGTCAAGCTGCTGCTGCTGCTACACAGAAAAACAAAATCTGAAGCTCAAAGAATTACAATAGGAACATGGAATGAAAATTGACATCTTAAGCATCAGGAAAAGGAGATGGATTGGGATCGGACACTTTGAGTCAGTAGATCACATTTTTTATTACTCAAAATATGAAGAGCAAAGTAGAAACAGTTTTGCTGTAATGATTAAGAAGATTATAACAAGGACACTACTTGTTTTTGTGGACAAATTAATGTCATGACCATTCAAGCTCATGCCACAACCACCAAAGCAGAAGAAGAGAATGTTGATGAGTTTTATGATCAATTTGAAATTGACAGAACAAAACATGCAAGCAAAATTTTCTGCTTCTGATTGAAGCTGGAATGCCAACCAAAGTTTATTGGAAAGATTAAAATGGGAAATGTGATTGGATTTGGACACAGAAATGAAGCAGGATACTGACCAATTTCTGTCACTCAAATAGGTTCTTCATAAAAGAATCTCCCATCTAACAACTAAAATAATACTTCTATATATATGCATTGCCAGATGGAGTGTAGACAGTCTCCTATATTCACCAATAAAAACAAACTTGTCCACAATTCCAACCTACTGTAGAAAGTCCTGTAAGGTGGAAAAGGATCATTTTAGAGTGCAAACTGTGAAGTTTCTCTTAGAGAAAGCTGGCTGTGCCCAACACCTGAGATCACAGGGCCAATGAAACATCTTAGCGGAGCAGATACGGGTGTAGACTCACTTGAAAGAAGATCCAAAAACCCTTGGAGGGGAGAGGGTTGCAATGTGGATAGGAATTTACTTCGCCAACATGTCAACAAGGGAGGAGCCTTGTTGAGAACAAAAAAGAGTCAAACCACACAGCACTCAGAGAGGCTTGCAGCATGGAGATGGGATGGCACAAGAATGACCATTGGGACCTTAAGCCAGGGTCTTCTACTACTGGGATGCTCCCATCAAATATACCTCAGCTTCTGCAATGAGGGTTGTAATGACCCATGGTATAATTGGCCCATGCTGTCTACAAATATAAGTATTTTGAAAAGCTATTTTTATAAATTAAAGAAAAGAAAACATATTCTATTGGTTGGCTTTTCATGGCTTATCTTGGCTGAATTTATAAAATATTGTGAATTTTATCTCTTGCATCACTAAAGTGCTTCACTGGTCAAAAGTTTAGTCTTTTGCCATTGGATCCGTCTTACAAAAGTCTGGAAAATAAGTATTGAAGATTACTGATTCAAGGTTACTGTTCTCTGTTGCTCATGTGAAGATACTTCAGTATTTTTATTACACTGAAGACACATAAGGAAAAAAACGCACTTCCATATATTCCAGAGAATTTAAATTTCAAATGTAGGTTGTAAGAGTAAGGCGTAACAGATGCAACAGTGCAATCATTAGAAAAGGAACAATATTTCAGTGTGCCTTATTAGCATACACTAATTGATTAAAAAGAAAGTGAGAATCAACCTTTTTTATCACTTGGATGCATACATATAAGAATAGCATTCAAAGGTCTCATGAAGAATTGTGTGTTTTTCTGATTTCAAAACATTGTTCCAGGTTTCCAGTTTCGCGTGGCTTCGGGGCAGCAGGAATTCGCGACAGCTCGCGATTCCTGCTGTGCTAGCCGCCGAGGTACCCCCGATCCAGATGGGTCAGGGGGATATGGCTGCCCTGTAGGGACAGCTGAAGAGAGAGGGGAGTCGGACAGGGGGTTGGGGGTGTCGCAGACCCCCTCCTCCTCTGGAAAAACCCCTTTTTCCCAAGGCGGTGGAGCGGCGGTCAGCAACCGGGTAAGATTGCGCTGGAGGAAGTAAGAAGAGTGAAAGTGCTGTCTGAGCCGGGTCAAGTAACATCTTTCAAATTGGTTGGAACTGAGCTGTTTGAATTGCTGGAGGATACATTGTATCCCTAAGAAGATCGAAAGCGGCGGGGAAGCTGTTAAAGGGAACTTTTTTTTTTCTTCACTCTCCCACCCCATGGAAACAGCAGATATGTTTGGACATATTGGACATTGAAAAGTGAATTGTTTTGAGAGTTGAAGCTAAGGGACAAAAGGGTTTTTGGACATTGAAAAACTTAAGAAATTGGAAAACCCTTGTTGGAGGTATGGATTTCTGATTATTTAAAATTGATATTGCAAGTGGGAAGGGAGAGGAAAAAAAATTGGAGCAGAAGCTGAAAAAGGAGGAGATTGCCTAGAATCCCAAAGAAAGGTATATGGTAATTGGACCTCTTTGATTAAACATTAACCCCAGAAAGAGAAAGAGAAGAAGGAAGAAAAGTATTAATTTTTGGAATTTTTTTTTGAATTATTCTTGATTAAAAATATTTGTGGTTGTTTTGGGAAAAGTTTCTTTTTTCATAATGGCATCGCTTGTGGATGAACTAAAGACTGAATATCAAAAATATAAAAAAGAAGATACTTTGGGCACTTTATTTCAATTTTTAGAAATGGCGTTATGTACTTATGAAAAGTTGACTACGCAGCAGAAGGACTGGGACAAAGAAGAAGAGGAAGAAGAAGCCATCTTTGATGAACAATGGGTTCTTTCCGGGGAGGAGGAGAAAAAGGATAAGAAAAAGGGGATTTTAAGAATTATAAAAACAACCAAAGAAGAGAAAAATGAGCGAAAAGGTGGAGGCAAGGTTAGAAAGCAAAGGAAAGGGAGTAAGAAAAGGGAGGAGGAAAGACAAAGGGGTAAAAAGGGCAAGGAGAAGAATAAGCAAGAGAGAAAGGGGAGGAGGAGAAGCCTCAATGGGGGGAAGCAAGATTTAAAGAAAAAAAGTTTATTCAGAGACAATGGGTGAATTTAATTTAGGATAAAAGAGGGATTCTGGAGGGTACATAAGATTGTGTTTTTTATATGTGTATTTAGAGTATAAAATTCATTGTGTAATTTTAAAATCTATTAAACAGAATCCCAAGAAAAATTGTTATATGAAGTACTTTTAAGTTAGGGTAATGAGTTATAGACGTTACTCCAATTGGTGTATAGGAGAAGTATAATAAAAGAAAAAAGATGAATGGATAGTTGGAAATAGAACAGACAAAGAATATTATTGAAAATGGTAATAAGATATGAAAGGATATATAAAGGTTTTGTTATGTTTTTTTTTTTTTTGGGATGTATATTGAAAAAAGGCAAAAAAAAATTTTAATTAATAAGAAATAATTTGGATGAAAAGGAGAAGTTGGGATAAGATATGAAGTTAAATAGACAAAGTATTGATACTATAATTTGGGATTGTTATGTTCTGTTGGTTTTCTTCTTTTCTTATTTTTTCTTAGAAAAGAACTTATAAGCTGTTATGCCTTGTGCATTGTTTTTATAAAATTGATAAAAATGGTTTATATATATAATATAAAAAAGAAAATGATAATAAGATATGGAAGGATATATAAAGTGAATATGATGTTTGAATTTGTGTCTGTGTGAAGAGTTTCAACCCGGGATCAGACAACCTTCAGAAAAGATCTTTTAGTTTTGTTTGTGTTATCTGTAAAATTAATAAAATTTGTTTAAAAAAAAAAAACATTGTTCCAGTACAGTTATTTTAATATTGACAAACTTTTGAAAAAAACAAGAGCAAATACTATAACACATTTGCTGCAGCTGGTAAACACTTTATCATTAATTTAGTAAGAAGTAATTTGGACCATAACATATTTTTCCTAATAAAGTGTTTTTATTTCACTACCTTATTGAATATGTTCCTGAAGTTTTTATATGTGATGCATTGGGCCTATAATCTACTTTTTAAAATTAGTAGCTAACATATTAAAATTTTACATAAATATCCAGCATAAAAGATGAAGTTTAAGCATTTGGCAAAACAAATAATTTTTTGTCTTTCAGCTTTAGTAGGAAAAAAGAGCAGAATTTTTTGGGATAATAACTTAAAATGACACCAAGTTTTACAGTACTAAATGATACATCTTATGCTGATTTTTGGAAAGGTATTTTATTTCAAAACAAATATGAACAAATAACACTGAAAACTGTAACCTTTGTATTTTTCATATGATAGTCAATAACCAATAGTCAATAAACTTTCCAAAAATAAATGAACATATGCCACATACTTTAGTGTACACTTATAAATAAATAATGTTTATTTAGCATGCTAAGATGTGTCTGAACTTCTTCTTAAAGGAATCCATTTTTTCAGGTGAAAAATATCTGTTGACAAGCATCAGTGATTCAGGAGATGGGAAGAGAATAATGGGTGGTATTGAAGGCAAGAATTCAGAAGGAAGGATAAAAAATTCTGCTAATGAAGATATGGAGTACAGAATGGACCAAATTTGATAAGATGGAAAAAGTTTGTAAAATAAAAAAGGAGCTGCAGAGATAGTATTATTAATATAATACCACCTCTGCATCTCTATGGAGAGTTAGTAGGACACTGGCTTAGAATGCTGCTGTTGCATTTTAAGCAATCTTCCTCATTTTTATTGTGTTATTTAGAATGGACTCTTTGCAGCTTGCCCCTGTGTTCTTCAGTCCAAACATACATACATACTCAATGTAAAACAAGTGAAAACCAGGCCTTCCCACACAAAAATACCCCCCCCCCCCACTTTACAGAAAATGTCTTCTATGGCCTCTTCTGATAAAGGGATTTGGTAGAATTTTAGTAGCCATATTTCCCCTAACTTTTTAAATCAAAAATTGTTTGCAATAGCACTTTCTGTCTACCCATTTTCCAGGAAGTTCCATTTCTTATGAGCTTCCTTTCCTAGCAGTTTTTACCACTGTTCTGAATTCTTTATAATCTGATTTCTTAAATCAAGACCTCCAGCATGACAGAATCACTTTGCCCTGCTTCTTCTGCTTCCTTGAATACATTAAATGTAGCTGGCCATCTATGCTCTAAGGAAGAAAATTGCCAGCAAAGTAAGTTAGGAATTTCTTGAAAGGACCATGCTTGACAGACCTTGCCTTCCAACAAACTCTTATATTGTTTGGCCTGTGCAAGAATCTATTTCTATTTCTAGGCTACTTGTGAGCAATAACAGACTGGTAAAAGCTATTGCTAAATGTAGTGCTCATATCATAGAGATTGAGATTGAGCTTGGGTATAGGATGAGAGTGGAGGTAGAACATCGAAACTCGGAGAACATACCTGCACCCTCTGATTGAGGTTGGCCCTTAAATCAGAGAAACCATTTTGAGGGTTAGAATGTTTATGCGTAGTAGTATGGTAAAAGGAAATTCCAACTTTCTTTGCCTTTGAGATGCTACAATTATTTGCATTACTTCTATTTTTTTCCCAGTTTAATATCTTACTTATCACAAAAAGTCACAATTTAGTTAGTTAAGGTTTCAGTTGAACGTGGAATATGACTTCCTAAGCTTGTCATGCATCAAACTGTTATGGCTGGCAATTGTTTAAAAAAATTCATTTTGTTATGAACTAGCCTGTTTTCAACTGGGCTGTTCAGAGATGGATTGCTTTCTGGAGTTTTTGACAGGTGTAATTGTTAAGGCATCATCTGTTCTTGTTTGCACAAAATACATTTTAGCCAACTGTAGGACTTGCCCGCTAATCTTTCTCACATCATTCCATTCTTTGCTTGCCACTAGACAAATCCCCTGTTATTTGACCAGATGGTGGAAAATCCATTCTCATGATAAGTTGCTTCTAGTTTGCATTTAGATTACCTGCAAAAATGGAACAATTTACTACTCTGCCTCTAACCATCTCTTCCCTCCTTTTTTCTTTTAGTTTGACTTCTTGTAACTAATTATTTAAATTCTGCCCTGTCAGTTAAAATTAGTCATAGCCTTACATGTTTCACATGTATGTAAATGCACTCAAAGTTCCTCCTCAAGTTACATGATACATCCATCTAGAGTTGAAGTGATATGTCAAGGTGAGAGGAGAAAATGATATGCAAAACCAACAATATATAAAAGGATGTTTTGAAACTTAGTAAAAATGTGTAGTCTCTTTCCTTCCCTTTCCCACCATCTTTCCTTTCCTTTTCTTCCCTTCCCTTCCTCAAGGAAAGGAGACGTAAACATTACATTTCTGAAGGTTGTTAATTTCAATTAAAAATATCCTAAAACTTGTATCGCTGTAGCTTGCTAATACATAGTGAATAAAAATATTAACTTTTTCCACAATGGAGGTAATTTGCCAAAAAGATTGTCATCTGAGAGTGAGAATTTTATTTGGAAATACTTTCCAAGAGGATAAAAAAGTGATTTCAGTTTAGATTGATTAGACTCAAATAGTAGTTCTTCACCCTGTTCTTCACTTCACAAAAATATAAAGAAGAAATTAATTTAAATGCATAGATGAAAAGGACTATAGATCTTCTAGAAAAAAATAGCAAATGCAATTTGATCTTTGGCAACATAATATGGAATTCATACAACCAGACTTTGTTTGGTGAATAACTTGTGAAAATTAATTCAGGATAAGCTGTCTGGAAGACGAGCTTTATGAAAACACCCACATTTTTTATTACTTGTACATAATGAGCAACCATCTTTTTACCAGATGATTTGCATGATAGTCAGTGAACTATATACAGGTGAAACTTGAAAAATTAGAATATCGTTCAAAAGTTAATTTATTTCAGTAATGCAACTTAAAAGGTGAACCTAATATATGAGATAGACTCATTACATGCAAAGCAAGATAGTTCAAGCCGTGATTTGTCATAATTGAGTTGATTATGGCTTACAGCTCATGAAAACCCCAAATCCACAATCTCAGGAAATTAGAATATTACATGCAATCAATAAAACAAGGATTGTACATAGAACAATATCGGACCTCTGAAAAGTATAAGCATGCATATGTACTCAGTACTTGGTTTGAGCTCCTTTTGCAGCAATTACTGTCTCAATGCGGTGTGGCATGGAAGCTATTAGCCTGTGGCACTGCTGAGGTGTTATGGAAGACAAGGATGCTTCAAGAGTGGCCTTCAGCTCTTCTGCATTGTTCAGTCTCATGTCTCCCATCTTTCTGTTGGCAATGGCCCATAGATTCTCTATGGGGTTCAAGTCAGGCGAGTTTGCTGGCCAATCAAGCATAGTAATCCCACGGTCATTGAACCAGGTTTTGGTGCTTTTGGCAGTGTGGGCAGGTGCCAAGTCCTGCTGGAAAATGAAGTCAGCATGCCCATAAAGCTCTTCTGTGGAAGGAAGCATGAAGTGCTCCAAAATCTCCTGGTAGACGGCTGTGTTGACCCTGGACTTAATGAAGCACAGTGGACCAACACCAGCAGATGACATGGCTCCCCAAATCAACACAGACTGTGGAAATTCCACACTGGACTTCAAGCATCTTGCAGTGTGTGCCTCTCCATTCTTCCTCCAGACTCTGGGTCCATGGTTTCCAAATGAGATGCAAAAGTTGCTCTCATCAGAAAAGAGGACTTTGGATCACTGAACAACAGACCAGTTCTGTTTTTCTTTAGCTCAGGAAAGATACTTCTGACGTTGTTTGTTGTTCAGGAGCAACTTGACAAGAGGAATACGACATTTGAAGCCCATGTCCAGGATCTGTCTGTGTATGGTGGCTCTTTATGCACTGACTCCAACCTCAGTCCACTCCTTGTGAAAATCCCCAACATTTTTGAATGGCCTTTTCCTGACAATCCTCTCCAGGCTTCAGTCATCCCTGCTGCTTGTGTACCATTTTCTTCCACACTTTTCCCTTCCACATAACTTTCTGTTAATGTGCTTTGATACAGCACTTTGGGAACATCCAACTTCTTTTGCAATTACCTTTTGAGGCTTTCCCTCCTTATGGAGGGTGTCAATGATGGTTTTCTGCACAACTGTCAGGTCAGCAGTCTTTCCCGTGATTGTGATTCCTACTGAACCAGACTGAGAGACCATTTAAAGGCTCAGAAACCCTTTGCAGGTGTTATGTCTTAATTAGCTGATTAGAGTGGGACACTTTGAACCTAGAATATTGAACCTTTTCACAATATTCTAATTTTCTGAGATTGTGGATTTGGGGTTTTCATGAGCTGTAAGCCAATTATGACATATCACGGCTTGAACGATCTTGCTTTGCATGTAATGAGTCTATCTCATATATTAGGTTCACCTTTTAAGTTTCATTACTGAAATAAATGAACTTTTGCACGATATTCTAATTTTTCGAGTTTCACCGGTATGCTACCAAATCTTCAGATTCTGCCACTTACTTGTTTAAATGTAATAGCTATGCAAGAATTAGGAATTTTATATATTGTCAATTAAATTAGTGGTTTGCTTTATGAAAGCTGTTGCTGTTGAATTTTACTGATGTTCTTTATGACTGAGTTTGAGAGATAACTACAGACACTGCGAGTTGTTCTAACCAAATAACAGTATTATTTAAAAACTTTGAGTTCATTATGGAAACCATATGTTCCAGAAACTATAATATACTTGGATAGGATTAAAAAAAAAAAAGGTCTACGTGGAATGGGAGTACCCTCATGGTGAGATGGGCAGGAAACAAATTTAATAAAATAAAATAAATGGATCGGTTTCTGTTTAAATTCTATTTTAATTGAAATCCCAATGTGATTGCATGGAGATTATGTGAGTGAATTTGATTTCATAATTTTGATTTTATTCAAAGAATGTTAATGTTAATTTTGTTCCAAAAATTGAAATTTTGTAAGGCATCAAGAAGGAGAATATTTAAAAAGAAACCTAGTTATGCTGAGTTGCCTAAGTAGATTTTTAATATTGAGAAGGAAGGTCTAAATAGAGATCATACTTCAATGAAGATTTAACTGATGGAAAAAGATTCAAATTGAATCACTTTTATTTCCTTTGAACTGTTATTCATAATTATGCAGACTGATACAATGCCATAAAATATAAAATTGGTCAAAAAGATTAAAAACTAAAATGAATCTTATAAGAATTTTAAGAACCATCATTAAAAACAAAAAGCTACCGTATATACTCGAGTATAAGTCAACCCGAATATAAGCCGAGGCACCTAATTTAACCACAAAAAACTGGGAAAACTTATTGACTCGAGTATAAGTCGAGGGTGGGAAATGCAGCAGCTACTGGTAAATTTCAAAAATAAAAATAGTGCCAATAAAAACTTTCACTAGGGCAGTTGAGAATAAGTTTGATGTTCACAATTTCCTCTTTGAAAGAGATCAGTAAATAGGGAACAAGAAGATGAAGAAAAAGAAGTGTGTTTTTTCACACTTTTCACACTGAAGTGAACAAAAATGGCATCATAGGAACAAGCTTATTCTCAGCCCATAGGTTTGTTTCTGATTTCTTCCCTGATTTAAGGGAAATTTGGGAAACGATCTCACTATCATGAAAGGTTTGATTGATTCACTAACCCAAAAGATGATGATGATGACAGTGGTAGGCAGGAGTCACTCTCTCCCTTGCGAGAAAAAACCAAGAGCCGTTCTTATGATATCTCTCTCTCTCTCTCCCCCCCCCAATAAAGTAAAGCCCTTTCCAGCACGCACGCGCGATCCGCCCCCGCCCCTTTGCACCTTGCAAATGCAAAACCCCAGGGTTTTTGCATTTGCAAGGTGCAAAGCGGCGGGGGCGGATCGTGCGCACGTGCTAGAAAGGGCTTTACTGTATTACGGGGAGAGAGAGAGGGAGAGATCATAAGAACGGCTCTTGCTTTTTTTCTTGCAAGGGAGAGAGTGACTCCTGCCTCCCACTGTCATCAACATCTTCTTCTTTTGGGTTAGTGAATCAATTAATTTGGGAAATGATCTCACTATCAGAAAACAACGTGAGCTGCCACCACCACCTCCTCCTCCCCCTCCTCCTGAGTGGACTGAAAGCAGCTGGAGCTGAGGAAATGAAGCTGAGTGGAGCGACCTCGCGTTGCTTTCTCAGCCTAGAGCTCAGAAAAGCCTCCCCCTCCTCCCCCTCCTCCCCCTCCTCCCGAGTGGACTGAAAGCAGCTGGAGCTGAGGAAATGAAGCTGAGTGGAAGCGACCTCGGCTCACGTTGCTTTCTCAGCCTAGAGCTCAGAAAAGCCTCCCCCTCCTCCTCCCCCTCCTCCTCCTCCTCCCGAGTGGACTGAAAGCAGCTGGAGCTGAGGAAATGAAGCTGAGTGGAGCGACCTCGGCTCGCGTTGCTTTCTTACCCTAGAGCTCAGAAAAGCCTCCTCCTCCCCCTCCTCCCGAGTGGACTGAAAGCAGCTGGAGCTGAGGAAATGAAGCTAAGTGGAGCCACCTCGGCTTGCGTTGCTTTCTCAGCCTAGAGCTCAGAAAAGCCTCCCCCTCCTCCTCCCCCTCCTCCCCCTCCTCCCGAGTGGACTGAAAGCAGCTGGAGCTGAGGAAATGAAGCTGAGTGGAGCGACCTCAGCTCGCGTTGCTTTCTCAGCCTAGAGCTCAGAAAAGCCTCCCCCTCCTCCCGAGTGGACTGAAAGCAGCTGGAGCTGAGGAAATGAAGCTGAGTGGAGCCGAAGCAACTTCGGCTCGCGTTTTCTCAGCCTAGAGAAAGGGGAAGGGGGCTCATCTGGACCAAGGGTGAGTCTCCCCCTCAGTTTCCCCTGAAGGATCTTCTGTCGCTTTTGCCTTCTCCCTACATCTTCCCTCTGTTAAAATCCCCCCCCCCACACACGCACTTATTTTCAGTTGGATAGATTTCGTGTCTGAGCATTCTCACATGGCGGTGGGTCTTCCCCCCAAAAAAAACAGTTAAAAAAAGAAAAAACAATATATCCTCAAGCAAGAACTTTTCTGCTTCCGATTACTCCCATGCTTAAAAGTTGCAAAGGAAACACGGAAGCAGGGAAGCGGCTGCCCAGCTTCGGAGCTCCACACCATTTTTTTTTCAGAGGGGAATCTGACTCGAGTATAAGCCGAGGGGGTTTTTTTCAGCACAAAAAATGTGCTGAAAAACTCGGCTTATACTCAAGTATATACGGTACCTTGAATTTAATTGTTAATTATAATTATATAAATTGTGTAGTATGCTTAATTTCTGTGACAATTAGATTGCTAGCCAGAATTTTGTCATCATAGGAAACAGGAATAGACTATTAAGTAGATGGATTTTCAAATTCTGTAACAGTTTTGAACATCCCAAAGTAAAGCTGATTACTTTGTGTGTGTGTGTATACACCCACCCATCCACACACATGTACATATAATATATAAGTATGTACACATGCTCATTAAAAATTGAAGGTTTTATATATGTCCTCTTTTATTTTGAGGAGAGGATTATATATTGTAATAAATAATTTATTTTAGATACTTTCAATTGTATTCCAGCAATGGAATCTAATTTGTATTTATTTATCTAATAATGTAGTTAATATAGCAAGATGAGAAAGACTTAACATATAATAAAAGTACCTCAAAAAGTACTAATTGTCCTGCATTACAGTTGACTGTAGAGAATCTCTAGTCATGTATATCTGTTTTTGATGCCTCTACAGAGTAACTGTCCAGCATCCTCTACCCAACCAGTCAGAATGTAGGAAAATCTACAGATATGACGGAATCTACTGTGAATCTACCTACCAGAAGTATGTTGAAATCTGTGTGAGTCTTTCTTCTGGCTCGTGCATTAGTGCTGTCCCATTCTGAATAGCAAGTTGAACATGTATTGAATCGTACACTTTTTGAATGAAATAACTTTGAAATTGGGAACAGATATACAATATTTTGTTTTCATACTTGGGAGTTGTGCTCTTGAAGTTAAAAGGGAAATAAATAAACCTCTAGGACTTTATTAAATCTCTTAGGTATGCTTCTGTATATTGCAGTAAACAAATACTTAAAGCCAGAAAAACCTAGGCAAAATATATTGCACAGGTGCTTCACATCTTAGGGATTTGAAAGGTGTGTTATGTATAAATTAGCTGTCACTTTTTTCAGTCGTGTAATGGAATGATGAGTTGTAATTTGCATAATCCTTTAAGAAGGCAAATTATACTGTCATGTAGCAGACTTAACATGCTAGCTAGGATTTCATAGCTTTGAAGCTAATTAGTATGTACCTTACAGGACAGTTAAATTGGGGTTGAGTCCTTCTACTTTTCAGTTGTTTGCCTTGTCCTTTGCTTAACAATATCTGAATCAGTTGGTGGGTAGAAAATGTTACAAGTGTATTGCAAGAATCCAATACTCTATATTGGTGTAAGCAAGGAAATGTAATGCAGCATTGAATTTTAATACCTTTTTATTTATTAAAAAGGGGGATATTTTATTGTAATTACTATTTTATTTCATGAATAAATTAAGCAGTAACCATTATCCTGCCATTAATGTTTGTATTCAGAAATACGTTTGTGTATGTGGATCAGTTGCACCAGATGCTCAAAAGCATGTAGATAAAGTGACCCTATTTTGTGATGACCATGTGAGGTTGCTATGATTATTTCTTTGGATTTGATTGCTATCAAAATAAAACATGAAAATATGTTCAATTCTGGTAAGAGTAGATGTATGTTATATAGTTTAATGCTACAATAAGCATTTGTTATAGTTATTGTTCAGTTGCCAGGCTATCTGTGTTTGATCTTACTAATTTGACTATTACCACTTATCTGTTTTTTTCTGTTATCTCTTGTTCTTTGCACATTATTAGGTTGTTTCCCCCTTTTGGTGTTTTCCATTTAGTCTTTCTGAAATGCCTCAGTTGTAGATCTTAACAGCTGAAAACTTGAACATTTTAGTTAGATACCAAGATGAATCAGTTATAGTAAAACAAGATATAGAATTACTATCAAGTATGAATGGAACTGATATTGGTTGATCAAGAGAGATTATAAAATTAAACAAAGAATGGAAGCTTAAATCATCAAAACTCATTATGATAATATTCGTACAAGTCTATGAATATGGAAATTGATAATAAAAAAGGAAATGCTTTAATAAACATTTTAATTGAACTTTAGTAAACATTTGTACTTACCTAGCCCAGGCTAACAGATGGCAAGTTATTATCTTCTTATCCCCATGTTATTACAGTTAAATGGCTTTTTGAATAACTATTTACTCATTGTCCTAACAAATCTTATAAGTCAAAATTCAAATTAAGGACAGAAAATTGCGGACTCAGAACAATTGAGGTTTTTTAGAATGTGCAGAAATGATGGAGCCCCTGGAAGTAGATTAAAGTTTGATACTAGCCAAATTTAATTTGCTTTACAACTTGCTTAGAAATAAGAAAGCTTCTTCATTAAAGTGGGTCCCACTTTAAATTTAATGAAGAAGCGTTATTATTATTTTTATGAATGCCAAAATAGTTTTATTTTTGTGTTTTGAGAACTTTATTGGTAAGTAAGTAGGGCATGGAGTGTTTCTTGTATTGGCTGACCACATAAGGAACAAAATGCTTGGCTGTTTGTTCTGATTTAATATGGTGCTCTTTTTTATTTTTTATCTTTTAACAAATTTAACAGTTGTTTTTCTGTGGCAGCTGTTTTTCTACCAACCAGAAGTAATCTTCTTAATGTTTCTGCACCAGTAGCTTCTTTTTTATCCTTTGCTCTGCATGGATGTAAAAAAAGTAATTTCTTCCCAATGCAAATAACAGCTTCAGAGGATCACAATTTTGAAAAACATTGCAATTGAAACAGAGTTTAAATTTTTTCATTTTTTGGCTAGCTGCACTTTTAATAATTATAAACCTTTGATATCTGGTATTTGCATTTTTTAAAACCTGCATGTTAAACAGCAAATATCATATCTAGTTTGTCCTTTGAATTTTTTTTTTATTTTTCCCATTATAAAGCAATTTAAATAAGAACCTAGTGATAAGTAGATAATATGACCCCTAAAACTGATGTTTCACAGGCGTAAAACTTTTGTTTGCATTTTCAGTGTATTTCTAAAAAAAAAAATAATAATCATAGTGCCTGAAATATTTAGTATGATGTTTTAATAACCCAGCTGTATTAGCAGCATCCTAGTGTTAAGTTCTTGTTAGAAAACATCAGAAACAGACAGGCAGACTGGCTGGCTGGCTAACTAGGTTTCATTTACTCTTTGTGTGATGATTAGAAAGCATTTCTATTCACAACAGTCATTTTAGGGAAAGTACTTTTGGAAATGAAATTTTATTTCATAGATGGAAAGAACTTTTATGAGCAAAAATTCTAGATTTAATCATATATATTTAAACAAAACCTAATCTTAAATAATGATTATTCACATAGTGATTTATGCTGAATATTTTTTAAAAAATATTTTGGATCCTAACTGCTGTTGGAGTCAATGGGTAATTAACAGCTTTCATGAAACTATGTATATCTCAATAGGTCTTTCCGGTGGAATAAGTCATCTGCAAAAAAAATATTTATGCACACATATTTTATGCAGCTAAAAAGTTCAGTAAAATTTTATTAAAATTATTTTGATCAGCAGAGTATATTTTTAGTCAAAATAATTTACCTTTATACATTGATTTATTTCTACCATTCCACATCCTTGTTTACTTCTACTAAAAATAATCTCTGAAAGTTATACTACGCTTTGATTTATAGAAGTATTTTGAAAACTGTTATTTTATTCGTTTGTCTTTTGTTTCTGAGATATGAACCAGCCTTGAAAAATAACTGATTTTTTAATTTGCAGATTGAACTAAAGAAATAAATCTCTTTTAAGTTTAGAAACTCAGTTTGCATCTGAGAAATAATAGGACAAACATACATTCCTTCAGAGCTGCTACTTGGCAGAATCCTTGCTTACAACCAAGGTTCTGATTTTAGGTTATTGTTTTCAGACAAATATCCTGAACATAAACCACTTATTTCCAAAGGACATCTTTTTTAAAAGGTGAGTGGCTAGAGCTGACAGATTTCAATTTTTTCAATGGCACACAATTGAGACAAATATTTTATGAAAATAATCCTTAACACAATTTCCAGCTGCCAGTTAGTTCAGGCCCTTGAAAGTTTGGTACTCCTATTCTATGGTATATAAAGGCATTGTTGGGAAACAAAACCATTTTAATTGTTTTTGTAACAAATACCCATTTGTGTTAATGAATTTCAAATAACTATTTTTTTTAAAATGAGGTGTGTTTTGTACTAGTGCTTTAAACTATGTTTATAAATTATTTTAATTGTATTGATATAAATGTGTATCTACTTTCCAATTTTTTATTATTTGGTTTTGAGTGTACAAGTGATTAAAGAAGGCTAGGAATTAATGAGTTTATGCTTTCTTACACTCTTAAAAACTATTCAGTTAAAAACCATAGTCAACAGTTTCTTAATGTAACATTCAGCATTTCCAGTAATGGAACTAGAGAGATTTACTATTTGATATTATTTATATTGCAAATATCAAGAGCAAGTCTCTTGTCTAGCAAATGAAATATGGATATACAGTTAATTCAATCAAATAAAAATAAATAAATAGTCTTATTGACCAGTATAGATTTAATAGCAATAAATTCCATATGTTTATATGCAGTTCATACAATTATTTTAACTTTAAGTCTCACACAAGCTACTTTGTGTTTATTTAATGCTTATTTCTTATAACTATTTATCCTACATGCTTTGCTGGATAATTTACTATTTCTGTTTAATCGAGAAGATACTGGATGCTACCCATTGCAGCATTTCACATTTAACTTAAGGTTTTTAATAACCTAAGGACTATGTGGAATGGTTTGGGTTGCATATAGCAAATAATAAAAATAGAAATAAAAGACTTGAATGAACCAGAGGTGTACTTCTGTGATGTTGGTTGGGTCTTCTATATTTTAATTCAATTTATTCATTAGTTTTTTTTCATTAGCAGTATGATTAAACACCAAAGTAGTAATTCAGTAGTTCTTATTTTCAAGACTTTGAAACGGCACTGAATGAAAATGCATTTGTATTTATATGTGGATGGGAAGACATAGGCAGTCCTTGAGTTAAGAATATCTATCTTATGGACAACCCATACTTACAAACTGGCTGCCTTCTACTAAAAATAGTGGATAGTATTCTCCTTCTTCAGACCGATGAACTGCTGAAACCAATGAAGCCACACTGGTTTTTAATATACTGCCTGTATTTAGCATTTTTTGATGGTTTCTGAAACTATTGGGTGACTTTAGTAGTTGTCAGCTTGAGGAAGGACAATCCTATCCACCATTTTTAATACGGGCAGTCCTTTCGTAGGTATTATTCCAACTTACATACAAATTTGAGTTAAAGACACCATTAGGAATGGAACTCCTTATTAACCCAGGGACTGTACGTAGGGAGAAAAGAAAAAAAAGGGAAATCAGTACACATATTTGGACATTTAGATTTGACTTCAAAAGTTCTTTGGGTGAAAATGTAGTAGGAATGCCACATTGTTTCCCCTTAAAATCTCACATTGCGTGTGAACTTTGATAAGTTTTCTAGTAATGATTCTCTCTCCCCCTGCATTTTAATATAATGTCTAAGGAGAAAGTTCTACTAGCAACTTCATTTCTTTCTAGTTATATATTTTGTCTGATGAGACTAAACTGATCTAGAATCCACAAATTTTTTTTTGGGAACTTAGGATCACTTCAAAGCATTTTTACAGTATATATTGCTGTACTATCTAGCAAATATCTCAGATATTAATATTCTCTTTATAGACAAAATTAAAGCCTTTGAAATCTGAAAATGCCTTTGAGATATGACTTGATGCCAGTGGTTATAGCATCAAAGGTATATGATTCATTTATTTTAATATTTAGTTTGATTTCTCTGTAGCATGGGTATTTTATTTTTTATTGATGGATGTTGTGGACTATAAAAATACTTTTAATTTCCATAAAGTAAATAAATTGCAATTTTAAACTATTTAATTTTCATTCTTTTTTACTGTGAGTTTTTATTCAAATACACGTGAAATGAGGATAGCAAAATGGCACTATTAAAGTATTGAAAATTGAGTTATATTATAAATTTGGACATTCTAGCTTATAGTCAAATAACTTAGGGATTGTTTTTCCTAATTATTGCAAATATTTCCTATTAAGAGCCAAGTTAGTACTTTTGTTTGAATCAATTTTTGTCAATTCAGCATCCATCACAAATAATTACTCTTACTGAGTTCTGAGTATGATAGTTCTTCAGTACAACAAAATGCAGTGAGTTTGCTGAACAACTGTTCTTCCATTCCTACCAATGTAACTAGTGATAAGGGATGCTTCATCAGCATCTGGAGGCTTGTGAATTACCAAAGGAATGTCTTGAATTTATGGTTGCAATTTAATTTATACAAATGCTTGACAATAGCTCTTTTAAAGGGATGTTAAACAATTTTGAAAAGCAACATTTGTTTAGTTTTATATTCTTGTATTCACAATGAACAGAATAGGAATCTCAAGAATATATATAGAAATAATATAAATGTAACTAAAAGCATGAAAATCCATATAAAACATTATAAGGAAAACATCAGCATAAATCAACTTTATCTCCTCATAGCAATCCATAGAAAGCATAATACAAAAATAAATAAGGAGCAATTTAGAATTCTAGCTCAGCATCATTATTCAAACTGGACAGGAGCAAAAAGGTCTTGAAGAAAAATAAAATAAAAAGTTTAATATACATTTCACAGGAGAGGTTTCTACATTTGCAGGCCACCACCAGTCTAATTGACTTCGAAACAGTTGATCTATATTTAAAAAAAGGGTCTCTGCTTAAAGTAATGGTTAGGCTAACAGTTAGCAGGCATATTTTGAGTTTTTGAATTACAGAGTTAAGCTTCCTGTGGGCTTCTCTCTCTATGGCTTTTGAATAAACCATACTTGTCATTAAATTATTCTTGAGTTAAGAAAAGGCTTTCTCTCTTTTTATTAATATACAATTCTATTACCATTTAAAGTAAACAAAAAGATATCAAAATATTATGAAGTTAGTTTAGCATGGCAAAACATTTGAATTAATTTAAAAATAGTCCTGTATACAGTTCGTTTATTGTAGCACAGTCTAGATGTGATTATGTCATGAACTGGAGCAGGTTTTTTGTTTATTTGCTTTAGTTCTAGGATAACATTTAGGATGTTCATCACTGGACTTTTTGGTTTTTCTTTGAAGATGTTTTGCTTCTCATCCAAAAAGTTTCTTCAGCTCTCAGCCCTCAGATGTCTTCAAAGAAAAATCAGAAAGTCCAGTTGCCTCTTGAAAAAGCGCCTTTGGGACAACTATGACCTGGATGACTGAGAACTATGTCTACATAGACATTAGGATATTCATTTGGCTTTTCAAAAGTGATGTAAGTGTATGTTTTTATTAAGACTTCCGTTAAAATTATCATATAAATGCAGATGAAAATAAAGATGTTATGAAAATGGGGAAGGAAATCCAAGGGGGAAAGAAAGCTTGTAGGTATAAGGGAAAGGGAAAAAAGGATTGACTTTCAACTTTTTTCAGCACAATAAAGTACAGAATAGCTTCAATGTTTTACTTTTCTAGCTTAATAAGTACAAGCCTTTTCTATAACAGACCATATGAACCAGCAAAAACCAATGTGAAAGGTTCATTTTTTTCTATAGAAATAGTGTAACTGTATCTAACATCTGCTTATTCTTTCACATTTCCAGTTTTGTAGCAGTCTCACTGATGTATAGTCATGTTTACTTCTCACCCTTTATCTTTAGTGTAACACCTATGTTATCCCTGAGGGTCTGATCTTGCTTAGCAAATTTAGCATCACTTGCTGCATCAGATCCTTCCTGAAGAATGACAGTGTTGTGGGGCAATGGAGGAATAATTCTAGACAGTTCCTGTTTGTTTTTCCTGTTTGTTTTTAAATTGAAAAAAATTTGGAAGGGCAGTTACAAAATTTAGAAAATTGTACCATTGTGACAGTGGGAGTTGTGGCATACAAATTTAGTAAATAAATTGTCTAATGCTATAATCTACCAGTAGCATTGTGTTAAAATAAAGCCTACTTTTAAACTTTATTTTTTAAAAAACTAATTAATAATTGCTTAGTATTCTCACAATATTTGTCCCTCTGTTTTATTAACACATGAATTGTTCTCATTCAGGAAGAATGTTAACTTTAACTATGATTTCTTTAGCAAGCTCTGTGGACTTCCTATTGTAGCTTCAAGCTATGGTGGCACAGTGATTAAAATGCAATATTTCAGGCAAACTCTGCCCACAGCCAGGAGTTTGATCCTGGCTGCCTCAAGGCTGACTCAGCTTCCATCTTTCTGAGGTCAGTAAAATGTGAACCCAGATTGTTGGGGGAAATATGCTGCTCTGTAAACCACTTAGAGAGGGTTGTGAAGCACTGTGAAGTGGTAAGTCTAAGTGCTATTTTTGATCTTCATATATCATCAACAGACAGGAATATGCAACTTCAGTCAGGTCCAGTGTAGGTGCAAAATATGTATGTATTGTTATAAGAAATAAAATATTCGAAGAAATAGATTAGAGGAATTTGAACCTGAGGAAAAATGAGGACATGCAGAACGGGTCAAAAGCAAGGATTATCCAGAAACAATGTTGGGTAATAGCTACCACAGGTAAAAATTGCAATGCAGGAGCTAACAATTGTAAACCACCAGGTGTGATGGGTAGTGTAAAAATTTGATGAATAGGGAAACTAAATAAAGATGAGACAAGATTGGGAATGGCAGCTGTTTATGATAAGAGCTTTTAAGGAGCAGGCCACGTAGCAGTCAAAGAGATGCTGAGATATGACACAGAAGGAATGTGTGACTGATTCTGCTGATAGAAAATGAAAAGACAAATTGTAGTGACTGACTACGAACAGGAGTCTGTTAAAAGACCCCAATTTGTAACTATAATTTATGGAGTATTCCTGTCTTCTCTTACATTATTTGATTAGTTTTGTAACAGGAAATATAACTGAAGACATGTGTGATTATTATTAATAAAGTTTTTGTAGGTAAGAAAGACTTTCTGTGCACTCCCTTAAGCCTTTATTGCATAAGATCCTGAAGTGTTTGTTGTATGTCTGTTGAAAACATGTGAGTGTATCCACTCATACATTCTCACTTCCCCTCCCACTGAACCAAGGCTACATACTATTTTTTGCCATACAATTGGGAGAATACCCATGATTATCTCTTCAATTTTTCTGTTTTGCTTATGTGCTTACAGAACTTACAGAAAATAAAACTGAACTTCTACCTGCCCCTTCTTTACTGGTATACACCGATTCCAAAAAGAAAGTAAGTAAAAGTTATCATAATCAGGTGATGGAATGGAGGCAGATGAAGTGGTTGTCAGGTTTCCAAATGATGAAATCCATTTAAAAAGAAAAGTACAAAGTACATCTTTTAAAAAGATTTCTTTTATTTAGGAAAGCATCAAATTGGCAAAGTCCATGGTAATTCCCAATCTGACACAACCTGGAATTACCCCACAATATTATAAGTTAGAAAAAACCCCAAAAGTCACATTCTCCAATAGAAGTAATTCAACATTGCTTGATGTCATAAATCTCCACCTCAAGGGGCCCAAGCAAGGACAGCTTGTTTTCCCATGGGAAGGATAATCACCCAGCCAAAACAACTCTCTTTATCTCCACTCCTCCCCCCTTAGGAATGTGACAAGCCCAAAACCCTTCCCCCCATGACTACCACAGAGAAAGTAAGAAAAAGAATATATACTAACTAAACTAACTAAAATGGCTACACTTATGTCAATTTCAGGCTTGACAGTGGTATAACCCAGAAAGAAAATCACCTTCCTTCTGTCCTTTATCCTGCAAAGGGATTTCTTTCAGTAACATTAATGCCATTCACACAAACTGTCATGGATTCTTGGAGATAGCTGTTTCATTGATTTCAGGAATGTATTTATTTTCACTTTAGTATTTCACCTTTCCACTCAGTAAAATACAAAATACAAAATATGAATATGAAAATACAAAATAGAGAACAAAAAGTGTTTTTAAAATGATCAGGAAATAAGAAAACATGGAAGGCCCCTACTTCAGCCTTTGGATAAAATTTTGGAAATGCATTTCTTACAGAAGAGAACCAATTCCCATTATCTCTTCCACAGCCTTCTCCTTTCCCAACAATGCCTGAGATAGTGACATAGTGCCAAGCCTGGTGTGTGGCTCCAGTGTAATGGATCCCTGCCTAAAGCCACATAGCCCAGGAGAAACAGGAAGGGTGTGAAGTCCCATCTGCAAGTCAGACAGACAGTAACTTCCATTATGCCAGTTTTTAATTATCCAAGTCTTTGCCTTCCTATATGGGTAGTCCTCAACACAACAGTTCATTTAGTGAATGTTCAAAGTTACACTGACACTGAAAAATGTGACTTATGACTGTTTTTCACAGTTACAATCTTTGCAGCAATCCAATGATCATGTGATCAAAATTCAGATGCTGGGAGAGATTTCCGGTTGGGTACTGTGTTGGTGCGGAGCTGAGGAGTGGATCGCTGCTCTGAAAGATTCAGATTTTCGCTAGTTGGTGGCTTTTTGGGGTGTGTCAGACCCTGGAGGGGTAGGCAAAAGAAAGGGGAAGACACGGAGGTCTTGGGGAGGTGCTGCAATACCAGAGACTGGAAGAAGAACCCCCTGAAAACCAACGGCAGAAGAGGGAGATCGTGACAATTGTGACACGCAGCAGCCCAGCCGATTAAAAGAAGTAAAAAGAGGAAAACAGCAGGCTGAACACTGGAAAGGCATATTTAAAGAAGATTTTCAGAATATTGGTGTATATTGTAAAGGAAGCTCTGATTTGAGTGGTGTGGTGAAGTGGCGGAACTATTGACAGGAGCGCTGACTGAAAAAATGGCAGAGATTTATGCTGACTAATGGAAACGTGAAACTTGAGGAGACGAAGGGTGAGAATGAACTATATAAACTTATTGTCCGTTTATTTGAGAAGTGGGGAAAGAAAGAGAAAGAAGTGAAAGTGGTTACGTGGTATAGGAAAACGAAAAGACAATTAAGAGTGTAAAACTTGGAAAAGAACTTTTGATGCATTGAAAGATTGGAAGAAAGGACTGGGGAAAAGAAACTTTAATTTGATAAATATTAATAGACAACTCTGACAAAACAAGGAAGATCTATTTAAAGTTTATAAGTGGAACTGTGACTGTGTGGGAATAAAAGAACAAAAGAGTAAGAAGAAAATACACTAATAGAAAGAAGAAACGAAATGGAGAAAGTAACTTGGAATGAGGACATTTTGAATTGAGTTGTTGTAAGACAGTTAAAAAAACCTCTGGATCTGATTTAATAGATATTGGTGAGATGCAAACCTATTTAAGTGACGTTGGTAGAAAAGTAATTTGATAGAGGTAAATATATTTGAAATTTGTATACTGAATATTCTTTAATACTGATTGAATTTTTTTGATTAATAATTGTTGGAAAGTGATTCTACAAGCATACGAAAGACGGTCAAAGAATAATTATATATTATTATTCTTATTTTATTGTTCTACTGATAAATTATACTGATCAATTTTTGTTTAAAAATATACAAGAAATCTAGGGAAATTAGACTTACTTATTTCAATTAAATATATAATCTTAAGGAAATAAATAAATTCATATATTCAAATATATTATTGAACTGGGTGCTTTAACTATTTACATTAATTACATAATTATATAGGTCTGGTGTTTTCTGGTTAAGCATATTGGTATCTAATTGTATTTATCGTGGATTAGCTATATACATATTGGATTAATATTTAACTCTCTAAACCTTAGAATATTTGCACATTTAAGAAAAAGAAATAAGATGTCTGAGACTATCTATAATATAAAACTCTTATTTAATATATATAATAATAACTTTATTAGGGATAGTTGATGGTGGATTGGAGAAAACTTCTACAAATAGTTAAAATGGCAACAATAACAACAAATGTAATATCACGGAAGAAACCTACAACAGTGACATCTTCACCTCTGGCACAGAGTTTGATTGACGCAATGCTACTGGCGGAAAAGACAAGTTCTGCCCAAAGTTTGCAGGCAGTATAGTCAACACTTGCAGAAAATGATGGTAAAAACCCATGAACTGATAGCAAGGAATCACAAAGACATGAAATTAGAAATAAGAACGGAAATAGGAGGAGTGAAGAACGAGATACAAAATTTGGATAGTAAAATTGGAAAGAAGGAGACAATGACAAAAAATGAACAAAAATTAAACACAGTAGAGACAAGAATTGAGGTGGTGGAAAAGAGATGAGAGGAATCGGAACAAAATTGAAAAGTCTTATATTGTGAACTTCGGGATTCCGTGGTGCATATAGAATTAGTGAAAGCATCATGTTATTTGAGATTCCAGAACGTTGTTGAAGATAAAAAGGAAGATCTACATGAAATAATGGCGAATTTGATAGCAACAGCCCTACAGAAAGACAAACAGGAAATTGAGAATGACATCGATGAGGTCTACAGAGTATATACCCATTACGCCCAGAGCACAGATTACCCCAAGAAGTCCACATCAGATTCGCGAGAAAGATGATACGAGACTTGCTATACAGCAAGACCAGAGACGAGCCACTGATATATAAAGATCATGAAGTGGTAACGTTGAAGCAAATACCTAGGAGAGTTAGGAAGCAAAGAAGGGGCTACCAGTTTTTGTCATCTCAGTTAATTAAGAATGGTATATCGTTCAGATGGCTCACCCCGGAAGGGTTAGTAGCATGGCAGGATAAAAAATATAAAATTGATACAATAAAGAAAGCACATCAATTTCGCGAACAATATCTGGGACCTGAGGAAGAACGTGAAAGTGGAGAAAATTCAAATACAAGAAGTCAGGAAGAACAACTCTCCGAAGAGAAAGAACTTGCACCATAGTCAGAATCTCAGAAACTTAGAGAAGTAGAAGAGGACAACAGACCAAGTACAAGAGAACCCAGAACAAGGAAAGAAACAAAAATCGCTCTACACAGACAGTAACACAAACAGAGAAATCACCCTATTTTCAGTTAAATGGTTTAAACTCAACATTAAAAAGAAAACAGTCATTTGAAAAACTTAAAAAAAGAAAATGCAGACATAATTTGTATACAAGAAGTACACATCAAAGATAAACAGACAGACCTCCTAAAGGATACCAATTTGGGAAAAATGTATCGGGCTCTTTCAAATCAAAGAAAAAGGAGTATCATAATATATATAAAAGATTGGCTGCGACACAAACAAGTATACAAGGATGATGAAGGGAGAATGTTATTTACAGAAATACTATTAAACCAGAAAAAGATTTTGTTAGTTACAGTATATGCCCCGAATGTAAATCAAAAAGAATTCTATAATAAACTCTATCATAAGATAGTAGAAACTGAATATACAAGTGTGTGTATTGTAGGAGATTTAAATGCTGTTTCAGACAAGGACAAAGACTATAAAAGTTCCAGACAGATAGATAGATAGATAGATAGATAGATAGATAGATAGATAGATAGATAGATAGATAGATAGATACTACTCCCATCTTCTTTTAATAACATGGTGAGGGAATTAAATTTGAAGGCTATGTGGAGAGAACTGTATCCTACTAAAAAGCAATATACTTTCTTTTCCAATCCCCATCACTCTTGGTCTAGAATAGATCAGATATGGATGGACCCAGGCTTAATGGAAAACATCGAAAATATAGAGATCTTGCCAAATGTATGGGCTGATCATAACCCTATTCAAATTAAGTGGAAAAGAAAGAGAATGATTGGAAGATGGACATTTAATAATAGTATACTAAAAGATAACGAATATATTGAAATGGTGAAAAAAGAATTGAAAACATTTCTTGAAATAAATAAGAGAGAGCATACCTCCCTTTAAAACCTCTGGGATACAAAAGCTTACGTGAGAGGTTTAACTATTAGCTATAGTGTTAAAAAGAATAAAGAAAAAAGACAACAACAAAATGTGTGGAGAGAGACACTTAAAGATTTTAGAAGTAAACTGACGAATTGATCCGAATAATCAAAGCACTGGTAAAGAAATAGATTTGGTAAAACATAAGATAAATTTAAGTATGCAGAAAGACCTGGCCCAGAAAGTTAAATTAGGAAAACAAAATTATTTCAAAAATGCAAATAAGCCAGGGAGATGGTTAGCCCATAAAATAAAAAAAGAACAAGGAAAAAGAATGATTGTAGGTCTCCAAGACCAAGAAGGGAAAATATGTACTCAGGCTAAAGAACAGAAAGATATTGCCAAGGACTTTTAAAAAAATCTATACAATCAAAAAGTACCAGAAGAACTTATTAATCAATATCTGAAGGGAAACAAATTTACTGAAAATTATGGATGAAGAAAAATGTATTTTAAATAATAAAATATCGACAGAAGAAATTAGAAAGGCAATTGGAGCCCAAAAACCAAATAAAACCCTGGCCCGGATGGAATTCCATCTGAATTCTATAAGGAGTTTCAAGAGTTATTGGAGGAGTTAATAACAGACTTATATAATGAAGCCTTGGATAGTGCTAATATACCAAAGTCATGGACCGAAGCATATATAACATAGAACAATCAGACCCACAAAAAATTCAAAATTATACGCCAATATCATAAGATTTTGGCCACAATATTGGCGGAAAGATTAAAGAAAATATCAAGTAGGATTATTCATACTGACCAGAATGGGTTTCTGCCATATAGACAAATGAAGACTAATACAAGAATAATTATGGATGTTTTAGAATTCTATGAAGTACACACAACTAAAACAATGGCACTGATGTTTTTAGACACTCAGAAAGCTTTTGACAATTTGAATTGGAATTTTTTTATCAAACAATTGACAGGCATGAAATTTGGTGAATTTTTTTTAGGGTTCATTAAAACGATATATAATACCCAAACTGCAAAAATATTAATAAATACGGAAAATACAGATAATATAAAGATAAATAAGGGTGCAAGACAAGGATGCCTCTTGGCTCCTCTACTTTATATATTAGCAGAAGAAATACTACTGGTACAAATCCGACAAAATCAAGAGATCAGGGGGTTAAAAGTTAAAAAAGAGGAGTACAAACTTCAAGCATTTGCTGATGATATGGGCATTTATAGTGGAAGATCCCCTGGAAACGACACCCATTTTGATGAAAGAAATAGAACAATATGGAAAGGTGGCAAAGTTAAAAATTAATAAAGAATAAACAAAAGTGATAACAAAAAACTGTACAAATGAACAAAAGGAAGAACTAACAAAGACATTAGGGATACAGGTAGTAAATAAAGTAAAATATCTGGGGATTGCTGACAGGTGTTCGTCAATTAAAAAAGATAATTATGATAAATTAACAATTCAAATATTTAAAGTCTTAGATAATTGGGCTAAATTACAAATACCGTATTTCTCCAACAATATGGCTTCCACCAATAGGAAGGCCCAGCATGATTTCTAGACATGAGGTGAAATTAAGCCCCGCCCCCAAAATTTAGGCCTATTTAAACCATGCGTTTCCTCGCCATTTCTCACATCGTTTGTTAGAACTACACGAGGTGAAGAGAAATGGGGGGGAAGGCTGGGGGGGATGGGGAGAAAACTTGCCTTAAGGAGTGCCCTGCAGGTAGCCTTGGCTAGAATACCCTGATAGCCGATAGAAGCTCCCTGAAGACAGAGTCCCAGGCCACTTCAGGGTGTGGCATGGCTGCCCGTGTCCCCTCGCCTTTAGGGCAGTCTTTTTTGGGTGATGGAAGCTTCCCAAATGCAGTCACTAGCCATATCAATTGGCCGGTAGAAGCAGCCTCGGGGCGAGCGCACACACACACTCTCCCCTTGTCGTGAGGCCACTTCTATTGGCAGACGAAAGCTCCCTTGAAAGCAGAGTCCCCAGCCGCTTCAGGGTGAGGCGTGGCTGCCCATGTCCCTTCGCCTTTAGGCAGTCTCTTTCAGGCGATGGAAGCTCCCCAACTTGGGGAGCTTCCATCGCCCAAAAGAGACTGCCTAAAGGCGAGGGGACACAGGCAGTCATTCCTCACCCTGAAGTGGCTGGAGACTCTGCCTTCAAGGAAGCTTTGGTCTGCTGATAGAAGCGGCCTCACGGCGAGGGGAGTGTGTGTATGTGTGCACTCGCCCCAAGGCTGCTTCTACCAGCCAATAGATGTAGCTGGTGACTGCACTTGGGGAGCTTCCATTGCTCGAAAGAGACTGCCTAAAGGTGAGGGGACACGGGCAGCAACGCCTCGCCCCGAAGCAGCTGGGGACTCTGCCTTCGGGGAGCTTTTGTCGGCCGATAGAAGCTGCCTCGTGGCAAGGTACGTGCATATGGGCTGTTCTTGATGGGGGAGGAAATTAAATCACCCCCGAAAAGACAGCCTAGCCGTGTTTTCAGGGGTCAAAAAAAAAATAAGGCCCGCCCTTATTTTGTGAGAAACATGGTATGTCTATTAGGCCATATTGCAATAGTAAAAATGAATAGCCTGCCAAAATTGTTGTTTTTATTTCAGATGGTGGCAGTCAAAGCTTTTTTGAAGAACTGAATAAACATATATCCAAATTTATATGGCAGAGGAAAAAACCCAGAATAAAATATAAATTATTACAGGACGATAGAAAAAAAGGAGGCTTTGATCTTCCAGATTTCGAAACATACTACTATGCTGCGATAGCAACCTGGCTCAAAGACTGGGTTAATTTGATAAATAAAAGGATCTTAATATTAGAGGGCTTTGATCTCCAACTTGAATGGCACGCATTTATGTGGGATGGAAAGAGTAAACACCACTTGTACTTTCAAACGCATTACATAAGGAGTGTGTTATTAAATATTTGGGAAAAGATTAAAAAAAGTACATTACTGTAAGTTCCCACTGTGCTTATCTACAATAGAGGCAGTTACACATCCAAAAGTTTTAGATTTTGATAATATTGTAAGATATAAAGATCTATTATATCAAACCAGAGAGTTAAAGGGTAGGAATCAAATACAAATTCAAGGAAAAGAGATAGCATGGTGGTCCTATGCGCAGATACAAATGCATTGCAAAAAAGATAAAGAACAATTTGGTTTTAATATGACCTACCAAGAATTAGATAAGATTTGGCATGGAGAGGAAAGGAAATTGATTCGTAAAATATATAAATATCTATTGATTATAAATTAAAAGAAGAAACAGTCAAGGAGTGTATGATAATTTGGGCAAAAAATGTGGGCCACAGCATTGAATTAGATAAGTGGGAACATATTTGGGAAATAAATTACAAACTAACTATGTCAGCCTCATACAAAGAGAATCTCTATAAAATGGTGTATCGTTGGCACTTGCCACCCGCAAGACTAAGATGTTCCCGAACCTCCCTCCAAATTGTTGGAAGTGTAACTACATCCAAGGAACATACTTTCATATGTGGTGGACATGTCCATATGCTCAGAAGTTTTGGAAAAATATCAAAAATTGGATTCTAAATACAACTAAAGAAGATGTAAAACTTGAACCCGAAACCTTTTTGCTGGGTATGATAGACTCAAAAATGGAACAAAATATCAATATTTAACCTTGCACATTACAATGGCAGCCAGAATAAGCTGTGCTCAAAATTGGAAACTGTCTATTGTCCCTTCAGAGGAGATGCTCATTAAAAAAAATCATGAGTGTGCAGAGATGGACAGCCTAACCAAATTACTAAAAAACAACAAAGATAGTGAATACTACAAAGTTTGGAACTGTTGGTATGAATGGTTAAAGTAAAAGAATTAAAGAAAAACATTTGACAACTGAATAAATTATGAAACTATGAAGGACGTGCATTTAATCATAAAGTATTCTGTCAAATTAAAACATTAAAAGAATGAGGAAGGTATTGTAACAAGGTAGATTACGTCAATGTTATGGGGTAAAAGAAAAAAAGTAAAAGAAAAGTGTAACCAATGCTCAATACCTGCTGCAAAATGTATATATGTATATGTTTATATGTTTGTTTCTTTTTAAATGTTTTAAATATATGAAACTTAAATAAACTTTATTTTAGAAATTAAAAAAAAAATCAGATGCCGGGCAGCTGATTCATATTTATGACGATTGCTGTGTTCCAAGGGCATGAGATTACCTTTTGTAACCTTCTTATAAGCAAAGTCAATGCAAAATTCGGATTAATTTAACTACAGGGTTACTAACTTATCAATTGCAGTGATTCACTTAACAACTGTATCAAGAAAGGTCATAACATGGGGGAAAATTCACTTAATGTCTCACTTAACAACAGAAATTTTGGGCTCAATTCTGGTCATAAGTCAAGGATTACCTGTGTGTGATCCTTGACAAAATCTCTGTATTTCACAAATGGTTCTAGTCCTTTCCTTTAAGACTGATGATTTACTTAGCCTATAAGGTATTGTAGTTCTCATGATTAAGGAGTTCAGCTAGTCAGCTGCGATCAACTCTAATGCTCCTGAGAAACATGTATTTCACATCATTTTTAATTACCATAAAATTAATTGTTATGCCTAATTCAAAACTTCCCTTGACATGACAATGGTACATAAATGGTTCCCAGAAAGGAGAGGGTGGGTGGGCTAAAAATAGGAGTTTATCTGTAAGAGACTATACATCTGATATATCCTATTTTCAGAATGACTTAAGTCCTCTCTGAAAGGAAAAAAAACCCCTTCCTGATAAGTCCATTATTCCATTCTATGGAGGGCAATTTTTAATGCTCAGAGCTTGCCTTCTTTAGTTTTGTGCTAACTTCACCAAAGGAGTACTATGCATATTTGCTGCTTTTGGTTACTTATAAAGAAATAATGGACAGATAAAAATCAAACATATAGATTCCCCATTTTTATTGCTTTTGTTCTTTTGTTTTCAGGGAGGATAACTTGTTTTAAAAAACAATGCATTGCTAATTACTTTTAATAATTATGTAGCATGTTTTCTATTGAAAAATAATAAAGGGAATTTTAATGCATACTAGTCTGGAAACTCAGTCATGTATAAAGGCCAAGGATCTGCATCTGTAACAAACATTTTGGAATCTGCAAAATGAGAATAGCAGCAGATAAACAGCCACCCAACAATGGGAGTTGGGCTCTTCTCAGATTCACAGTCATGGCTTTGTCATGTATAAAGACAACAGAATACAGTTGACTGCTTGTCTCTTCATTCCTTGGCAGTTTGTTTGTGAAAGCTTTGTTTAAACAAATGCGATTGGTGGTGTAGCAGTTTAATCATAATTACTCTGCCAAATGGATTGTGGTTGGTGTGTTAATGCTGCATTAGTTTGAAGCAGGGGTTCTCCATCCTTGGCAACTTTACGCCTAGTGAACTTCAGCTCCCAGAATTTTTCAACCAGCAATGGTGGCTGAAGAATTCTGGGAGTTGAAGTCCTCCAGGCTTAAAATTGTCAAAGTTGCAGAACTCTGGTTTGAAGAACAGGTCTAGGACATTTGCATTCCTTACAGAGCTTTGAAAATGAAAAAGACTGACATATAGGCTGACTATCCTGCACTATCTAAGTCCTAACTGGGTCAATTTTAAACATTTGTTATTGCAATCTATCCCCTTCTTTCTAAAGTGTACATTTCATTGGGTTTTATTATAAGAAGTAATTTTAATTATTACAATTAATTACTCATTTAGTAAAAAAAATACATGGATATTATATGTATATGTGTCTCTGTAAAATATTTTGACTACATGAATATAATATTTCTTTAACATCTGCATGAAAACAAGGATCATTCTTCATCTGCTAGCAATTTTCTTTAAACAAAAGATATGGCTGGATGAACCTGAAACAAAGAACATGCAGATTACTATCTTGCTAGGGAAATGAATAGTATTCCACATTTTTTTTGAATTCTGTGGAAATTTCTATGGACTACTACTGATTCATTATATAAATTTGTTGTTAGTTAAAGAAGAAATAAAATGATGATATTTAAATTAACAGCAAAATAGCTTGAAACATGGCATGCTGATCAGCATTGCAGTTTTGTAAGTGTGGCATTACTCCAGCCATAAGATAAAGTTAGATTTCTAATATTTGTTTATGATTAAACTGCTACACCACCAATCGTATATCTCTCATGTATACTTCCTACATACTAAATCAAGTCTTGGTGATTCAGCAAACTAACCTGGAGAGGAAAAAGAACTATTATAAGTGGCACTGTCAGCTACAAAACCAAGCATATTTATTTTCACTTTAGAAAGGTGATTATGAGAATCCTGTTTTAATTGACATAGATGCAGAGCGTGCCATGTTTACATGCATTCCCCTCAAACACATTAAAGACTTCAAGTGATCCTTGCTACTCAGAAACACCAGGATCTTGGATTGATTTGAATCATGTTGACTTAAAACTAGTTACACCATATATTTTATACTATTATAAAACAGTAAATGTTAATGGTGTAGATGGATTAGGGTGGTAAATGTGAAGATCTATTTAACCAATTAATCACTTATTAAATTTAGGACCACATTCTGGAATGTTGTATTTTTATTCTCTTTCGCTGTCTTTATCTGAAAGATCTGTTAAAAGTCTGTTAAACAGGAAAAAGAGCTCCCTCTATTTGATGGGTTCCCCCCCCCCAAGCTTAATACACATCCTATCTGAATTGTGTTGTTTACTGTGGTTTCTGAAATATTTAATTCACTTATTAGGATATGCTGTGGCCAAGTTTCAGAATTCTCTGCCAGGCCTGTGGCTTTTCAGTTTGGCCAGCTTCAGCATGAAAGTGATGATTGCTGTTGCATATAAGCACTGTTGATTGATAACGCCCTAGTAAACTCTGCTTGGAGATGATCCAAAGCATACAAATGCCAGGACTTTAATGGTAATCCTCTTTAGACTAACATTTTTTATCTTATCAAAGTTCCAAAAATGATTTTGAGAGTCACTATGGGTATTCCTATTGGATAATGCTACTGAGATCGTACTGATGTCAGAAAATGTATTTTGTTACATAAATACTGTAGTATTTGTTCCCAGTGCTCATATTTTATGCTTTTATCTTAGCTTTATCCTATGTTTTATTATTTTTATTACTGTTATTTATTACTTTTATTACTGTACACTGGGATTGTTTACATCTGATATATTTCATTGACCACCAGAAATTGTTTTTTTTTTAATTTAGCAGCATATAAGTTTAATTAATATATAAACATTTTCATATAAAATAGTTCCCTCTTTTCCTTCTGTTTATTTGGTTTCTTTTTTATATCCAGATTTTATTTGCACTGTTACTTAACCTTGAATCATAGAATCATTGTGTGTAGCATGGTGACAAATCATATAAAACTTGTTTTGAAGCTGTTTGCCAGTATGATGGGATAGCATTCCCTGTACTTTTAATGTTTCTGTCACTTCATGAAGTAGCAAGTTTACAATAGTTTGAGGTTTATATTCTGCAGACCACAGTATGTATTCCAGGTGACAGTACAAGCAGTGTTGGTCAGTGACTTACAGGTAAATATAATGAAACAAAAGCATAATCAAAGAAACTGCAGCATGCAATTTGCATATTGGGTTAGCTTATCTAATATGGAAGTATGTATGTTAAAATATTTATTATCAGCAAGAATAGTATGTATATGTCCTTATGCATATTAAAGCTTTGCCAGTTTATGTCTAACCTTTAAATAACAATTGAAACTAATATGTACTTACCATACCATGCTTTTTTTTGGCTTGAAAGCATGTTCCAAGTGCACGAAGTCATATTTTTGAGTTTAAGCATTCTAAGTTATCATACCCTGACTGTCTATGAAATCCTGCACATATTGTCTTGATCAATATTTAATTTTTGTGCTGCTTTACAAAGCAAAAGTTGTTCATGCTAAAGGCTTAGTGTGGCCAATCTCCATTAGGACATTTTGAAGGTTTTCAGCTGTCTTCTATTGTCTTCTAAATTTTTGTCAGTTCACCTAGTGTAATGAAGATGTTATCTCCAAATGAAGTACTTGGAAGCATCAGAGTGGACTCCTTAGTTTTTGAGGCAAAATACTTCTTTGAATTGAATTTATTTTTTAATCTGACTTGAGGCAATTCCATAAAACAGCAGCACTTTGGCCAAACTTTATTACCATCGTTCACTAGATTACTTGGACTCTTGGTCTGATGTACTAAAATAAGATTTTTTAAAAAACTTATTATCCCTCAGGGTAAATAGGTCATGCTAACAAAAAGAGTTAAAGGACACAAAGAGTATTAGCATCATTAGTATAAATTTCAAATATTCTTTACAAAAAGTCATTTACCCCAGCCGATTTGAATTACTGAACAAGTACTTGATCTATGGTTTTTAGAAATGTTGGCAGAAAAAATTAAAGGATGCAGTGTTCTGAGAGACATGCACATACTTTTAACAGAGCTCAGTTTAATGGATTTTGATGTAACAAATAAGAGACCAATTTTGTTTTCTATTCATATGCAAAATCACGCTTGATATAATATTACATGTATGTGTAAAATTCATTTATAGTAAACATCTGATTCATTTATAGCAAACATCTGATTTTAACAAACATCTCTTCCTATTACTCCATTACCTCAAGGGTTTATTGTAAGGATAGCCCTCAAATGATAATCATTCATTTAGCAGTTGTTCAAAGTTGCAACAGTGCTTAAAAAGGACTTACAGCCAATCCTTACACTTATGACTATTGCAGTTACATTATTGCAATTCAGGTTCTTGACAAATGGTGTGTATTTATGATAGTTGCAGTGTCCAGGTATCAGATGATTACTTAGAAACAGTGGTTTACTTAGCAACTTTGGCTAAAAGTTTATAAAATTTAAGGCAGTCATGTAAGAACTCACTTAACAAGCACATTCTTAGCAGTAGAAGTTTCAATCCCAACTGGGGTCATATGTCTAGGACTCCTTTGTGTCCTAAAGAGGAAGAAGTTACTCATTATCCATGAAGTCTGATTTGTAGATTCTCATCTACAGAGTTGGTGAGCTACAGAGTAAGAAAGAGTTAGTGAATGTTTCTTTCCTGCTAATAAATACTAAATCCAGTTTTTCAAATTCCCCAGTTTATTCCTATGCCTTTTTTTTTTTTTGATGAAGTTGTTTATAAACCACATCAACATTTTTTTTTATTTCCCATTTTTTGCAGTTTTGTTCAGAGTTAATGTCTGAAAAGTTGAAAGAAGTTGTGGTGTTTCCTGGATACCTCAACCACACTAATCTGCAAAGATTTTCATCTATATTTCCTGCTTAGTTAAATGGCCATACTGAACACTCATAATAGTGGAATCATTGTTTCTTTTTTTTCTTATTATTTACCCAGATACTTTTGATCAGGCTTTTATCTTTGATGTTAGTTCTAGTATTGGTCTTCTGCCCACTTCACATTTAATTTAAAGGCTCTTATATGACCTGAGCAAGTTGTCTTTCAAATAGTGGCTTCCCACTCTTTGTGTGGTATGGCTGCCCATCTTTCACCAAACCCCTCCAGTAGATAATGTAGTTCATGGTCCATATTTTTTCAGTGAGACTGTCTCTTGAACCAGAGTTCACCTCTGATTAATCTTTCCCAAGGAATTTCCCAAGGCTTGAGGGACCTTGTTGATGGGAGAGGGAGGGGAGTTTAGGCAGGTCCTAGTGTTGATGTGGGCTTTTTGTGATTGGGGTTTCTTGTTAATTTGAGGTCCTCATGGGTTATTTGTGTACATGGAACTTGTTTTAATCTTGCACCTCATTCACAGCTACTGTTGTATGATGGGTGATCATGTACAAGTAGTCCTCAAAGGCAGTTGTTCAGTGAGCTTTGTGCCATTTTACAATCTTTTGAGACAGTTAAGTGAATCATGTGGTCGTTAAATGAATCTGGCTTCCCCTGTTGACTTTGTTTGTCAAAAGGTTACAAATGGTGACCACCAGGACAGTGCAATAAATACATGCTAGTTGCCAAGCATCCAAATTTTGATCATGTTACCATGGGGATCAGTAGTGGGATTCAAAAATTTTTACTACAGGTTGGTGGTCAGGGTGAGGCTTGGTGGGCACAGCAGGGGAAGGATACTGTAAAATCTCCATTCCCACTCCTCTCCTGGGAAAGGATACTGTAAAATTCCCATTCTCTCCCCACCCACCTGCTTTCCAGCTCTGTTCTCCTTTGGAGAGCAACAAAAGAAGACCCAGCCAATCAGCTGGGACTCGGGAGAAAGAGAATAGATGGGGCAGGGCCAGTCAAAGGTGGTATTTTCTGGTACTCTGAATTACTCAAAATTTCTGCTATCAGTTCTCTGAACTACTCAAAATTTCCGCTACTGGTTCTCCAGAACTGGCCAGAAGCTGCTGAATACCACCTCTGATGGGGATGCTGCAATCATTGTAAGTCTGAAAACTGTTATAAGTCACTTTTTTGGTAAAATGACCAACGGTGGTTTAGATTGTTAAAATATGTAAAAGAATTTAGTAACTTTACAATATCAATGCAAAAAAGGAGAAAAAAAACCCTACACTATTCATCATATCTTATCCAGAGTACTAACACAAAGTCCTGTCAGAATAATTCTGACTTAACAAGTGTGAAATACATTTATATCTATCTATACACAAACTCATGTATGTACATGCATACACCTATACATGCTGTGTCATATACATAAATGTGTTGTGGATGGTGACCTCTCCAGTTTTGGTTTCAGCTGTACTTCAATAGTTTACCAATCTTGTAAAAGCTGAGCATGGCAGAAAGGATTTCTCTTCTTTCTATTTTTTTGGGGAAGTGGGGAATCAGGTTCATCTCAAGGTTTACTTCCTTTAGAAAGATGAAAATTGTTTCTTCTTTGTTTTTATCATAAACAGCTAATGTGCTGTCTGCAGTCTACTGCAAACAAACCTTTTTATTGTTCTGGTCACCCATCTGGATAGCCCAGTAGAAATATTTGCATCCCTGTGTCTATATTGACCTCTCAGTTCTTTATAAATCTGGATTAGTCTGTCAGGTGTGATGAAAGCTGTGTGATTATGGTGTGTAAATACTGGCAGTTCTATCATCATTTTGAATGCTTCTAGTACAGGTTTAAAGTGCCAAAAATAGTAAGGTTTCCCTCCCTCTCTTTCTTTTGATCTGTTAGATTACCTTTGCTGTTGGGTTATAAAATAGTTTTTTTTAGCTCTACAGACTGTTCTGCATCTTCTAAATGGAGAAATTCAGCAAAGTGTCTGGATGGCCACATTCACAAGATGTTAGCCAAAGCTGTTACTGCTGTTACTGATAATAATACATTTACATCCTTTATATCATGTCTCTTGGAATACATGAAATCTTGCAAAATTAATCTTGTAATAAAAAATAGCAAACATCTTGCAGAACAGTTGCTTACCCCTCTGGATCCATAAAATATTATTATCATATAAATATAAATATAGCAGGGAGCTGTACCTAGAAACACAGTCTTCTACTTACGGTAGTTAATAAATGGAAATTGGAATAAATTGCTGGGCTATTTTATTGTACATGTTAACAAAGTTAACATTTTGAAATAGATTTAGGCTAATACTGACTGTTGACTTACTTCACTTCTAGAAGACGTTAAGATAATATTGTGCTTAAACAAATCTTATTGTCAGGAGTATAAAAATGAAAACACATTTTGCTCCCACTAAGATGCAGTGTATAGAAAGATTATATTAACATAGGCTTGGAAACATTTAAGGCTTATATTTTATAAATTTTTAAAATGATGAATAGCATACAATTTCAGAGGAATATAGGAAGATCTAAGGAACTTTGTGTTTTAAGCTATGGTTAATGTGATACTTTAGATGTAAATTCTGCACGCAAGTATTAAGCAGTTGTGAAAGAAATTAGGCCGTATAAACCAAGTTATAGAAATGTATCACATTTAATTTTCTGCTTTATTTCTTAAATTTAAGTATTGTCAAAAACACATGTTTTAATCCTTGCCCATTTAGTAAATGATGTAAAACATACAGTTCTTTGCATGCAATGCTAACAGTTTTATAAGATATAAGATGATTTCAGGGTCTTATTTCCCATCCTTCCCATCCTGTTAATTTCAGTTAACAATACAATATTTAGTTTCCGAAGTGCTTCAATAATAAAATGTGGCTGAATTTAAACATAACCATTTTAATTCTCTTTAGCTTGATATTAAAAAGTATAGCTGAGATAACATGCAAACTGCAAACCCTATCAGTGAAACCTTATTTTTTATTTGGCTTACTTATGCAAATCCTTTGTATTTCAGAAATGCAGTATTATTTGAATAAATACATTGCTTGCTAAAATATTGTTAAACTTGCTAACCTCAGTAGATGGTGCTAAATATATATCGAGAGAGATAAATAGATTCTACATAAAGTCATTGAAGATATGAAGAAGGCTTGTTTACAATATCATCAGTTTCTTTACAAATAAGTGAATTTGGAGAATTCATTCTGACATTCTTTCTTTGAAATTGATTCTGTAGCTATTTTTGCATGATAGTTATATTGACTGAAGTATTACTCAGTGCAAAAAATATCTAAATTACATTCCATACAGAGTAGTTTGACTGGCCAGGAATTGGAAGATAGATTTCTCACATAAAGACATTTTACTATCATACTAGACTTTATACTGCCATGTAATGTTTACTGCAGAGGAAGACTAGATAGTTTGAGAATTGGTAATGGGATAAGGAGACCTTCACCTTTAGGTCATCTCTCTGAATGTAGCCCAGGTGGGTAGAAACCAGAAGCCATTAGTATCTGATGGCTTTCAGTTGGCCTATATGAAATGAATTGGTAGTCTCAGTCAGGTTCTTAGGAGAGAGGTGTTAATATCACAAAGCCATAATCACAGTTCTCATAAATTGATAACCACATGAAAGGAAAAAAACCCAATGCTAAATGGACATTGATAGAGATAACTTCTAATGTTTTGAAGTGGTCGTCTGGATTTATGCATAACTTATTCTGTCACCAGAAGTGAACATTTTTAAATTCATTATCAATCTCCTGAATGCTTGCTTAATACTTCTTGCTGCACTAAAGATAAAACAGTGCTATTTCTTTTGACAAATGATGCATATGCACGTGTATTGCTTGATCTCTTGACATTTAATTATTGTCTGCCATACCATCTGGCTACATCCAGGATGATCCAAGCAGACTTCTACTCAAGCTACAGGACTTTTCACATAATGGGACTTAAACTTGCTCATCACCCCCGCAACCTTATGTGTTCAATATATTATACAAAGTGTCCCTTTGAATACTTTGTATCATTCTACTAGATAACTAAGTAACTGCCTCCTTTGTGGATATAATTGTGAGAAAAACAATTGTCAATTTTTTTCCCTGGTGATCTTGAAAATGGAAATTAAATCAGTGGTGTTAATCTCAATCAACGCTTTCCAATCTTTTTCTGAAATTATTCCCCATTCTAACAAATCTTTCTTTTTACCCTCCCTGAAGGAAGAGCACCTCATTTCGTTGCACCCGCTTGCGAGTGTAATGACAAAATAAACTCTATCTCTATCTCTATCTCTATCTCTGAAAAATAATTAAAAGTGAAAGTGAATTCTGATAGATCCACCTATAATGATAAATCAACCCACATTATCTACATAAAATAGAAACAATGACACATAGAGAAACTTCACCAAAATTAAATGGGAAAAAAAAAAGAATTACAAGACAATAATTAGACAAAATGCAGATAATCCTTGCTTTCTGATCACTTGTTCAGTGACTGTTCAAAGTTACAAGGATGTTGAAAAAGGAGAGTTATGATGATCCTTCAAAGTTGCATTCATCAACAATGTCCCTATAGTCACATGATCATGATACTGGTGTTTAGCAACTGGCATGCATTTACAAGTCACGTGATCGCCATTTGTGACCTTCATAGATGGCTTCAAACTAGGAAATTTAACGAGGGAACTCAAAAGTGGTGATACCTGATGTTGCACATAATGATCCATAGTGATCCACTTAATGAACATAGGTGGACTTGATGTCATAAATCAGTGAGGTCATCTGATGTTTACATAATGACCACACTGTTTAATGACAGAGTTGCTGGTCCCCATTGGGGTTGGTAAGTGAGGACTGCCTGTATTTTATTACAAATAGGTGGTAACTTGTTATCCAGATCATCAGATGTTATGGTTAACCCTGACAATTATTACAACCCTTACAACTTTGATAGTATCTAATCATCTCTATAACATCAATTACGATAACATTATTTACAAATTCAGTGTGTGCCCCTATTTATGATTGGGAAGAAAGAGACTGGAAATTCTGTTAAAGAACTAATGTATAACCTTGACCTGAGATATGATTGCATGTTTCTCCACACACTCATACCCCTCTTAATTTTGGTTTCCATTTTAAGATTATTCTCAGGGGGTTGCTATTCCATTGAAAAAGAGTAAATTAAACTGTGGAACTAGGTATATACAGTATAGTTTATGCCTTATTATCTTTGAGATGTCTTTGATGATTTTCTTATCATGACAGTTAATAGAAATAATATTGTCAACTGTTTTGTCTTTTATCTAGGTAAACAATATTTGGTTGTGGTCTCAGTCACTTTTTTTTATTAGCTCGTGTTTACTTTTTTTGGTCTGCGTTTTATCACCTTGCATAGTTTTTGTGCCATTGCATTAATTATATTTGTGTATGTTTGCTGTAAGCCTCCTTGGAGCCATTTTGTGAAAGGTAAAAGTACATTAAATTACTGCATAAATAATACATTGATGACTAATTACTTTCTAAAATAGAAAATCCATCTATAAGTCTTCTTTCATGGCTTTCTTTGTTCATGCCTATTGTCCTGTGATCTCAAAGAGCAGAGGTTACCTTACACAATAGCCTCATACACCCTGATGCTACACGGATGTGTTTGGGGATTAAATATTCTCAGAATTCCTACCCAGAAAGGTCTTTCTGTATTCATTCCAGACAGTTGTACCAAAAAATCTTCTTACCTCATTTAACTAGGATCTCTCAAATAGCTTCCGCACTTGTTTTCCCATCACCTTCTGTCTGTTCTAACCCACAAAGTGGAGGATGCCTTGACCTAACAACTAAGCCTCTTTACTGATATGATAGCAAGTATTGCAAGGCCCTGTCCCCAAAGTGCAACTGCCAACACACATTCTGTCATTACAGAATGCGGGGAGAAAAAAAACTGAAGTCCCATATAAACAATGGTGTGTCATAAACTAGCTTGAGTGTATATCACAAAAACAGTTTTTAACCAAATTAGAAAAATGAATTTATATTGGCTGATGTAACTGATATTTCATTTTTTGGTCACAAGTAGCAGTCAATTAGTAAAAATTATGGATTAAATAATAAAAAATGAGAGGAAAGTTTCTTATGAGTACAAAACAAGCCAATAATAATGCAAAACTAAAACCAAATAAATTAGGCCAACCTTAAATGCCACAAACTTGCTTGAAGAAAAATGTTTACTTACCAACATAACAATTAAGAAAGAAAACAGCCAATTCTTTTGGCAGGGAGCTTGAAACTGAGGAAAAAACTGCTAAAGAATTATCATGTTACTTTTAATATGTTCCAATAGCACACCAGGACTAAAAGGACTAAGGAGCTTAGTTAACAAATGTGTGTATGCTGTGATGTTACTTCCCATCATGTCCTGTGTTTAAGTTATAGGCTTTCCTAGATGTCCTATGATAACAACTCGACTTGTATAATGTAAGTGCAAGCTGTCAAAATTTGCAGCATGGCTGCAACTGTTAGCAATGGGATTGTTTTCTTCTTACAAATTTCTGCATCGGGGGCATCTGCATACAGGCATGCCTCTTCTGGGCTTTTCTCTGGTTGACTCACTTCTGCATCACTTGCCTTCCTGTAAATTCTTGGAATCTGTGGGAAGGGGTTTCTGTGTGGAAAGGGGTTTCCATGTGGAATAAGGTTACATTGTTTTGGAAATGATTTGAACTTCATACAATTTTCTTAATCAATAAATGAAGAAGAAACTGAAATTAAATCCAGGTAAGAGGAAAAGTAGATTTAAGGATATAAGTCCATTGTATTTTGGTTGAAGTTCTTTTCCCCTGAATAAGCAGGTTCACAACTCTGATAACTCTGTCATCAACTTTCACTAAATTCTCAGGTAACAGGGCAAGAAACAAGTCTGTATAGCTATATATAGCAAATAACAAATAACAAATAATCAAAGTTGGAAGGGACCTTGTAGGTCATCTAGTCCAACCCCCGCCCAAGCGGGAGACCCTACACCATTTCTGACAAATGGCAGTCCAATCTCTTCTTGAAAGCCACAAGTGATGGTGTTCCCACAAGTTCCAAGGGCAAGCTGTTCCATTGATTGATTGTTCTCACTGTCAGAAAGTTTCTCCTTATTTCCAGGTTAAATCTCTTCTTGTTCAGTTTCCATCCATTATTCCTTGTGGTCTACAGGCACTTTAGAAAATAGCTTGACCCCTTCCTCTCTGTGGCAGCCCCTCAAATATTGGAAGGTTGCTATCATGTCTCCTCTGGTCCTTCTCTTTACTAGACTAGCCAAGCCCAGTTCCTGCAACTGTTCATTGTATGTTTTAGCCTCCAGTCCCCTAATCATCCTGATTGCTCTTCTCTGTACTTTTTCTAGAGTCTCAACATCTTTTTTATAATGTGGTGAACAAAACTGGATGCAGTACTCTAGGTGTGGTCTTACTAAGGCTTTATAGAGTGATAATAGTACTTCCCTTGATCTTGATTGTAGATATGGCTAGTGTAGCATTTGCAACTCATCCAGATCCAACAAACTTAGTGATAGTTATCCATGCCTCAGTTCCATTCAATCCTAGTTAGTGCAATATGCTTTATTTGGGGTTGCCCTAGAAAAGCAACTAGAAATTGAAATTGGTGCAAAAAGTGGCAGTAATCCTAATGTATTAGTATGTGGGAATGACCTTGGGAGACAGAAGGAAGAGCCACAGTCAAGGCAGCAGTCTGATAAATGAAATTTGAAGGAGGAAGGCTGAAGAAGAGTGTCTCAGTTTTAAGGGGAGTAAAAGTGGTGCATGGGAAGTATACTTGCAAACTTTCAAGAGTCTGTTAATGTAACCTTATAATAGCATTAGTATTCGGTGCTGTAATTTTGTGTGTGTGTGGATTGCCTTAAAATGCTAGAGGAACAGAGATCACAATGACTTCTTTGCTGAAAGATCTGCACTTGGCTTCCAATTGTTTGTTGGGTATAATTTAAGGTGCTAATGTTAAGAATCTTAAAACCTGTTTAACTTGGCTAATGTTAGGCCTTGGTTGTTGACTTGTTGGTTCCGCTAGTATTGGATGTGGGTTTTTGCTACATTGAGATATATTCCTGATATTTAGTGGTGTTGCGTGCAGAGATAGACCTTTATTATGTAATTTTAACCTAATTTATAGAAGTTGAATAGGCAAGTTGCCTAGTTATTGGACCAGTTATTGATTGTAATGTAATTTTTTACACTTTGTATTTTTCTTTTACATCTTGTAGGTTTCCTTGAGTGCTATTGCAAGTAAAAAGTTGGTGCATTTAATGAATTAATTACTAGAATAATTTCTAGTTCCCAAAAGCTTTATTCTCCTTTGACTTCTGATAGTCACTTACTCCTGTTTTTTTCTTGTTTTAGTTCCAAGGTTTCTATGATTCTATGTTTGCCTTGTACTTTACCATATTTTCAAAAGGAAATACCTCCTCAGTTTTTCCTTGAGGTTTTCAAAGTTCTATTCTGGGCTTTCACTATGTATCTGTTGTTTTGGTAATGAGTTTAAGTCTTTTTCATATAGTTCAGAATTATAACAGCACTGAAAAAAGTGAGTTAATGACGGTTTTCATACTCATAACCCTTGCAGTATTCCCATGATTACGGGATTAAAATTCAGGGATTGGCATTGACCCGGGGTCACGTATGATGACAAATTGTAACCTTTCCAGTCAATTTTCAACAAGCAAAGTGAATGGGGGGAATCCAAATTTGTTTAATGAATGCATGATTCACTTAACAATTACAATGATTTTGCTTGGCAGTTGTGGCAAAAAGGTTATAAAATGTGTCAAAACTCACTTAACTACTGCCTTGTTCAGCAACAGAAATTTTGAGCTAAATTGTGGTTGTAAAACAAGGATTACTGGTAATCTACATGCTGAATGATCAACATTCTCTCCTTTCCATCCAAATGTGTATCTCCCTCTTTGTTAATGCATTATGAATGTTTCACTATTGCCCAATTTGGCCTGCTCTTTTTTTCTCTCCTGTTGTTTGTTCCTCATATTCAAGATATTCCTCTGCTCTTTTTTTAAAGACAATATGCTTCTTTCAATGAATTTACTATTTCATGCTCTAGCTTGTGTGATTTTAATTATGATCACAAGCTGCTTTGAGTGAAGGCTATAGCTGGATATAAATATTTTAATCAATCAGTTAAATAAATGAAAAAAATCACATCCATCCTTAATGACTGTAGGTTTCTCCTCCATGATTGCCATTGTCCTATTCCATTTCTCAGTAGCATTCTGCAATTATAGGTGCTCACCTTTCTTATCCAGTTCTCTAGTTCTTTCTAGAATCTCTCCTCAAAGTGCATATTTTCTGGGAAACCTTTGGCACAGTGCCATCATCATTTTATTTAAGTTCATGATGTAAAACTGAACTGAATACCTCCTCCTGTATAGTCTCAGTTCTTTCTTTTACCTGGTGGAAGGTTAGATTGTCAGTTGAAGGGTTTAAGGTACCTTTAAATCAAAAAAGTATTTTAACACTTTTTAAATGATCTACAGTTAGTAAGTGCTGTTTTCTGGTTTTGTTACCAAGGAACAGGACAAAGGACATGGAAAGGGCAGCACTTATAACCATGAAATCTAAAAAGTACATTATATCTTCATTGTCAGTATCAAAGTGAACACATTAGCAGATATAAAGCAGATGTTTGAGCCTTATTATGTTCACATTACAATTGTTACTATTTGGGCTACAACATAACTTTAAACAGTGTATTTCTTGGTTTATAATTCTGAAAGGTAGTAAATATAGTATGTGTGTGGTCTGAGTATTTTTGGTAGACGTGATCTGCATTTAATCTGTGCAAAATTAATTCCCTAAGCTGCTGGCAGGCAGCATGTACTTGTTAATTATTCAGGTGGATGACAAATGCCGAGCAGAGGTTCTCGCAAAGGCAAAGTTTGTATGATGCATGTTTAGTAACTGATAGGCTTGACATTCTGTGGTGTCTTATTCAGTGCTAATCCTAATAAGTTGCCTGATGAGATGAACGCCCATCCTCCTGTCTTTTACAGAGAGAAAACAGAGATTTGAAAGAACTTCATTATAGCAATAAATCCCATACTTTCTGTTATTCCTGGTGAAAAGCGATCTTGTCCACATGAATAACAAAAAAGGAGGAATAAAGTCAGCTTTCCATTATGCGCTGAGTGCTGAAATGAATAGAAGAATGCAGAGCAAATGTCTTTTCTGTGAGCAAAGCAGAAAGTTTAATTTTATTGGAACACCTATTATTTTGTACTGTAATGTCTTTAATGTTCTTTCACAGAGAATGTAAACCAATTGATGTCTAGTTCTTTGAGAATTTTCATTTTGTAAATAGCGTTAATTCTTTATATATGCAGACTACTGTCCTTTCTCAAATATTAGATATGAGGTTTAAAACTGTTTACAGTATGTGCAAATACTGAACAAATCAATTCAGAAATTGTCTGTCTCTTTGTCTGTCTGTCTGTCTCCTCTGTCTCTGTCTCTGTCTCTCTCTGTCTATCTATCTATCTATCTATCTATCTATCTATCTATCTATCTATCTATCTATCTATCTACATTCGGTTCATAATAGAAAGGGAAAAATTAAGGTATGAATAAATGTATACAGCAGAGATTTTTAAATAATCTTTCAAATATATCTCCTGGCATTGGAATATTAATTCAGATTTAGAAAGAAAAACTGCATTGAGGAAAAATTGGTTCAGTTTGAATATGCATTTGTACCAGACAACCTGTGACATCTTGGGTCACCGTTTCAGAGGTATTTTCTTACCAGATTCCTCAATGGGTTCAACAACTGCAGAACTTCAAATGTACTTCAATAGTTCTTAAAATTCAGCGAGATATAGAGACATGCATCTGCTTTGAAAATAGCTTGTGCTGAGCTGTATGGCACATAAAGAGCTGACCACCTGAAATGTTTTATGACATTTTGTGTTATGCCATAAAATGCTTTATAAAATTTGCCAAATTTCAATTCTATGGGACACATAAGTTCCAGATTTTGGATGCCTCCTGTAAATCAGCCCATTTGAAATATCTTGGTTAAAAATCTGTTGCCCTGCGGTACACTGTTTTGCCAGAGGTGGTATTCAGCAGGTTCTGACCAGTTCTGGAGAACTAACTGGTAGCAGAAATTTTGAGTAGTTCAGGGAACTGGCAAATACCACCTCTGACTGGCCCCGCCCCCATCTATTCTCTGCCTCCGGAGTCCCAGCTGATTGGCGAGTCTTCTTCTGTTGCCCTGCACAGGAGAATGGAGCTGGAAAGCAGATTAGTGGGGCGGGGAGGGAATGGGGATTTTGCAGTAGCCTTCACCCAGGAATGGGGATTTTGCAGTATCTTTCACTGGATTGGGGTGGGAATGGAGATTTTACAATATTCTTCCCCTGCCATGCCCACCATGCCACGCCCACCAAGCTACACTATGTCCGCCAAGCCACGCCCACAGGACTGATAGTATAAAAATTTGAATCCCACCACTCTGTTTTGCTCAATTAAAAGTTACGGACATGAGATATGTATATGTGTGTACACAGACACAGACACACACAAACACACACTGCTTTATAGACTGCATTACTCAGCAACAACTTTAACAAGTATATACTCTCCAATATATTGTAGAAACAATTAAGATTCAAATAAAAAATGATAATAACCTCTTATTCTTTCAATAATTATCTTAATATAAATTTATATTGAAGTAAGAAGAATAAGTAAATTAGAATCTCAAGATATCATTTTAGGAACACTAGTTAGACTTTACCTTAGCAGTTGACCAAATTTATCTTTTGATTAGGCATGTATGATATGATTTGACCAATAATTTAAAGCTGGTTCCATATTAAGTTACAGCTTGAATTGTAGGGAGTTATATTTCCTCTTTAAAAATTTTCTTTGCTCATCTTTCCAACAGAAAGTGCAAATTGCTTTTTAGCAGCATAACCTTTTATACAAAAGTTATCTACTGCTCAGAAAGAGACTGATCTCTCTTGCATCCTCTAAGTTAGACTACTGCAATGCTTTATATGTGCGTTTGTTAAACAATAGCCTATAGTATTTTTCCATAACAGAAAAGGTTATTCTAGGCTGCTTAGCTAGGCAGATAAGCTTACATTTTAAATTGCAACGGTATTGTTTGCTTATATTTATTTCCTGTCACATAAGTATTAAATCTTGTAAAAATATCTTTTTTTCAGATTAACCGAAGACAATTAATTACAGCAATAGCTAAAGTTTACATTTTAGAAAGCAAATCAATATTTAAATTATAATTAATTATGGGTCACATTAATTATTTGATTGTTCTGTATGAGTCTTGATCAATTTGTGCAAAACATATAGGACCATTTACAAAATAAGAGCATTGTATTTTCGAACATAATTTTTCATTCAATTAAGAAGAGGTTTTTGAAAAATTTGTGCTGTATTGTTCAACACAATATGTTTATAGAGATATATATCCTATTTTTTAATGGGACTGCAATCTAATTTAATCCTATATTAGAATTATATACTCTATAATCAGTCTGATATTTGGATATCTGTTTGCATTTACCTGACACATGATTTTTCTACTAAGTTAGGCATTTCTTCAGATGTCTGGTCTAAAATTGGAATTAAAAGAGTGAATCCGGGACAGTGCAAATCATCATTACAAAAACATAGAGTTGGAAAGAACTATTTAAGACATCAAATCCAACCTCCTATTCAGTGCAGGAATACTGATTGAAGCACCGCAGAGAAATGATCCTTTTGAATGGGAGAAATGATCTCCTTGGGTATGAACCCTTGAAGCAGTCCAGGCCAGACTTCACAAATTTGACTGGAATTATACTTTATTGCATAACCTATGGAAACAGAATTTGAAAGCCTGAATGTGTTTTCACTTCCCTTCCTCTTATACCCCAGAAATTTAAGGTTTTTTAAAAATGCTTTTTCCCAGGCTGTCCAAAGTAATTTCTATGACATTCTGGACTGCTTAAATGGTTCCATTATTAAACAATTAGTTTTTTTATAATGTTCAGTTTGAATCTATCTTCACATATCTTAAATTAATCATTTCATGTTCTTCAATCTGGAATGAGAGAAAAGGACAGTTGAGCTTAGTCTATCACATTTTCTTTCAGTAATTTGAAGAGAGTTATTGTATCCCTAAATTTATCTTATTTTCACTGTTAAACATACAATTTGTGTCTGAAGAGATATGTTTTAATCCTTGACCTTTTATGAAGCTATTCCAGTATTTGTAAATCCTTTTCAAAGTGTGTTGCCTGGAACTGGATGCAGTACTTGACTGAAGTAAAATAGAGTGCAGTTATTAGTTCCTGTACTTCAGAAACTATACTTCAGTTGTGGGAGTCTAAAATTTCAGTTGCTGTCTCTATACCTTTGTGCATATTCAATTTGCAATTAACTACTATTCCAAGTTATTTGTAAATACCATAAGTACTCCTTAACTTATAACTAGTTGCTTAATTATCATTGAAGCTAGATCAGACAACCCATCCTCTAAAACAGGGGTCTCAAAGTCACATTGTAATGGCATTGTCATGTGATGTATTGGGACTTTTCTCCCCTTTGCTAAATCGGGCATGGGCATGGTCAGCACATGATGCATTTGGCTGGTGGGCAGGAAGTTTTAACATCCCTGCTCTAAAGTTGTAACTCTCTCCCCCCCAAAAAAACAAAAACAAAAAACCCATGTATACACTGGTCAAAAGATCATATTTTGAGCACTTGGCAAAAGGTTCTTATATATGACCAATTTCTGAATCTGGTGATCACATGATTGCAATTTGCAACATTCCATGCCATTTTCTGGCAGAAAATGGCTATTGAATATGTTGAATTCACTTAACACAACCATGTGATTTGCTTAATAATTATGGGGACTCCCTTTCACATCTTAAAAATGGTTGAAGGAACCAAAGGCATCAGCTTATGACCACAACAACTTACGACCAAAATTCCATGTTGCATTGTGTTCATTAGTAGAGGATTACCTGAATTATTAAACCTACTATCCCAAGGCATTTGAATGTTGTTTCCTAAGTGAAGAACTTCATATGTAACTCTATAAATTAATTCAACTACATTTGAATAATGTATATTTGATCAACTTGTTTAAGAAGAATATGGGAAGGAAAAAGCCAGAGATTCCTTGGATCACGAGAGATGATATCAGAAAACCACCATTTTGTATTTAAGCATTTGTTCATTGAACAATTTCTTTTGGAAAACATTGTCCCATTTCATGTCCTGATCAAGATGTAACACTCCCCTCCCCCTTATTCATATTCTTCATCCCTTGTAATCTTCAGATAATCAGTCTATTTCTCTATTCCAAGCTGGTGTTTCTGTTAAGAATGTGCTCCTGAATAACTTTCAGCTTGTGGGAGCTATTTTGTACATTATGCAAACATAAATCACTGTTTACCACCATATATAAACTTCACAGAAGTTGCAGCCAGTGACATCTTCCTATGATTTATACAAATTTTTGCAAACGCATTTCTTTAATTGCTCTTTACCTTTTTATTGTTACATTTAAAAATGTGGTAAGAGTGGTACTTGATAAGAATAAATGTTTATATATTGCAGCATCCTTGGCCAATGAGCTGACCTTTAAAGTTTAATGAACAGAGAATATGACTTCTTATTTTTAGAGCAGCAGTTTCTCTAAACTATTTTACATATATTCATGAAATCTTTTTTGAAAAAAAAAAAAAAGAGTTATATATGAATATTTGAGTTTGACATCTCTTTTATTCCAGTCATGCAGTTGTCTTTAGAAAGTTTATATAAAAATAACTTGCAGCCTGTGTCTGATGGGATCGTCAAATTGAGTTTTCTAGAGTAGAGTGAGATTGTGGGATATATTTACTTAGAAAATTATGTATAAATGGAAGGAATTTAAATGAGTTTATTAGATTAAGTTTATAATGGATATATTGTAACTTCTGATATCTCTTAATAAACTGATTAGGAAAAGGATGAGTTTCTAAGGATGTTTATAGAGAATGAAGTGAAATATTGAAGATTTAAAATATAGTTGTATGATAAGAGATAGTGATAAAATATTAACCTTATGTTTTCTATCTGGGACAGAAGTAAGGAGTTATTTTTCTTTTTAGTTTGCACCTTTATTTTTTATGTAATCTTTAATAAAATTATTATAAAGAAAAAGTACTAAAACTAACCATCCAGTATGTGACTATGCAAGATGACAAACCTTGCATTTAAGCTAATTTGAACATAACCTAATTTAAAATAATTTGTAAAAATCCTTTCATCTAGTTTAATCACACTTTCTACTTGTGAAATGCTAAATAGGACCATAAGGTAAGTTTTTAAATTCACATCCTCCGTTTCTTGATTAGCAACTGCAAACTGTTTCTTAAAACAGAAGTGAAATGGTCACTAAGCAAGCATATGATTCAGAGATAGAGAAAAAAAAGATGCTGTGAAGATTGCTGGTTGCGACTGTTTCATTTAGATCAAGTTTTCTCATGCAGCTGCACACGGTTATTCTCATTCTGGTGTGCTTTCTCATTAGGAGAACACAATTTGGTCATAAATGCATGTGTCAGTCAAATTGGTTTTTTTTCCTTCAAATTACCATCATATTTGAAACCTGTCCCTAAATGACGTATTTGCCAAGAAGTAGTAGCCATATTTCCATCAGAGATTTTGAAATTCAGCCCAAGTTGGCTGATTATAAAATTACAAAAATAGTTTTAATTACAAACTATATTAGTCACTTTGGTTTATTGGGGGGAAAGTGAATGTTAGCGCTGAGTGAACTATTGGGAGGTAAACTACAGTGAAGCAATTGAAATATTCATGTTATCCTACACTGCAGGCTAGGCAAAGCATAGTTATGAAAGCCTCCATGTAACGTCAGAGTATGCATATGCGTGCATAAGGCATTTGCTGCCAAAGCCTTTAGATTGCTTTCCTTTTTGTGAATCTGGGTGAAAGTTGTTTTAGATACAGATGTCAAGGGAGAGGCATACTAGTATCATGTTCAGCCATTTAGAAACCAGATAGTAATAAAGTTAACTTTACCAAGTTTGATATTAGCTAATAGTCTTAAGTAATTGTTGGGTTGGGATACTAGTACAGGTGGTCCTCAATTTATGACCGCACAATTGAACCCCAAATTTCTATTGTTAAGTGAGATACTTCTTAAGTGAGTTTTGCCCCATTTTACAACCATTTTTGCCTCAGTTGTTAAGTGAATCACTGCCAATGATAAGTTAGTAACAGAGTTGTTAAATGAATCGGGCTTCACCATTGACTTTGCTTGTCAGAACATTGCAAAAAGTGATCCTGAGACAATGCAACGATCATAAGTAAGTTGCCAAGCATCTGAATTTTAATCACATGACACCAGGATTTCTGCAATGGCTATGAGCCAGCTTAACCTAGCTATTTCTTCCTCCTCCTTCAATGTGAAAAATGGTCATGTCACTTTTGATGCCATTGTAACTTTGAACTGTTGTAAGTTGAGGACTATTGATATGATGTCAGTAATTTAGATGTATTTAGTGCCACATGGAGAAAATCTGATTGAAATCTTGTCTTTAAATAGATGCAAATATTTTTTAATACAACACATGCTGTAGTTTAATAGTTCCTCTTGGCTTTCACCATCTAATTTTTAGTAGTTTAAAATGTTTGAGATCTGCTCTAATGAAGCAATTAGATTTTTTTCACCATTATTTCACCATTAAAATCATTCTTGTTTCTGATATTGCTCTCCACTGCACCAATTTTAGGTGAGTTACAGTTTGTATATATATGAAGATAAAATACTAGCATCCCTGTCCCTGAGCATGCCCTAAGGGTATTCTGGATTCTTATCTTATAATGGAAACTGTTGATTATCTTTGACATTCTGGGGGATGGGTGAAGAACCAGATGACTAAAGAGGTTAAATGTCTCTATCTTTCAAAAAAGGAGGTCTCTGGGAGTGAGAAACCAGTCAGCCTGACATCAATATCTGGGGAACTATAGGAACAGATTATGAACTGATCTGTATGAATACACCTTGAAGACAAATGTGGCGAGTAAGTCATGAGGAATTTATCAAGAAAATATTGGCAGAATAAGCTTACATCATATTTTGATCAAGTAACTTCTTCAGTAGTTTGTGGGAATGTTGTGAACTCCAAAGCGTTTGACAAAGTACTTCGGAACTTTGTCAAATTAAAAGCTAGTTAAAAGAGGGCAAGATAGCATGCTTATTATTGGACTCAGAATCCTATTTAAAAATACTAAGCGGCATTTAACCTCATTAAACTGAGGTATCAAGTGGGGTGCTGCAGGGTTTGTATTGAAACCCAGTAGTTTTCAAGATTTTCATCAATGGCGTAGATGGAGGAAATGAACATCAAATTTGAAAATGTCATATAACACCGATGGGATCACTAAGAAGGAAAAATTCAATTTGATCATGACAGCTAGCATTGGACTGAAAAGAAATGCTCTGAAGTTATAGGATGGCAAATTCTAATTAAATATTAGAAAAAGCAATAACAGCAGTTCAAAAGGAGAACCAATTATTGAGTTCCTTTTTGGTGTATTTGTTCAAATAAAGTCTGCTGGTTAGTCTTATCTTATAGATGCTTTAATTGGAAATCCTGCACAAGACATGGGGTTGCACTCATACAGTTCATGTCCCATATATACATCCTTCTATATACACCAAAACTTGGGTAAGTAGATTCTCAGGTAGTCCTCAACTTAAAACCATTAATTTAGTGACTGTTTGAAGTTATAACAGAGCTAAATCAGTTCTCACACTTAAGACCATTGCAACATCCTTGCAAAGATATATTGCAATTCGGGTGCTTGTGATTCTATCATACAAACAGTCTTGGCATCCTGTGGTTACATGATCACCATTTGCAACCTTTCCAGTTGGCTTCTGACAGAGGAAGCCAGCAGGGGAGATCACAAAATGAGATACATGATGTCTTTCTGAACAATGGCAGTAATTCACTTAACTGTGGCAAAAAGGGTTGTAAAATTGGGTGCCGTGACATAATGCCTCACTTAAATGATCGCACTACATAATGATTGCACCACATAATGATGAATTTTCCCAGGTCCTATTGCAATTGTAAGTCAAGGACTACCTATATTGTAGAAAAGCTATGAAGCTATTATGAAATAATTTAAAATGACTGCTAAGTATCCAATACTGGTGTAAACATTGAGATCTTGGGCCTGTTTTTGCTGGGTGGAAGGGAACTTCCCTTTTGGAAGGGAAACCTGGTTCCCATCTATCTCTTGTTATGGTGACAGATTTAATATTGCCTGTTTTATTTATTTATTATTTATTTGATTTATCAATCGCTTACAAGATAATAGATATAAGTATAAACATGAGTAGGAATACAGGAAATAGGTACGAATAAATGGGGACAATAGGACAGGAAGGGTAGGCAAGATGGTGCACTTATGCATGCCCCTTACAGACCTCTTAGGAATAGGGTGAGGTCAATAGTGGTTAGTTTGAGGTTAAAGAAGTGAGGGTTAGAGGATGTAACAACAGTCAGGTAGTGCATTCCAGGCATTGACTGAAGTTGTTGAAGTTGTTGCTGAAGTTGTACTTTCTGAAATCAAGTTTGAAGTGGTTTACATTGAGTTTGTATCTGTTATGTGCTCTTGTATTGTTGTGGTTGAAGCTGAAATAGTCATTGACTGGTAGGACATTGTAGAAGATAATTTTCTGTGCTATGCTTACGTCTAACCGTAGGGAGTATAGTTCAAGGTTGTCCAAGGCCAAAGTCTCAAGCCTGGTGATATAGGGCAGCAGTCGCCAAATGGTGGGCCGTGGCTGTGAGAAAATTTTGATGGGCCACAGAGAAATCTCACCCCCAGAGCACCCCCACAAAGCAATTAATCCAGGCTGCACAGAAACACAAAGCTGCGCCGCCCACACGGCCCATGGGAACCCTCCCCGCCCACTCACTCCTTACCTGGTAAACTTGCCTGCTAAATTGCTATTTTTCCTTTTTCCGACCATCATCTGTTCTGCTGTGCCGGGAGATTTAGATTAGCTAGGAAGCAGGAAATGGTTGGATTATATTTATCAAAGAAATGTGGTTAATTTTGAATCCATGCTGGCTCCTCTTCATTATAGTATGCTACTCAAATGCTTACAAACACACTGCTTGATCATCTATTTAAAGATCTTTTCCAATTTAGATGATAACTGAGAATATTCTACATTATCTCCTATAGTTCCCTTAATAGTCTAGAGACTTGACAATCATTCAGATTAGCAAAATTCTGTCGTCTTCTTTTTATCTTAAACTGCAATCTCTCCAGTTGCATAAGCATTATCCATTGTGGCTCAATTTCCATAAAATAGACATTAAGAATGCTTAAAGTTTTTCAACTTCATTTTTTAGTGCTTGACCATATTCTCCTCCTTATGGACATATACTCTGTTTGGCTTATCTTTTATCTTGAAATTCCAAAGATGTCTCTTTTTTTTGCTATTTTGGGTGGCTCTCCTAAGCTTCAGCTCACTCTGAACTTCAGCATTTCTGACAAAAATTTTACATTTCTGAAGACTACCTTACATTCTTCATTGACTGCATTTCCTTCCATTTTCTGTACCTAGCTCTTTTTCACTTCACATTATTAAGAGCACTATTTGAATAAAGTCTTACCTATTTAGGTATCTTCCCTCATCTGGGTGTTTCAATTGTCCTTTCAGTATCTTCATTTCATAGTGTTTCTTATACTTAAAATCATTAATTCATACATAACATGATCACCTTATTCCAAGGTGCCAGTCACCTTCAATACTTAAGCCGTTTCCTTCCTGTTGGTTAGGTTTAGTATCAACTTAGTAGACTGCCTTTTTCATTTTTCTATTCTCTGGGAAATGTCCTCTTTTCAGTGAGACAAGTCAAGAATTTCTTGGCCTCTGACTCTTAGCAGAGTTTGATTTTTAGCAATCCTGTTTGGTGATCTATAATAAATTAACATAATAGCATAACTTTTATTTCTCGCTTCTGTTATGGATTAAACCATCGCAGCAGTACAACCCTAAACAGCTTCGTCTTACAGCAGGCTTGTAATCCTGCAATTCTCATTGGCCCGTGAATAGCGAGTCATGATTGATCAGGTTTGGCCAGTCTGATTGGCTGTTAACGGGAACCCCTGATTGGACGCTTGTGAAAGCGATAGACTCAGTTCATTGGTTGTTTAACAGCAGCAAGCTCTATAAAAGAGCTACTGCTGCCCAGGTCTTTTGCTCCGTTCTTTCTTGTTAAATAAAGAGTTGAAGTCACCGTCCGATGTCTCGTCTCCATTCTTTGCGCCCATGCCCAGGACTTAACAGCTTCTTTCTCAAATACTTACTTTCAGCAGGTTTTCCTGAATTTCTGTGAAAATTTCTGTATTTTTTCTTTATGACAATGCAATACCACAACCTTTTTATTGGGTCTGGTTTTTTAAAAAATAAATTATATTTTCCCAGTGCTGTGTCAATTCTTAGTATCATCTCTTTAAGTTTCATTGAAGCATGTTACTTTCATGTATGTATGTAGTTCTTCCTCTTTCCCAAAACTGGTACATTTGAGTTTTGAGCTTACTAGTGTACTATAAAGTCCTCATTTCTTTTATCTATCAGAATTCCATGAAAATTTAACAGATAGTAGTAGAAGGAATGCAATTAATTTTTAAAATTGTAATTCTAATCCTTTTGGAACTCTTAGTTTGCTTCTTGAAAATTTGACTTTCCTTAAAATAACATTTGAATAAAATGTTGGTAATATCTCCCTTCTGGTGTTGTTCATATTGGTTCATTTTAGAAATAAACATAAAATAATTATGCCTTATTTTATCCCTTTTATAAAGCTTTATACTTGAAAGCTGTCCAAGATTGAAATGAAATTATTATTTTTGTTCTGATTTTCTCAAAAGTTACAATAGGTAATTGGTTGCATGATTTCTGTGGTAATTTTTTCACCAGTTTGTTCAGTATAAAGAGTTTTAGTTTCAAAAGAAATAAAAGATGCACAAAGTACTTTTTCGATTCCAGATTGTTAAAAAAGTGATTTGAAAATTTATTCAGTTTTTATGTCAGATACTAATTTTCTATTTGGCTATTCATATAAAAGTTATAGAACAAAAATAGCACATATGGTGATATGAAAACCCTAAAAAATGCACTTTAGCAAATTATACAAGTTTTACTTTCATTTTAAATTAGCAAAATAAATGTGACTTCTGAGTTCTGACATGTGCTGAAAATGCATATTCTTGATGATACAAATATTTCTTTCATGAGTCTCTTCAGTAAATTGTCATTTTTTATTTGCATTGTAGTTGTTTTTACAATAGCATATATTTAAGAGATCTATACTTGGTAATTTTTTAAAAAGTTCTTCACATTATTACTGAACAGCAAAATCTTTCAAGTAATCTAGTATTACAAACTGAACTTTTAAAAACATTTTTACTTTCAGAAGTTGTGCAAAGCCACAATTAGAAATAGCATGAGAATATTACTTACATACTACATAATTAGAAATGAGTATAATGTGAATCATTCCTATATAGGGAGTATATTGTGGGAAACAGTTTTAAAATATTTCCAGTAGATGACTTATGTAAGATTAGATCAACAGATAAAAGGAGATCTGCCAGATCCTTTAAAAAACCCTGCACTATTTATTTGTGAGATTTTAATTGCCTCACTGTGATTGTTTTACCATAAAAACATATTAATGAAATAGTAAATATAATAAGGTTAAGTACTTTTCAAAATAATATTTCTGGGCAACTTTACTAAAAAAACTCCAAAATTCCTATATCATAGATTTGTCCTCCAAATAACACTTTGTGAGCCTTCTAATCAAACTTTTGGAAACACCTAACATTGGGGTTTATGAAACCTCCAGTGAAAAAAAATGATCTCTTTGGACAGGGGAACATCCTTCACCAATACACCTACCAATAGTATGTTTCTGAACTTTAGGCATAGAGATCTTCGCTTGCATACCATTTCTTCTGCAAATTATCACAAAATACTTTCTGAAATTATTTTTGTTCAATCTTTAAGACACTCTTGTTTACCAGTTTCTTTTCTCATTGCAGCCTACATGCAGAGATATGAAGGACAGCAGCCTGGCATAGACTTTGCTGATACAGTCACAAAATCTTGGGAGAGAAGAAATAGTGAAAAACCGCAGGCATAGGCAGTCCTGATCCACTTCTATTTAGGCTACCCCTGGTACAAGAACTTGTACATATTCTACTCCAGAATGTGGAGGCACTAGATTGACTATATCACAAGGGATGAAAATTATATAATTATTAGCTGCCAAATAACACAATTCCAACAGTGAAGTTTGACTGTGATCTCTTAGAACAAGGGTGTCAAACTTATGGTGTCATGTTGTCACGTGACGTATTGTAACATTTTTCCCCTTCACAGAGCTGGGGCAGGTGTGGCATGTGCATGATGTCCAACTCGCAGGCCACCAGTTTGACACCTCTGTGCTAGAAGATAGACGTGATTTGGCTCTAGAATCCTTCTGTTTTTAGAATCCCTCTGTTTTTCTTCTTGCTTATTTGCCACTTCTGTCTTGATTGAGTCATCTGCTGAGGCTTGGTTGTTCTTGGAGAAAAAGGAAAAGCAATTGACCATGGGAAGAGTCTACAATGGTACCTAAATTTGAAAATGGCTAAGGATATGTTGTTTGAGCATGTTCTAGAAACAATCTATAAAGACATGATGCTATAAATTTAAATCATTTGAAATGAAGTTTAGTAGGAAGCTATCAGGAAAATTACAATTCTAATGTCTTTTGAAGAGGGAAGGCAGACGAGACTGCTAAGATAACAAGGCTGGTATGGTTCAATATTTAATTAAATATTTGTACACAGTTGTGTGTGTGTGTGTTTACCAAGCCATACCAATTCTTCAGCTACAATGACCAATGCATTTTGCATGCCCCAATAATACCTGATAGAGTGTATTATTAAAGTGTTTTGCAAACTGTTGCAATGCCTATGGCAAAAAATATCCCATTATTGTGAAGTCAAATTTTTGGTGTGGGTTTTTCTTTTCATGTTTAGATGAAATTTGCTAACCAGCACTTTTCTTCCACTGGTTCTAGTGCTGCTTCTTGAAGGGGCAAAATTGGCTCTTATCTTCTGTATCACTTCAGTTATTTTTAAGACCACCCAAGGTGAAAATGACTGGCACCATGTGGGGAACACCATACAAATTGCTTGGCAGACATGTGAATACTACTTCTGATAAGACTGAATGAGAGAAGATTGTACATTGCCTTCTAATGGCATAAATTGTGGCTAGGATGTCCTTGGCATATATTTTTGCAGGAATAAACTTATCCGTAGAAAAACCCAGGATCCTGTTCAGTCTTTTCAAAAGTGCTAGACAGGTAGATGCCCAGCAGTGTTCTTCTTGAAACTTTGAATGCTGGCTTTGTTTTTCATTTTGTAACATAGATGGTTTCATTCTGATAAGAACAGAGTTCAGCATTTGGATACAGGCTACTATTGTGGCTTCTGAACAGCAAAGGAGTAGTTGTTCTGAGTGTGTAACTGTTGTTGAGAGCTCGGAGAAGAAAATAAAACCCCTCTGAAGAATTATATCAAATTAGAATAAAATGTAGTTATTACTGCAAGGAAAAAGGGACTCCAAATCATTCTCTGATTTACTGTTTTACACACACACACACACACACACACCATAAGTGTATGGGTGTGTGAGTGTGTTATATATGTATATAATATAGTATTATAAAAATGAATTTTAGATGAAATGAAAGAGGTGTCCCAGAAGAAGAGAACACTGTCAGTGGCTAAGTAAATCTATCAAGCAGATAGATTAAGAAGTATTACATTTTAAAACTAGATTACTGGATTTAGAAGTTACAAAAGAAAAATGGTTTAAGGAGACATGCTATGACTGAATAAAGTCTGCTTTTTTATTATCCCATGACCTAGATATATAAACAAGAGTAGGTAACTTTCCAAATTCAACTCCTTTCCCTTTATCCTTTTAAATAGAAAACATGCAGTAACTGGGAAGTAAGAATCGGAGTTTAGCTGCATTCCAGTATGGATTACAAAAATCCAGAATAGAATCAAGAAGCGTTTAAATTAGGATTAAGAAGTCTTTAAATTAGGATGAGGTGATAGAAGATTTATTTCATGAATTAATGTTACCCCATAAGGATAAAACTGAGAGTGAAGGCTTATCAGCATTTTGTGTTTAAGATTTTTTTTGTCTCAAAGAGAAGACTATACCTTATCATAGCAATTACAAAACAGCAGAACTAAGTTTGGTTACACAGTTGGTATTGTATTTTCCTGAGTTATCTTTCTTTTGTGCAATTATAAGTAACAATATACTTACTTGACTTCCACTTGACTAGATGTAGGTTTCTTTGAATTAGATTTTTTTTTCTTTAGTGACATAATCCCATTTTTCAGTTTGATTGCATATGTGATTGTTTCCTTATTAATGATGATTATTATGCTAGTAGGATTAAGATTGGTTGTAAAACACACACAAAAAAATAAAAATAAAAAGGATATCAAAGGAGCAGATAATTGGCTTGTGAATTCCAATGATTACATGCTAAAAAGCATAAATCTTGACTTAGTCTTTAGAAATATTCTGAACTCAGATCTACAAGCGAAAATATCTATTCAGCTAAATTTGCTTTCAAACAAAATATAATGGTAACATAAAACTGTAAGTATAAAAATCCTCTTCAAATAGATTGTTATTTTTTACTTCTTTACCTATATAGAAATTATATTATTTTATATGAAGAAGGTATAATAGCATATTAGATTTCAAAACTTTGTATATTATTTCTGACAGTCTTTTTAAGGTCACTAAAATTCCAATAATTCAGTACAGAATTGAAGTTAATTCAAAAGAAAAATTTAATATACTGTGCTTACCTGCCAGTTTCAACATAATTTCATGGCACTGAAATAGTTTGACACATTGAAATATAAAGTGCATTTGTCATATCTATCGCTGGATATTTTAGGTGATTACATCTAAAAAAATCAGTCAAAATAAAACTTATGCTGGCCTGTATATGTTACATCAAAATCTTATTTGAAGCATGATGAGTGACAAACAACTCTTGGTAATGAAAAAAATTCTGCAGATTGTTCTCTAATGATTCAACACAAAATAAATCTTATCTAGAATGTAAGTAATTATCAAATTAAAGATTGGCATCATATTTTGTTGAGACAATGCAAAATACTACTGCGTTTTCTGAGTTAGATCTCTCCTTTATTATTTTTGTAAATGCCTCAAAGTGGCAAACATGCTTAATACTATTTTCTACTTCAGTTTTTCTCACAATAACAACCCTATGAGGTACGTTGGACTGGTGGTATAACATTTTTAAAAATAGAATTTTATTATAAATTTCAGCTATAATATGTCACAGTAACCCTGTAAAACTTATTACAGTTGTTTTTGCCAATTACTTTGCTATTGTGGCTCCCTGGATTATTGTGCATTTAATTCATAAGTTATTTTCATCTGAAGTAACTGAAACTTCAACTTCTAAGTAATTGTGTATGATTTTAGGGTGATGACAGTGATGTTGTCATTCAGGGTATGAACCTGGCATACACATTGACTCTACATTGAGAATTAACATGATTAGCAATTAGCATAGCTTAAAAAGTTCTACCAGGTAACTAATATGAATACCTTGTGAATAATCTAATAGCCAATGAGAAAACAAATAAGTCCTAATTTGAAAAATGATGGAGCTCTCTTCATTTCCCTGCTAATGCCTTCTTCAAAACCTTCAACAAATATTGCTGCTCTTGTCCACATTATTAAATCAGTGTCACATTGCATATTCTGTCCCTTTGGGGTGTATGTATTATACCATTACACACTTTGAAACCATTGGGGAATATGCTTTCATTAATTTGACATTCCAAGAGTCCCTCTACTATCCCATGACCAACTCACTAAAATAGTATTGGTTATAAGCATCGTCACAATCGGAAGTCCTTTTGCATGCAAAATTTATGCTGTTTTCATTTAGTATAATTTAAGATCCCTGTTTATGAGGTCAGATAAGATACGCTGGCTAGAGAAGACACTGCAATAGAATGTATGCACAATTCAATAATCATTTATCAACATCTATTCCAGAGTATAAAATTTTAAACTCTCTGTCCTAGTGTTAAACTTCATTTCCACCATTGTACTGGAAATATAATTAAAATAGATTAAATTTTATAAATGAAGTCTACAAGATAAGATATGTGCTAATTGACTGCAGAAGCATATTAAGTTTTAAATAAGAGAGAGAAAGAGAAAGACAGAGAGAACAGTCTCATGCTGAATTTTGTTAATAGTTGATATTTATCTACTTTTAATAAAATAGTTAATAGTTAAAACATTTTGGAATGTAAGATAATGAATATGCTATTAGAGCAATATTATAGATTTCTAAAATGTCTCCTTGCCTCTTCCATATGTATACTGTAGTTCCTATATACATCTTGCAAAGCATTATGAAGAACTAGGAGGATTAGTTGAGAAGATCTTCTGGGTTCAATCCAATGAATTAATATTTGGGAGATTTTAGAACAAATAGAATTTAATCTAATTTTAGTAGTAGTTCTGGTGAAGTGGTCTATATTGTTATTGGTCTATATTGTTATAATCTTTCTGGTTCAGTTCTTTTAGTACAGAGTTTTGAATTGATTAGAGGAGTAATTATAAAGAAATACAATTTTTGAACGTAATTCCCACTGCTATATCAATACTTTAATTTGTCACTTTTTCTAGAAAAAGAAAAATGTAAACATTGTTTAGCTGTTTAGATAAGCAGCACATGAAAAAGCATGTTCAAGCACTTGGCATTATAGTTTATATTAGCAAATGATTTGTAGCATATACTAGATGAAAAAGCACTACAGATTCATGGTCAGCTTGGAGTAAATGAAACTTGTGGTACGATTGTCGTATCAATGCAATTTTTAATTCAAATGTTTCTGGAACTGTGTGATAGCCTTCTCCAACACAAAACCAATGTTTGAATTTCTGGATCCTATAGTTCCTCAGATTCACAACCACCCTGGCCATACTGGCTGGGAATATTGGGAGTTGTAGTCACAACATACATGAACACAACCATTTTTCCATGGGAATTAAAGCATTTTTCCGAAGTAATTGTTAATCTATTCTTGAGAAATTTTCCAACACTGTACATTTTATGAAAGTATATTATATAACAGTTTTCCTTCAGAACCCAGCATTATTTTTATTAAAAATATATGTTCTTCCCTACAATTATTGTTTTGTGTATCGGGCTGTTAAATTGTTTGCTTTATGACATTTTGTGCTAAAGATGTTTTGCTGACCTTTCAGATTTTCTGAGTTTCTTAGAAAAATTCCTCATATTTAGCATTGAAATCCAGTTTTATTTAATTGTTATGAGAGAGGGTTGGTTACCCTCCCCATTGGCAAAACAGTTCCTTTGATTTTTTTTTTTTTTTTAAATATCAGTGTCTGGGTTATAAGCATTTTCTTGGCTACTTTTAAAAAGGAAATCTTCATAGAAAGGGAAATAAAATAGAAGAATTTGCATAACAGCTCAGTAATTTAGCCTATTTGCTACTTTTTTTGTAGGAGTTACAATCATTTGGTGTTTTTATATTCATAATTATATGCATAATTTATGTGCAATCACAGTTATGCAAAACCACAGGAAAATAAGAATCTGCTGCTTTCATTTGCAGTTGCTTGGAAATAGGCTTGAATGAAACTTTCAAACAAAAGTTGCTGGACCTTTTTGCAGAAAATAAGTCCAGAAGGCTGAGCTTAATATAACATGTGGCAGGTGGCCTGCATTTGCCTGGAGAATTCCTCTTGGGCAAGACAGCTCAGCAAACACATAAATCCTTTTTTCTGTTATCTAGTAGCTCATTTAGTTGCCATGGGGATCTTATTTATGCAGCAGCTCCTCTCCAGTTTGGTTTGTGCCTAAAGTTTAACTGTACAGCTGTTATGGTAAATGATACATGGCAATATTTTTTAAACACTGCCTCTTTGAACACCTTCCTACTGACTTTTGTTTTTAAGATATCAAAATGTCTATCTGATCATAATGAAGTATTGTTTGCCAGAAAGCTTCACATGTTAACTTAAAGTAACTGCTGATTACATCACATAATTTGTAACTTGGTTAGGAAAAGAAACTTTTTAAAATGTATTTTGAGATAAAATCATCTTATAGATGAGACAATTTAGTTTGAAATAAAGCAAATCCCAGTTTTCTCTATATGGAAGGCCAAAAAAGTTTCCAGACAGGCATGCTGAATCCAACTATATTTTATGTCCGTCTATCCATCCATCCATCCATCCATCCATCCATCCATCCATCCAGAACTGTTCAGCACAGGACTTCAGATTCAGTCTCTGAAAAGTGCTTCAGGGCATGAGCATGAAACATCAAACCTCTCCCCAATAGAAGCCATACATTTAAACTTTTACTATGTGTTCTCAAGAAATGGTTGCATGCATTGCTTTAAGGTATTACATACTTTGAAGCACCATTTGGATCTGAAGCATTTTACAAATCTTGATATCCTGTATCTAAATAAACAAAAGTTTGTTAGTATTTAAATGTTCATTCTCCACCTCTGCATTTTGGAAGATTGTGTAGTTGGGAAGCCAGTTTCATTGGCATGTTAACAAAATTTCCTTGACACAAATATTTATTTGCATGTCCTTGTTTCACATGTTACATTCTTGTTGAGGAAAATAATTATGTTTCTTGCATTAATTTTACTGCTTGGAACTCTCCTTAGCACAAATAGTAAACCCTTGTTGTTTAACCTTGCTATTTTGAATTATTATGAAAAAGTTACATGTCAATAGAAGCTTTCAAATTATTGTAATGCAGAATTAATTGAGGAATTAATTACTTTGAATTTAAAGTGTAGAATTTCCATATGGTAGGAATAGAGAATCTGTTTGCCTACTTCAAATCACTGACACATTTGAAAAGCAAATCTGCCTTTTTTAGGTAAAGGATGCCTTGCAAAAATAAGATTGTGTCAGCTGTGTTTTAGTCCATGTCTTTAATGATAAATTGTAAAATACATCATTTGTCAGAGACCCATTCCTTCTTTTAGATCCTCTCTTTAGACAGATGGAAGATCAGCAGAGACAACTTCTTGTTGACTTTGATGACTTTCAAAGCATAAACTGAGCTGTCTATCTGTAAGAAGAGCAAAGACTTCTGTATTCTGGCCATATAAGTCATGTTTCTAGATTTTGCCAGATTCTGGACATTCATTACTTCTTTCAACAGTAATCTGGACTTAATTTCATTTTGCTGACTCATACAAAACATATTATTTCCACTTCTTCTGTGAAGATTCCAACCTTTCATTGGCATAACTAAGGGAAAGTCACAATTGGGATTAACAAGCAGTAATAATGAGCATAATAAGTCAGTTTTCTGGAAATGGAAATTTTTACCCTAACATGAATCTAAAAGCTGCCACTGGTAATAATGGAAAAACTACACTTTCAGCATTGAGCGGTTTTTCTTCTCATCTAAATGCAACTTTGTGTGGAAACACCCCCCTCCCAATGATCCCATTGATTAATTAAGGTAGTAATGAGGTCTTATCCATTAACTTCTTGAATCCAAGTTTATCTAGAGACAAAATTGGTTCAATTTTTATACTTAATAGAGAAAAAAATTGGTTAAACAGAGTGTCTTAACAATAGAGTCCTAAGATGGGAAAGAGATGTTTGTGTCTTGTTTGATGGGTTCATTGATTTAAAGATGAAAAAAATAAAGCTTTCAAAGGCAATTGTACTGCTGTGCTGGCTTTTGATATAATCATTTTATGAGTCTAGCCTTAATCTAGTATGGTTGCTTAACAGCTTATTCATTATGTTCGAGAAAAGCTGTGAACATGTTTTAAATACTCCTACAACTATGACCACGAAAAAAATTTCTGTAAAATTTCACATCCTTAAAATCTGTTAAGATTGCTAGAACTTTCTTTAAAGGCTGGAACTTATCCCACTGTATGAACATAACTATGCAGATTTATCTAGTTCATACATGTAAAATCCTAAGCTTTTCAGAACAAAGAATAGGACTGGATTACATTACTCTAGAAAATACATATTGTTCAAAAACGAGTTGGAGATAGAGGAGCTTGGATAAAAATACAGAGTGTATAAGTTAAGATGAAAGCAGTAATAATAATTTTGTTCTTACTAACTACTGTAAATTAAATAAATGGCATTATATCTAAGCAAACTTACAGCTGATCATGTGTTCAAGAGAATGTTTTAATTAATCTGTAGAGTGCCAGACTGGTCTGTGCTTTTCAGAATATTCTGAATTATTTTACTATTGTGTTTCATGCAAAAAATAAAAATATTTTATCAAAAGGTTTCAACAACTGTTTTTATGGAGCTGTTTTTAATTATTATATGTTCTGAATGTCACTTTTTAATTCTTTGTTTTTAATCTTGTGTATTTCTAATGATTCATTCCCCTTGTTTTGGTAACTTGCTCTGGATACTAATAAGTAAGAATGTTCCTGTGATTTCTCGGATTACTTAAATAAATCTGTTATTCTTTTCATACCGTTTCCTTGTTTGTCTATGTTTTGAGTTCAGATATACCTTTTTATTTCTTCTAACCTGTCCCTGGAAATTTGTATTAAGTTATCAAGTTTTACTACATCTTTTTTGTTTTGTTTTGTTTTATTTTGGTTTGGTTTTTTTTTTTTTTGCCAATCTTCTGTCTTCAGGTTTTTCTGTGGCTTTATTTAATAGCTTAGAATGTGCTTTTCATTTCTTTCTGGCTTTTGTTAACTCTTTTCATCTTCCTCTTTTACAATCATTTTAGCTTCCGACAATTTAGGGCAGGGGTCTCCAACCTTGGCTCCTGGAAGCCTGGCGGACTTCAACTCCCAGAATTCCACAGCCAGCTGGCTGTGGAACTCTGGGAGTTGAAGTCCGCCAGGCTTCCAGGAGCCAAGGTTGGAGACCCCTGATTTAGGGGAAACTCTGTTTACTAGGATGAACTCTTTGAATCTGTCTCTACCTCAGTTTGATATTCTTCTGAAATGGGTTTGGGTTCTAATCTAACTGGGATAGAATTTTTTCAGTCTGATATTTTTTTTCTCCCCTATGATTAAGTAGCTGATGGTGTGATCTGGCCAGTAGCCAGCAGTGTGTTGCTATAAGCATGAAGCTTTTCCATCTGTTGCTACTTAAAATGTAATATGTTTAATTACAGTGTTGTTTATTTGGAGATATCCAAGGCCATTTTTTACACTGTTGAAATAGTGTGTAAGTAATCTATCAGGAGTCCTGCACATTGTGGACTTTTCCAACTGTTTTCAACACAGATTCCTCTCAAGGTTTTTCATTAAATTTGCCAATAATTATTAGGCCATCCTTCTTCGGTGTTTGATCTTTTTTAGTTTTCATTGTAATCTTCCATGAACTTCATCAATCATTTCTTCAGTATCTGTCATTTAGTATGTATACATCTATATTCGTGAAATTGAATGGCTGTTCTTGAATATTGAGCACAATTATTCTATTACTGATTGGGTTATATCCCATTACACATGCAGTGATATATTTTGAGATGATAATTCCTATCCCATTTCTTTTGTGAGTTTTATTTCCGGAATATAATTTTTTGAATTCATCTGATTGAAAATGTCCATTTTTATTCTCTTTCTTTTGGAATTACTGCCCTATTCCGTGTCATTTCTATTTTAAAAGTTTATAATACAGATATTCCCATCCTAATTGATTTAATGAGATCCAAGCCTTTTTTTTTGTTTGTTTGTTTGCTCTAACTTCAAAAGTGGATTTCTCAATGCTTTTGATCATGTCACTTCATATTGAAAAGCTTATTTGATAAAGCCCAATATCCAATATTTGCCTTTTGGGTTCACTTCCATGAGTTTTCTTTATATATGCGAAGAAAGTAGCAAATCAGCAAAATTATTCCAATTCACTTTAATCTTTGTTCATCAAGAAAGAGAGAGAGACTAAAGATCCATCTTCAGCAGATTGGGCTCATCCTAGGAGCCATTATCATTTTTATCTCAAGCTGACCATGTTCAAGCAACATTTTATGAACAGTGTGGCAAGATCAGCGCACTTTAGCATGATCAAATAATTGATCAGTTTGAAACAAAATGACTATGATGGACAAATATTAGGGCTCTTGAATATATTTATAATTCACTTATAAATAGCTGAAGAGAAATAGCTGAAAAGATTTTCCGTTCTCTCTTGCCTTTTTAATAGTCAGCAAACACATTTTGGAATCTAATTTAGCTGAAGCAAAGGAACTTTATAACTGAAAAATGTATAGCACAATGTATAATTATAATTACCAGGATGAAAGGGGTACTCTTTGACAGATGCACTGAGAGTGAAACTACCAATGGCTATGAGTCCTATTGCTATTTTATTGCCACTAATATCAGAAGCAATTAAGCTATTCAATATCAGTTGCTGGGAAATACAAGTAGGAAAGTATAGGCCTCTGAATAATATTTGCTTAATCAGTATCTGAATATTATTGAAAATACGTTCTTGGTTTGATTCGATTTGTCTTGCAATATTATGTTAAAATAAGATTGGATAAATTCATAAAAGTGATGCATTTGTGGGAAATGTAAGAAAATGATCTTACATTTTCCTGTAAGATTCTATATGCTTTTATGGTCATTCTTAATGCAGGTGAATTATTATTGTTTTAAGTTCCAGGCTGAAAACTTGATTACATGAAATAAATGTCATAATCCAGTTACTGCAGAATTTAAAATAGATTAGATTTCTTTTGCCCACAGATAGGATTTTTATAAGAAGAGCTAAAAGAACTGTTATAATAATTTTAATAGTAGAGAATATTTGTAGCTCAGTGTTGAACTGTGAACTTCTTGGTGCTCTCTGAGCTGGAGCTCAATGTCTGAGCTGACATTGATGATGTTACCTAATTTAGGGAATGAAATGTCTATAAGCAAATAACCAATTTTAAAGAGCACCAATAAACTATATGATGAATCTTTGCTTATTCAAGTGCTTTTATTTGAATATCAGTGTTCAGCAAATAATTAAGGTCAACAGTATACCTGTTATATACAGGGCACCTGCTAGATAGATCTCCAAAACATTTCAAATTCAGGTTCTAGCTTTTTCTTTCATAAAATATGGTTGCAGATTTTCACTGCTGAGACACAAACTCTTCCTCTTTTATATATATGTGCGTAACAGTACTGTGCACATACTGAGGTGACAGAACTTATATTGCAACACAGCTTTTGTGACTTCATCCTTTATGAGCCTCTGTGTATAGTTTATTCTTGATATGCTTATTTGGGAGAAAGTTTCAGGGTAACTTTCTGAATAGACAAGTCTATGTGTGTGTAACCAGAAATTAAACCAAACAATTGTAATCTCATGTTTTCTTGAAATCAAAAGTAAAATAACATTGGAACCAGAAGATTATTGTGATATCCTGTCTGTTAATTTGAAAATTAATTAGTTTTCTGTCATAGTATATGAAAATCAATCTTTTGTTGGACATTTTTCCCTAGACATTGTCATTTGTTTTAATTCCTTACAGATAAATTCAAAGGTTGTAAGGAAATTAATAACTTAAAAGTTTAGTGAGTTTTAGTTAATTTTCAGGTAATTTGATTTTAACACAGTTTAAGTCCCAGTAACTCTTTTTTGGATTTGTGCCACTGAGAAGAGATAGAGTTCTAGAAATGATTTCACTAAAGAATTAAGACATTGTTGGTTGTCAAAAACTGCAAAGAATTCCTTATGGTCTTCCAAATGATCCATTATTTTTCAGTAGCTGAACTTTTAAATAGAAACATGTATTCTTGGCACTATTCAGGTGATATAGAAGGCATTTAAAATACAGTGATACCATTTGAAACTCATTAAAATTGGTATTTCACACATTTTGATGTAAAAATTTTGCTCCAGTACCCAACATATGTTTAGTACTCAACGCACAACCTAGAACTTGTCCATGTCAATTGCCTCATGACTAATACATTATTCCTTATTGGAAAAATTTGTTTGGTACTTGTCATTTTTGTTGTACCTTCCAGAACTAATTAATGACAAGTACCAAGGTACCACTATAGAATGCTTCCTTCACTCAGAACAGCAGTTGGATGGGAATCATCATCGCTGTTCTTGTGTCAGGTCCCCTTCCAGTCCTAAACCTTCTATTAGTGTCTGCTCTTTTCATCTAGTGCCTGCTTGACCCTGAGTTCCCTATCCATGACTCCCATCTTGCCTTGTCTACTTTTTGCCCTCTCCTAGGGACTACTACTACTGATTCACCAGTCTACCTGCTTGACAGTGGTAATTGCCTCACCCAGAAACTAATGCCTGATGGACCCTTCCAACATGGGCCAGCTGCCAGCCTCAATCTCCCAGTGTAGGTAGGCAATCAATGTTATCCATGTTACAAGAGTTTCCTAAACTTGAGCCTTTCTACTTAGAATGGGTGATAATTAGATCCTGGGAAGTACTGAGAGAGTTGAAAATGCCATAAAGACTTTGGGTCTGTCTCAGGGCTCCATATGTTTCATGGGCATACTTGTTCTATGGCAAAAGAAATCTAGGGACCTTTAGGAGTTAGGTGAAATCTTTTAACAACTGAATTCAGTATATGATAATGATTAATAAGCATTTATTCTCAAAGAAAGTATTATATATGTTTTCATATTTAAATATATGAAGCTATATTGTGTACAAGTTGGATTTGATTCTCTTCTTATATTCTAAATAACAGTGGTTGTTCCAGAATCTCAAAAAGATCACTTGCTGCTGAATTTCAGTAACTTGAGCTTCTCACAGAATGTTAATATAAGTTTGTCATGTGCTTTCCTCCAAGCAGTCATCAGGAGAAGTTATCCTCCAAGTTGTATTCAATATTTATTTCCTATATCTGTTACCATAAAAAAAATAAATCTTCCAAATTTCTTCAAGATGGGGATAAAATTGAAGATAAATCCTTATAGCTGTGCAATAGATTTGTAAATTATATAGTCATTACTTAGAATTTTAAGGCTACATATTTAAATTATGAATTATAAATTATATTTATGTCATTGTGAGGTTTTGTCTCTGCATTTCTTTCATTCTTGTAATTTTTCTTTAGTGAGATACAGAGATACAATATTCTTTGATTTGTGTTTTTGATGAGATATACATTTTGTCTTTTAGAAAAGAGAAATTTTGCTTACAATAAGAGTTATAGTTAAATCTGAATTCTGGATTACACTATTAAATACAGCTAATTATTTAAAAGATTGTGGAATATCTTTTGACTCTCACCATTTAGAATCAGGATTTTTGACTTGCATTTGTGACTTTTTAATTCTTTTTCAACAATATTCTGTTTTTAGACAGTCAAGTCCAGCACCATTTGAAATAATATTTGTTTCTCTTTATATTCTAATCATTGGGAATTTATTTTGCTTTTTCATCCTTTTCCAGATCACATTAATATAGCAGATTGTTCCTAAAGGTTTTATAATGGCAAAATAATCCTTTCAATATGACAATTTACCTTAAATATTTGTATATTATCCACTTGAGTGAAAATAGCTTATTTTGAACAGACACTTAAAGGCACTTTTTAAAATCAAGAATAGTGTTAAAACTTAGTATTGCTTCAGCATGGTAGAGTATATATTCTGGCAGACAAAGAATTATTTCTCAATAGAGGTTTTTCATTTAGTGAGTCTGTTTCAAATATTATATAAAGTGAAAGCAAGTTATAATCTTAAGTTAGGGTCAAGGTGATTTTTGGGCAGATTCAGCAATTTTTCAAGCACTGAGAACATAATGAATGATTTCAATTATCCATATAAAATGGATAAATATACAGTACATTTCAAAATATCTTTATTTCAATGTTCTAGAGGCAGTTATCTAGGGTATAAGCTGATAGCCATTGAGTCAATCTTTGTGAGTTGGATGTGCATGTTGTAATATGTGTGATATGGGACCTAGTGTGATATTTAACTGTTGTTGAACCAAATGGAACAATAAAAATAATCAGGGAACACCAGCAAAGTCATGCTTGTTTTTTTTTAAAAAAAGATTTGACAAAAATGAAGGCTGGAGAGTTCTGGGAGTCCTCATATCTTAAAGTTAAAGTTTTCATATCTTAAAGTTACTAAGCTGGAAAAACTAGCTGTTATTAGAAAGTGACATACTCCATAAGACATTTCCATTTTATTTACAGCTGACATTATTGTTGATTTGTCCTTTTACTTTTTATAACTGACATGGCAAAGATGTGTTTCCAGAGAACACAGAACTACCTTCAAGTGTTTTCCCATGTTTCTGGATCACATCTTCACTATTGGAAGCCAATTAATCTTTATCTACAGAAGTGCCTATGGCCATATAAGAAGGATCTATATTTGGAGACTAAAACATATGAAGAACAGTTACAGGAACTGGGGTTGGCTAGTCTAGTGAAGAGAAGGACCAGGGGAGACATGATAGCAGTCTTCCAATATTTGAGGAGTTGCCACAGGGAGGAAGGGGTCAAGCTATTTTCTAAAGCACCTGTAGGCCAGACAAGGAATAATGGATGGAAACACTGAACAAGGAGATATTTAACCTGGAAATAAGGAGAAACTTTCTTTCTTTCTTTTCTTTTTTTTAACAAACTTTATTCAGTTTTCACATTAAAAACAAAAATCTCTTTTTGGTGGACAACAGATTTCCGGGTCATCATCTTTACATACAAATATGACAGAAATTATACATTGATATATGCATAGTTAATACTATTATTACCTTTTCCATTCCAAATTTTCAGTAAGGAGAGAAACAAACATATTAATTCTAACCTCTTTCCTTAATTTCAATCAATTTTGTTTCATTTCAATTATTTCAAATATAATCCTTTAGTATTTGTTTTTAAACATAAACAATATGTATTTGCCTAATAAATACTAATAAGGCTTTGTTGTGAATGCATAAGGTTTAATAAAGAGAACTTGAGCTTGGAGTAAAGTGCAGGGTTCTGGCCCTGCACTTCTGATTGGCTGTTAACGGCAGGATCGGATTGGCCCATTCCGGGGAATCCGATTGGCCATTAACAGAGAGTTCCTATTGATTAAGGGAGCTAGCGCTCCTCGATTGTTATTGGTTAATAGTTATTGGGGTTGCCTATATAAGGAGGGTTATAACTGCCATTGAGTTGAGAAGTCACTATGTAAATAAAGAGTTGAAGTTCACCGTTCCAGAGGCTTGTCTCCATTCTTTCTCGCCCATGCTCCAAACTTAACACTGGTGACGAGGATGGGATATGGAGACGTCTGAACCGATGGAACTAAGAAAAAACACTGAGCACGTGGCTGATGACACTACACAACGGAACCATATCCGGCGTCGTCGTACCACCCGCTCCATTCGATCCAGGAAGACTGGGAGTCCGACATGGATCGCTTCCAAATGTTCTTAGAAACTAACAACTTAAAGGACACCACAGCTGGGAAGAAACGGGCGGTGTTCCTAACGCATTGCGGTCCAACCGTATTTAAGATGGCTAAAGCACTAGCAAAACCTAGAGAAGTGAAGGTGATGGATTGGGACGACCTCGAACCTCTACAAAGAAATCACTACGCACCGACCGTGCCTATGCTTGTGAGACAGCATGAGTTCTATCAGAGAAACCAGCGAAAAGGAGAAAGCGTCACCGACTTCATAGCAGACCTCCAAAACCTGGGAGGCCTCTGCGGATTCGCCGATTTGGAAGAGGCACTGAGAGATCGAATAGTTTTGGGATTAGATGCACCAGGCGTGCAGAGCAAGTTGATGGTGAAAGGCGACATCATCCTTGCCGATGCCATCGCCGATGCTACTGCAGCAGAAGCAACCAGGAAGTCGGCTGCACAATTATGCTGCAACCGCGCTCCGGTACACCAACCGACAAGCGAAATTTTATCCAAGTCAGAAGGGCAGCTCTCAACGACACACCACGAGGACCTCTCTTCATCGTCAGACAGCGACGAAAAAGAGGTCCATCGACTGCGGTCTGACCGGGACCACCACCCGAAGTCCCTCCGCCCTTGTGCTGGCTGTGGAGCCAACCATGCCAGGTCCGAATGCAAATTCCGCGATGCGCTCTGCCATGAGTGCGAGAAGAGAGGCCACATTGGATGGGTCTGCCAAAGTTTACAAGGACCCGGCCAGGCCTCAAAAGGGGCTAACTATCGCCAATCGACAGGAAACCATCCTGTAAGGCGAGAACCAGTAAGCCACTCCTACAGAAACCGAGCTTTGCAGCGAGAAGAGGTTCACCATACTATCACTATCGGTCACGCCTCTGCCTTGGATGCCAAGAAAATCCGAATCACAGTCACCATCGAGAACCAGCCTTGCCACATGGAAGTCGACTCGGGATCATCCCTCTCGATGGTGTCCTGGAAGACCCTCAAGCAACTCATCCCTACGATTCAGCGCCAAGACCTCTGTTTCCAAAAACTCATTCTTAAGGACTATCAAGGGAATCGAATCCCTGTCATTGGTTCCTGCCGAGTCCGGGTCTCCTTCAAGAAGCACACAGCGTACTTACTGCTAACTGTGATCGACAAAGATCGACCTAGTCTGCTAGGTCTCCAATGGTTCGCACCACTTGGCATTGAAGTGGCAGGCATAAACTGAATCAGCGGAAGTGACTGGGAGGAGGACCTCATCCATGAGTTCAAGGACGTCTTCGCGGAAAGTTTAGGCGAAGTACAAGGGGACCCCAATTTCGTTCAGCCTTGATCCAAAGATAGCTCCCATCCGCCTTAAGCCCCGTCGAGTTCCGTGTGCCTTAAAGCCAAAAATCGACGAACAACTCAACAAACTTATAGCTCAGGGGGTGCTAGAACCTACCGATCACTCCCCCTGGGAAACCCCAATCGTAATACCCATTAAGCCAGACGGGTCGATCCGAATTTGTGGGGACTACCGGGCCACCCTGAACCACGCCCTACAGCAGAATGCATATCCGGTGCCGGTGGTACAGCATCTCCTCCACTCCCTGGGGGGTAGAAAAGTCTTCGCTAAATTAGACTTAGCTCAGGCATATCAGCAACTACCTGTTGATGAAAAGACGGCACAGGCACAAACGATTGTGACGCACCAAGGTGCCTTCAAATGTACCCGGCTCCAATTCAGAGTCAGTGTAGCCCCGGGGATTTTTCAGAGCCTGATGGAGAGGCTACTACAAGGGATTAAAGGCGTGGTCCCCTATTTTGATGATGTATTAATTGCAGCACCTACAAAAAAAATCTTATGGGATCGTTTAAAATTGGTCCTACAAAAATTTCAAGACGCCGGTCTTAAGGTAAAAAAGAATAAGTGTGAATTGTGTACAGATAGTGTTGAGTTTTTAGGGTACCTAATTGACAGTCAGGGTATTCACCCTACCGACAGTATATTGAGAGCAATAAAAAATGCTCCCAGGCCTCGGAACAAGGCCGATCTCCATGCACTCCTAGTCCTCATCAACTTTTATAATGTATTTCTGCCGCATAAAGCAATGGTTGTTAGACAAGAAAGCAAACTGGTTATGGGGTCATAGAGAAGAACAGACGTTCCGTAATGTGAAAAAACTACTGACTTCTGACTCTGTACTCATGCAATACAATGAGACTTTGCCGTTAAATATCACATGTGATGCTTCGCCTTTCGGAGTGGGCGCCATTCTGAGCCATGTACTGCCTAATGGTAACGAAGCCCTGTTGCATATTTTTCAAAGACACTTTCAAAAACTGAGCAAAATTATGCCCAAATCGATAAAGAAGCCCTCGCAATTGTATCGGCCGTTAAAAGATTCCACGAATACGTGTATGGCCGGACTTTTACTATCGTGACTGACCACAAACCGTTACTGGGGATAATAGCTGGAGATAAGCCGACTCCCTACATATTATCCCCCAGGATGACTCACTGGTCAGAATTCTTGGCTGCTTATAATTATTGGCTGCAATACCACCCGGGGAAAGCCATTCCCCACGCCGACGCATTGAGCCGAGCACCGCTTCCAGAGACTCTTGACGATCCTGCACCAACGGTAACCACGTTGCAAATTGAAACACTCAACTCGCCACCATTAATGGCCCGAGATATCACGAGAGAAACCAAATGTGACCCCACCTTAGCGCGAGTTCTGGGCTGGGCAGAACGTGGATGGCCATTGGATGGCCAATTATCAGATGACTTCACACCATTCAAGACTCAACAAATGGAGTTGTTCTCCCAAAAGGGCTGTGTCATCTGGGGCGATAGAGTCGTTATCCCAGAACGACTCCAAAAAGCGCTGCTGAGAACCTTGCACGATGGCCACCCCGGTATTGTGCGAATGAAAGCCCTCACACAAAGCTACGCATGGTGGCCGGGCATCGACAAGCAAATCGAAAATTGGGTTAAAGCTTGTCATAAATGCCAGGAAGTGAGCAACGCCCCACCTAAAGCCATCCCTACCGAAAGGGAGACACCACGGGGACCCTGGTCCCGTATTCACTTGGACTTTGCGGGGCCAACCAAAGGCCACACCTTTCTGCTAACCGTCGACGCCTACTCGAATTGGCTCAAGATTCACCGCATGATGAACACAACCACCGAAGTGGTTATCAAAAACTTGGAAAGACTATTTGCAACCCACGGATTACCAGATGTCCTGGTATCCAACAATAGGCCCCAATTTACAGCGCTGTCATTCGAGCAGTACCTGGCTGACCGCGGCATCCAACATGCGCTCACCTCATCTGCTCACCCTGCGACCAATGGCAAAGAAGAGCGCATGGTCCAATTCGTTAAGAAAACCTTGCAGAAGGTAGACTACGATAACATTGACGACAAGATCAATCGAATCCTTTTTCTACAACACATCACACCTCATAGCGTCACTAACAAAATTCCTGCCGAAGTGCTAATGGGACAAAAACTCCGCTCCCACCTTGACCGGTTACACCCAGCTTATGAACCGGAAAAACCACTAGGATCCAGCGGCCGCTGTCATGCCTTCCAGGTAGGCAATTTGGTATACGCTAAAAACCTATTGGGCAATCCGCTGTGGGTGGAGGCGACAGTGGTTCGTGTAACCAGCCCGAGATCCTACCTTGTACAATGCCTTGACGATAGACTATGGAAATGCCATATCAATCAATTACGATCGTGGCTCCCATCGGGCATTCCTGAACTCCCTTATGACCCAAATGAGAGGGGGGAGCTATGGAAGAAGATGAATCCCAAGTAGAAGAAAACCTGTTCAAAGGGAACGACGGCATAATAGAAACACAGGAAGTGGAACCAGAGAGGGAAACAAATGCACTGCAGGGAATTACCAAGAATAATGGCAACGACGAAGAAATGAACTCTGAACCAGAGGCGACCCCGTTGCCAAACAACGATCTACCTCAGCGTGATTGCAGCTATATGACACAGCGAAAATCAAAAGACTAATAAAGCAACCGTCCTACCTAAAGGACTATGTAATTATGCCCTGCAAACAGAAGCCAGGGGGAAGGGGTGTTGTGAATGCATAAGGTTTAATAAAGAGAACTTGAGCTTGGAGTAAAGTGCAGGGTTCTGGCCCTGCACTTCTGATTGGCTGTTAATGGCAGGATCGGATTGGCCCGTTCCGGGGAATCCGATTGGCCATTAACAGAGAGCTCCTATTGGTTAAGGGAGCTAGCGCTCCTCGATTGTAATTGGTTAATAGTTATTGGGGTTGCCTATATTATAAGGAGGGTTATAACTGCCATTGAGTTGAGAAGTCACTATGTAAATAAAGAGTTGAAGTTCACTGTTCCAGAGGCTTGTCTCCATTCTTTCTCACCCATGCTCCAAACTTAACAGGTTTAATTCTAAATTCTTTCATTAATCCCAATCTAAACATTTTTTAATTTCATTTTGATTATTTCAAATATAATCCTTAATATTTATTTTAAAAATAGAAATAAACAATATTACCACCTAATAGTGGTAATAATGAAGTTACCAACGTCTCTCCTTGCTTTTAATAATCTATATTAAACTTATTAATTTAGCTGGTTCTTTAGTCTGTCACATTCCCTTTCCATTACACACATTTTTTAATAAGTTCTAAATTGATACAGATCTTAACACACTTACACAGAAAGAAAAAAGAACAAGTATAAGTTTCCCCTCTTTTACTATTTTGAGTGTGACACCTTCATGATTAGAATAGACCTTTATTCCCTCATCTTAATTCCCAATAAACCATTCGCCATTACATCTTCTCAATTGGATTCCACAGCATATTCCCCCCCCCTTTAATAAGAGTTATCAATATCTATATTACCCTATTTTCTAAATATTTTTAATTGCAGAAATATTCTTATTACCCCTTGTCACCCTGCAGAATCCCCCTTTTAATTCATCAACCATTATCTCTGAAAAGGCAATTTCTTTTCAACATTTTACTAGTTCTGTGGTTCTTTCTATCACATGCCTGTTTCTTACTGCTTCTCCAGTGCATTGGCCAGGGAACGAACCCGAGTCTCCTCCCCCTCTCTTCCCCATGTCTTTTCTCATTCTTTCTACATTTCCTGACTTAACAAGTATTCCTTCTTTTAATTGTAAAGAAACAATTTCCTTTCAACATTTTACTAGTCTTACTGTTTCTCCTCCCTCTTTTTTCCCCATGACTTTTCTCATTCCAATTTATCTCCTTCTTAATATCTTCCCTTCCCCTTTTCTGCTGAATCTTCCTGCCTCTTCTAACTTCACAATTATTCCCTCTTTTAATTGCTTTCTTAAAATTCAACTTTTTAATCTTTCTTCTTTCCCCACTTCTTTGTAACGTTCTTTGTGTTAATTGTCCATTCAAAATGTCTTCTCCTTGAGTCAATTCCTGCTTCTCTGAGAATCTTTCTTCTTGTTCTTCAATCGCCATTTCCATTTTTTCTAGCACAGAGCAAAGTGATTCGCCTCTTTCCTGTAGTAATTCTCTCATATTTTTAAGTTCCATTTTTAAGTCCCAAAGAGATATCATCATTCTTATATTTTATAATCCTCAAAGTCCACAAAAAACTCCCACTTTTACTTTCCTTCTTTCTTCTTTCAATTTTTTAAAGTTCTCAGCTATTCCAGTTCAGGGTTCATACCAAAAACATCAGTCAGTCCCACAAACAATCTTTCCTTCCTTGCTTTTTCCTTTATTCTGGTTCTGCTTTCATTTTCTAAAATTCTTACTTTGTTCCAATATTTCTGTAATTTTATACCAGTTCATTCAAAAATATAAAATGCTTTCCTTTTTATTTGAACTAAATTTTTATCAAAAGGTGACACTCTCCATTATACAAAGTCTTCACTTTTCCCCCCTATATTTTTATTTAAGGTTTTTCAAACCTCAATATTCCAAGACAATCCAGTCTCCAATTTATAAACTTTATTATTATTATTCTTTGGCAATCTTAAGTCCAGCTTTAATTTTATACTTGATTATTCCAAAATTATTTTAGTCCAATTTCATTAAATCTTTAATTCCAGCTTCTTCCTTTCCCGGTTCGAAACCCCATTTAGCTGTCAAAAATATTTTCCTTTTTTTTCTCTGTCCCTTTGTAATTTCGCTGCTCACTTTTCTTTTCTTAAAAATTCCATGTTACCTTAATCCCGGGGTACTTTTATTTGGTTATACTGCCCAGTTGTCCTGATTCAGATGTTATCCACCTCTCTCTTCCCTCCTGCACAAATCTTAGTCAAGCTGAGTCATCCTCTTCGGGATGGCCATTTTAGATCATCGCTGCAGTCATCTTCGGGAGGAAAAAAAGCCAAGCCCGGGGGGGGAGATGCAGCTCCCCACAAACAGGCTTGCTGCTTCCTCTTACTCCGCTGCCCCTCCAAGGCAGTTTCAGCCCCTAATCAGGATGATTGGGGCTCTCTGACGAAAGAGCACGAACAATAGTCGCAGAGAGTTGCAATTTACCATCCATTGGCGAGGAGGCTCCACCTTCTTCTTGAAATAAGGTGAAACTTTCTGACAGTGAGAACAATCAACCAATGGGACTGTTTGCCATCAGAAGTTGTGGGAGCTTCATCACTTGAGACTTTCAAGAAGAGATTGGACTGCCATCTATCAGAAATGATGTAGAGTCTCCCACTTGGGCGGCGGGGGGGTTTGGACTAGATGACCTACAAGGTCCCTTCCAATTCTGATTATCTGTTATCTGACTCTGCAGAAGTTATTTCATAGGCCAAATCAGTGTGAACTTACACAATGAAGAAATTATTCCCACCCTTGTTGCTATCAAGACATATCTATCTGCCACTAAATCTGATACAGCTGCATATTTAAATACATTTTGACAACATTTATTCAATAAATACTGTCAATCTTTCTCCAGGTAAGAATGGTAGGATCACAAAACCATCCCAAAAGTTTTCAGATACAGTTCCACAGTGTTGCACATCTAACAATGTGTAGATCAATAAAAGGCCCGGCTGTTTTACCTCTGGTATTAGGAGAACAGTATTCCCCAGTGTTTAGGCCTAGGTAATGAGAAGTGAGCCAAAGGTACAATGACTCATGTGAATAGTGTGAAACAAGTTCTGAACTATAAGGGAGAAATTTAAATATAATTTTGTACACTTATACTATAACCAAAAAAATGCTGATTCTGTTGTAAACAACAGACAATCCACTCTGTGCTCGTCAGAGTCCATCATGGCACCAGTGTTTAATGCTTAAGTCAATTCTTTTCTTGGTTAGGTATTGTTAGGGATAAAATTGTTTTCCCTAACTGGTTTTGGTAAAATAATAAATATGTTATCATGGTTTGTTAGTTAAAGTGTCTGTAACTTTAACTGTAAGAATGTAATTAAGGGAGTGGTTGTAAAAGCACCATAAAAGAAGCAAGGCACGGCAGCTTGCTCTCTCTGGCTTGATGGTCCCTAATTACTGGATAGACTGAAGACTGCGTTTTTCCCCTACTGGAACGGGAGAGAGAAAGGACTGTTGATTTATCAACTGTGAGAGGACTGATTTATTGTAAGTGAACTGACATTGGATATTCTACACAGACTTTGCTAATTGAATATCCTTGAATGGACTGACTAAAAACGATACATGACCAATGGACTGTTATTTTGACTATGCTATAAAACTCTAAGTGGAATAAACTATATTTTTGATAACATAAGCGTATCTGTTATTTTTACTGTATGTTAACTAACTAATCTCACACATTTATCTGTATACCTATCTGCCTAATGCTGCACATTCTGTTTAGCTTGTCTCCTTAACCCTGGTTGGGGAACCCAGGCTTAACAGGTATGGTATGAAACAAACACAATTTCTAGGAAAATTTGTATTGTAATTTCAACATATTAGCCAGGCATAGCAGTTTCTAGCAACCTCAGGCAGCTAGACTACATTAAAAAAGCAATAGTTTTAACATAACATAACATTCATAATACTTTCCTTTATAACAAATTATGTGTTCTAAGTTTGTACAACTTTTTTTCATTTAAGATAATCTAATATTTAACATGGAAACTTATTATCAATGTCTCAGTATTTGTCTGGATATCAGGTAAACTTAAAGCCATGAATTATTTTGTATTTTGTTATATAAAATATTGATAATATTGATATGGGAGATACAAAATATATTTTAATGGACAAGGATTAATTGATTCCAGTGTCAAAATGTTATTAATGTTGAACATACTCTTATATTAAATATTATATTGGAAGTTTGTAATTTTTGTTCCATGTTTTTAAGAAAAAAATATCATTTAGTACATTAGTTTTTATTTAGTTGCAGTGGAGTAATATCCATTCATATCTCTTCACATAAGCCCAGTTGGTTTTAATGAAATGTATTAATTTTACAAAAAAGGTTATAGGCTGCAAACACTTTTCCCTCTAAACATCCTTTTATTCAGGTCAGAATGACACATTTTGCTATCTCCTTAATTTTACTTTCCCCTCCCCCCAAAAGCCCACTTCATTTGATAATTGACCAATGAAAAGGATTGGGTTTGTGTTAAAATCTGTTGTCAGGCCCTGTTTTACATTACGTACAAGAACTTAATTTTTAAATATGCTTTCCCCTCCCCAAATATAGTTCATGAGCATTTAGATATATTTTTAGATGCATATAAATGTAGACACACAATTTAGGTACATGAAATAGACATTTAGATACATGATTTTAGACACAGGTATTTATAAGTTTTTACAGGGAAATTCTACAGTGGATGAAAATTGTAAATTAACGTTGTGTTATATTCTTTTTTGTTTAATGGGAGGTCAAGTTGGATGCACAAGTAAGACCAGAACATTTAAAAAACACCAGATTGGAAAAGATTGATTTGAACCAATTGTTAATGGTTGCTAGAGACTGGCGAGTGTTTATAGGATTAATATTCTACATTCTTCTCTTGCCTGTCATATTTCTAGGGAACTCTCAGTAGCAAAGGGTTTCTTGCAAGTAAGAAAGGTATCTCTTTTCTAGCCATCTTATCTACAAAAGAATACTACAAAATAATAGTTATCTTTCATGTAGAGTAGGTAAAGCTCACAATATTAGGAAAGGTAAAAATCTACTCTTTTCTTTGATATACTGAAACACTTAAAGTGTATTGCTTCAAGACAACACACTAACATATTAAGAAATATTTACATAACAAGAATTACAGGCTAATGAATCTTTGGATTATTATTCAGACTTTTGCCATCTCACATCTCAATATCTGCATACTGATCCATATCATCAGAGGGTTTTCATCACATTACAATATAATGTCATGTAAAGAGGTTCCCTAATCAAGGTTAATTTTCAAAGGCCAAAGTCAGTGTAACAACTAAGGTTGTAATCAGATACACTATTTCTTTTTTACTCTAAAAAGTCTTACGCATTAGTGGTATACTTCTTTGAAATAATATTGGTGCTATTATATTACCATAATTTGGATGGGATACTTTACAGATATACCTTTATATTTTCAAACTTAGACTTTTTCCTTTTAACCTGCAGTTTCTTCCTTTATTTATATTCCTTAAGTTTTAACCTTCATTCATTTTTCTTCAACTCAATCAACATATTTCATATTGGTCATTTTGCAAGCTATTCAGTCTCCATAAATTGAGACTTCCAAATGGGTAGAGATGCAAATATTGCCACCTCTGAAGCTCTAGTAGCTTCCAGGGGCACTACTCCATTGGATATAAAACCTTATTTGTGAAATTGGGCCTTATGCATCACAAGAGCTTTTTTAATCTATCTATCTGTCTGTCTGTCTATCTATCTATCTATCTATCTATCTCCCATCTTTATTATTTTTACAAATAACTCAAATCACCCAGCTGACTTTCATGGCTAAGGCAGGACTTGAATTTGTAATCTCCTGCTTTCTAGCCTGGTGCCTTCACCACCAGACCAAACTGACTCTTGCTGCTTGTGTACCAGTTCTACTATATAACCATTTCCCTACTTTGCTTGTTTGATTCTGTGACCAGATTGGTACAGGAGTTTTCCAGACTTATAGTTTTGGGAAACTTCAACCCTGCTTGTTCTGGGGCCACAAGTTGGAAGTGCTTCAGGAGAATGGCCACCACAGCAATCATGAATATGATTCAAGTTTTAGGCAGCCCCATGGTAGACTTGGCTTTTTATCAGGACAGTCATAGCATCACCATAGTGTGTGTGTGTGTGTGTTGTTGTTGTTGTTGTTGTTGTTGTGATTAGCCATTTGTCATGTACACATCACACTTTCTTAGCTTTGGATTTTCTGTGGCTATGGAAGGAACAATTTAATTGGTTTCACTCAAGTGCCTCATAGCTCTTGAGGGGTTCCAATGGAAAGTTGTGATAATCCCCAACATTCTGCTTTATAAGTTGATTGAGTCTTGTTTGTTTGTTTATTCATTCATTCATTTTACCTTTATTATTCTTATAAATTACTTAAGATGGTGAACATATCCAATGCATCATCTTCCTCCTATTTTTTCCAAAACAACAATGCTATGAGGTGGATTGGGCTGAGAAAAATTGACTGGCCTAAAGTCACTCAGGTGGCTTTCATGGCTAAGATAAGAACCAAACTTAGGTTCTCTTGCTTTCTAGCATGATACCTTTACCACTAGACCAAACTGGTGATGATAGTTGAGTCAGTTCATGTCAATTTGAACTCTCTGGGCTCTTGGGTCTTGGAGAATGTTTTGGCTTTTAGAGGAATTTGATTAAATGGCATAGGAGTATGTCTGGAGTATTAATGGAAGAAGAAAAAGAACAAGAGCAAGCATGGTTAATATTTTTTATTAAAATTATATTATGGCAATAACCTAAATAATTACAATGGAATGTGCTGATGAGAACATGAGGAAAATGATTAAGCAAGAGATTGTTCATAGTTGCTTAATGGTCATAAAAAACTTAAAAAGAACCTTACCTAACTGATCAGTTAAATTTAGTGGCAGGAAGTTTGTACTTTTAGACTTCCAAGATTTTATGTTAGCCCTCCTAGGTAAACCAGAGAGGAAACATACCTAGATGAATTGAATCTACTTTATTGTAAGGGTACAGTAACAGAATCTTGCAAGTCTGAAAGTACAACATTCAGCACTCATGGCTTCTGCCCAAAGAGTGGGTAGTAGCCATAGCCAGGAGAGCTTTTGCACAAATCCATCTTATGCACTATTTGCACTAATTCCTAACTTGGGAACCACTGCTCATGATCACTCATTCATAAGTCATCATTGCAATACTTTGTGTGAGGCTGCTTGAAAAGCATTCAGGAAGCTTTCCATTGCTCGCCTGAGTTATGGTTCAGAGGAGTTGCATAGTAAATAAATAAACTTCAATCCACAAGATCAGACCCCCCCCCCTTTTAGAATTTTTAATTCCATCTCTTGGTTTCATTTATGCCCAGATTTTTCTTTCTTTAATTTCTCTCTCGTTCATCATACATGAATCTATTTATTATTTATTAAATTTGATCGCTACCTATTTTGTCACAAGGTAACTCTGTCACTCATTATGTTTTTGGTCCTTCCACACTTTCACCAAATTCTTTTGAGAAAGATAGTAAAAGTGTAAACTAAATTATCAGCCTTAATTGTGCCAATGCCACTTGCAGTATACTGTGCTCAGTAGCAGTCTGTTTTGGCTTATTTTGGCCAAAATACTAAAACCCAGCAAGTTCATACTGTTCTGTGCAAACTACACCCTGTAATTTAGACGCTATCATCATTCTGCCAACTAAGAGATTGTTAATGTAGTGTACTCACATTCAGTCATTTACCACTTTTGACCAGTGTGGTTCTATTGACTTACAGAAATTCAGAGTAAAATGTGTAGATTCCAAACCAGGATTTAGAGTTTCCTGCATTATACCATGATAGAACCCCTTTTCCTCCATTCCAGTTTTTTTCCCCATTTATCTCCTTCTGCCCTTGTTAAATAAATTAAGAGTGTGGGATACTCATTTATTTAATTCACACCCATTGTTTTACATTTATTCAACTTATTCCCTTTTCATCCACCTCCTTATAGTTGCTACTTATTCTTCCTTCCTGATATTTGAATCTTGTTTTTGTGACTTATTTGACAATATTTCAAAGACAGCAATGAAATATATATGAAACGTTATGTTCTGTTATTATTTGTAGGTCTATTATTATCTTTAGGATTTTGTGTCTATTGGCAGATAGAATATTTCTCCTTCTAATTACTGTTTTTTGACATTGCAGTATTAAAGAACAATCCATTTCACTTCTTGCTGCCACATTCTCCCATGAGTTAACCCTAAATTATTTTTTCCCATTAGAACAAGCCTGGACATGCCCATGGCAAGACACCATTCTTGGGTTACCCCTCCCAGGTAGGTTTTCTAAAGATTTTTCAGAGGGTTATTACATCCCATCCTTTGAGATATTGACTATAGAAACAGCCTCCAAAAGACATCTTTTGCCTTAATTTTTCCATGTCTTGAGCAAAATTGAAAGAAACAACAAGAAATCTTCACTTTTAGTGTTGCAGATTGTACATTGCTTTGAGTCATCTAATGAATATTCAATTTACATCTATCTCAGGAATCTAGTTGTGTATGAATTGCAACTAAATAACTGTTGATTGATATGTGCATTTTAGATACATCACTAACTAGAAATAATTCCTTGACTAATTTTCAGAGATAAATACAAACATTCTGTTCAATTTTGTTAGGTTTTTAATTGTATTATAGTTCTTTGGAAGAACTTGATACCCTGATTTGGTGCCTTTTGAAAGTGTCAGGGCATGAAGTTGATGACAGCTGTGATAGTGGTTTGGCAATAGAATGGATTGAAATGTGAAAGGTGTAAGACTTAAAACTCAGCAATCAGGTCACTAATATTTAGCAATTATTCCCATTTTGTGTTTTGTGTTTTATTGTTCTCAGAACAAAATAGAGGAGCTGTTCATCACATTGAATAAGTCACCAGTTTATTTTGCATTTTTGTGAGGTATTTTCATCAGTAGCTTATTTTCAGGTATTTTAAATATTGAGAAGAAACATGCTATTTTGGGCAATAATCAAGTTAACAAGCTGATGAATGATTGGGGTATTTCCTAGCCTTATTTAGGGTACTTATCAAACAGTAAACACTATCACTAGGTAAGAACACCAATCAGTATATTAGTACCTCAATCAGTATCTTTTATTGTGCTTTGATTTCTGCCTTAACTGAGATGTTTGACAATCACAGCAATGGCAAACAGCAGGACTCTAGCCCTTTAGCTGACAATAAAAAAGTCCCACAGTGTTCGCAAGTGATTGTCTAGTAAGAACAAGAAAGATGACCAAGATAAATAATGTAGTTTTCCTTGCTCTGATATTTTCTGCATATATAATGAAATACCCCTCACAGTCAGAATTGGAGTTATTATTTTTAATTATCATTATCAATTTAGTTGTACACTTTTCTTTCTTGAAACAGGAGCTCACTTCATCTGGAAGACACTAAACTGTGGAAAGTTGCTTTAAAATATTATAAGAATTGCTTGTGTTTATCTGAAACAGTGTAATTCTGTTGTAGTATTTCATTTTTAATAGCCCCTAGACTAACTTTGCCTGGATATTTCAGATAATGAAGGCTTTCCCAAGTAGCTATAGAGTTGTAAGTCAAAATATTTTGATGAATAAACAAAAGGTAATGAACTTGTAGAAGCCCATAAGGTTGATATGAACATAGACACTGTGCTTAATGGCAGATAACATACAGAAGTTTGAGTTTGCTTGAGAATGGCAATTAAAAAGATGCTTTTTATATCTTTTTAACTAGAAATGAAGCCTAGAGAATTAGTGCAAAAGATGCAGAATTTATTATATTATCAGAAAGCTACTTAGAATAATTTGTACAGATATTTTCAAATGTTGTCTTGTCAGCAAATAAAATTTCTGAAAAGTAACTGGTAGGATGAGACTCAGAACTTTCAATGGGCTCAAATTTGAAAGGACATCAAGCTCCTGTCTTACTATCTGCCACCAGCTACAGTTGCTTCACCCCCAGGTACAATCAGGGATATTTTTTTTGCTATAAATGAATAATTCAGTTATGTGGCTGACAGTTGCGTTGCACTGAATTCGGGAGGTAAGAAGAAATTGATGTATTCTAGAAACCACTTAAATAGTTTCTGTCTTTACTAGACAAATTGATGCGTGGGTAAATCATGTTGTATAATAATGTTCAAAAAGTGTTCATTTACATGTGTACTCCAGCATTGCATCAGTGTTGGCTAAACAACAAAAAATGAAGTTATCCCACTCAAACAAACTTTCTTGATATTCTTTTTAATGAATCGCCATAAATGCCTATTCAAATGTCTGCCATATAGGCAAATGGTTATAGGTGTCTTTATCCAAGTTATGCAACTGTGTGCCTGAAATACATAGAAAATGGTTTCCAGTCATATTTTATTCATAAAGGTCCGGTGGAAGATTAGGCTAATCACTGGTCTACTGCTGTTGTTTATTTTTCAATTTTTCTTTTCTTGGATAATCTTCAACTTGGGGAGATTATTAATACAGCTACAATCTAGCCAGATAATAAAACGTTTGCTTTATTTTATCATGAAATTCGGGGTAGTGGTAGAATAAACATTTTTACAAAGATCAGTTTTTCATGTGGGGGGTAGATTGGATACTAGATGTGTATGTTGTGTAATTTTATTTGATTGTTAGAAATATCTTTTCATAATTTTGTTAATAAATTTTCTTAATGTGGAGATCTTGTAAAGAAATAAATGTCAGAAAAAGTGTTAAATAGGGATATATCTATATCTACCTAACTGACTGTCTTTCTGTCTGTCACAAGTAATTCATATTGCATTTCTATAAATAAATGCAGAAGGGAACTTACAGAGAGATATTTTAGTGGATTTACAGCCTGAGAATATCATCAGGTTTTCAAGGCAGAAATCTAGCTTGCAAGTTTAGAATAAATGTACCAAAGAGAAGAAGGAAAATTATCTGTATTAAGAGTATTTCGTGTTCAACATTTTTCAACTTTTATTATTTTAAGCATTTCTATATCACTTCTCATTTAAAAGAAAATATGGAGCAGATCTGTTTGATTTCAGTAAGTTTTGGGGTGCACAACTGTTTTTCAGGTATAGGTTGATTGGTTTTAAATTAATAGCTAGGAATTGTACTTCACAGAGTAGGTACAACCAATGCTAAAATTAAATTTGATTTGATTATTTTTTAATGATGTCCTTTCTTAGCTTTGGAGTAATGGCATAAATAGAGCCAATGTCTTCTGAGGGGGAGAGAGAGAGTGACTGAAATTCTAAGGGCTGAAAATCATGATAGTCAATAAATATGATCGAATATATGCTTGGCAGAGCAGAAAAAGGAAAAAAATAAGCATTTGAGACAGTTTTCCACAGTTACATAGCTTCAGTAATCTCCAATTATAATGCAGTATGGATTGCCAAGTGATATTTCAGATCTTTCCATATTAATTTTGTAAAAACAGAATATGTTTATTCCAATTAAAAAGTTATTTCTCCTATTTAGAGTTCCATTTTATGCCTAACATACCCATCAGACTTTTGGCGTAATGTCAATTAACATACCTCTTCCATAGGATATCATACTTACCTTGAATCCAAGATGTTTCTACAGTATTTCTTTCCCACACATCCAGATGTTTGGAGTAGAAAGAGATTTGATTTTTGTTCTTTACATCGTAAATAATTTGATTGATTTCAAATTGTTCAGTTAATGTGTGCCGTGGATTTAACACATTATTGTTGCATTATGGGAAGGGAGAGAAAGAATATTGCAGCACAAGATCTGCCCCTTTTGTACATCCATTGCAACATTATACATATGTAAGAAGTACAACTTATGTCACAGTACTTGGTTTGACTAAGCCATCACATTCTGCAGATGCCTCTGGTTGTTTCTGTTAATTTCCAACGCATGATTAATGCACTGTTAGGTTTATATTATTAAGTTATATGAAATGATATATGTATAATAATGGCAATATGTTGTTTTAATTACATATAGCATTAAGGGTTTTTTAATTTTATATTATATGGTAGCATTGCTTAATATTTATATAGAATTTCAGTGCCTGGAGCTTCTAAAAGGGAACAGGCTATATACCATAAGTACCTTATATTTGTTTAATTTAAAATGGAAGGTCTCAATAAAAGCATATTTTCATTTGCAAATAATGTCATGGTTGATAATATCTACCAGGTATTTTATTTTTAATAGCTTGCCATATGCTAAATAGACTAGGTACTTTTCACTGCAATATCAGATTGATGCATTCTTTCTATAAATGGAAGGTTTAGCATATTTGTTATATTCTTACTAATTTGTCCTGTTTCAGTAGAGGAATGCTTGTAGTAAAGAAAATTCTAGAGATCACCTTGAAAAAACAAAACCTTGTAATTTTTATGTAACTTGAGGAAATAAAAGTAACAGGAACATTGGGGGAGTTGGATAATTGAAGCTGGATTCTTGCTCTTAAAGGAATCTAAAACTGAGTCTAGTTAAGTCTTGAACTTCAAAGGAAAGGCTTTTAATAAGCTGACGGAAGTGGTATGTGGGATCCCATGTCATGAGAAACTATGCGAAAAGGAGGCCAAAAGGATGGAGCTCCTAAAATTGGAGAATTTGAAAATACAGTTGAAGGTAGGTCAAATGAGGGAAAAATATGAAGGACAGCAGAAAAAGCTAAAAGGTTTAGGAAAGATCCAAAAACAGAAAAGAGGGCATATATAAAATGGAAAAAGACCCAGGTCGCAGAGTAGAGAGAGGCTGCCTAGAATTGTAGAACTTGGCCAGAAGAGTGAAAATACAAAGGATGCTAAGAATAAAATAGGATTCTTTATTTATGTTCAAAATATAAAAAAGGCTGTGGTTCTGTGTAGATGGCAAAATACTAGTAGGTAAGAAACGAAAGGCAGATATAAAGTACTTTGCCGTGCACTGGCTAGCTTAATACCAGCTCTTGAGTTAGATCCCATTTCAGATCATAAGGCTGTGATGGCGAACCTATGGTACGCGTGCCGGCGGTGGCATGCAAAGCCATCTCTGCCGGCATGGGAGCTGTCACCCTAGAGCAGGTCCACTGCACAGGTGCGCTTGCTGCCTGCCCACCAGCTGATCGCTGGGTAGCTGCCGCGCATGTGCGGGGGAGACGCATGCACATGTGCAGAAACATGCAGCATGCGTGGGGGGTCACATACATGTGCAGAAAGGCATGGTACGCAGGGGGTCGTGCATGCATGCTCAGGGGGCATGCCCCTCCATGTGCATTGTCTTCTGGGTGCTGGCACATGAAGACAGAAAGGTTAGCCATCACTGTCATAAGGATTTGTTTTAAAGAATTTAGAGATCAATTACTAGAAGTCAGTACAGTGTTCTCAGGAATATTACCAGATTAGCGTCTCATTTTTGATCAGGTAGATTGTGATAATTCTGCAGATATAGTATTTTCTGCATTCAGCAAATTATTTGGTGGAGTACTCCGTGGCATGATAATTATTTAACTGAGTAAATTGGATTGGATGGAGGGAAGTAACAAATGTTCTACAAGATATAAAAAAGAGCACTAGGTAAATAGCACCTATATAACTGGCTTTAAGCAGAAACCTAGTTAGTAGTGGGATGAGAAGCTACCAGAGAATCTTAAAAGCATACACTAAATTGGAAGGTTGAAAGAAAAAGAAAGTACAATCAAATCATTTTGCACCATTACCAAAAATACATAGATGTGTTTATATAATCATTGGTATTGAGCTAAATGCAGGAGCAATTATACTTTCTCTTTCTGACCAATAAGCTGACGTTTTTCTGGTTTGTATCTAATGGTATATATTTAAATATGTAGGGGAGAGTTTTGCAGGGATTCATAGCAATCTATGCTATTATAAATATTTTTTTCTGAATGTCTACATTAGTTTGTACAGAGCATTCATTCATTCATTCATTCATCCATCCATCCATTCTATATACCTAACCATTTAGCACACAATTCAGAGTGGCATCCATTATCATATAGAGTCATATAAAGTCCATAAAATCTTATAGTAGAAAAGCATAAAAAACAAACCAAAATACAAAGCAAAGAAGTACAGAAAAGCTTCAGGAGAATATTGGTGAAATTGTGTTTATTTCCCTCTTTCTTTTATAGAACTCTCCATCAGAAACATGCTGTTGTATTGAACACATTTCTATTGCATTGTATTTTTAGTATAATTTTTAAAATTAGAATATTTTAATTATTTTGGTTTTGTGGATTTGTGTTATTTTTCCTAGACATCTTAAGGTTCAGTAAGCTGCATCTCAAAAACGTATATTATTTTAATTTAAAATTCACCCAAATGCAAATTAGTTCAAATATCAAGCAATTTCCATATATCTGTTGTCAGCACTGTTAAATGATAACTAGATAAGTTTGATGTTGGTTATAAATCTTTTCTTTCAGTCACCATTGATTACCAAGGCCAAGTCAATTAAAGCATCTCAGCCATGTTTAACAGTGGGATAAGAGGAATCAAAACTAGTCTTTTACTGTAATATATATCTCATGAGATTATACATTCAATTTCAGATATATTTGAATAATATCAATTTAACTAAATATTGAATATATCTACTGAATGCTCCTCAGAGAGCAGCTTTTCATTTTCTTTTTCAGGGAATGTAAATCAATATAGTTTAATTTCCTTTATAAGGCTTTTGAAAGGCACTTTTTGTATCAATAAAAGTAATGCAGTGATATATTGTACAAACTTTTACAGTTTTATTTTGCTTTGTTTTCTAAAGTTCAATTATTTATAAGATGCTAAATAATTTAATACTTTAAATTTTAATTATCTCCAGCAATTATCATTTCGTATTCTGTTCCAAATTTTTAATCACAATAGATTTCACTTCCTTTTTAAATCTAGAAAATATTTAAAATACATTGGCTTATCAGGAAAATTCATTCTTTTCCTTTCAAAATGTAATACAAATTCATCATTTCAACTCTTCATTTTCTATCTAGACCTATCTGAAAACTTACATAACATTTATTCTCTACTCTTATGTAGATATGTCACCAGTATTTGCCTAAATTCAATGCACATACACACAGGCTGAAATTTTGTTTTTAAATTTTGAAAGTAAGGAACATAATGTAGTTTCTTCTAAAGCCTTTTCATTTGAACCTGCTGTTGGAGAATTTGATAAATGGGAAGTGTTTCTCTTTTCCCCATAATGTGCAAAACATGTAAAAGCAAGTGAAACAAAGAATGCATAATTTAGTCATCAGTTTGGGGCCCCGCACAGAGCCACATAACATTCCTCACCTCTGTACTGTGAATATTGCCTTCCTCTAATTGATTATGTATAATCCTGCAAGGATGAGCTGTACTTCCAAACTGTAAATTGATGCTGTGTGAGAGAAAGAATACCAAATAACCATTTCCATGTGATGCTAGTCTTTGCTGTACTGGAACAGCTGTAAAGAACTGCATTGAAGATAGTTGTTATTCAGAAACTGCCTGCAGGTAGAGATTGAAGTGAATTCACAGAATTCCTGTTTTTAATGTTAATTGCTCCTATCATATTTTCATTAGAATGTAGGGTTGGCTTTGTTATTATTTTTATCACAACTTGTACGTTTACAATGGGAAAGCCCACTATCCAAAAGAATGTTTACAACCTTGTGTGCAGCTTGGCTTTTGCTAACTGGTATATAGAATACTACATTGCATTTATTCTATATAAAATACAAAAAAACTAAATTGAATACTCTGCAAGTCAAGCTTTATGCAAAGAAACTTTATGTAAACACTACTGCTGTCTTATTCAGAATATTTTCTAAAATAATGTTTCTAAAATAAAGGAACTAATTCTACAATATTTGGATACCCCTTCCAGATAAAACATTTGCAGTTGCCAGGAAAAGCACCAATGTGAGAAGACGTGCAGTATATGTATATACATTATAAATCATTATAATATATGGTTTTCTTTAGAAATGCTTTTTGGGAGATTTTTGCAAGTAGTATTGTTTGATCTAGTGGTTAAGACTAGAAACCAGGAAACTGAGTTCTAGTCCTGCCTTGACAATTAAAGCCAACAATTAAAGCCATTAAGGCCAGTCACTGTCTTTCAGCTCAATCCACCTCACAGGGTTGTTGTGGTGGAGAAAATAGGAAGAAGAAGGAGTATTAGATATTTTTGATGCTTTGAGTTATTTATGAAAAATAATAAAGGTGTCAGGAATCTGGCATCCACCCCCATATAAATCATGAATCTCTAGCCACATCTCTCAGAATTTAAAAAGAAGATTTATTAGTCGTGAACATGCTGGTGCTACCTGGGTGAAGCCGACTCTGAGACACATCATTCATTTCACCCTTGACCCTGGTCTTCTCCCACCGTCTTGATATATATTCTCCAATGGGACACATCCTTAGCCAAGAGAGCCAATCATGCTCTCCAGTAATAATCTTGCACACCAAAAGCTTTGGTCGCCTAGAGATTATCTATGAAGCATTTAAGGAATGCACTGCTTCCCCCTCCCTTTCTGCTGGCAACTCTAAAAGACCAGAGAAATATTTTTGAGTTGACATTTGTTCACTTTTGTTCGACACAAAAAGAAAACAAATTTATTGCAGGTATAGAACTTAGGGTTGTGAACTCCCCCCAGGCTTGGTTGAATTTTCTGCATGGAACCTCAGCACAAGGCGATCAGCTTGGACGTTCCTACTCTTTACCTAAGATGCCTCTGATAAGGCATCCACTTGATTAAATATTGAAGCTGTCTCCTGAGCCACCTTGAATCGAGGATTCGCTGCACCTCATAATGGGTTTGGCTTCCTATGACCATGCGGTCTGGGGGCTCATGAGTAGTGGCCTCAGGGTCGATCCCACCACAGGTTTTAAGAGGCTACCATGGAGTACTATGTGTATTTTCCCTAACAGTCAGGGCAACTTCAGTTGTACCATGGCTAGGTTGATGACCTTTACTATGGGAAAAGGTGCCATGAACTTTGGCCCCAACTTCTTACTAAGGAGCCTTAACCTCAACCAGGTGGAGAGGTAGATGTTCTCCTCCACCTGGAATGGCCTTTCGGGGCCCAGTGTTTGTCTGCCTGTCTGTTATAGCTCTGTGCTGCTTTTGCCAGCGCCTTTTTTACAATCTCCCAAGTTGCTTTCAGCAATAACATCCAATCGGTCAGGCTGCTTGAGAAGGGGGAATCCCTTGGATAATCAGGCATTGGGACAAAGTTCATTATTTCTCACTACTTTGAAGGAGGTTAGTCCCCTGGGTTAGTGCTACAGTGAACAGCATTATTGTATGCAACCTCTGCAAAAGGCAGAAGGTCCACCCAATTGGATTGATGATAATTCATGTAGCACCTCAGGTACTACTCTATCATGGCGTTCAAACTCTCCCCCCCATTGGTACTTGGATGAAAAGCCGAGCTAAGGCCATGGGATGATCCAATAGTCTGCAAGAACTCCCTCCAAAATTTGGCTGTGAACTGGACTCCTCTGTCTAAGATAATTCTCTGTGGTATTCCATGTAGGTGGTAGATGTGTTTCAAAAACAGGGTTGGTTGAGTAACTGGTGGGCTGAGGATAGCCCGCTGCAAGGTATGAAATGTGCCTGTTTGGAAAATAGGTCTATTACAGTCCAGGTCATCGTGTTTCCTCCACTTTTCAGCAACTCTACTATGAAATCCTTTGCGATCTCCTAAGGGATTTCATCAGGGACTTTGGGGTCCTGGCCTGTGACCAGTCCCACATCCAATCCACTTTTCCAAGTTTACTCAAGGGCCTTCTTCCTTTTTAGGCCTGAGGATGGGAAAACTCAGTTTCAGAGGCTTTAGGAATTTTCCCACCAGTACTTATCTGGTTTTCTTTCCTCCACTCTTTGCTTCAGTGCTGATCTCCAGCTTTAATTATGCTATCAGTTTCTGATTGGCCCTGGCTGGAGGCCAAGTATTTCTTCTCCTGATAGCCAGCCCGATCTCTGTCATGGCTGTCTGAGTTTCTCTCCAGGCACCCCAGATGACGGGGAGTGTTTGGAGACCGGGACCCAGGACCCAGTCATTGATTTATTGTGAGAGTTGGCTTGCTGTCAGGGTTCTGGCATCCACCCTCATTTATATCATAAGTCTCTAGCCGCATTTCTCAAAGTTTAAAAAGAAGATTTATTAGGAGTGAACATGCCGGTGCTGCCTGGCTGTAGCCGACTCTGAGACACATCATTCATTTCACCCTTTACCCTGGTCTTCTCCCACCCCCAATGGGGCATATCCATAGCCAAGAGTCATCAATCATGCTCTCCAGTAATAATCTTGCACGCCAAAAGCTTTGGTCGCCTAAAGATTATCTATGAAGCATTGCAATGCACTACTTCCCCCCTCCCTTTCTGATGGCAACTCTAAAAGACCAGATAAATATTTTTGAGTTGACAAAAGGTACATAAATAAATAAAATAAACTGTACATAAACATGGGAGACTACCATTGCAGAAATATTAGGAACATTATTATGAGTCATCTCCGAATGAGATGGGCAGCACACAAATCAGAAAGGTAGGTAGGAGGTAACGATAGATAGATAGATAGATAGATAGATAGATAGATAGATAGATAGATAGATAGATAGATAGATAGATAGATAAAAAATCTGAACAGGTAATACAGGTAATCCTTGACTTTCAACCATTCATTTATTGACCACTTGAAGTTACAATGGCACTCAAAAAAGTGACTTGACCTTTTTCACACAACCATTGCAGCATCCCCATTGTTACATGATCAAAATTCTAATGTTTGGCAACTGGCATGTATTTATGATGGTTGCAGTAAGTCCCAGAGTCATATGATCACCGTTGCAACCTTATAACAAACAAAGTCAATGGAGAAGCCAGATTTACTTAAAAGGTAATGATTCACTTAACAACTGTGGCAAGAAAAGTTGTAAAATGGGGCAAAACATTCTTAACAATTGTCTTGCTTAGCAAGAAAAAATTTGGGCTCAATTGTGGATATAAATCAAAGAATTACCTGTAGTTGAGATTTTGCCACAAGCATGTTGACATAAAACATGTTGCTTCAAAGGGTGCCAAATAGAAGAAACACAAGATGTTTCCTGTTAATTTGACTTCACCATACAAACAGTCTGACAGCCCAATGATAATGTTTGAAAAAAATAAGTGGTGGAATTTCTTTCAAATACAGTTATGCAACTTACAGAAATAGAATCTATAACAGGATTCCTTTATCACCTGTATTAAGGGCACGAAATTATGTACAAGATAAAGTTGCGTGACAAAACAAATGTAACATTTTTAAAAAAAATAAAAATGCAGAATTTTGATGAAACCAACTAATGGCAGAAAATATTTGACAGATTGACACATTCTCTAAATCCTTTAAATCTCTTGCTGTATTGACTATGTTTCTGTGTATTAGGGAACTACCTGTTTATGGCTTATGAAATTCTCATTGCATGTTGTTCAAAAAAACTATTTCTGTTAAAATTTTACATCTGAATAAATGATAAGCATAACCTTTTAACAGATCATTTAACAGATTTAACAGATAATCAGAGTTGGAAGGGACCTTGTAGGTCATTTAGTCCAAGCCCCTGCCCAAGCGGGAGATCCTACACCATTTCTGACAAATGGCAGTCCAATATCTTTTTGAAAGTCTCAACTGATGGTGCTCCCACAACTTCCGAGGCCAAACTGTTCCATTGGTTGATTGTTCTCACTATCAGAACGTTTCTCCTTATTTCCAGGTTAAATCTCTCCTTGTTCAGTTTCCATCCATTATTCCTTTTCTGGCCTACAGGTGCTTTAGAAAATAGCTTGACCCCTTCCTCCCCGTGGCAGCCCCTCAAATATTGAAGATCGCTATCATGTCTTCCCTGGTCCTTCTCTTTACTAAACTAGCCAAGCCTGGTTCCTGTAATCATTCTTCATGTGTTTTAGTCTCCAGTCCCCTAATCATAGTGGTTGCTCTTCTCTGTACTTTTTCTCGAGTCTCAACATCTTTTTTGTAATATGGTGAACAAAACTGGATGCAGTACTCTAGGTGTGGTCTTACTAAGGCTTTATAGAGTGGTATTAGTATCTCCCTTGATCTTGATTGTATCCCTCTGTTAATACAACTCAGGATTGGATAAGCCTTTTTGGCTGCTGCAGCACATTGCTGGCTCATATTTAGCTGGTTGTCCACTAAGACTCCAAGATCCCTCTCACAGTTACTGCTATTGAGCCTGGTTTCACCCAGTCTATATGTGTACTTTTGGTTTTTCTTGCTTAAGTGTAGGACTTTACTTTTCTCTACATTGAAATTCATTTTGCTAGATACGGCCCAGTGTCCTAGTCTGTCAAGATCCATCTGGATCTTGAGCCTATCTTCTTGGGTGTTAGCTATTCCTGCCAGCTTAGTATCATCTGCAAATTTGGTAAGTTCCCCTTCTATTCCCTCATCTAAGTCATTAATGAAGATATTGAAGAGTATTGGACCTAAGACGGAACCTTGTGGCACCCGACTGCTTACTTCCCTCCATGTAGACTTAGACCCATTAAGGACTACTCATTGAGTACAGTTTGCCAGCCAGTTGTGAGTCCATCTAGTGGTGGTGCAATCTATTTCTCTTTTTTCTAGCTTACTAAGAAGTAGGTTGTGGTCTACTTTATCGAATGCCTTGCTATAATCTAAATATATTATGTCCACAGTATTTTGCTGGTCTACTAATTTAGTCACTGTGTTGAAGAATGAAATAAGATTGGTTTGGCATGATCTGTTTTTTAACAAACCCGTGCTGACTGCTAGTTATTACTTTACTTGTTTCTAGATGTTGGCAGATCTGTTTTTTTATTATCATTGCCAGTATCTTCCCGGGTAGTGATGTTAGGCTGATTGGTCTATAGCAGGCTTGTCCAACCTGCATCCCATGGGCCGCATGCAGCCCAGGTCGCCTCGTAATGCGTCCCAGTGCCCACCCCAACCTTCCTGCAAGAGCCAGCGAGGAGGAGGAGGAGAGATAGGTGGGGCGAGGCGAGTGCCACGCCAAGCAGCAACATAAAAGGCGGGCACCGTCAGAGCGCTCCTCGTGCCGAGGTAGTGCAAGAGTCCTGCTCCGCCACCTCCTGCTGTTGCCGCCGCCACCACCGCCGCCGCTTCTGCTGCCGCCGCCTCTGCCCCCACTGCCGCTTCTGCCTCCGCCGCCACTTCTGCCCCTGCCACCGCTGCTGCTTCTGCCGCTGCTCCTGCTTGTGCTGCCGCCTCCTTCTCCTCCTTCCCGCTGCAGCTACCCTACAGCCAAATGAGGGTGAAGAGTCCACCAACTAGGAAAAGAGGCACGCCACAAGCAGGCGGCTGGTTGGAAAAGGTGGTGAAGGCGGGAAGACACCCCCCCCCACTCCTCTGGCTCGGTTTGCGAGCTGCTTGGTGGGACGAGAAAGTCAGCAGGGTAAAAAGCAGCAGCAGCCTCCTGGGTTGAGGGAAGAGACTTCGCCTTGCCCAGGTAACTGTCTCTTGGGGATTTAAGGGGGGAGTTTCTGGAAAGGCAACGGGCGTCCTTTCTCTTTCTCTCTCTCTCTTTTGGCTCGGGCAGGGCTGCTTTTTGGTGTCTCCAGCACTATTCTTGGCCAGTTGAGTTGGGAAGAAAAGCAGCCCAGGTTTGCTTCCCCCCCCCCCACAAGGAAAAGAAGCTGTCATGAAAAACTCAAAAATTTCCTCTCACCTTCCCTTCTTGCCTCTGGCGACTTTTTGAGTTTTCTTCCCCTTCTTTTTGTAGACTTAAAACTTACACTGCTCTTGTGTCGTTGTCCCGTACCCATCCCCCCCCTTTCTGCTCCGTTGCTTGTGCATTTGAGAAAAATAATTGGGAGTGTTTAGGAATGATACTTTCTTGTCTCCCCCCGCCCCCCCACTTTCTATAGGTTCCATTCCGTCCCGTACCCCCCCCTTGCTGACACGCCTCTGGCTTTTTCAATTAGTGGAACTGAATTCCACCTCAACCCCCCCCCCCCCGCTGCTTTCTTCTAGGGATGTTAATGGAAACAAGAAGTAGTCTAAATCTATTCTATGTGGGCTGTTTTCAAGTGTACGTTACCTTTTGTTTTAGGAAAACAGTCTATAATAAACTGATCATTTTTTGGATGATCAGATATCGTTACTGTTATTTTATTTTATGTGCGGCCCAAACCACATTTTCATCTTCTAATGTGGCCCAGGGAAGGTGAAAGGTTGGACACCCCTGGTCTATAGTTTCCTGGGTCTGTTTTTTTTCTTCCTTTGATGAAGATGAGAACCACATCAGCTCTTTTCCAGTCCTCTGGTAGTTTCCTGGTGCTCCAGGATTTTTGAAAGATATGGTGCAGTGGTTCTGAGAAAACCTCTGCCAGCTTCTTTAAAACTCTGGGATGTAATCCATCAGGCCCCGGTGACTTTTGTTCATCAAGATCAGACAGGTGTTCTCTTGCTATTTTTTTTGCTTATTTTAACTTTTATTTCTGGTCTGTCTTTTACAGTTATGTTTTTGGTGGGTTGAGCTATAGTTTTCTTTTTGCGTGAAGACAGATTCAAAGAATGAGTTAAGCAGTTCTGCTTTCTAGTATTTTTTAGTATTTAGTATTTATTTGATTTGTCAATCGCTTACAAGATACAGGTATAAGAATAAATATAGTTTTGAATACATGAGATAGATAAGAAAAATAAAAAAACAGTTTTTTTCCGGTTTTGCGTGGCTTCGGGGCAGCAGGAATTCGCGACAGCTCACGATTCCTGCTGTGCTAGCCGCCGAGGTACCCCTGATCCAGATGGGTCAGGAGGATAGGGCTGCCCTGTAGGGACAGCTGAAGAGAGAGGGGAGTCGGATAGGGGGTTGGGGGTGTCGCAGACCCCCTCCTCCTCCGGAAAAACCCCTTTTTCCCAAGGCGGTGGAGCGGCGGTCAGCAATGGCTGCTACGAAGAAGCCAGCAACCGGGTAAGATTGCGCTGGAGGAAGTAAGAAGAGTGAAAGTGCTGTCTGAGCTGGGTCAAGTAACATCTTTCAAATTTGTTGGAACTGAGCTGTTTGAATTGCTGGAGGATACATTGTATCCCTAAGAAGATCAAAAGCGGCAGAGAAGCTGTTAAAGGGAACTTTTTTTTTTCTTCACTCTCCCACCCCATGGAAACAGCAGATATGTTTGGACATATTGGATATTGAAAGTGAATTGTTTTGAGAGTTGAAACTAAGGGACAAAAGGGTTTTTGGACATTGAAAAACTTAAGAAATTGGAAAACCCTTGTTGGAGGTATGGATTTTTGATTAGTTAAAATTGATATTGCAAGTGGGAAGGGAGAGGAAAAAAAATTGGAGCAGAAGCAGAAAAAGGAGGAGATTGCCTAGAATCCCAAAGAAAGGTATATGGTAATTGGACCTCTTTGATTAAACATTAACCCCAGAAAGAGAAAGAGAAGAAGGAAGAAAAGTATTAATTTTTGGAATTTTTTTTTTTTGAATTATTCTTGATTAAAAATATTTGTGGTTGTTTTGGGAAAAGTTTCTTTTTTCTTAATGGCATCGCTTGTGGATGAACTAAAGACTGAATATCAAAAGTATAAAAAAGAAGATACTTTGGGCACTTTGTTTCAATTCTTAGAAATGGCGTTATGTACTTATGAAAAGTTGACTACGCAGCAGAAGGACTGGGACAAAGAAGAAGAGGAAGAAGAAGCCATCTTTGATGAACAATGGGTTCTTTCCGGGGAGGAGGAGAAAAAGGATAAGAGAAAGGGAATTTTAAGAATTATAAAAACAACCAAAGAAGAGAAAAATGAGCGGAAAGGTGGAGGCAAGGTTAGGAAGCAAAGGAAAGGGAGTAAGAAAAGGGAGGAGGAAAGACAAAGGGGTAAAAAGGGCAAGGAGAAGAATAAGCAAGAGAGAAAGGGGGGGAGGAGAAGCCTCAAGGGGGGGAAGCAAGATCTAAAGAAAAAAAGTTTATTCAGAGACAATGGGTGAATTTAATTTAGGATAAAAGAGGGATTCTGGAGGGTACATAAGATTGTGTTTTTTATATGTGTATTTAGAGTATAAAATTCATTGTGTAATTTTAAAATCTATTAAACAGAATCCCAAGAAAAATTGTTATATGAAGTACTTTTAAGTTAGGGTAATGAGTTATAGACGTTACTCCAATTGGTGTATAGGAGAAGTATAATAAAAGAAAAAAGATGAATGGATAGTTGGAAATAGAACAGACAAAGAATATTATTGAAAATGGTAATAAGATATGAAAGGATATATAAAGGTTTGGTTATGTTGTTTTTTTTTTTTTTGGATGTTGTATATTAAAAAAGGCAAAAAAAAAATTTAATTAATAAGAAATAATTTGGATGAAAAGGAGAAGTTGGGATAAGATATGAAGTTAAACAGACAAAGTATTGATACTATAATTTGGAATTGTTATGTTCTATTGGTTTTCTTCTTTTATTATTTTTTCTTAGAAAAGATCTTATAAGCTGTTATGCCTTATGCATTGTTTATATAAAATTGATAAAAATGGTTTATATATATATATATAAAAGAAAATGATAATAAGATATGGAAGGATATATAAAGTGAATATGATGTTTGAATTTGTGTCTGTGTGAAGAGTTTCAACCCGGGATCAGACAACCTTCAGAAAAGATTTTTTAGTTTTGTTTATGTTTTATTATGTAAAATTAATAAAATTTGTTTAAAAAGAAAAAATAAAAATAAAAAAACAATAGGACAGGGACAGTAGGCACAATTGGTGCGCTCATGCACACCCCTTACAGATCTCTTAGGAAGCTGGTGAGGTCAATAGTAGACAGTCTAAGGTTAAAGTTTTGGGGTCTTGGGGAAGAAACCACAGAGTCAGGTAGAGTATTCCAAACATTGACCACTCTGTTGCTGAAGTCGTATTTTCTGCAGTCAAGTTTGGTGCAGTTAACCTTGAGTTTGTATCTATTGTGTGCTCTTGTATTGTTATGATTAAAGTGTATTCATTTTCAGGTAGGACATTGCAATGTATGATTTTATATACTATACTTAGATTAGACCGGAGACGGCGTAGTTCTAGGTTTTCTATGTCTAGAGTTTTAAGTCTGGTTGCATAAGATATTCTGCAATGAGTAGAGGAGCAGAGAACTCTTCTTGTGAAATATTTCTGGACTTTTTCAATTGTGTCAATGTCAGATACATGATATGGATTCCAGACTGATGAGCTGTATTCAAGTATTGGTCTAGCAAATATTTTGTATGCTCTAGGTAGTAGTGTGATATTACTAGAGAAGAAGCTACGTAGAATTAGGTTAACAACTCTGAATGCCTTTTTAGTTACAGTGGGCTCTAGCACTTAGATCATTTGAGATGAGTACTCCAAGGTCCTTGATAAAGTTTGGATCCTCAACAAGGTCTTGACTATTTAGCTTGTATTTTATTTTCAGATTTTTTTTTCCGCCAACATATAAGACAGAGCATTTATTTGTTGAGATTTGAAGTTGCCATTTGATTGACCATTCTGATAAGTTTTACCAATTTTTACCAGTCAAGGGCTTTTGGGAGGGTAGTAATATTGTCTGTGGTGTTGAGTAGTTTTACATTATCAGCGAAGAGAACACAGCTGCTCTTAATATGGTCACAGAGATAATTTATGTAGAGTATGAAGAGAGTTGGTCCTAAAACACTGCCTTGGGGGACACCACTCTTGACAGGTACAGAATTTGATAGGACGCTCCCAATTTTGACCATTTGTTGTCTGTTTGATAGGATTCCTTCTACCCAGTTAGGTAGGTGTCCAGAGATACCATAAGATTTTAGTTTTAGGAGTAGTTTGTCGTGTACCACTGAATCAAAGGCTTTACAGAAGTCTATGTAGATTGCGTCTGTTGCTTTGCCTTGATCGAGTGGTGTAGTCCATATGTTTTTGCAGTGTAAGAGTTGCAGATTGCAGGATAGTTTTTTTTTCTGAAACCAAATTGTTTATTAGAGAGTAGGCTGTTTGTTTCTAAGTGGAGGATGATGGATTGGTTAATAATTGATTCCATGACTTTACAGGTGACGCAGCATAAGGAGATTGGTCTGTAATTTTCAACTAGGCTGGGGTCTCCCTTTTTGAAGATGGGGATGACTGTGGCTTGTGAGCATAGTTTTGGCAAGGAGCTGGTCCTGAAAGATTTTTCAAAGATTATGCTTAGAGTTTCTGCTATGGCAGTGGGTAGCTTTTTAAAGAAATATGTACATATTCCGTCCGGTCCAAAAGATAGGGATGGTTTTAGATTGCGTAGTGCTTTTTCAACAATGTCTTCTGTAAAATCGATATTTATTAGATCATTGTAGTTGTCTGTGATTTGACTAGGCTTGATCCATTGCTCTTTACAAATACTGAGCCAAAGAATGTGTTAAAGATGGTTTGATGGTTTCGGCGTTGCAGTCTTTGCCATTAGGTCCTTTCAGGGGTGGGATGGACCTTGAGTCTTTTAGTTTGTTGTTTACAAAATTGTAGAAAGCATGGATGGAATTTGGTGCGTAGAAGGTTTTCCTCTTGTTTAATGTGATAATTAGTGCATTCCGTTTTTATTTGGTGTCATAGATTTTTGTATCGGCTTTTGAAGTTGGCAATGTGACCAGATTTGTTTTTTCGCCAAAGTGGTCTCTTTTTGGATTGAAGCTTTCTTATTTTTGTGGGTAATCTGTTTTTCCTGGTTTTGGGAATTGTTATTGGTACATATAGTTTGATGGCTCTTTTGATTTCTAGTAAGAATAGTCGTAATGGTCTTCTGTTGTCATGGTCTTCAACAGTATTGCAGCCAGTGAATAGAAATTGCCAATCAAGGGAAGAGAGATTGTTGATTATAAGATCATAGCTGCCTTTTTTGAAGTTATAATTGGGGATTTTGTTGTTGTGATGATTTTTGTGTGGATGTATGTTGAGACAAATGTCAATCATGTTGTGGTCACTGTTGAAAAAGGGTTCTTTAGTTTGTATTTCATAAATTAAATTCAAACTGTTGCAGAAGATGAGATCGAGGCAGTTGTTAAGTCTAGTGTTGTTGGTTACCAGTTGTTCCAGTGCCAGATTTGTTACAGCATTGTAGAAGGTTGCATGTATGGGTTCCGTTGTACATTCGTTTAGGATCCAGTTGATATGAGATATATTGAAGTCACCAAGAAAGATAAAAGCATGTGGGCAGGATGCTGCCCATGTTAGTAGTGTATTTAGCTTGTTTACATGTTTGATGTCATAATCAGGGGCTCTGTAACATAGTAAGAACTGAAATGTGATGTTTAAGGTCAGTTCACAGACAGTGGTTTCAGGAAGAGCAAGCTCTTGGGTAACTTGGATGTTTGTAAGATGTAAGGACTTTTTATAGAAGATAGCAACACCATCTCCTCTACAGATTTCACGATCGGATCGGTAAACATGATAGTCTCTTAATGAGATAATGGAGTCAAGGATAGATGCAATGAGCCATGTTTCATAGACAAATATGGTGTCGAATTTAGCCGTATTTGGTAAGAGGAGAAATTCAGGTATTTTATTTACAAGGCTTCTTGCATTGAGTTGCTTGCATTTAAGTCCAGTTGTAGTTTGAATTGAAGTAGTTGGTGGCGTGCATGCCAAGTCTTGAGTGATCTTCTCTCTGTTGCCTGTTACTTCCTTGCCATCTTCTCTCTTTAGTGGACCGACTGTTTCCTTGATTTTTTTCTTGTTATTTATATGTTGGAAGAAACTTTTTTTATTATCTTTGACTTATGGTGCAAGTCTTTGTTCGTTCTGAGCCTTTGCTATCCTGACTTCGTCTTTGCAGATTATGGCTATCTGCTGATATTCTGCCTTAATTGTATGTCCTTCTTTCCATTTGTTGTACTTGTCCTTTTTTTCTTTCAATTTGCCAGATAGATCTTATTTCTTACAAGCAGAAGATGACAAATCCTGAAAGTCATTAGCTTTTATTACAATGTATTAATAATATTAAGTATAACAACTTTTTACAACTAGGTAGTTAATTGTTTCAGTCTTTTGTTTTATAGTGAAGAACAACATTGATTTAAATTACATTTAATTTCATCTGAAATACAGTAGACAACTGTGTAATGTATGTGTGTATTTGCTAACATTAGGCATGTAGACGCATTCATAAACATCTCTCCAAAGGAATGACCCAGCAATATTTTGGTATAGCATATCCTAAACTTGAATTTAGAATGTTAGGTTATATAGAGTTTAAATTGTCTTTATTTATTTATATGAGTTTGTTTCCAATTCTAAACTAAGCATTACTTATTATAGAGACCAATGTCACATTTTAATCATATTTTGTACCCATAGGGTTTTAGGTTTCCAACAGGCCACCTGTCTTAGACATTCAAAAAAAGCCATGGGACAGATAGGAAAGTGAAACAACTTGTCCTTGAATAAAGAAATTCTTACACTGCGTGAACAGTCACAGACAAGGCTATCCAATTTTTCAAACACATATATACCCTGTTTCTCTAGCATTGCTCTATCATGAATGCAATTTTCCTTTCAGTAGCATAAATACAGAATTCATTTATCTATTTCTTGAGAGAATAATTTGCAAATTCTGTCTCTTGCTTATGTGATCCATGAATCTGATAAAAAATGCTGTCTGAAGTGTATTTCAGAAACAAGAGTCTGCATAATGTATACATATCAAACCACCTGCTGGTCTTGGGTTGTTCATTAATGACATGAAACTCTGACCATCCATTGTACAGACCTCTGACACCTGATAGGTGCAATATATTTTATTGTGAAAAATGTAGAACTACTAAAAAGAGAATTTTGCCAAAGCATATTAAATTGCATTTGGAAAGCTGACATTGAATAGCAATGTCTGTTACCATGTGTTGTTGCAATTTCCTTTGAAAATACACTTGATTTGTTTTGTGTTCGTATATACAAGATATTAAATAATTTGAAGAAACTAAACAGTTATTTATTCCATGTTTCTGTAATAAAACAAACATGTATCAGCTCTCAGATCATTGAAGACTATAGTTGTGCTGTTTCACAACTCAGTTTTAAAAATTCATGGTGAGGCAAGACTCTGGCATAGGTGATAGTAATTTCAATTAGAATAGAGCTGGAAGGGACTTTGGAGGTCTTCTAGTCCAACCCCTACTCAAGCAGTACACCCTATGGCATTTCAGAGCAGTGTTTTCTTAAAAATCTCCAGTGAGGAAGCACCCATGACTTCTGAAAGCAAGCTGTTCCACAAGTTAATTGTTCTCACTGACTTCTAAAGTCAGTTAATTGTTCCCACTGTTAACAAGTTTCTCCTTAATTCTAAGTTGCTTCTCTCCTTGATTAGTTTCCAGCTATTGTTCCTTGTCTTACCTTTTGGTGCTTTAGAAAATAAGCTGACTGCCTCTTCTTTGTAGTGGCTCCTCATATACTGGAATACTGATATGCCACCTATAGTCCTTTTCTATAGACTGGCCATATCTAATTCCTCTAATCATTTTTGTCTCCAGGCCTTTAATCTTAATTATTCTTCTTTGCACTTTTTCCAAAGTCTCAGCATTCTTTTTTGTTATTATGATGACCCAAACTGGATGCAGTATTCCAGGTGTGGACTTAAGTATTTATAAAGCAGTACAATAGTTCATGTGATTTTGATTCTATGCCTCTATTTATATAAGGATTGTATTCTGAAACTTAGTTTTGGAATAGTATCCAAATTCCAAAGATTATCCATTCCAGCCAGTAACTCCAAGACGAACATAATCTCAAAGTACTTTTATTAGAATAAAAACTTGACACATCTGTGGAATTCCGAAACTAGGTTTTCCCCTTGGACATCCCACAATGACCCAACCTACAACCCCTCCCTTTTGTCCCCCATCATACATCATGTGAACCAATCCCCCTTCAATTCCAATTCTCTCTGCACCTTTCACATTGAATTACTAAATAATTTATTTTGTCTACTGAAAGCTACTCAAATAATATCAGCCCCTTCCCTTTTCTCCACAGCCATGTGGCAGCTTTTAATAACAATTCCAAAGCTGACAGTATTAGCTATTTTGGGTGCTGGTGCAAACTGCTGGCTCATGTTTAAGTGATCACTAGAATGCCAACATTCCTCTCACAGTTACTGTGTTTGAGCCAAGTTTCACCTAACCTGTACTTATAACTTTGATTTTTCCTGCCTAGGTGTAAAACCTTGCTGTTCCCCACATTAAATTTCATGTTGCGGATAGGGCCCATTGTTCAAGTCTGTCAAGATCGTTTTGGATCCTGAGCTTGTCTTCTGGGGTGTTGGCTATTCCTGCCTGCTTAGTATCATCTGAAAATTCAATAAATTACCCTTCTATTCCCTCATCTAAATCATTTATAAGATACTGAAGAGCACTGGGTCTAAGATGGAACCTTGTGGCACCCCACTGCTTATTTCCTTCCATGTATATGTTATACTGTTAAGTACTATTCGTTGAGTACTGTTTGTTGCATAATAATGTGGGCCAAAGAATTGCACAATATGTAGACTGTGACATTATTTCATTTAATCAGGGATTAGCACAAATATCTGATGTTTCAAAATTAATGGATCCTTTCAGGGCTACTCTGAGATCTATATAATGCTGCCAGTACTACTCGGTAGGGAGATTAAACATTGTAAAGGATCACCAATGGAATAGTGCTGAAATGGATATTTTAGAAAGAAGAATTAAGGAGTAAATTATAAAGAAATACTAAAATAAGGTTATAGGCTCAAATAAGAATTTCATCTTAGCTTTCTAAACTTTCTTCTTCTTTGAAATACAGTAAGCCCAAAGCAGCCTAAAATCATAATTAACATTTAAACTTTCGTGATCTGAAGGCTATCTTCTACTTATTTGTACTGATCGCTTATATAATCCCTCATGCTGCTTTGAACCATTGAGAGGAAAACAGCATTTCTAAAGTTATTATATTCTTGTGAAGTTTTCATTTTTGTCTTGTGGCACACTTGCACAAACTTATTAGATAAAGCTTTTTCTAGTATCTTATTGGCATTGCCTATATATACTTGGCTGCAAGTCATACATGACCTAGTAGTTTTGTTTTATGAATGGCTTGAAAATCAGCACAGATCTAATTCCATCATGTTTCAAGGAAGGGAGAAAAAAAGATGTTTATACCTAGTTTTGATTTTTTTTTTTTAATAGCATGTCCCCAAAGAATCACAATGGGTACTTTGTAATACTGAATATTAATCAATGGGAAAAAGTAACAAGTGCTATAATTGCACAATAATAGTTTCAGAGGTGTTTTTCCCTCCAGGAATTTAAATGATAGTACACAGCAAGAAATATATGAAATTTCTTTCCTTGATATGTCCTTAATATGTATATTTGTTTAGCAATTGGTAGAGAGACACACAGGCCTAATATTGAAGGACAATATGCATGTGCCTAATACATTAGAGGAATTGTTCAAGAATAATTCATCTATGCAAAGATTACCTGCAAGACTGCCAAGGTCACTGAGACTTTGGATTATCTGCTGCATAAAATGCTATTTGTGTATTTTAAAGAGGTAGCTTTCACTTGCTTTTAGATTTGTTTTGAGAGCTGAAGTGTGAGAGTCTGAATTTTGTGAATTTTACCTCTTCACCAGACATTTTGATATATATTTAAATAGGTTGAATTTGGATATTTGTTAATTCAATTAAAGCTGTTTTCTTCTCTTCTAGCTAATTTTATTTTGATTGTTAATGAAGAAAAGTAAAAATTATAACACTCTGAACAAGGAGCTCATCTCAGAAAAGCTTGCAGTTTTCACTGTCATTCAGATACAAAATAATATAAAGAGAAAACTGAATATAAATTTGGCACAAGATCTTTGTTAGTTTATATTTTAAGTCCTATGATACAAATTTTAAAATTTCAGAAGAGAATTCATATTCGATATAAGGGATATCAGGAGGAAAAAAAACAAATTTATGTAATACAAATACTGGAGTTCTCACAGTTAGTCATATAAAATAGATGGATAGCACAGCGTGTAATATAGTAAGTACTACATTTAAAAATTCAGCTCAGTTAATCATAAGAATGAACTGGCTGCAGAGAGAAAACTCTGAATTCTAAAAATGGGCATGAAAAAGCATTTGAGTTAGATTACAAGTAATAAGGGCATGTGCGTGCTTACAGAATGACAAGAGAACAAATAACAAGCATTTAGGTAATGCTTCAAAAATAAAACTTAACTATAAAAATATGAAAACTGTTAGTGAAGAAGGCAAACTTCATTTACGATATTGTCCAAGAATGTACAGCAAAAGGTTCAAATTGGTAAACGACATATATTATAGTATGTTATTAGTTATCAGAGCTGTGTTTCAGGTATTTAATAAGATATTTTAGTGTTCCTTTCATACTGTCAATGGCCAGAAATACTGAATATCTGTTTTACTCATTTTCAGTTAAAACATTCTTAATATGGACCTTCTGTAATATGGAATTTCTCTGGTTTATACTATTATGTATCACTTATACTTCCTCTTCAATTGATGTATAGCTTTATTTTTTTATTATGATTATTTGTTAGCCACTTAGCTTTTTATTAAGCTGTCTATTTTTTCCTACACATTTTTTAAAAAAAGATTATTATTGGATTTTAATTATTTTTCAGAAAATACTTATTTCAGCTTCTTTCCATATATAAATTTCTCAAAATTTATCAGTAATGTATTTGAATGATTTAGCGGTTTCAATTTCATAACAATTGCATATAGTTATAAAAATGCTCCCTTTTTACAATCCTTCCTGACACCACATGGAGTCACAACATATATTTTTTCTTTGCACTCTGATAAGAGAAACATCTGCCACTACCTAGGATTGAACTCTCAACCTTCCAAGTGGGTATAGACTGGGTGAAACCAGGCTCAATAGCAGTAACTGTGAGAGGGATCTTGGACTCTTAGTGGACAACCAGCTAAATATGAGCCAGCAGTGTGCAGCAGCTAGCCAAAAAAGCTAATGCAATCCTAAATTGCATTAGCTACAATCAAGATCAAGGGAAGTACTAATACCACTCTATAAAGCCTTAGTAAGACCACACCTTGAGTACTGCATCCAGGTCTGTTCACCACATTACAAAAAAGATGTTGAGACTCTAGAAAAAGTACAGAGAAGAGAAGAGCAACCAGGATGATTATGGGACTGGAGACTAAAACATATGAAGAACGGCTACAGGAACTGGACTTGGCTACTTTAGTAAAGAGAAGGACAAGGGAAGACATGATAGCGGTCTTCCAATATTTGAGGGGCTGCCACAGGGAGGAAGGGATCAAGCTATTTTTTAAAGCACCTGTAGGCCAGACAAGGAATAATGGATGGAAACTGAACAAGGAGAGATTTAGCCTGGAAATAAGGAGAAACGTACTGACAGTGAGAACAATCAACCAATGGAACACCTTGCCTTCAGAAGTTGTGGGAGCGCCATCACTTGAGACTTTCAAGAAGAGATTGGACTGCCATCTGTCAGAAAAAGTGTAGGGTCTCTCGCTTGGGCAGTGGGTTGGACTAGATGACCTACAAGATCCCTTCCAACTCTGATGATCTGTTCTCTGTCTCTGTCTGTCTGTCTGTCTGTCTGTCTGTCTGTCTGTCTGTCTGTCTATCTATCTATCTATCTATCTATCTAATGTTATATTATAAAAGCTGTGTGAATAATCCAGTGTAAACAGAAAAGCAAATTAGTTCATGTATTTTGGCTAAAGAGAAACTGATAAATTGCAATCTATTTACAGACTTTACCCTTCCTCCTCTGTGTACTTTTAATACCATAATAATTAATATTTAAGCATTTATCTTAAAAATGAAGCTTGGGAGATTTCTGTTGATTTGTTTTTTTATATATATTTTATATCTACAGTAGATCTTTCATTGTTATTCTGCAGGACTCATGATTGTTGCTTGCATAACTATAAGACTACAAAGAATAGACTACACTGAAACAATTATATTTTGGTAAAGTCAGGAGGGCCACATAACACTGGCAGAAAATCATAAAAAACATTTCTTCGCATAGATAGTGTACACTTTAAAAAAGCATCTAGAATTAGTTTGGTTAGAAAATGTCTGCACACTTCATTAATTATTTAATCTTATTTTACTTTGTACAGACAAGCTATCTAGCCTAGTGTGAGGCTTCACACAGCCAATTACCTCAAGGTGTTTAGTTCATATATTATTTAGAGCACAAATCTTGTATAGGTTGTCTATTGATGACCCTGTGAGGAGTCTATAGCAAATGCCTTTCATCACTGTTGCCTGACTCTTTCACAGGGGAGGCCTGCTGAGCTAAGCAAGGCAGGACAAGGGAGGATTTGTGCGATAGCAGAGAGATACAGTTTAACTGACAGAGTACAGAGTAGAACTGCTTCCACTGTTTCAGGAAGAAAATGAGAAAGGGGGGAACAAATCTCCTTAAACTAATTAGCCATTATTGCTTAGGCAGATAGAATATTATCCTGTAAGATATGCTCTGAAAACAACTTGATGATTTAAGGCCCTTTCTTACAGACATTCAATTTAGTAGCGAGCAATTATCTCACATGTAAACAGGAACTAGTGTGGAACATGGTTCTTTCTTCATTTGAGGTTGTTTCTTCAATTCATAATGACTGTTTTGACATGTGGAGCCTTATCTAGCAAGGTGCTCTCGGGATAGCCTGGTAGGAGACTTAGACTTGTCTAAGTTCAGTAATGGGCTGGTTGGAACTGATGAGTTTGTATGCCAATAACAATGTCTAGCCTAGGCTGAAAGTGCCAGGAATTTAACTGGGGACTGGTACTAATTTCAGAACTAATACTGAGCTGTTCCACATCAGTGCTTTTAGCAGGTGGCTGAAACTGACAGTGTAAAGGAAAAAAAGTGAGGGAAAATTACCATTATAATATAGAATTTCTCTGATTGAATTGACTGATTATACTGCCAAAGGGAACTGGCTACACTTAAGACAAGAGGGAAGTTTTTTCAAAGAGTTCCTCAGACAATTTAACATAGTTGAATATTTGAAAAAGATGATAGAGCAAGATTTTAAAAATCCATGTGAAATGTGAAAGCTTTTTTTATTTACTTTTATTTATTTTATATTCATGGCATTCAAGGCTTGTTTTCTTACTTTTTCTTGTGCTTCTACCTATTGCAATGATATTTCTCCTTTATGCTAAAGTAAGATACATCTCTTTTTTCAGCTTGTTTTTCTATAGCCATATTTACAAGGCAGCAGTGCTGTGGATGGTTCTGTGTAAATGAAAGTTTAGAACAATTGAATTATTTTAGCTGTGACCAGTGCATTATAGAAGGACAGAGATAATTAAATGCCTAATGCAGAAAATTAAAGTAGTCCCCTTGTGTAATAAAACCATTATAATAAAGCAAAATATTACTTTTCAAATTGAGAAAAAAGAGCGATTTATCATAGTAAAATTAATAATTTCAATTCTATTTAAATACGCAAGTATAGTGTAGATGAGATGTAGCTTATTTAGAGTAGACCCCTGAAATAAATGGATTTATTATGACTTATCTAAAAAAACAATCCAATGCCATAATAGAAAAATATTTGCTTTTATGTATTTTCTTACTCACCAGGACATAACAGATATTCTTTCTTTTCTACATATTTATCTGTAAAATGCTGCATAAAAATGATACATCAATTTTCCTTGCTTTGACATGGAAGTTATTTAGTGGAAGTAGAATTTAGTAGTTCCCTGGTTTTTTTTTTTTTAATACAATTGAGGTCTTTAGAGAAAAAGTAGAATATAAATAAATAAATATGAATTTGGCCTCTCCAAACTCTGAAGACGAGATTCCTCTTCACTTGCTGCTTAAAGGACCAGAAATCAAACTTTGCAGATCTCTGCCTGGGTCAAATGGCCTTCAGGTTAAACAACTACATTCTAACTCAGGGGTGTCAAACTCAATTTAATTGAGGGCCACATCAGCATTGTGTTTTGACCGGGGATGGTGGTGGCCAGGGTAGGCATTTCCAGCTTGATGTCAGTTGTGAGAAAGGAGCCTGTGGCCCAAGTGCTCTGCCAGCAAAAACAGCCCTCATGAGCTCCATTTTCAGCTGCAACAGCCTCATGCAAGCCTCTGGCAGTGAAAATGGAGCTCTGTTTCACTGACAGAGGCACTGTGGGCAGGTCCTTCACTTCGCAGGCCGGATCTAAACATTCCATGGGATGGATTCGGCCCATGGGCCTTGACTTTGACACCCCTGTTCTAAATGTTGTCCTTAAAAGTAACTCTCCAACTGTATTTACCTAGCTATCTGGCTCCAGAATGAGTACTTTTGATTCTATAATTGTCTCTAACGTCCTTCCCCCTTGTGCCAAAGTCCCAGAAGTTATATCTAAATTTGATATTTCTTTCTTTTATTTCTCAATTCTACTTCGGTTAAATGTCTTCAATCAAGAAACCCACACTGAGGTTTATTACCGACCTCTATTAATATAGATTCCCCCATTTGAACCAAATGATAACTGAGCTATTTGCATCAGATCATCTACAGAGCCTACAGTATACCCTGCATCAGTGAATCTTAGGATGCACTCTTGGAGACCTATAAACAACACCCGCCCACACACAATATTTAATTTGTTGCAGTAGTGCACCCCAAAACAAAAAGAGCACTCCAAGTCAAGTGTGACAAGAACTGTGTTAATACAATTAACTATGAGGGACGCTTTTTTTTCCCTTAAAAATGTTTTTAGATTTTTCTTTTTTTGTGTAATTTTATTTTGTTGTATTCATACTTTTTAATCCATTTCTTTTTTTGCTAGTCTTTGGCTGAAATAAAGGTTTAATTTAATATTATAGTTTAGTGCTATCTTGCAATGCATTTCCCCATGTTTAGCTTTAATATGTTCATCCATTAATCCAAATAATGTTCTACTATTCATCAGTATTTTATGTCCAAGAGTAAGTTCAATGTAACTTACAATCCTATCTGGTATTTTTGCTGACTGTTAAATAAGATACTTTTTGTTTGTTTTGCCTTTTAATAATGCTCCAAATTCTTAAGTTTCAGGTTCTAAACTTAGATATTGTATGTATACCTATTTGCATAAGTAGATGGATAGAAAACTTGAAATAAAGATGAAAGCAATCTCACTTTGCCTCATGGTAAAGTTGGCTAAAAAAAAAGTTAGCAAACTCTACAGATAATCCAGAAATCATTGGGTAGCATCAAATCTTAGTCTCAAAATGCCATTCATAAAACATTCATATTTTTTCTGCAAATATCTTTTTAAATGCTATTTTCAACACTTTTAAATGGGAACTAGCAGAAAATGTAACCCCTTTTAATAGCTATGTTATTTCTTTTGCCTCTCACTTGGATAGAAAATTAAAAACATGCATTTTTAAAATGTTGCTTCCCGCGACATGTTACCACATTGTTGCTTTCAGCCTGTAGCTGTTTTTATGTTTGACTTCTGAATTCTTACAATAAGGATTTATTAAATCTGCTGACACCACCTTACCCATAACATGAATGTCACAATCATGAGGCTAATGATAAATGACACACATTTTAAAACATTTAATAGAGTCATTGCCTTAAAGTGAAGCCCATATTGCTAATATTAATGGTGTAGGAACTGCCCAGAGTGGATCTAAATTATCAGCAGTATTCATACTATAGCGATGGCAAGAGATAAATACATAATAAATCACTCTGTATGTGTGTGTTTGTATATACACACACAAATATGTGCTTCCCATTTATACAATGTGTCAGCTGTTTTAAAAAGATAATTTTAGATTTATTTGAAAAAAAATACAGAGTATTCTGTTATATAGTTTACACACATTTGTAAAATATTTAAGCCTATACTTACAGACAAGGCTTAATTTTTTTCTAATTTGTAAATGGGAGAGTAAATAAAATTACTTTATTGATGTTCTGTGGAATAAAAGGTAGTTTTAAAATGATGCTGTTACATCTGTGTCACACATCAGGTCTGAAAAGATTTGCCCAAAGTGCCTTCTACCACCTCATACTACGCTGTCACCACAGTTTATTTCCCCCAGTAAATTTGTCAAGTATGAATTTGGGCATACCTCTTTTTTACTTCAAGCATCTTTACTGTCTGGTCTCAAATTAAACTATGAAAAGGACCACATAAGTTTTTTGAGTAGATAAATATAACGATATCATAGTCTGCGTAAGAATGCTTTAAAAAAAGAGAAAATGGAATGGAATGGCAAGTGATTTGTGATATCTACAATAAATCAATGCCATTCAAGTGAGATCAGATGAGGATAATGAAGATAGTAAAGTAAACACAATCTTATGAGGAACTGTAACTATGTTTAGTTTGGAAAAGAAAGACTGAATAAAGTAACTAAAGGATGATCATACAGAAAAGGGGGTGAACTTTTCCTCTGGTGTCTCACAGATCAGAAGCAAAGCTTATGATCTGAAATTGAAGGAAAATTCAGGTTAGACATTGGAAGGAATTTCTTGACAAAACAAGCTGGAAACCAATACAATTGGTTGCTTTGTTAGAAGGTTAGGTTCTCCTTTCCTGGAAATGTTGAAATAGAGACTTGGTAGCCATCTGTCCAAGCTACTTAATTGGATCATGTACTTAGCAGGGAATTGGACTAAATGACCTTCCAGCTCTGATTCTGTGATTCCGTTCATTGACTTATAATATTGTCAAACTCCCATTATTTATTTTTAACTGGTGCTTATATGGAAAAACATAATTGTGGACTCACATCTTCATTTTCTGAATTTTAAATGTAGGCTATTTTTAAATGCTGTATATGAACTAAGATTAAATATGACCATATGCTTTTTATTGAAGAATTAAATGAAAGAAGCGTTAGAGTGATGAAACATTTGAGTTAAGAACTGTTTTTCTATATATTTGTCCCATGGAAAAAGGATTAAAGAGGAACTCTGATGATTGTTGATGTCAGTAACTTAAATACAAGAAGTACTGGTATCTATATTTAATTATAATCTTACATTGTATTCCAACCGTTCAATTCTCTTGTTCATTTCCTTAAAAAATTATAGCATATGTATTAGTATGTCAAACTGAAAATGTTACAATTCTTTATCCTTTTGGCTAAGTTTTCCAATTATAGTGAAGATTTTCTGGTTTCTTTTAACAATAAATAATATCAATAAGGATATCATTTAGAGATTTGATGATATATACTTTGAATTTTGCATTTTATATATTACTAAGATATATAAACATTCCTAAATCTAAATGCCTTCATTATTACAATTTCCAATGAGAAATCTGATTTGTTCTTGCAGGCAGGCCATCATATACTGAACAATTTTCTCTAGTAGCACAGTTCAATCCATATTTTTCTTGTTCACTTTTCTGTTGATTCAGTTTTTGCTGCCATATGTTACAATTGGAAAGCCTTGAAAATATGTACTTTTGTTGCCAGTACGAAGTCTTTATGCCTCTGTATTTAGTCTCAATTTGCTAGAGTCTTTCTTCCAAATAGCAGATGTTTCTTGATCCCTTACTATAGACAACATCCCTGTGAATGATGCTTAGGAAGATAAAACATGTTGGTGTTTCAACTTCTGCTTTGGCAATTTGTATTGGGATAAATTTTCTGTGGATGTAATCTTACTTTTTATAATACTGAGCAGCAGATTGTTATTTTTCCACTCTTTTCTTTTAACTTTAAAGAAAGATTTCTTTAGTGTCTTTCTTTGGTTGATACCAAGTGGAACATTAGAATAATGTAAATTTATGAAAACCATATTTAAATATTATAAATACTTAACATTATTAACTAACTTAATTCTCCTATATCTTGTGGCAAGAAGTGTTAATTGAAAACTTTGAAAACCTACAAGTATTATTATTTAGTACAAATAAATGTAGATATTTGCTACATAGAAGGAAGGAAATGGATCAGGAAAAGAGCACTATATATTTGGCGTAATGGTGTATATAGGCAAACAAGACAATAAGGACAGACATAGGAAGTGAAAAGTTCGGAATGTTAGCAAATGATGCCAAGAACAGCAAAATGGGCTTACCAATATGTTTAGAATAGTGTAAAAGGAAATGATACAAAATAAGAGTAAACTATAAGTGGTGAAGAAAAGTAAGACCTAATCAATTGATATTTTGGCTTAGTCTTTTACAAGAAATTTGTGCTCAGCAAGAAATTTGGAAGAGCAGAATGAAAATTAGAATAAAAACCTCAGATTGATATATATTCTCTGACCACGTTTCTATTTATTAAAATTAATTTAAATCTCTATATGCAAATGAATAGCATCCTGGAGATACTTTCTAATTGAAAGTTGGTTTGCTATCTTTAAAAAAAAATCTGGGAATTAGTTTAGAATAAGAAGATGGCTGATGCCCCTATCTTTTAGAAAGGGGGACAGAATTGGGGAAATAAAAATCAGTCTGATATTGTTATCTGAAAGGATTCTTAAGTATATCATAAGGAAATTTGTGAGGGACCCACCTTGAAAACAGTGTTGAAATTACCAGAAATCAGCATAGATTTGTGTGAGAGATTGTGCTGAAACTGAAAGTGAAGGGAGGTGTATTTCTAGTCACAAGCAGATGAGAGAGATTGTTTACAGGCTGATCAAAGAAATGGATTCTTAGCTTGACATGCAAACGGCCTTGGAAAAGTCAAAAGTTTCAAAGAGACTCCACCTTAACAAACTCATGAATAAAGGATGTCTGTAGGATTCTTATCTCAAATCTCAGAATTTTGTATTCTAACCTCTATTTCTTAGCATTAGAACTCATTAAAGAAAGGCCATGCGAATCTTGATTCCTTGATTGTGCTTTGCAGTTAAGAAGCTTAACAATTTGTCAAGAACAACTCTTGTCAGGCTAACTTTATCTCTTTTTTTAATCAGATGACTTATACTGTAGATGTAGTATATTGATTTTAACAAAACATTGAACACAATGGCCCATGATATTCTTAAGTGTGGATGATGTGACAATTAAGCGCATAAATATTTAGCTTGAAAATCATACTCAAAGAGTGCCTTTGAGTAGTAAATAAAGATAACAAGAATGCTTATCAAATTTATAGGTAATACAAAATTGAGTTGATACAACATTACTCAAAAAACATTTAAAACAGTATTGATAGGTTACTTAACATTTATAATATACCTGTATAATATATTATAAATGTAATTACAACTCTGAACAATATACAATACAGTATAAAACTGTACAAAAGAACAACAAATATTATAGAAATTAGTTGATCGTATAGTAACAGGGATAAATACAAAAAGTTCTTTTGAAACAGATATGTATATATGTACATTCATATTATCACACTCCTAGGTAAACCAGATAGGAAACATGATAAACTAATTCTATTTTATTGTAAGGCTACATTAACAAGTCTAAAACTACAGGGTTTCCGGTTTCGCGTGGCTTCGGGGCAGCAGGAATTTGCGACAGCTCGCGATTCCTGCTGTGCTAGCCATCGAGGTACCCCCGATCCAGATGGGTCAGGGGGATATGGCTGCCCTGTAGGGACAGCTGAAGAGAGAGGGGAGACGGGCAGGGAGGTGGGGGTGTCGCAGACCCCCCCCTTCTCCGGAAAAACCCCTTTTTCCCAAGGCGGTGGAGCGGCGGTCAGCAATGGCCGCCACGAAGAAGCCAGCAACCGGGTAAGATTGCGCTGGAGGAAACGTGAAGAGTGAAAGTGTTATCTGAGCCGGGTCAAGTAACAGCCTTTAAATTGCCTGGAACTGAGCTGTTTGAATTGCTGGAGGATACATTGTATCCCTAAGAAGAGCGAAAGCGGCGGAGAAGCTCTTAAAGGGAACTTTTGTTTTTTCTTCACTCTTCCACCCCATGGAAATAGCAGAAATGTTTGGATATATTGGACATTGAAAGTGAATTGTTTTGAGAGTTGAAGCTAAGGGACAAAAGGATTCTTGGACATTGAAAAATTTGAGAAATTGGAAAACCCTTGTTGGAGGTATGGATTTCTGATTATTTAAAATTGACATTGCAAGTGGGAAGGGAGAGGAAAAAAAATTGGAGCAGAAGCTGAAAAAGGAGGAGATTGCCTAGAATCCCAAAGAAAGATATATGGTAATTGGACCTCTTTGATTAAACATTAACCCCAGAAAGAGAAAGAGAAGAAGGAAGAAAAGTATTAACTTTTGGAACTTTTTTTGAATTGTTTTTGATTAAAAATACTTGTGGTTGTTTTGGGAAAAGTTTCTCTTTTCATAATGGCATCGTTTGTGGATGAACTAAAGACTGAATATCAAAAATATAAAAAGGAAGATACTTTGGGCGCTTTGTTTCAATTCTTAGAAATGGCGTTATGTACTTATGAAAAGTTGATTACGCAGCAGAAGGACTGGGACAAGGAAGAAGAGGAAGAAGAAGCCATCTTTGATGAACAATGGGTCCCTTCCGGAGAGGAGGAGAAAAAGGATAAGAAAAAGGGGATTTTAAGAATTATAAAAACAACCAAAAAATAGAAAAATGAGCGAAAAGGTGGAGGCAAGGTTAGAAAGCAAAGGAAAAGGAGTAAGAAAAGCGAGGAGAAAAAACAAAGGGGTAAAAAGGGCAAGGAGAAGAATAAGCAAGAGAGAAAGGGGGGGAGGAGAAGCCTTAATGGGGGGAAGCAAGATCTAAAGAAAAAAAGTTTATTTAGAGACAATGGGTGAATTTAATTTAGGATAAAAGAGGGATTCTGGAGGGTATATAAGTTTGTGTTTTTATATGTGTATTTAGAGTATAAAATTCATTATGTAATTTTAGAGTCTTTTAAACAGAATCCCAAGAAAAATTTGTTATACAAAGTACTTTTAAGTTAGGGTAATGAGTTATAGACGTTACTCCAATTGGTGTATAGGAGAAGTATAGTAAAAGAAAAAAGATGAATGGATAGTTGGAAATAGAACAGACAAAGAATGTTATTGAAAATGGTAATAAGATATGGAAGGATATATAAAGGTTTTGTTATGGTTTTTTTTTTTGGATTTTGTATATTGATAAAAGGCAATAAAATTTTAATTAACAAGAAATAATTTGGATGAAAAGGAGAAGTAGGGATAAGATATGAAGTTAAATAGATAAAGTATTGATACTATAATTTGGAATTGTTATGCTCTATTGATTTTTTATTATTATTTTTTCCTAGAAAAGAATTTATAAGCTGTTATGCCTTGATTCCTTGTGCATTGTTTTTATAAAATTGATAAAAATGATATATATATATATATATATATATATATATATATATATATATATATATATATATATATATATATATAGAAAATGATAATAAGATATGGAAGGATATATGGGGTGAATATGATGTTTGAATTTGTGTCTGTGTGAAGAGTTTTAACCAGACAACCTTCAGAAAAGATCTTTTAGTTTTGTTTATGTTTGTGTATTGTGTTTAAAAAATAAAAATAAAAAAATAAAACCTTGGAGGAATGTTAGATGAGAATAATTGTAAACAAGTCAGAAAGAAATGAATATGATGACTATAAAATGGATAAATATAGAAAAGAAATGAAATTGAATAAGAGTAAAGAGAAATAATGAGAAATTTGTTGAAAGATATTTATGTGTCCATATGGAAATGGGATAAATTAGAATTATGTTGTATAAAAATAATGTTTTATCCGACTTGTAAAAATTTATAATGTTAAGAGGTTTTATGTACTTAATGGTTAATGATGTGTTGTTTGTCTCTAAAATTAATAAAATTTGTTTAAAAAAAAAAAAAACAAGTCTAAAACTACAAATCTCCTGCTGTGGCTTTTTTTTCTCTGACTGTTAAGGCACTGGGGCTCCCCCTCTCTTGTCCTATTGTTTTCCTGGCAGCATCCCTTCCCCTCATCCCTCAAGGTCACTCTCATATATTCTTACAGATATATAAGAAAAACAAAGGTAAGAGTTTCCCCTGTTTAGTCAGAGATAGTATTCATTTCCGTTGTCCAAAGACACTTCTGGGGTCAGGTAGACAACATGACTATATGCTGAGGAGCACAAAATGCTGTTACTTTCCCTCTGAAGTAGCATCAATTTATTTATTCACCTCCTATTTTAACAACTTCATGAAGCCTTTGTTAGAGATTATCTGGCAGCAGAATAATAACATCAGTTATGCATCTCTAACCCATGCCAGACAAGTAATGCCGTTCAGGTGCTTGCTCAATACCTGGAGTCATCGGGACTTAGATGGGAAGAAACCAGTGGCAGTTCAATCTTTGCAAGATGGATTGCTTGAGTGTCTGGCTCTCAGGGTGAAGTGTGTTGAGATCTCTGATTCTGGATGGGGTAATATTCCCCCAGATAAATCTGATGTATATTATTAGATTTATAATCTTCCTGAACTTATAGCTCCTGCTGGAAGAGCTGGTGATAACTCTGGCAGCGAGACCTTCACCATTGCATCCATTCCTGGACCAGAAAACCTTGCTCTTGGTCAGTCGTGCTTTAGTCATCTCTCATTTGGTTATTGCAATGTGCTTTACATTGGGCTGCCCTGGAAAACTAGCTGGGAGATTCATCTTGTGCAATATACAGCAAATGCACAACATTGGGTGTCCATGGTTCAACTGAGATTTACTATTGCTTTCTAAGGGTAATTCAAGGTTCTGGTTTTATCTTTCAAGCCCAACATGGTATACTTTATCTATGGAATGGCCTCTTTCTGGTGGTATCTGGAATAGGGTGGGTTTGTTTCATTTCTCTTAAATGTTGTCACCTAATGGGGTCTCAGAGGTGTACCCCAGCCCAGTGGAATAGCCTCTCATCTGAGATCTGAGGACTCCTTACACTTCTGCCTTTGTGGAAGGGTGTGAAAACCTGGCTTTCCCCCCAAACACTGGCTAGGATCGAGAATTTTGATCTACATTGGCCTTATTTTTATGGATTGTAGTGAGCTGCTTAGAATCATTATGTGACTGGCCAAGTAAATAAATAAACCAAGCAACCAACTAGAGATGTGGGGAGCAAATAAAATTCCAGGTAGAGACAGTCTGTTAATGCAGATTTAGCATCTAAAAAATACAGCCTGCAATCCTCCACTCCTTCATCTTCCCCTGAAAATCTCCCAACAGTTTGGGAGACATATAAATTCGATAGGTTGAAACCAGTTAGAGAAAACAGTTGGGAAAGCAAACCATATATGGTTGTGTATGTTAAATCAGGATTTTGACTTGTACTCAGCTGCCTTGAGGAACCCTCTCATCTCAATGCGTAGCCTGCTGCAACATTGGTATTTTGTTGCACCCATGACTTTATTTCTGGAAGAGTAGCCTGTGAAAAAAAGATTTTTGCTAACCAGTTATTGGTAACAAACTCTTTCTCTAATATTATATATATAAAACAATGACATTTAAATATATAATTAATATAATGGGGTTTAATTGGCCATTGACATGCACTTAATTAACCAAAATGATCCTTCTTAAATGAAATGGTTTAAAGGGTTTTATAAAGTTATTAGTTATTTAATAACCTTTAAGAGTAGCAACAATATCATTACAACTTCATTGTTTTATAATACATTTCTAGACTCTTGAGAAGTAGAGAGATTTATTTGGACTGTAACTTATAAACTGTGATCAATTGAGAATCCACCCAGCTAAAATCTAGATTTAATTTGGAATAGTCCAAAATCTTTTGTTATTCTGGCAAAGGATAAAGTGATGCCAATATTCTCCTTCAATGATAGTATGTATTGACAGTTGGATTAAACAGGGCAGGAATCTCTGCTGAATCCAAATTTAACAGGGTACCTTGTAAAGATAGTTTAAACATCTTGTTATTTGTTAGGTAAAGCACAAAGCCCAGTTTTCCATTCAGCATAATTGTACACCTATGAATTAAACCCATGTCTTAACATTAATTATAAAAATACATGCTTCAGTATGCCAGGAAGAGTGCCAACTCAATGTATTTTATGTTAATTTTTCTAGTTGGATCCCCTAGCTTGACTAAAATTCACAAAGTATTGCTTACAGTAATAATTATAGTTGGATTTCATGGAATATACTGTATATCTACTTTTGTCTTAAATATTATAGTAATTCAGGCTAGATAGTTATGTATCTAGATCAAATACAGCACACTCAGTATAGCAAAGCGCCTCATTTGCCATAACTTCCTTGCCTTAAATAAGGCCTCCTCAAAGTAATTCAGACAGCTACTGGCATGATCTTGAATGCAGTAGTCAACAAGATTGATCAGTTTCCAGGTAGTGAAACTAGACCTTAACAACAAGAGTTTGGTTTCAAATGTTTGACTATTTGGGAAATAATTCTATATTTCCTAATAGTTCACAAATTAATTAGCACATACATAGATAAACCAGTGTTATGAGTTGTTTCACAGTTCAGCTCCCCATTTTCAAAAAGGACCTTATAGGTGAATTGCTTTCCTTTTTCCATGCAGTCCTAACACAGGAAATTCTTTAAACCCTAATTAGATAATTTCAGGAGTATGTGAGCGAGCAAAGGAAGCGTAGAACAGGGAATCTTCCATTTTTAAGAAGTAGTCCAATGTAACATTGGATGTTGCATTATCTCTTGCTGCACTCTGACAAACAAAACAGCTTTGACTGTGGCTGCAGTTTACAAGGATGGAAGCCAACAGAAAGTCAGGATTGAACAGTTTTACTCAGTAAGAATACCTTTGACATAATACACAATTTCAGAACTCTGATAATAGACTTTTTTGTCTCTCTAGACACACCAGAAATATCATCACAGGGTTCTCCTGGTTTTGGCAACAGATTCCTTACCTCAAGAATGGCCAGAGTACTCCTTTATGTGTGTATGTTTTTAATCTGCCAATTCTAGGAAGAATGCTGAACAAGATCTCAGTGAAAGAAGTACAGGTAATTTTTTTAGCATATCACTGGCCTTTCAGGATTCTCATTTAATATGCCTCTTGTCTTTGTTAGCAAGCCATATGCCTTGGGTTTGTCTGGGATTTGAAAATTGCTTTTCACATGGAATAAGAATTTGGGCTTAAATTTGATTACTTTCATCGTTGCTTTTTATACTAGATTCGGAAGTAGTTTGTGAATATACACAGTGTTCAAGTTTTGTGCCTCAAAATTGTTATTGTATAGGTTGATTTCCATCATTACGCTGCCTTCCTCAAGCTAATGAATTCCAGACTTCTGCATAATGTAAAATCAATAGTTATGCTTATCTTTTTCCAGGCAAGCTACTAAATGCTTTGCAAGGATTTTGAAAATGTGGTTGTATAAATACATGGTAACAAGATATTCTCAATTGTGGCTCCTTGATTGATGACATTCCTTTGAATCCTTTGATTTCTATCATTTTAACTGGCCTCCACATTGATGATATTTTTTGTAAACCAACGTTTCTTGTATTTAGGGAGATTAAATAGCTGATGTTTCTGCTTTCTCTTATTATGTAGTATATACTATTAATTACGTGCTGCAATTGTCATGCTGCTTTAAAGTATCTTTTGACTGGTGTAAGTTACATATTGGATAATCTGGTGAAGAATGAAATATAAATACTTTCGACATTGAAGGTCTGTTGGTCTAAAGCCTATGAATAGATACCACTTATGAAGCATTGCATTCCTGGCTTGGACTATATCTGTGACTTCTCCTTGCAAGCCCTGAAACTCAGATCACTGGACTTGTTGACAAACCTCAGTGGAGGCCCCTAAACCTCAGAGGGGATTTTGAGTTGTTTGTTTTTTGGACGTATCCAGGCAAAACTTTTATTTTCAAGACTGGTTTGTTTTGGCTGTAAGTTTGCTTCGCTTTTGGTTATCCATATGGTCATGAGCCAATTATACTGGGCTAAGCTTGCAGCTGGGGGTTAGCTGAAAACCTGAAACGGAAATGTTGAGGGAACAGACTGAATAAATCTCTCTACACCAACCCTGACGTGTGGGTGATTGATTGGGGGGCAGCACATTCTACGAAGTTTAGTATGTGCTATTTTTAATCTGAATGAAGATGAATATATATTTCTGGATGAATACACACACACACACATACGTCAACTGCAGCAAGTTTACCATACACTCAAAAGAAGAAAAGTTTAGCTGATGGTGCATTAATCCAAAAAGAAATTTGTTTTATGGTTTCAATTACACATTAATCTTTAAAATCCTCTGAATTCGCATGTTTGTTTGCATTCACATGTTTTGGCCTTTTTCCATATTTACCACACATGATAAAATGTCTTTTGTGTTGTTAATATTTCCAGCAAAGATTATCTTTATGCATATTAAACAATTTCTCCGGTGACACAAATTAATTAGCACATATATCAATGATAACATCATTTGATAAAAGATCTCTTTTAGGGCTAAAACATAATGTAAATGTCGATGCTTTCAACAACATATTTTCCCATTGATTCATTTGTATATTGTGTCCAAAGGTTTTAGCCTATTTTAACATACATACTTATTCTTCAGTCTCATATTTCAAAAATATTTTTTATATTTTACTAATAATATGTTTATCATTTGTACAGGATTCTATTTCAAACTTAGTTTTGCAATGTTCAAAACCATAAAATGTTTTTATCTACTTTAAAGCTTTCTGATATGTAAGAGACAAACATAAAGAAAACAATTGATATGTATATCCTTCTATTGTCAAATCTTCTCTAGATTTTATTTTACAATCCCCTCTAGTATATCACAGTAAGATAGCATTTATATTTACTTACACTTTCCTATATATAAAATGCTTTTTGTGTTGAAAGTCACAAAATTGTTTTTGTGTACAACCTAGATTTACATTTTTTCATTACTCTAAAAATGGCCTGCTTGACATGATTTTAGAAATCTACATTAACTTTAGTTCATAAGTATCCATGCCACCCAAATCTCAAATCATGTCCTTCTAACTTCATTTGCCTTGTATTTCTTAGCAACACCCATTCAAAACAGGTATTGTCTGAAAAAAGAATAACATTCTAGGTAAAACATTTTTCTTATTCACAAAAATTCTCACTAACAGTGCCAGTTGTGCTTTATCTTGTCTTAACATATTTTTAACTTCATTCCACATTTTAACGTAGTTATTTTCAGATAACTTTGTCACAATAATAACCAAGTATTTTACTTTCTTCTCAATCTTAAAACTCCCTTTATTCAGTAGTTGTTTGATTTTGTATCTTTTTTTGTTAACATCTTTGTTTTCTATTTGTTAATCTTGAATCCAGGTAACATTCCAAATTGTTTTAATTTACTCATTAAAAGTTTGACTAAGAGCTAGTTTAGTCTAGTGATTAAGGTACAGATTAGAAACTGGGAGACTGTGATTTCTAGTGCAGTATTATGCATGAAAGCCACCTGGGTGACTTTGAGCCTAACCCATCTCATATGATTGATATGTGAGAAGAAGGAGGAGAAAGAAATATTAGATATTTTTGCTGCCATGAGTTATTTCTAAAAATAATAAGGTATATTAAAAAAGCAGGACAAGTATAGATAAATAAACAAATTTCCTTTAAAGAGTTTGCCCAAAACCAAGTTCAAGTCATCCACAAAATATCTTACTTTATCTGATATTTTTTAATTTTTATGCTTATAATCCTCTTATCTTTTGTCTCTGTTCATTATTTCAAGAACTAAAATAAAGAGAAGAATGGGCAATCTTATTCCATTTTGCATTTCAATATATCTCATATGGTTTGATTAAATCTCCATTAACATTTATTTGTGCTGTCTGTGAAATATAAATATATTTTACCTACTTTATAAAATTCTCTGCAAAATTTATATATTCCAGAATTTTAAAAAATTAATTCAAATTTATTTCCATTTGTCTTATCATTAACACAAAGAACTGTTGTTGTAAAATCTTATTTGTGAAGAAATGCCTGTGTTCCTTGAGGAAAGCTTTAATTCTTCTTTTCTTTTGGTCCTGTCCAAAATGTTTTGTGTTTCTTTTGCCTCTTTTTCTTATTTTCAGAGTTATGTTTTATCAAGTAACCTCTAATAAAGCGTTTAGTTTCATTCTAGACTATTCTCAACAGTGGTGGGGTTCCATTTTTTTTACTACCGGTTCTGTGGCCATGGCTTGGTGGGCGTGATGTGGCTTGGTGGGCGTGGTTTGGCTTGGTGAGCATGGCAGGGGGAGGATACTGCAAAATTCCCATTCCCTCCCACCCCACTAACCTGCTTTCCAGCTCAGTTCTCCTGTGCAGGGCAACAAAAGAAGACCCAGCCAATCAGCTGGGATTCAGGAGGCAGAGAATAGATAGGGGTGGAGCCAGTCAGAGGTGGTATTTGCTGGTTCTCCAAACTACTCAAAATTTCTGCTACCAGCTTTCCAGAACTGGTCAGAACCTGCTGAATACCACCTCTGATTCTCAAATCAATATGTTTAAGTGTTTTGTTTTTTTAAAAAACCCTTTAATTTCTTTTCACAATTCTTAACATTTTCTTCTTTCTGAAACAGTCGTTAAATCAGTCTCCAATTAAAAGAACCAGATTCCAATTATAAACCAGAATCACAATATTATGATGTGAAATCAACTTTTTGTCGATTCCCTTGCTTTGTTAATTCAGTTTTTAAAAAATAATTAGGGAATGATTGGAAACAATTAAGGATCAGTGGATATCAAGAAAGAAAACTTATTTCAGGAAAGATTTGATGAAATGACCAATCTCACTACTACTACCTGAGACAATACCAAAGAACAATTTTTTCCAGCGGAGTTTCTAAGACTACTGGCGAGATCATTCACAGACTTATTTTGAGTAAACATATTGTGGCTCTCAATTTAATACTCCTTTCTGATTCAGCAGTGTGTTAGCTTTCTTTTGTTTTTGGAGGCTAGTGTTAAGGAATTGTAAAAAGATGTAGCATTTTATTATGTGCCATTTGGTCTCATACTAACAATTTTTTTTGGGGGGGGGGGTTATTGCAGAAAAGCAACAATTTCATAATACTAAGCAGTTGTAATGTAGAAAGTACCATAGTAGCCTGATAATTAACTTAAAAGATAATTATCTGCTTAGCAGAGGTCAAGGGGAAGAGATTTGCATGGATGCTCTTGGTGACATCTGGGCTGAGGTGATTTTTATAATATAGAATTTTAGTTTGGTAATTATTACTTTTCATAGTACATAAATTAGTAGAGCAATCCTATATTATGACAAGGAATGATACAGTGACAACACAACTATCAGATGCATTGCTATGGCTAAAGCAGAAGGCAAGTTGGATAGAATCATTGTTTACTACAGCAGTTGTGAGATTATGGCAGGAGAATAAGCTGATCCATGTCTTAACATGCCTGAATACTATCAGGGTAATATTTTTAATGACAGGCGTTTCCACAAGCATACAACTGGACTTATAACAACATATGAAGATTAGTTGTGTACTACCTGCACCAACAATATCCTTTTTTTTTCTTCAGTGGTAATCACTATAAAGTGAGCATTTTTAGATATGATTGGAGCAGCATGAAACACCACTACATCTAAGTCTCATCTCAATTTTTCTGCCTTGAGCTGCTCTGCATATGTATTCCAGAAGTAAATTAATTTTCCCAGTGCATTGAAATTTCATTGAAACCCCCAACAGTCATGGGTCTATCAGAGTTGCTCACAGGGACAAAATGTTATATGTTTAACACGTTAATTTCATATCTTCTTTTGATCAGGGAGGTGCCCTATGAACTGTGATTTCAGAGACTTCCTGTTGTCATTGATGGACTACAAGATTATTTAGATTTACCATTTGAGATGATGATTTACAAGATGATTTAAACCCTTTTGAGAGCTATGTGCAATGAGATTTCATTTTAATGTATGCTGTTTAGTATACATTCAAAGTGACAATTTATGTTTTTGGATCAGTCTTGATTCTTCCACTAATGGGGTTTCTGTACATCTTATGATCCTATTCAATCAATTTCAATTTATGATGGTCAATGAAGTTGGGAGTTTTGTGTCCAATAACATGATCTGTCGATGGCTTGTAAATTCCTATGCCCTAGCAATCCTTAATTCTTTTCTTAAAAGCATACATTGGATCAGAATTGAGCAGTTATAATCTGGTCTCTCATCTCCTGTGGATGGGTAAGGCAATAGCTACTTATCTTCTCAGTTGTAGACAATTGTGGTGGAAGTTATTATCTTGAAGCATTGGAACTGACTTCAAGACTGACTAGTACATTTTAGATAATGCCAGCTACAAATACCTGCTCCTCAAAACACAAGCTATTATCTCTCCCAGAACTATTATCTCCATTCTGTCCTCAGGGATTTTCAATAACTATGAAAACTTTTTGGAAGAAAACTATTTCTATAATATCTTCAGGAAATGATGTGGTTCAATATCGGCCTGAAACTGCAAATGGATTTGATGAGGACTAATAAACTGAAGCTAAAGGAAAAAGGTGAATAACTTGCTTATTGTACAGAGTCCAGTAAACAGATTAACAAAGGTAATGTCCAAATAGAATTTTTCAAGACCAAAAATATTTGTACATAAAATTATGACATAAAATAAAACTTGATTGTAATTTCAAGGAAATTGTTGTTTGGAATGGAATGACACTTCCCAAATTGTAATATTGTTGGAGGAATATTTTTAGATCCAAATCTCTTTCTGGCCTTCCCGTAGCTTCAGTTGTGCACTTTCATGTTACAAGGTTTAATTACTGCAGTATACTCTGGGGCTGCTTATCTTTATTATTCAGAATCTTCAATTTGTAGAAAATTAAACCTGAGAGATGTTATCCATATATTGATAAGAGGCAAATCTGTAGCATCTTTAGGAAATGCACAACTTTTCTGGCTTCTTGTCTCAGTTGATAACAAGGTGAACGAGGAATAAATATACTGAGGTATTCATTGTAACTGCAAGGTTGCAATAGTCTTCCCATTCTTTGCAGAGTTTTCGCTGCAAAAAATAAGTAGAAAAAATAAGTAGCTCATTTAGGGATGATGCTGATCAGGACAACCTTTATTAGCTTTGGCTGATATACCAACTTTGTTTATTTTAGCACACTCTCTGAAAATAGCTGTGCAGTTATTGGTGATTCAGGTTTGAATGTTTTAGTAAGCTGTTTTTATGGCTCTAGTTCACAAGTTAATATTTCTACAAAACGCAAAAAGCAAAGGCTAGCATTAGAAAGTTTCAAAGAACTGTATTGGGAGATTGTTCATTTCTGAGCAGAATAGTTACTTATAAAGGTCTACTTAGTCTCACTGTTATCCTAGATAATGATCTCGACTACTTGAAGTCATCTGGGAAGTTTGCCTATAGTAACTGCTGGATTGTCTAGCAATGATTTGGAGATTGGGCGTTGGTTCTTACCTGATACGCCTCTTCTCGTGGAACTGCGTAGAGCATCCAGAGAGTGGGAGGTGCTTCAGTCTTCACTTCTCACAGGCTGAGCTGAAATTGAGGAACGCCCTCCTCCTCCACGTGGCTCCTCCATGCGTTCCTCCCAGTTTTATCGAAGACGAGAGGACAAACCCCCCCCCTCTATTCTTAAGTATTAAACAGCATGAACTACAACATTAGAAATCATTGGCCGAAACAGGTTTTTCCCCCTTTACAGACGTACCAACAGGGTGGGGCTGGATGCTCTTCGCAGTTCCACGAGAAGAGGCGTATCAGGTAAGAACCAACGCCCATTCTCCGTAGAACTGCTGCGAGCATCCAGAGAGTGGGACATACCAAAGCCAGTGTGTCCTACGGGTGGGAGTCCGTCTGGATTGGAACTTCCCCAGGATCTCTAACCACTTGCTGCAAAACTCGCCTGCCAAAAGATGCTTCAGCTGAGGCGTAAACATCAATCTTATAATGTCTTATAAAGGGAGATGGGGAAGTCCAGGTGGCCGCCGGCAAATATCAAGAATAGACGCCTGAGTAGCCCAGGCTGCTGAGGTAGCTGCACTTCTGGTGGAGTGAGCGGTAACCCCACTAGGAACTGGAATACCTTGAACTAAATAGGTTTTGGATATGGTAGCCCTAATCCATCTGCCTACCGTGGACGGAGAAACCTTATAGCCTAGTGTCTTTGGCTGAAAGGACAAAAAGAGAGACTCTGTCTTCCTGATGGACTGCGTGTGAGAAATGTAAATACGCAAAGCCCTTCGAACATCAAGGGTGTGCCACTGCCTCTCTTGCTCGTGCAGAGGCTTCGGGCAAAAATTAGGCAGGACCAACTCCTGCGCCCTGTGGAACAGTGAATTAATCTTCGGCATAAATGCTGGGTCTGGTCTCAAAACCACTCGATCTGAATGAAAAATGCACAGATCTTTTCTTACGGATAGAGCTGCAATTTCAGATATCCTTCTAGCCGAAGTAATAGCCACCAGAAAAACTGCTTTAAATGTAAGAAATTGAAGTGACGCCTCCCTGAGAGGCTCAAAAGGAGATCTAGTCAAGGCCAGGAGAACTTTATTAAGGTCCCATTTCGGGTACCTATGCACTACTGACGGGCGCAAATTAGAAGCCCCTTTAAGAAAAGCCTTAATTCGAGGATGGTGGGAAAGGGGACCGAAAGGACCGCCAGCAACCACCGTTGAGAGCGCCGCTACCTGCCTCCTTAAGGTGTTAGGCGATAAACCTCCATCTAAGCCATCTTGTAAAAAGGCCAGGATCTGTGCAACTGAAGGAGAGCGTGGGTCGATGAATGATTTGTGGCACCAGTTACAGAAACTTTTCCAGGTTGCATCATAAATGCGAGTGGTAGAAGGTCTTCTAGCCGCCAAAATGGTGTTAATGACCTGTGCTGATAAGCCTTCCTCAATCATCCTTTCCCGCTCAACCTCCAAACGGCCAACTGTAGCCACTGTGGCTCTGGATGGAACAGCGGGCCTTGCGACAGCGAAATCTGATCCAACGGAATCCTCCATGGCGGAGATACTGACAGATTGCGGAGGTCCGCAAACCATGGCCTCCTGGGCCAATAAGGTGCCACCATGAGGATCTCTGCTTTCTCGGCTATCAATTTTCGAATCACCCTGGGGATTAATGGAAGCGGAGGGAAGGCGTACAGTAGCCCGGGAGGCCACGGGCAACGCAATGCATCGTGATTCTCTGCTCCGCTGGAGGGATAACGGGAGAAGAACCTCGGTGTTTGCGCGTTGAGCGGAGACGCAAAAAGGTCTACTAGGGGCTGACCGAACCTGACTGCTGCTTCTCTGAACAGATGTGGGTGTAGGCGCCACTCTGCCTGATCCAGTGTCGCCCTGCTGAGCCAGTCTGCTTGGACGTTGGAGGCCCCAGAAATGTGCTCCGCTCTGATGGATAAGAGGTGCGCTTCTGCCCATCGACACAGTCGTTCGGCCTCTCTCATGAGAAGGGAGGAATGGGTGCCCCCTTGCCGATTGATGTGGGCCTTGGTTGTAGTATTGTCCGTTAGGACCAGGACATGGCGCCCCCTTACTTGATGAAGAAATGTTCGCAGAGCCAGGTACACTGCACGAAGCTCCAACCAGTTGATACTTCGACTTCGCTCTGAACGGTTCCAAACTCCCTGTGCTGAGAGAGACTGGAGATGGGCCCCCCATCCGGAAAGACTTGTGTCTGTCGTGAGAACAACCCTTTGAGGTTCCTGAAATAGCTGACCTCTGTTGACAGATGGTCGCATCCACCACAGGAGGGAAGCGAGAACTTTCGGCGGGACCTTCACTATAAACCTTGACGTGCTCCTTCCTGAACGCTGATATGGCAGGAGGAACCATTGCAAAGATCTGGAATGCAAGCGAGCCCATGGAATAATGGAAATACAGGAAACTAACTTCCCTAGCAGTTTGGATAAATTGAGTAACGATGCTTTCCCGGTCCACCGGATATCTCTGATAGTGGTGCGGATACTAATAAGTCTCTCCTGAGAGAAAAAGACCCTTCCTTCAACAGAGTCAATCACAGCCCCTAGATGAGATATACTAGTGGAAGGAGTAAGCTGACTCTTTTCCCAGTTCACTAAGAACCCATGGGACTGAAGTACCGAGAGGGTATCGCTAGTATCGCTCTCGGCTTGATGTTGGGAAGGGGATACAACCAGGATATCATCAAGGTAACAGTGGATCCGGATGGGAATTTGTCTGAGGTGAGCTGCAATAGCCGCCAACACCTTAGTGAAAGATCTCGGGGCTGAGGCTAGACCAAAGGGGAGGGCTACATACTGGAAATGCTGATTATTATAACAAAATCTGAGATATTTAGAATACGAGGGATGAATGGGAATATGGAGATAAGCCTCGGAAAGGTCAATTGAGGTAAGCCAGTCTCCTTCTCTAATGCCATGTAAAATCGACTGCAGAGTCTGCATTTTGAATTTATGGCGTACAATGAAACGATTTAACCTCTTAAGATCTAAAATGGGTCTCCATCCCCCGGAATGTTTAGGCACCAAGAATAAAAGTGAATAGAAACCCCTTCCCTCTTGGGAGAGGGGTACAAGTTGAATAGCCCTAATATCAGAGAGATGTTTGATGGCAGAAGTCATAAGAGCCCGTTTAGTAGGATTCCTAGAAATGGGTGAAACCCTGAAATGTTCGGGGGGAGGAGAAAGAAACTGCAGGGTCAAGCCAAAGCGCACTGAATCTATAACCCAAGTATCAGAGGTGGATTCCTCCCACTTGTCTGCAAAATGTCTGAGGCGGCCGCCTATAGAAAGAAACCCTGCAACGCTACCTGGGCCGGCGGGCCGTTCTACTCCCGGAACCCCTGAAGGACCTTCTGTAGCTGCCCCCTCTCTTGCCTCTGTCTCCCGAGGCGCCCCGGTCCTGGTAGGACGGCGAAAATGAGGGAGAGCCCTGAAATCTAGGAGAGAATGATGACTGGAAGGAGGGACGAAAGGAGCCCCTCCGAAAGGACTGGGAACTCCTGGCTTCCTGCCTACAAAAAAGTGAAGGCAGAAACTTTTTCTTATTTCGGGTCTCCAGGAGTAATGGCTCCAGAGCGGGCCCGAATAATTTCCCTTTTACTATGGGGGCTGAAGCCAACTTAGACTTATTTTTAATATCAGCCTGCCAGTGTCGAAGCCAAAGCAATCGTCTGGCAGAAACATGGGAAGAAATAGCTCGGGATGAGAATTTAACCGAATGAAAGGTAGCGTCGGCTGCAAATTCCGCCGCTGCCGTGATCTTTGCAATATCTTGATAGGCTCTGGTATCAGCTGGGGAAATGTGTTGCTTCAGCTGTCTGAGCCACCTGATGGAGGATCGGGTGAAAAAGGAAGCGGCCGTAGCCGACCGGATAGCCCAGGCATCAGCGGTGTGAGCCCGCCGGAGCGCCATCTCCGCTCGCTTATCCTCCGGCTTCAGTGCCTCTATTGCATCGGTAGGATTGGAAGAAGAAGCAAGCCTTATAATTGGATCATCTACTTCCGGGGTATCTAACATAGCTGAGAAATCCGAATCCAGGGTAAACAACCTCTTGTCCTGACTAGAAGGGGCCGGAGAAGGACCCACCGAGGCCAACTGCTTTGCTACCAGATCTGAGAAGATTGGGGGGGCCGGAATAATGTCTGCTGCCACTGTCGGCTGTCTAAACATAAGGTCATCAGGACCTTCTGGACTCGATGGAGGGGGTTCAGAAGGAGGCTGAGAGGCCAGACCTGAAATGTTCTTTGCCTTAAATAGCAAGGACTTAAATAAATGGGGTTTAAAAAGACCAACAACAGCCGGTTGTTCAGGAGAAAGACCCTCATCTTCCGACATTTCTCCCTCCATTAGGTCCCCCTCCAGAAAGGGTTCCGAATACTGTAAAGAACCTCTGTCAGAACCTTCGTACTCTCCGAATGGTTCAAGGCCCACTCCCTCTTCTTCTTGGGTATCCTCCCCCTCTGGGAATGGAACATCCATGTGAGGAGGTACCTGACCATGCTGTGACGCTGGTGCAGAAGGAGATCTCCCGGATAAAGACTCAGCCTCGGGAGTCCTCCCTCGGGCATCCGGTCTAGCGAGCTGCTGCATTCCTTCAGCTATACCTTGACGGATGGCAGACTGCATCCATTCTCTGATGTTCTCAGGTACAATAATTGGAGCAGGATCCTCAGAGCGTAGACCTGCAGCGGTTGGCGTAAATGTCGCCTCTGGTACACGGGAAGGCTGGCGGCCTCGGGTGGAAGTACTGCCCCTAAAGGAAGATGGTTGGCTTGGCAGGGGGGGGTAGAAGGGAAGGCAGATGTTATAGAGTGAGACTCTTTAGCTCGCTTGCTAAACTCCCTTTCTAGGGCCTTATGACGTCGTAAGGCATCTCTTTGAGAAGCACTGGAAGAATCCTTGTCCCTTCTGCGAAGGTAGTGCGTCTTAGACTTGGCCTTCAGAGAAGAGCCAGTAGGATTAGCCTCTGCCATGGTATTGAAAGAAAAATGGCGGTTGGCACGCCTAGGAGTTCGGCCTACAAACGTAAACCGATTTTCCTAAAATTGGGTCACGTCCCCCTTTTTGAAATAATTTTTTTTAAAAAAAAAAAAAACCTTATCCAATAAAAAAACAGAAAACAAATCTAGCAATTAAAATACAATTCTGAATATATACACTTGCTATTAAATACAAAAAAGGGGTTAGGTTCAAGTAAGGAAAACCAAATAGCCCCAAAAGGTACTGCAAATAATAATAGTAATAATAATAATAATTCCAAATAGACCAAATGAATGCTGAGGCCAAGCAAGTGTGAAAAGGCAAGATAAGAAAAAAGGAGATAGGCCTCTATAGGCAGCCCCCCAACAACATGGAGAGTACGTGCCTGCGCTTCTGAACTAGCTGCGAGTCAAGGAATAAAGCCAACAATATTCACACTAAGAGAGACAGCAGGGCACAGGACCACAGTGCTCTCACAGTAAAAATAAAGGCTCCACGCGGCCTGACGGTCCCGCTAAGGGCCTACAAAAGACCTCGCAGCTCACTCTCAAGGTAAAGGAAAAAAGGCCTTACTTGTTAGGAAAAACAAAATGGCGCCGGCCACGAGGCGTGCCCAAAATGTCCGCCCGGCTCAGAACGCACAGCTCAGAAGCGCACCAGCCCACCGCAATTTCAAAAAAAGGAAGGAAAGAGCTGGGAGAGGAAGCGTTGCTTCCTCTGAGGCGTTCTAGGGGGGAAGACGCAATTTGCGCTTTTAAAATACAGCGCAGGGCCCAGCGGCTGAGCCCAGCACGCTTGGAACGGCAGAGGATAGACTAGAAGGGGTGGGGGTGGGGAAAAAGGCTCCAACCCCTAACTTCCCTCCTGGGAGCGAAATCGCTCCACCAACTAAATTTGGGATCGCACTAGCCTTGCAGGGAGAGGAAAGAAAAAATGAATCAAACCTGATCCAACTTTCATCGATCACCTGAAACGGCCAAGGAATCAGAAAAAGCTGCCTGCTTCTCGAAGGCTGAGCTAAAACTGGGAGGAACGCATGGAGGAGCCACGTGGAGGAGGAGGGCGTTCCTCAATTTCAGCTCAGCCTGTGAGAAGTGAAGACTGAAGCACCTCCCACTCTCTGGATGCTCGCAGCAGTTCTACGGAGAAGGGCCTTCTTTGTAGTTCATCTGATCTCTGAAAGTGGTCTCTGATGAACTGAAGCAGCTGATCCTCTATTTCACATTTAATGAAGCACATGTGTATGTACAGTGCATGTGTGTGTGTGTATGAATATAAATGAAGGTTGAGACTTCTAATTGTTGATTAAACTTCATTTCTAATACTTTATTTTGATTACCATTACAATGTTTTAGAATATGAGACAATAATTTTATAATTGCAAGTATAAAATTAATTATAAAATTAATTTTAAGATGTCTTATGTCAGTTTTATGTTTTTATTGTAATCAGACATGGGAGTTTAGTTTCTGGTGGTATAAAAATGTTTTACTTTTATTTTTTTAATTAAAATCTCTCTCTGATATTTATTAGAAGAATGCTTAGTTTTTGCTGAATTGTCCTTGCTATCTTTATGAAAAATCTAATACAGTAGGTTTTGTAATTAATATATGCCAGTTTTGTTTTGAAACAAAATAAGAATATTCAGTAAAAAGAAAGTAGCCTATATCATTTTTGGAAGTATTTTAATGTTCAGTTCACATAAAAAAGTGAAGCATTATAATGTTGTGCTATACTGCTATGGCAGATAAAGAAAAAAAGATAGGGTTAGTATTGTCAAACAATTGAATCAAATTCTCAGTTCTATACAAATCAAAAGCTCCAATATAACTTTTGCTAATCAGTGTGACCAAAAAGAAGGCTTGTGTCTTGTCTGTATCTAGGGTTTCACCGTTCAAATGTATCAGGTATCTCTCATTGTGTATAAAACTTAAGAAGCTCAGAGCAGCAGATCCTGGGGAAATTCCTTTTATAATGCACTGTAGAAATAATTGTACACAGAATATAAAAGACTTGGTAACACAACTTTGTATGATCTCAAATTAAGTTTATATATGAGAATTGTGTTTATATACTGGGTGCAGAATCAATATATTTACCACGTGTTAATATTCCTTTGTTATGTTATGAATAAATTCAATTAGTTCACAGGGCTGCCATTTTAAATTGGTTGATTTATCAATGAAGCCTTTATTTGATTAATTGGTGAGGTCAAATTTAATCAATGACACTGTTTTAAGGTGCTATATGATTATTTTTTGAGGCTACTATGGTTGTGGTATGTTTTTTAATAGAAAAGAAAAAGAAAAATCATATATATCTTTGATAGATGAGTTGCATTTTAATAAATGTTCTTATTTTCTTTTATTAGTTTGAAAAAGCATATCTACTATGCTCATAACTGTTTACAGGTAGTGCTCAATCTGTGATGGGAATTGGGACTGGAATTTCCATCATTGATGATATAATAAAGCTTGACATGACTTGACCATATCACTTAATAATGGCAATCATGGCACTCCCCATTGCTGTTGTTAACTGAATTTAATCAGTTGTTAGCCCAGGATCCATCCCAATCTAAAACATTCATGACTTGATCTCTTCCAGTCTTGAACCTTGGTAGAAGGTAAGGGACTGCCTTCTATTTAATTATTTCCAATCTTCTGTTGTTTCCCATATATGTCCTTTTGGTTGCCCTGCATCCCAGCTTGCCCCAAAACTGTATGGCTCTGGGGCTGCTTGCCACACTGCAGATCAGGGGCTTCTTGGCATGTTGCAGTTCTGCGGTTGTGAAAAAGCATCTTCCTGCAGCCCTACACTTTGCTGCTCTCAGCTCCCCTTTATCATTGTTTTGCTCCCACTGCTTATGGGACATGTCTTGCCTGGCCCTTCATGACCTGAGTTGGGCCTGTAACAATCTGGGATAAGCCCATGACCACCAGCTAATTAACTCCTGGGATGCTTCTGAGGCCACACCCAGGAATTGCAGAACTAACCTTAACCCTAACCTCTAGAACCATGATTTTGGGAAACTCCACTGCCAGCCCTCCAGCAGCTCAGGCAGGGATGTTGCTGCACAGCAGGGAGGCATACTAGCAACAGTCCCAACTGATCCAGTGAGCCCAGCTTCAGAAGCTGGGTCTCACAGAAACTTGTTGAGCAAGGCCCCTGAAAGGCAAAAGAGACTCTCTGATAACTGCTGGCACCCATCTCCCCTACCCTAGGATCTTGGCTGATGAAACCCCGAAACCTAACTAGACATATTTCAAAGAGGGAAACCTTTCCTTTGTACTCAGCCAAGTCTTGGTGATGCATGCCAGGTCAGTTCACTCTTCCTCAATGAGATCTCGAATAAAGGGAGAAGTTGAGTGAAGGGCAGCAGAAACATAGAGCATAGGGAGCCAAAAAAAAAGAGATGAGGGAAAAACAGGTGGGAGTTGAAGCACCTGTCCCTATGTGAGTGCAGGTAAGCTGTCAAATATTTAAACTTTGATTAAATGTATGTGAGGGTGCTGCAATGACCATAACTTTGAGGTATAGTCCTGTTTGTTCAGCATTGCTGTAACTTCAAACACTTATGAATGAATGGTGGTAACTCTATGACTATCTTATTTATGCACTTTAAATCAGATTCAGAACATATGCAATCAATATTCAGGTCAGTTAAATTGAGTTGATGAATTTTCATTCATTGTCAACTCTAACTGCAGATTTGTTGCCAAATCAGTTCAGAAACTTCAGTGAATTGAATAGTACACTAAAGTTCTGATTATAGTAAGCTGAAGTCAACAGTGATCATAGGTTTTTAGAAATCAGTATTCTTACCACAGAGGCAAGGATGAAGATCACCAGAAAGAATGTATTTGCTATTTTTGAGAGATTCTAGGGAGTGTCAGGGGTCAGCTAGCTTCCTGTAAAATTCTATTTGTACTGTTGGGTCTTAATTGAGATTCCAGGTAGTCCTCATTAGTATAATTGGGGAAAAGAACTAAACATAATCATAAAACAAAGAATCATGTGATCAATCCTACTTGTGAGTTCAGTTGCATTCATGCTGGTTGTGGCCATAAAGGTAATTGAACACACTTGATGTCTTGTGTGACTCCTGGTGACTTTCCCTTTGACTTTGCTTGTCATAAGCCAGCAGTGAAGGTTGCAAATGATGATCACATGATTATAAGACTCTGTGACTGTTGGAACAGTGCAATAGCCACAACTACAAAGATTTAAGTCTCCTTGTTTAGGGCTGTTATAACTTTGAATGTTTGCTCAGTGAGATGATTCTGCACTTCATACTGACAGATTACTTCTCCAAGTAGATTTAGGTAGATGTTAAAGAACAAAAGAAAGATATCAGAGCCCTGAATCACTGTGAAAGTCAGAGATTTAGGAATAAATTGGTCTCCTCTTCTGTGGCACCAGCTGAAATTGCCCCTGTAAGAAGGCAAAACAGAGCCCTCACTAGGCTTGTCTAGAAGGATATCATGGTCGATGGTATTGAAGGCTGCTGAGAAGTCAAGAAGAACAAGTATTGATGTAATATGCAATCTGACCATAGGTCATCACTGATCACTGATCTTCAGAAAAATAAGCTCTTCCCCTTCTTAAGAAAAGTTTTGCCTGAAGAAATTTACTATTAACAGCTATTTATTTAATGTGACATTTAAATTGAAAATATGCAGATACTATACTGCAATTCAGTGCTTTGTCATCGTTCCTACCGTAGGGAAAATATGGTAACAACTTTTTCAATATACTTGGCCATGTGCACTAGAAGGAAAAATCATTGAGGCATATAGAACTTCAGTATACATTTCATATAATATTTTTCTCAATTTATATAGTTTTTATAGGGAATGAGAGGAATCTTGTTATTTCTTATATGTCAGATGAGTGTGTGGAAATGACCAAAAGTGTTACTGCTGTTTTGGCTTCTGCTGATGCACACAACAATATAAGCTTCTCAAAATGAATTAGAGGTATATCATTGTATTTTAAGTAAAATATTCCATTGCGGCTATTTTGTATAATTTTCTGTCTCTTCTTTATTTTCTTTCTAGTGCTTACATCTGATCATGGAGTGTAATAAAGTTTATCTGTTCTACCTAGTCCAGTATGCTTGTTCTTATTAGATTTTCCAGAAAGTAATGCTGAAAATTATATTGTTTCTGACACTGGAGTAATATATTGTCAGTATAACTTGTGTGTCACTCTATGAGGAGATGAGCAATTTCTAAAATGATAAATAAAAACAAATAACTGTAATGAGCTAGCAGTAACTAGGAGCCATTAATAATTTTATCCTTTAAAAATTATCTAATTTCTTTTTCATGTCATCCAAATTGTTGGCCATCACTATTTCTGGGTTTAGGTTCATTAGATGATTACAGCTCCTAATATTAGGATAATGGTAGAACTTGTCTCTGCCCACCATGTGTATAACGTATGATTTTACATAATCTCTTCTTATCTTACTCTCCCCTTTTCTGTTAAAAAGTCTCAAGCATGACTTAGCTTATTTTATAAAGGAATTGAGGTAGCCCCTGGTCACTTTGGTAACACTCTACATATATTATCACTTTCCTTTATTGTAACTTTTTAGAATTTTGCAACATGGTTCATAGATCCTATATAAAGTGAGTAATACCAGTTACATAGGTTCATCAGTTGGTAACAGTATCTTATGATAAATCGTTTACTAAAGATAGCTCAGAAGTTTACATTTTTTAGAGCTCAGTAATGAATAGAGTTGAAAAAAATGAATTTGAAGTTTAAAAGCCAAATAATGAGATTGAAGTACACTTTAGTACTTGAAGTACAAAACCTTCTGAGTTAAATTTTATGTTATGGTTGCTCACATTGCTGTACATATTTGAAGTAATTAGAAGCTGGACTTTCATCTCTTTATCCTACGCCACTCTATGTAGATTAAAAAACACAACATGAACTGAAGCCCCGTTGAGAATTGCCTGGGTCTATGTCAAGATGGTTGCAATCAGAAAGTAATTCAGAGTGCTGGCAATGGAGATGATTGATTCCAGCAAAATGATGAGTAGGAACCAAAACAAATTTTAAACCCAAAGCCTAGTTTTGCATTTTAGACTTTTCAGTTCAAATTAGACATTTTGATTTACCCTGATTATCTCTTGCTAAGCTTCAAAATAGCACTTTCCGCTGTCACAAGTAATTTTCATATTCCACATTTATTCAAAATGAAGACAACCCTGAATTTAAGATATCAGGGGAAGTGCAGAGACAGACAACAATATATCTAAATGTAGTAAAAAACCGTATACAGTGACCAGCTTGTTTTATCTTATTAATCAAGGATGCTAACTCTAGGTAAAATCATTTCTGGGCATTCCTTTCTCCCTTAGAACCGGATAAATATCTGCATGCGTGTCCAAAGTTGTATGTTTCAATATATATCTGCTAGAAGCTACTCTCCCCAAAAAAGACAGCGACAAAACCAAACAGCTTTAGTTTTACCAGACACTTAAGATGATGCAACTCCTTCCATAAATATAATTAAATACAATTGATTATATTACTTTTTACATATTATCAATTTAAAAATTTATTGTATCTAGAATTTGTGCTTGAAGTAAGCAAATGTATAGAGGATAATATAAACAGACCTCACTTAAAAAAGGAAGAAATTCCATTTGTTTCTTTCTTTTTCTTTTTTTAGCATATTCAAGTATTCCATGCCCTTTCCAAAATACTTATTTATCCTTCATATCTTGTCTTTGAAGACTTTTATCTGGGAATTGAATGTGATTTATCTGCATGGCCAGAAAAAAATAAATCACATGAATTTCCTCAATGTGATCTCCTGAGTCGTGGATTCTTTGTCCCTATATAAAAGCTAGGGTTTCAATTTATTCAGGTGAGTGGCATCTCATTCTTCTATCCCTACAATAATAGATTTACTAGTTGCCTTTTTAGAGACTGTGTCAAAATTGATTTGTTCATGCCAAGTCAAATCTCTTTATATAGGGTTAAATACTGAATAATATATGTTTCAACAGTAACTGAGATGATTTTGAAGAATGAGATCTTTAGACTGAACTATCTACTGTAACTTGACTTCTTTGATTAGACTTCACCCTGAAAAGCCCACAAACCTAGTAGCTTCTAGCAGTGGAATCTCCATTGTCAATGACATGGGGAATTTCTACCTTTCTGTGCAGTTCGAGACAGCCCTGATTATTGAGTAAGTAGAGAGAACCTCATTGCACAATTATTGCAATTTTCTGTTTGTAATGCTGGACCTTGTTCTCTCAGCATTTTGGAAACTAATATTTTGAAATAATATCTACTTAACCAACTATTACTGAAACATTTTATATTTATATTTTCCCACATCATAATAGTTGTGCTTTTAAAGTTGTAGCAATGTTTCAGCAGAATCTCATCTGCCATCATCAGGCTTCTGTATAGTGTTCATCTGTGAGTCAGACTTTTACAGTGGTTTCAGATTTAAATTTGGGGCAGCCTATTGCTGTGCCAGAATGGTTTTTTCTTCCTACTGATTGGTTGGGAGTCTTGGTCTGTGTTTATTGGTCTTGGAGTTTGCTGTGTTCTGCTTGATTGGTGTTTCTAATATTTTCTGTCTGTTCTGTAGCATTTTTTGATTGGCTGGCAACATTGTGTTTCCTGTATTGGAGGCAATACAGAAGCCTGATGATGGCAGATGAGATTCTGCCGAAATGTCGCTACAACTTTAAAAGCACAACTATAATGACGTGGGAAAATACCTGAACAAAGCTGAATACCATACATATAGATACCTGTGAAAACTGAAGGAAAAAAAAAAAAAACACACACACAGATGCATACATGCATACATATATATATATATAATTGTTTTTCATTGTTTTACCCCTGAATCAGAAAAAGTAATGCATTCAAATTCAAAGCAAGAAATATGCAGTGTGAAATCAATAGAAATAATTATTGGTCTAGAATAATGATCCTAAATGTGGATTTTTATGTAACTGCCAGAGGAAAGCATTGAAAAACATGCTTAAGGTATTTCTTTTTAAATAGGCTTTTGATATCTAGCTGTGTTGCAAATTGTTTGGGTGAAAAAGAATGAAGGAGAGTATCTGGTAAATATCGTGGCAAGCTGTGAGTAATATGAATGAAAATACTCCATTCTGCATTGTCATATTTACCTGGAAGTGTTTTTCCAAACAATTGCTTTATAGTTTTTTTAAAGGTAAAATGTGATAATAGAAGATAGTGTTGGAAGTATGTGAGGTATGAAGTACCCTGGTATTATTGTAAGAGGATAAGGGACACTGTATTAGCCCCATTGCTTCCTTCTTCTTTACTATTTGCAATGGAAAATCTCTGCTGTTCATGTAGGCTCTTCACACAGTGAGGATTTTGAAACTCAGGATCCTGACATGGTAGAAAATCTCCATTGACAGATTTAAACAGTATACTGTAGTAGCACCATAACACACATACGTAGAACTAATAGTCCACTGAACTCAAATGAGATTTATTGCAAGGTGTTACCTTGTATTTGCTGGGCCCAGATTTTTTTACAGTCTGTCTTTCTAAGTGCATATGTACTTCCATGTTATATATAAAAGAATGGTTTGCATGTATGTATATATGTGAAGTGATTACTTAATTTTTTAAATGTAATATTTTATTTTAATCCAGAATCATTAAAGTTGTTATGGTTGTGGTTGTTTTGCTGTGGCTTCTTTAGTGGGGAAGATTTGAGGGAAATTAATAGTTTAGTCAACAAGTTAGGGAAGGCAGACTGTGTACATGTATTGTTTCCATTTCCATTTGCCTGTATTTGGGATGAATCTTCTGAAATGCAACAGAGTATTGGCTTTTCATATTTTCATGCAAATGTCATTTTTTTTACAGTTGACATTTGGCTCTACTACTTAAAAATTCACTTAGAAATTGATATGAATTGTAAAAATATTTATATGCTTCCTCTTAACATAATATAATTAGAATTAGATATGAAATGTGCGAAGTTTAAGACATGTAAATACAATTATGATGAGTCTTTTGTAATTATGTAAAACTTCCATATAAAACATAACCTGCTTGTTTTAACATTAAAAAAAAAGCATCTGAATGAAGTCTCAGCTTGCAACTCTTTATGATATAAAATCCCCTTTAAATCCATCTCAGCAAGTACGCAAGAATAATTCACAAATGATGCCATACTATTTAGAATTACATTTATTCATCAAGATCTTTCTAGCTAATGTTGGAAGGCTCATAATCAAATTAGCACATATTACAATTGCTCTTGACAGTGCACATGAAGTTACTCATTTGGTTGTACATTTTGAGGAAATGGAAAAAAATATTCAAGAAACCTTGATAATTAATGGTTGTGTGGTTTTATTGTCCATATTTCACAAGACTTAAAATGTTATTATTCAAGACATTAATGTAATCTTTTGTTATTACTTGATACATTAATGCAGTCTTTTTTTCTTTTATAAGTTTCTTGTAACTATACTTGAAAATTAATATGTATCAGATCAACAATACTTTCAAGTGTTAGAAACAACAATAGATGGAAAGTTATACATGACCCACTTTATTTGATAAATGTAAGGAGGGGGAGAAGATTACTATATTGCTCAAAATTAATATAACTAAGAAGCTTGAAGTATCTTTAAAAATATTATTTATTGTTATATTCATTGTTTTAGTTATCAGTGATAATGTCCACGGATACATTTCATATAAAAAACATATGAAATGTCTTTTTAGATAAATATAATCAGTGTAGATATTCAAAACTTTATCCTTCAGATTTCAAATGCAGTTATATGTTTCTGATTTCCATTTCTCCCATATTCTTTGTTATGCCAATCTTTTCATCTTGAATCTTCTTCAATAATTTTTTAAGAAAATAAATAAATTTGATAAAGTTATCCCAATTATCTTAAAATGAGCTTATTTCATTTTTATAATACCTACAATTTATAAAGATTGACTGTCTGAAATATAGACAAAAAGGAGTTTATGAAATGTGTTCACATATCACTGTACAGCATAGTTTTTGTTGCTGAATACTAAATATAGTTTGCTGAATACATTACAATTGACATAACAATTTAAGCCAGGCTTTCTGATACAGAGGTTCTGTGAGAGTGATTAAAAAAAAAAATCATTTACTGTGCAATGCTAGCATTTGCAGTGGTGGATATTTGTACCTGCCATGAGCTACTGGCCTGCTGTTTTGCTATTGCTGTAAAACATGTTTTCTGTACATCAAAAGTAAATTCTGTTGTGAAGTTTTAGTATTTTTCCCAATTTTTACGTAGGGTTTGAGACATGAAAGTTATTTCAAGGATTCCTTCAGGATAAAAAGGTTGAGAAAGGCAATGCTAAGCATTAAAATAAGAGCTTAAGCCTTATCTATAAAGGAAAATGGATTACCTGATATTCTTTATCATGGTCCTTATGAGTCTCTATAGTGCGCCATTTTGGAACGTTCTAAAGAACTTTGGCAAAGTTCTGCACATCCTGACCTGTTTAGATAGGGGTGCCTCTACAGCAGTTACTTCTTTAGGCTTCCTGAGATAATTATTTTTTTCCAATTTTGATCTTTTTTCTTCTGTTTAGCTTCACTGCATGATATTCAAAACATTTTGCACATCACATCATCTCAGTCAGGTAGTTACTCTTTTTTCAAAAACAGCTAGGCCTCGTTTAGCTACTACCTCAGTTAGGTGCCCCTCACTAGTCTTCTCAAGGAAGCAGAACTTTTGAAACAAAAGGCATTTCAAAAGGGTCGTTTCTTTTGAGGCCCCTCCCAATGTCCAGTTCAACTTTGAGCCAATCCCAAGGTGTAAAGATGTAGTGAGAACTTTGAACTGAGAAAGCAATAGCAGGCAGTTCCCAGGTGCCAAGATCTTGTTCCTCCGTTATGGATATAAAACAGATGGCCTAAGGTACATTCTTCCCCCCCTCCCAATTTCCCCACGGGACATCAAAGCAGAGACAGGAACAAAGGGAAATCCCATGCAAGCACAACCCCTAAACTGCCCCCTCTCCCACCAGAATGTCAGTCTCCTGATAGAGGTCTATGGGACCTGACAGTTAGTGATGATTTTAAGGGACACCATCAAACTCAGGTATTCCTCAATACTCCTGACTTACCAGTCCAGGGTCTTCAGGAGGAGGTGGAATTAGATAACCAAGATGTTCCCATGGAGGTAGGGTCGATCCATCAGATGGACTTGGGGTTGTCAGAGGCTGACCCACTAGAACGAGGAATGTTGGATGATGAAGGCCTCATTCCAGACCAACCTACCTTTTCTGGCCTTTTCCGTTCGCACCTTTTTAAATCTTTACTGTTCAAAGCAAAGAACACTGCTAAACTAGGGACATCAAACCCTCATCCATTATCATCAGGGTCACAGGACAAACCCGAGGATCTAATATTCTCACAACCGGCTAATGAGGCAGAAACTATTCCTGTCCCTCATATGCTTGCTGATTTAGTACAAAATCAATGGGCATCAGCAGCATCCTACCCATCCCCAACAGGGTACAATAAACGATATTATAATTTAGCACCAGAGTTTACAAATTTTCTCTAAATGCCAGAGGTGGATGAACCTATTGTGGCACTGGCCTCTTCTTCAACTTTTCCCAATGAGGCCGAGGAAGCCCTGAGACTGGAAGAAAAGAGAGCAGAGTTGGCACTCTGTAGGGTGCACGTTTCTGATGCCTGGACCATTAGGGCAGCTACAGCTGTGTCCTTTTTTCACACGGTCCTCCCTATGATGGCTCTTCCACTTGAGGGATATATTGCCGGCATCAAATGTCAGAGCCCACCTGGACATTGCTAAGATTATTGCAGCAGCAGAATTCTCCGCCGACACCACTTTTAATGCAGTCAAATTCTCGTCTAGAGCCATAGCATCTCCCATATCAGCACGGAGACTGCTATGGCTCAGACACTGGCAGGCGGATACCAAGCATAAATGCAAGCTGGCATCAGCCCCAATATCAGGGGATAAATTATTTGGCAGTGTCTTAGAGCCCCTGCTTATTGAGAATAGGAACTTTTTCAGAGGTCTGAAAACAGAACGCCCCAGTCATTTTGAAGGGGTTCCTTTCAGCCCTACTATCAAGGCCCATACGTTCCCATATCGCCGAGAACATCAGGCTACAGGCCCAGTTTTAGACAGGATAGGTCGGAATCTTCCGATAGAGGTCAGCGGGGAGGTCAAAACAGAAGAAACCCCAGAGATACCGGAGGCCGATTTTTTCATCGCCCCAAATGAGTCCTTGACAGCAGCTCCCATTGGAGGGCGGCTAAAATTGTTTGCTGATCAATGGGACAGTTCCACCTCTGATGCATGCGTCAGGGACACTGTTAGGTTTGGTTTGGCACTGGAGTTTCAATCCCCCCCCCTGAACTTTTTCATTAGGAGCCCTAGGTCCACGGACCCCATTAAGAAGGTGTTGATGCAGGAGGCTATCAATCATCTTCTGCATATTCGAGCCATTAGAGAGGTCCCATCTGAACAACGGGGACAAGGCTGTTACTCTCTATTGTTTGTGGTCCCAAAGAGTTCGGGGGGGTTGGAGGGCAATTTTGGACCTCAAATGTTTGAACAGATCATTGGTTTATCGAACGTTCAAGATGACTACTCTCCATTTCATTCTGCTCAGCATTAGAAAGAACGATATCCTGACCTCTAAAGATCTGACAGAGGCTTATCTACATATACCAATTAGACCTACAAGTACCTCAGATTTTGCTATTGTGATCAGCACTATGAATATATCGCCCTACCATTTGGTCTGGCTTCAGTCCACAGGACCTTTACCAAAGTCCTGGTGGCTTTGGCTGCCTCCCTCAGGATCAAATCTATTCGTTTACAATGTTATCTGGATGATATTTTAATTTTGTCATCTTCCAGACATCAAGCAAATTTGGATTCCAAGATTACTCTGGAGACCCTTCAAGGTCACGGCTTTTCCATAAATTGGGATAAAAGCCATTTGATCCCCTCAACTAGGTTAGTTCATTTAGGGTCAGTGATAGATACCGTGGAGGACAAGGTTTTTCTCTCAGGAGAGGCTGAATCGCATCCAGTCTTTGGCCAGAGAGATCAGAACCTTAAAGAGGTTTCCTTGGCAGTTCTGTCTCAACTGTTAGGGAAACTGATTTCTTATATTTCCATTGTGCCTTGGGCTCGGTTCCATTCTAGAGATCTGCAATGGCTCAGAGGGGTTTGAAGTGGGTAGTGATGCAGCTGCAGTGCGGCTTCTGGTCCGTGGTCATTTTTCATCTTTTGTGTGGGTATGAGTCTGCTTTCTACGTGGAAGTGTGGTTGTGGCATCTTGTTTGGCTCTCAGGTGTGGGTCTGGTGTCATTCTTCATGTTAGGTACTCGTCTGTTCATGAGGGCACACAGAAGATGAGACACGACCACGGACCAGAATCCGCACTGCAGCTGCATCACTACCCACTTCAAACCCTTCTGAGCTATACATGTAGCGAACTGACCCCCACCATGAAGATGCAGCACGACCACGAACTCAAAGCCAAACAGCAAGATCACAGCTCACCAGCTCAAATCCCTCAGCAACTAAGACTAACCTGAGCACAACCAAGCCCCCACCTGAACAGAACATGCCTCCAGCCTATCAGAACACAGCCAACCCCCCAACCAATCAGAACACAGCCAAACCCCCAACCAATGAGAACACACCCCCACCCAATCAGAACACAGCCAAGCCCCCACCCAGTCAAGTCACACCCCCACTGGCAGTTAAAAGGAAGAAGCAGCTGCAAGCTCATATCATTCTGAGAAGCACAGAGCTGAAGACCAAGCCTGAAGATGATGAATGAGACTTCATCGAAACATTGCCTAGATACTTCCAATCTTACGCGGGAGAAAACCCGAATAACGAAAGATCCACATACAAAAACCCGCGAGAACCTCAGAAAACATACACACACACACACACACACACATATATACACCAGTCCACTGAAAATGCAGTAATTTATGGTTAACAGGTATTATTTTCCTTCACCAGATATCAAGGCTTCAGAATGTTGGCAGGAAAACTTTAATTGAAACCCTGAGCAGGTATTAGGTAGTAGTGTAAGAATATTAGATTGAAAAGAAATCTTGTAAATGAATGAAAAAAACATGCATAGATACTCACAAGACCCTTTGTAAAAGATCACTGTTTCTTTTTAATAACAGATATATTGAGCTCTTTATATAGTTACAGAGGATTTTATTCAGTTTCCTATCCTCAAGGGCCAGAAATATAACATAATAAATTAAAGAGAAGTATGTAAAGGAGGAAGGAACCAAAAAAAAGGATAGTTTTACTAAGCCATCAGGAATATTTATGAAATAGAAAATATAGTGAACTTGTTTACATTATTTTTGCCTCCAGGATCCTAATATATCCTATTTTGTATATTCTTAGTATGAATATGTAACATGAGCTAAATATGTTTAACTCTCATCACCCAGTCTTTGAATGTTAGTATGAATTTCATTTTTTCTTCTTAGGATCAATCTGCAGTGATGATGATATAAGCATTTATGCAAATATTCACTTCAAAGAATAAGAAAGTACAGTACTGAACCATGAAATGCTGAGTACTTTCTATATTATAAAGGTTATGTTTGGATATTGAGGACATCGGTAATAGTATAGTAAACATTTAAATCAATGTTCTATCCTTTTCTTAAACAGCAAAAATCATTTGGGGACAATGCATATTTTAATCCCACAGTTAATATACATTAATATAAACTATTTCAGAAAAACATTAATCTGTTCTACTATAATGAGTACTATAATGAGTACTGCTGGTACTTTAAAAATAATGTTATTTGATTTAGCTGTGCATTATATTTTATTTCTGTGAATCCTTGACCATTTCTATGATGCTTACTAAAAGAAGTGGAATTAATACATCCATTAAATTTGGTTCTGAACTTCATAAAAATATCCTGTTTGCCATTTCCAAAAGCAGTTACTAGCATTGGTTCTAATATGAACACCCGTTGAATATGTTGTCAATTCGAACATGAATTTGATTTCATAATATAGGACAGCAGTTCCTTCCTTTCTTGGAGTAATGGAAATTGCCTTAACTGAAGCTATATTACATATTTATATCAAGGATCAGTCTGCAAATTCATTCTTCTCCAGAGAAGGAGAAAGATCATGTGAAAATGGTGACCACATGTTGTCAGACTGCATGATTTAACAAAACCAAAGGCAATCATTTCAAAGAAAAATGTTTTATTTTCTGCCAGCAAAGTATAATGGAGAGAAATTGACTGGTATTATTTTTAAAAATTGCTCAAATCACTGTAGTTAGTGTAAAATTGTCTCTGGAACCATTTTCTGTAAGTTAACCAGACACAAGATTGTATCCTTTGTATTTTGAATACTGAAGCTTATATTTCATCTGTCCTGTTTGAAGCCCATCAGGTGTAATAGCCTTTTTGATAGTTTCTTCATTTACCCTTTCCTTTTCCCACTCTAACTCTGATGCAGAAGCACAGTCAAACTTATACAGCTGGGATTTTTAGGTAATGTTAGCTGCACACAGATCTTTAGCGAATTTGAATTTTTATGGGCTTGTCCTGTCAACATTAAATTTAAGGTTAGATTTAATATATGGTATTATTTTGATCAGATAGCTCTAGTTTCAATTTGGGAAAGTAAGTTTCTTTCTGCACTAAAATTGATAGCATATATTCCAAAGCATTCAGAAATATACCAGCCAAGATGATGAGAACGTTTTTAAAGAAAGCTGAGAACAGAGCATTTTGAAATGAATTTTATATTTTTTTCAATTATTACATTACTCTATAGAAGATAATAAAAGAAACTCTCTGTGGTTTTGACAATTAGTGAACATTTTAACTTTTTTGCTTAATTCTCTCTCTGACATTTCATGTTCCATTTATATCCATATTAATTGTATAGATGTTTTTACTGCTAAGATTTTCATTACTCTATCATCTAAAAAATCCTTTTGTATTTTTTATATGTTCTGGAATGAGGCTAGCAGTCACTTTCATGTTGATTGTTGGAGAGTATATGTATGTACAGCATGTATGTGTGTGTACATCCAAATATATTCACTCACACCCACATATACACATGTATTAGATAGAAAATAGCTAAAACAATGACATCAGACCTGGCTATATTTATACTGTGCTTATATATTAATGTCTGAAGCAGATGGCTATTTTATTTATCAGATTAATAATAATTTTAATAATTAATTATAGTAATTTTATATGGCATTTATGATTAGATTTACAGTTAGAAAAGACACCCAAGTCTCTTTTAAAATATTTGAAACTGGAAATGGTGTGATTGAATAATATAATTCTATTTAGCATTATTCATTGAATGGAAAGGGGATTAAGAAAAATAAAACAAGTACTTTCAATATTATTAAGATTGAAGCTCTAACATTACAACTTACTTTTCTGTATTTTATTTTGTTGTATTTCCATTTTTGTATTATAAATAAAATGATGGCTTGTACCATGATAATTCTTTTTCTAAATGTAAGCAGGTTGAAGTGATGAAATGTGTATGAAATAAGTTAACAGAACTGACTCTGAAATATGTGTATTGTTATTAAGATTGCTCAAAGCAAGTCTCTTAAATCATGTATCTATCTATACACCTTCAATTGATTTTTCCATTGAGAGAATATAGATTCTGAAATATTTATTTATTATTTCAATGTTAAGGCTGGCCAGTTTCAGTGCAAATTTGGGCAGCTTACAATTTAAAAAAATTAAAAAGAAAACAACACATATCAAGGAAAAATAATACAGCTGATTTAGAAAACAGAGTCAAACCAAAGATTTCAACTACCATCTTAATTGAAGGCCTGGGAGTCATCCAGCTGAGTTCAATCTAACAAGAACTGGAATCAAATTCCTATGAGGTTCTCATCTCATTATATTTCAGGAATAAACTAGACTTGAGATTTGTAGAAAAGTACTCTTGAATCATGGGAAATATATGGAATCCCAAATTGGAAATAAACTAGTACTATATAGTAGTCATTAAATTGTGATCCCACCTTCAACTAACACAGTAAACAAATAATACCATCGCTGACTTCAATTGTTCATAACAATCTATACATACTCTGTTTTGTGCAAGATTAGCAAGACTAAATAGTGTATAAACATAATTCACAAGTATAAAACATGTTTTATGTTTAATGGCCTATGGTGCTGATCTTGAATTTGGTACATGTTTCAGAGCAAATAAAATCCCTTCCAGCTTCCAAGCATTATATGATATTGCTGGTAACATATAATGGTGAGGTACGTCCAGCTCATACTTTATAGATTTTTAGTTATAGTTCTTATATGAGTTATCAAAAGGACAAATACAATTCTTGAATAATTGTTCAAAATCAGTGCTGGTCATAACTCTTAATATGTACTGATCTTTAGTGCTTCTTCCATTACTAGATTTTAGGCTTTTCAGGATGTTATGATTTATTTTCTATGTATGTATAATCTTTTAATTTTTGAAAAATGATTTAGGAACTTAAGCATTTTGAAGAAGTGCAAAAAGAGAACATATCTAATCAGAGTTTAGTAGTCCTTGCTTAACGTTCATTCATTCAGTGAGTGTTCAAATGGCACTGAACAACGTGATTATAACTGCTCCTTGTGGTTGCGTTTGTTGCAGCTTCCCTACCATCCTGTGATCACAATTTTTGACCTTTGTGGCAAAGTCAAGGCTGAAGCTGGCAGGAGGTTGTAAACAATGATCACATGATATTGTGCTTAATAATCTTGCGAAAACTTTTCTAATGCTGCCAGCTGGGGCTGCTCTTGTAAGTTGCTCAGTCATGCGAGGTTATGCTTTATGACCACATTGCAGCGCTCAATTATTGTCATTAAGCAAAGACTGGAAGAAACTGAAGTAGTGATAAATTTGGAGAATTATTGCTTGGTTTCAATTAAGAAAGCCTAGAATTTATACTATTTATATGCTGGGAGAAAATATAAAAATATGCTTAGGAACCTTGATGGCACAAGTGGTTAGAAAGCAGTATTAAAGGCGGACTCTGCCAGAGCCTTGGGTTCAGTCCTGATGGAGGTCAAGGTGACAAATACTTACATCTTTCCAATGTCAGTAAAATGAGGATCTGGATTGTTGGGGACAATATGCTGACATTGTAAAACTACAAAAGAGTGTTGTTTAGGCACCATAGGGTGGTATATAAGTCTGTTGTTCCTATTGTTTTGCTATAGTATTAGACTTAGATTTAGAATAACTTTATCATCACTTTAAATGTACACTAATCAGCATACATTAAAATGAAATTTCATCAAATACAGCTCTGAAAGGGTCACCACCTCCATATACACTACATAAACCTGACTAATAAATGCATATACCCACATATATGACACAGAGAAACAACACTTATTTATTATAAATTATACTTATGTATTATTTTACAGTAAATAGAAAGCCATCATATTCCTGCATATGTTGATTATTTTTAAAACTCAGGAGAGAGGCTGAGTTTTATCATGGATAGATTTCCTGTGTTTTAACACTATTAGGATGGTGCTTTGACAGCAAGGAAAAGTCAAAACATTAATACAATGTGTGATACACTTCAAAAAATTAAACTTTAGCAACTAATACTTTTGTTCTGCATAGTTTAGAGATCAGAGATTGGTTCCCCTTTCATGCTTGGTTTCTTGATGAAATACTAGTAGTTTTATTTAGCTTGGGGAAGAGAAAATCAAGGATAAGAAATTAATTCTAGATTTAGGGTATCAATTAATGTGAAAAGATGCTTAAGTTTTAGAGATAAATCAATTCTTATATAACTATGTCATATTCCCTTAAATATCGTATTTATAAACCTTTTTTTTTTTAAAAAAACTACAATTATCACAAGTAGAACTTTACATACTTGTTTTAAACATATATAGCTCCAAAATGCCATCCAGATAAATTAGGAAAGAAATATAGATAAATGATAGATAACATGCTAGATGTTGTCTTGTTATATTATAGTAGTTATGCAGTTTTTGAAGATAATTTCTATCTAGTAAGAATCCAGGGGAATACTGTGATTTTTTAAACTGTTTTCCCACAAGCTATTTATATGAGAAGCCACTTATTCAGGCTCACTCTGTTTTGTGGTTGGTATATACAGTAGGAAGTTTGCCTTTCTGTCATAGATTTTGCTTATCCAATAAGATTAGTCATAATTGGTATGTTTTGATTAGTTTAATCAAATATAGCATCATTGTGAGCCAGAAACCATGGTCCTTTTCCTTCTATGAAGTGATATCGTTCAAAGATTTGTGTCTCCCTCACCCAGATAATGTTTCAGAAGGTCTTTAAAAAACTGTCTCTTTCCAAATATGTAGAGTGTTTGTGGAGTCCTATAGTTGATCTTAACAGATAACAGATAATCAGAGTTGGAAGGGAATGGAAGTCCAATCTCTTCTTGAAAGTCTCAAGCGATGGTGCTCCCACAACTTCCGAGGACAAGTTGTTCCATTGGTTGATTGTTCTCACTGTCAGAAAGTTTATCCTTGTTTCCAGGTTAAACATCTCCTTGTTCAGTTTCCATCCATTATTCCTTGTCTGGCCTACAGGCGCTTTAGAAAATAGCTTGACTCCTTCCTCCTTGTGGCAACCCCTCAAATATTGGAAGACTGCTATCAAGTCTCCCCTGGTCCTTCTCTTCACTAGACTAGCCAAGCCCAGTTCCTGTAACCGTTCTTCATATGTTTTAGTCTGCAGTCCCCTAATCATCCTGGTTGCTCTTCTCTGTACTTTTTCCAGAGTCTCAACATCTTTTTCATAATGTGGTGAACAAAACTGAATGCAGTACTCTAGATGTGGTCTTACTAAGGCTTTATAGAGGGGTATTAGTAGCTCCCTTGATCTTGATTGTATCCCTCTGTTAATACAATTTAGGATTGCATTAGCTTTTTTGGCTGCTGCTGCACACTGCTGGCTCATATTTAGCTGGTTGTCCACTAAGACTCCAAGATCTCACAGGTACTGCTATTGAGCCTGGTTTCACCCAGTCTATATGTGTACTTTGGGTTTTTCTTGCCTAAGTGTAGGACTTTACTTTTCTCTACATTGAATTTCATTTTGCTAGATACAGCCCAGTGTTCTAGTCTGTCAAGATCAGGGATGGGATTCTACCAGTTCGCACCTATTCACTAGAATCGGTTGTTAACTTTCTAAGCAGTTTGGAGAACCGGTTGTTAGAAGAAATTACTGGCCTAATCCTGTAAGGAAGGCAGGAAGGAAACATTCTGGTGTTGCTTACAGAAACTGCCTCTCCGTTAACCCTTATTACATTCTTGGCAGGACTAGACTTTCTGTTTCAGGAACTTCTCTGGAGTTTTTTTCCCATTCTTTGCTGGTACTTTGCTTGTTTAGAGTGTCCATTCAAAGTTACAATGGCACTGAAAAAAGTGACATGACCGTTTTTCACACTTACGACTTTTTCAGCATCCCCACAGTCATGAGAGGCCAGGCGAGGAGATGCGTGCATTGATGTGAGTGATATTGAGTTGGCCACGCCCAGCCAGTCACATGACCACCAAGCCACATCCACCCAGTCACATGACCACTAAGCCACGCCCACCAACTAAGCCACGCCCACAGAAAATTGTTAAAAAATTTGAATCCCACCCCTGATCAAAATCCATCTGGATCTTGAGCCTATCTTCTTGGGTGTTAGCTATTACTGCCAGCTTAGTATCATCTGCAAATTTGGTAAGTTCCCCTTCTATTCCCTCATCTAAGTTGTTAAGATATTGAAGAGTACTGGGCCTAAGCCAGTTGCGAGTCCATCTAGTGGTGATGCTATCTATTCCACTTTTTTCTAGCTTACTAAGAAGTAGGTTGTGGTCTACTTTATTGAATGCCTTGCTGAAATCTAAATATATTATGTCCACAGTATTTTGCTGGTCTACTAATTTAGTCAGTGTGTTAAAAAATGAAATAAGATTGGTTTGGCATGATCTGTTTTTAACAATCCCGTGCTGACTGCTAGTTATTACTTGTTTCTAGATGTTGGCAGATCTGTTTTTTTAATTATCTTTTCCAGTATCTTCCCAGGTATTGATGTTAGGCTGATTGGTCTACAGTTTCCTGGGTCTATTTTTTTTCCCTTTTTTGAAGATGGGAACCACATCAGCTCTTTTCCAGTCCTCTAGTAGTTCCCTAGTGTTCCAGGGTTTTTGAAAGATATGGTGCAGTGGTTCTTAGATGACATCTGCCAGCTCCTTTAAAACTCTGGGATGAAATCTATCAGGTCCCGGTGATTTTTTTTCATCAAGATCAGACAGGTGTTCTCTTACTATTTTCTTGCTTATTTTAACTTTTATTTCTGGTCTGTTTTTTACAGTTATGTTTTTGGTGGGTTGAGCTATAGTTTCTTTTTACGTGAAGACTGATGCAAAAAATGAGTTAAGCAGTTCTGCTTTTTCTCTGTTGCCTGTTACTTCCTTGTCGTGTTCTCTCTTTAGTGGACTGACTGTTTCCTTGATTTTTTTCTTGTTATTTATATGTTGGAAGAAACTTTTTTAAAATTATCTTCGACTTTTGTTGCAAGTCTTTCTTCGTTCTGAGCCTTTGCTATCCTGACTTCATCTTTGCAGATTCTGGCTATCTGCTGATATTCTGCCTTAGTTGTATGTCCTTCTTTCCATTTTTTGTACTTGTCCTTTTTTTCTTTCAATCTGCCAGAGATTTTTGTGCAGCCATGCTGGTTTCTTCTTGGATTTCTTGTTTTTCTTTCTCAGTGGTATTGTGCTGGTCTGGGCTTCTATGATCATACTTTTCAGAGTTTCCCAAGATTCTTGAGTTGTTTTCCCCTTAGGATTTTCATCCATAGAATCTTTTCAAAGTTCTCTCTGAGTTTATTAAAATCAGCTCTTTTAAAATCCAAGGCTCTGATGTCATTATGTTCTATTGCTTGTGTTTGTGTTATGTTGAATTCTAGTATGACATGGTCATTCTCACCCAAGGTTCCTGCAGTTTCAATTCCCTCTATCACTTCTTTTCTGTGTTAGGATTCCAGTATGAATCCGGTTTAATTAATAAGTCCGAGACAGACATAATCTCTAAGTACTTTATTAAAAACAGAAACTGGCAACGTCTGTGCAATTTCAGAACGGAAATCATTTTCAGAGTTCCCCAAAAATGCAACCTACCCCCACCCACTTTTCTACACCTCATTAATCATGTGAACAATTACTCTGCAGATGCATTTACTGCTGCGGCACACTCAGTAACCTTGAGTTCTCCCATGAGCTGTTCAGAGCATCCAGTACTGGGAGATGCTTCAGTCTCTTCCTAGTTAGGCTGGGCTTAATTCTGAGGATGCTCCTCCTCCTCCATGGGACTCCTCCTAGCGTCCCCAGTTTTAGCTGAGCCTTTGTAGAAACAGGCTGTTTCCCCTTGGCCGGAATAGAAGCTAAAATGCCAGCTAGAATATCAGGTTTGACTTTCACTGAAATTGCAATTTCTAAGTTCTTGCAGCTCCCGATGGCTCTATTTAACATCCTAGGTTGTCGGAGCTTGCAATACATCCTACGGAGTGATCGCTTGCTCCCAGAGCGGCTTGAGGCGGCTGCCTCAAGATTGCTAAATCTTATCTTTCCGATCTTTTCCCCGTCATTGGGTGACTGAGCTCTTTGTGCCCGGCAAACAAAGGAGAGATTCCCCAATCAAATGCACACACAGGAGGCTTTCTGTGTCTGCATCCCCTTTGCCAAAACTCCATCAAAAGGGCTTGAGCTCAGACGAACAATGCAACACCATTTCTAAACCGCAGGCACGCTTCTCATTATTACAAGACCATGTGAGGCATTTTCCCTTTAGGTTTCCCTTCCTGGGGACCAGAGGTCTACTGTCCCTCCCTCTCTCACTCTTTTACCCCAATTGCTTTGGGGTTAGGGCATGTTTAGCTGAACGAATCCTCATAAGCAGAGTCTAAATTGCCAAAGTATTCTTACTGCACAACTTGGTTGCAGATGCTGTTTTGAATTTGATCTAATGCCTTTCTCCCATTCAGTGGGCTACAAGTGGTTTATTCCCCATAGGTTTCCCTTTCTGGGGACCAGGGGCCTTCTAACACCACTACCACTATTTCTCCACAATCATTGGACAGTATCCAGAGAATTACAACTAATTCTCCAAACAACCTTCCACCAAAACAGGGCTTCTCAAGTAACTCGAACTATCCATTGTAAATGGTTCTCAGTTTTACTAAAATTTAACTATCACAATTAAATAATTATTATTGATCAATAATAATAATTATCATAATCATAATCATAAATTCAAATAATCAAATAAATAACAAAACAGAAGACAAAAAGAAGGACCAAACATCTCCGTTTAGCAACCCCTGCAGGACCCAAACCATTATCTGGACCTACATCATCCTCAGTAACAATGGCAGGCCGCTATCACCCAAGGGCAACTTCTTCCAGAGCTGCATCCAAGGCCCGGGATAAATCCACGGAGCCCAGCAAGCCTTCTAGAGCGGCAGAAAAGGATGCCCATAGGGGACATCAGGCCTTAGTGAAACAAGTGAGGAAGCATGCCAGAGAGAATGACCAAGCTCCACCTCCATTTACTATCGCTCAGGCCCCCAGCCTTCCACCCTCTCCCTTTGATTTATCTGTACAGTCAAGGCATACCACCATCACACAGCCTCCCCTTGATATCCCAGAGGCTGGGCCAGCCCCACAAGGGGCCCCAGAGGCAACATTCACACCCACAGCTGCCGGCCTTCACCAGGAGGAAAATCTACTGGAGGAAATTCCTGACAAGATCAGAATGTAGATGGCAATGGCAATACAGAAGGGCATTACGGCAGGGGTTCAACAATCCATTCAAGCTAGACGATATTCAGAAGCTTCAGATTTCTGGTCCCTCTCCGAGTGATCCTTGAGTGTGAGGGACCAGCATATTATACAGGTACCTCCCCAAGGGGAGCTCCCTATGCTCCCTAGCAACCCCCCACAGGTTTCCCAGATATTGGGGACCAAGAGGAGGAAATGGACCAATTGGATGAAGGTTCTATACAAAATATTGATCAGGGGTTATCAGAGGTGGACCCATTGGAAAGGGAAATATTGGATGATGAAGGCCTCATTCCCAACCAACCAGTATTTATGGGACTGTTCCGTCCACAACTGTTCATGTCCCTATTGTTCAAGGCCAGGAACACTGCCTGCCTTGACAAGGCTACCACTTCCCTGCAACCAGTAGAGTCCCCAGAAGAGGCAGGAGATTTAATTTTCTCCCAATCTGTCAATGAGGCAGACGTAATTCCGATCCCTCATATGTTTAAGGACTTAGTCCAGAGAAAATGGGCCTCCGCTATGTCATACCCTGCTCCCACACGGTATGATAAAATTTTTTACAATCTGGCACCTGACTTTTCAAATTCCTTAAACACACCAGAAGTAGACAACCCCATAATGGCCCTGGCATCTTCCTCCTCCATTCCCACTGAGGCGGAAAAGGCCCTAAAACCTGAAGAAAAGGCAGAACTGGCCCTCCGCAGAGCACATGTGTCAGACACTTGGGCTATTAGGGCAGACATGGCTCCATCCTTTTTTACTAGGTCCTCCCTCAAGTGGCTTTTACACCTGAGGGACACCATACCTGCTTCCAATATACGAGCTCATCAGGACATTGCCAAACTTATCGCGGCAGCAGAGTTTTCTGCAGATGCTACCTTTAATGTGGTAAAGTTCTCTTCCAGGGCTATCGCATCACAGGTTTCAGCAAGGAGACTTTTATGGCTCAGGCATTGGCAGGCTGATACCAAACACAAGTGCAAGCTTGCCTCAGCCCTGATTTTGGGGAAAAGTTGTTTGGCAGTCCCTCAATCCGCTTCTGATTGAAACCAGGAACAAGAAGAAGGTTCTCCCCTCCCTTTTTCAAAAATCAGAGAATAAATCCCCACAGCCCTTTCAGAGAGGCTCCTTTCGGACCTTCTATCAGACACCTTACTACCCTCATTTCAATAGGGCATCAGGTTATAGACAAGGACAGCAGCAGGAGTGATTCGATCTCACGGACACGTTCAGATGGGGAGGACAAAACAAGTGACAGTTCCAGGGAGCCTGAAACAAGTCCTTTAGACGCCCCAGATAGAAACCTCGAAGAGGCATCCATTGGGGTCTACTTAAAATTATTTGCTGAAAAATGGGATGCCTCCACATCTGATGCTTGGGTCAGGGACACTATTAGATTTGCTTTGGCTCTGGAGTTCCGTTCCACCCCTCCCTGAATTTTTTCATTAGATTTCCAATATCTAGGGATCCTGGAAAAAGATCCCTCATGCCGACTGCCATCGCCCACCTTCTACAGATACGGGCTATTCAACCAGTTCCTCCAGACCAGCAAGGGCAGGGTTTTTATTATCATCTGTTTGTCGTCCCAAAGAGTTCAGGGGGATGGAGGGCAATTCTAGACTTAAAACATCTCAATTGAGCCCTAGTATACCATAAATTTAAAATGATCACACTTCAATCCATCTTACTCAGCATCAAACAGGGTGACGTTCTAACATCTATCGACCTCACTGAGGCGTATTTACACATTCCAATCAGGCTGTCACACACCAAATTTCTTCGGTTCTGCTATGATAACTTTCACTATGAGTATGTCGCTCTCCCATTCGAATTAGCCTTGGCTCCTAGAACCTTTACCAAGGTCTTGGCAGTCTTAAGTGCTTTCCTCAGAGATACCCCCATCTGTCTTCAATGTTACCTAGATGACATTTTACTCTTGTCATCTTTCATTTCTTGGGCCAACATAGACACTCAAATTACAAGAAGCACCCTGCAACAGCACGGGTTCTCCGTCAACTGGGCAAAAGCCACTTATCTCCTACTACGAGGTTAATTCACCTAGGGGCTGTCTTGGACACAGTTAAGGGTAAAGTCTTCCTTTCCCCAGACAGGCAGGAAAGTATTCAGGGACTGTCCCAGAATATCAGGACCCTTAGGACCCTTGCCCTCCTGTCTTAATTATTAGGAAAAATGATTTCCTGCATTTCCATCATTCCTTGGGCCCGATTCCACACCAGACCTTTGCAGTGGTTCCTGTTACCATACCAATGTACTGGCAGAGACAGCTCCAAGCTATGAGACACAGTACCACTGAACGTCCTGAGATCCCTTCGTTGGTGGACAGTGACCACGATCAACAAGGGTTGCCCTTTCAAGGACCTGTACAGATTAGCAGTCACCACAGATGCCAACCTATCCAGATGGAGGGCTCACTTCCAGTCACACACGGTTCAAGGGCATTAGACCATTCCAGAACAATCATACAACATCAACTGGTTGAAGATGTGAGCGGTCCACCTAGTGCTACGCAGGTTCTTACCACTGTTCCAATCAAAACACATACTCATTTTGACCGACAACATCACCACAAATGCCCAAATCAACAAACATGGGGGCACACATTCCAGACAACTGATGAATGAGTCAGAGAGATTATTCCTGTGGGCCGAACGCAACTTACTCTCCCTCAAAGCAGAACATATATCGGGGTTGTCAAGTGTTCAGGCAGATTGGCTCAGCAGGGCAACTGTCGATCAGGCAGAGTGGTGCCTGCACCCATCCATCTTTCAGGAAGCAGCTCAGAGGTTTGGCCTACCCATCATCAACCTGTTCGCTTCCCCCCTCAATGTCCAGCTACTGTGGTTCATTTTGCGATACCTGTCGCAGGGGGCGGAGGGCGTGGATGCTCTCTGCTGTCGCTGGCCCCCCGGTCTGTTGTACGCATTTCCTCCCCTTCCCGTGATTCCCAAGCTGATCCAGAAGCTTCTGGAGGAGAGGGCACAAATGCTGCTAGTGGCCTCTTACTGGCCACGGAGGACATGGTTCGCAGACCCAAAGGACTTATCAGTGGAACCGCCATGGAGGATTCCATCTTTAGTCATATCACTGTCTCAAGGTCCAGTCCTACATCCGGAACCGCAATGGCTCAACTTAACTGTTTGGAAATTGAGCAGCGACGTCTGAGAGAACACATTTCTAATCAAGTCATTCAGACCATACAGGTGGCTAGATGTCCTTCGACAAACCGTATCTACAAGGCCACCTGGTCTATCTTCTGCCGTTGGTGTACGAGGTCTCACGTAGACCCCACTTCCCCATCAATAGCACAACTCCTGGACTTCTTACAGAAGGGCCTGAGCAAGGGTCTGTCACCGAATACTCTGCGGAGACAAGCGGCAACCCTAGCCTTGGTCATATCTTGGGGAGATCTCACCTCCATTCTCCTGAGAGCCGGTCGGATCATCCAGAGAGTGGGAGGTGCTTCAGTCTGCATCGTTGAAAGCTGAGCTTAATTACTGAGGAATGCTCTGCCCTCCATCACATGGCTCCTTGCATTCCCCAGTTTATGCTCAGCCTTCGTGAGAGTAGGCTGTGCATTTCCACTCCTTGGCCGATTCAAGCTAATTGCTGCAAAGTCCTTTACTTTTTCAGGTTTGCCTTTTATTCTTGGCTCTTCCTTAGCCTCTGCGCACTTCAGGTAGCTGTAGCAGGGGAGCGCGTTTTTTTGCCCCCAGGGGGGATAACGAGCGGGTGGCTTTCACGCTCCGGCGCCAATCCTCCCCCCCAATTCGGCTCCTTTCCCTGCCGCTTCTCCGCACCGCAATCGCAGTGGCTCCATTCGATCGCGCTGATAAGCGCAGCTGGTGTTGCCCCCACCGCGAACGCCAATTGCCCCAGGAAAAGCAAATAGTTTACCTGGCTGCTTTTCTGGCCTCTAGACATGCTGGAGAGGCTTTTTAATTGCTCTGAGCGATCCATGGATAAGAGATCGTGGCTGGCCACCATTTTGGCTGCCGCCGCGTGTCGGGCGCTATATTTAAAGGCCTCATAGGTCTCATAGGCCTTCCAGCCTGTGAGAGCTAGATTTTAATCACAATTGGCATACGCTAGTTGGCTTCCGCAGCACGCTCAGGGCAGAAGCTTGCAGCCTATCCCTCCCGGTTTTTGCCTGGGAGCTCCAGCTGCCAGAGGCCTCATTCCAGCCTCAGGCGTTCATTTGGCAGATTGGTGATAACTTACAGCAACCTCTGGGGCCACTCCTTCCTAGGAGCATCGAGCCAGACCCCGAATTGAATATTATGAAATAAAAATAATAAAAATAACAAAAATAAAAATAATAATAATATTAAGAAATACATACAGAAGCCTGATGATGGCAGATGACATTCTGCTGAAACGTTGCTACAACTTTAAAAGCACCACTATTATGACGTGGGTAAATAACCAAACAAAGCTGAATGCCATACATATATTTGTGTGTGTGTATATATATATATATATATATATATATATATATATATATATATATATATATATATATATTTATTTTCTGAGGTTCTCGCGGGTATTTGATTGTGGATCTTTGGTTATTCGGGTTTTCTCCCGTGTAAGATTGGAAGTATCTAGGCAACGTTTCAATGAAGTCTCATTCATCGTCTTCAGGCTTGGTCTTCAGCTCTGCGCTTCTCAGAGTGATGTGAGCTTGCAGCTGCTTCTTCCTTTTAACTGCTAGTGGGGGTGTGACTTGATTGGGTGGGGGCTTGGCTGTGTTCTGATTGGGTGTGGGTGTATTCTCATTGGTTGGGGCTTTGGCTGTGTTCTGATTGGTTGGGTGGTTGGCTGTGTTCTGATAGGCTGGAGACGTGTTCTGTTCAGATGGCGGCTTGGTTGTGCTCTGGTTAGTCTTAGTTGCTGGGGGATTTGAGCTGGTGAGCTGTGATCTTGCTGTTTGGCTTCGAATTCGTGGTCGTGCTGCATCTTCATGGTGGGAGTCAGTTCGCTTCATGTATGGTTCAGAGGGGTTTGAAGTGGGTAGTGATGCAGCTGCAGTGCGGCTTCTGGTCCGTGGTTGTGTCTCATCTTCTTTGTGGGTGTGAGTCTGCTTTCTACATGGAAGTGTGGTGGTGGCATCGTGTGGCTCTCAGGGGTATGGGTCTGGTGTCATTCTTCATGTTAGGTACTCATCTGTTCTTGAGGGCGGGTTTCCAAATGGCTGGTAGGCGGGAGGTATCATCTTGTTTATTCATTGGACTGTGTGGGCGTTTTTCTATCTTTATGGCTTCTCTGATTATTCTGCTGCTGAAGTGTTCGGTTTTGGCGATAGTTCTGGTATTTTTAAAGTCAATCTCATGTCCTGTGGCTTTGAGGTGTTGGACCAGGGAAGAGGTCGGTTCTTCCTTTTTGATTGAGTTCTTATGTTCTTCAATGTGTGCACTTATTCTTCTGTTAGTTCGTCCAATGTATGTGGTGGGGCAGGCAGTGCAAGGGATTTCGTATACTCCTTGATTTTCTAACTCGATTTTGTCCTTAGGGTTTCTAAGGATGGTGGATATCTTTCTGTTTGTGCAGAATGCTGTCTTAATGTTGTGTTTTTGGAGGATCTTGCTGATTTTGTCTGTAGTGCCTTTTATATATAGGAGGAGGGCTTTGCCATTCTCTTGTTCTCTGTCTTGGATTTTGGTTGGGGTTTCTTTTTGGATTAGGTGGGTGATCTTCTTTCTTTGGAATCCATTGGCTGTCAGCATGCCGGTGAGAGTGTGTAGTTCGGTCTCTTGGTGTTGTTTGTCGGCTAAGCATTTTGTTCTGGAGATTAGTGTCTCGGCTACGGAATTGATCTATGCTGGGTGGTGGTGTGAGAGTGCGTGTAGATAGCGGTTAGTATGTGTTTTCTTCTGGTAGATGGTGTGTCCTAGGGAGCCATTGGATTTTTTGTATACCATCTAGGAAGGGGAGTTGGTTGTTAGCTTCTGTTTCCATGGTAAATTGTATTTTGGGGTGTAGGCTGTTGAGGTGTGTGAGGAAGTGGTTCAGTTTTTCTTTCCCATGTGGCCAGATTATGAAGGTGTCATCTACGTATCTGAGCCAGAGTTTGAGTTTGTGATCATATTTTTCTAGAGATTGTGTTTCAAAGTGTTCCATGTAGAGGTTAGCGATGACAGGTGAGAGGAGTGATCCCATGGGTGCTCCTTCTATTTGTTTGTATTTTTGTCCATTGTAGGTGAAATATGTGTTGGATAGGCAGTGGTTGGTCAGATCTAGGATGTGCTTGGGGGGGGTTGTATTTGTTTTGGATGGCTGTCAAGGCTTCTTTTATTGGCACTTGGGTGAAGAAGGATATGACATCGAAGCTCACTACTTACACTGGGTTGTAAGTTTTGTTTCTTTATGATCTCGATGAACTGGAATGAGTTTCTTATGTGTGAGTTGATGGATTCTGCATAGGGCTGTAGTTGTTTGGCGAGAAATTTGGCTAGGTTTTGTAGAGGTGAGCCTATGGAGCTGACTATTGGTCTAAGTGGGGTTCCTTCTTTGTGTATCTTGGGGAGACCATAAAGTTTAGGGCATCTGGATGATTTCTCTCTGGGTATGATTCTTTGCTGGATTTCTTCACTGATGGGGGAGGCTTTTATTTTGGATCTGGTGGTTTTTTCTAGGTAGGTGGTGGGGTCTGTCTTTAGGGGTTTGTATGTGGGGTCTTGGAGTAGGTTGGTTAACTTGGATTGGTAGTCAGATGTGTTCATAACCACTGTCACGTTGCCCTTGTCTGCTGGTAGGATTATTATGCTGGTGTCTTCTTTCAGGTTAAGTAGTGCAGTTTGTTCTTCTTTGGATAAGTTGCTTTTGGGTGGTTTGCTAGTGCAGAGGATGTTGCTGATTTCGAGTCTGATTCTATTAGCATCATCAGGGTTGGTTTTGGTCAAGCTGGTTTCAACTCCGCATATGATGGTTTCTGTGGGGATGTGTTTGGGTCGCAGCCCTCTCAACTGTCATTGTTTGCAACAACCTGGGTTCCCTTTCCCTCCACCCTCGCATTAGGGCATTTCTCAGAGGAGACTCTAACTTGTGTCCCCCAACCATACATAGATACCCTACCTGGGACCTCAATAAGGTCCTGGTGTCCCTTACTAAACAACCCTTCGAGCCTCTAAGGGAATCCTCACTCTAGTTCCTAACATTCAAAGTCATGTTCCTGATGGCCATTACTTAGGCTCACTGAATATCAGAGATAGCAGCCTTGTCAGTGAGGAGGGACCTTTGCATCTTTCATGCCAATCGGGTGGGTCTCCGACCAGACCCTACTTTCTTGCCAAGGTCAATTCAGCCTTCCATAGGGCACAGGAACTTATACTTCCGAACCTCTACCCCAATCCCTCGTGGGAAAGGGAGAAGCTTTGGCATACCCTGGATGTAAGACGGGCCCTCCGCATTTACATTAAGTGTACTCAGCCCTTCAGGAGGCCCAAATCCCTATTCCTTTCCTTTCAGCCCAAATCATTAGGCCATAAGGTGTCCCCGTCAACCATTGGCCGCTGGATTAGAGCTACTATTTCCAAAGCGTACTTGTCCCAGGCTCTGCCGGTTCCCAGCGGAATAACAGCACACTCCACCAGAAGGGCAGCCACCTTGGCAGCTTGGGCCACCCAGGCTCCAACTGCGGATATTTGTTGGGCAGCCACCTGGGCATCCCCATCTCCCTTCATCAGGCACGATAAGATTGACATATTTGCCTCGGCGGAGACTTCGTTTGGTAGACGAGTTCTCCAGCGAGTCCTGAAAGAACCGCAGGGACTACAGAACCAGAGGGTGTCCCTCCCATAGGACAGCCAAGATTTGGTATGCCCCACTCTCTGGATGATCCAACAGGATCTCAGGAGAATGGGCGTTGGTCCTTACCTGACACGCCATTTCTCTGGAGCCGGGAGGATCATCCAGCCCCACCCTTTTATTTCACCGTCTGGTGGGGTCTTGTTTCGGCCAATGAACCTTTTAGCATAGTAAGATGAGAGCACGATCTTCTCTTCACTCTCGACTTCGCATAAACTGGGGAATGCAAGGAGCCACGTGATGGAGGGTGGAGGATTCCTCAGTAATTAAGCTCAGCCTTCAATGACGCAGACTGAAGCACCTGCCACTCTCTGGATGATCCTCCCGGCTCCAGAGAAATGGCGTGTCAGGTAAGAACCAACGCCCATTTCCCATCACCCTCGAATCCGCAGTTTCTTCCGTGGTGCTAGAAATTTGCGGCCCCTAGTAGTACACCGCTACCTGATCTGGGACCTCAATAAGGTGCTAAAGGCGCTTACTATGGGTCCCTTTGAACCTCTAAGGACTGCAAGCCTTCGTTTCCTAACCTATAAGGTTGTCTTCTTAATTGCAATTACATCAGCATGAAGAATCTCCAAACTGGCAGCCTTATCTGTATGAAAGGATCTCTCTCTTTTCCATCCAGACAGAGTTATCCTCAGACCAGACCCAACCTTTACTCCAAAGATAAATTTGGCATTCCATAGAGCACAAGAGTTGGTGCTCCCAAATTTTTGTCCTCTCCCATCCCACAGACTTGAATGCCAATGGCACCGTTTGGATGTAAGAAGGGCTCTACCCATCTATCTGGATCGCACGACACCCTCCAGGAAAATGGAGGACCTTTTCGTGTCTTTTCAACCTAACACTCTGGGGTGCAAGGTTTCCTCCTTGACCATAGGTAGATGGTTGAGGGCCACAATCGCCAAGGCATATGATTCCCACTCGCTACCAGTGCCCCAGGGCATTATAGCTCAATCCTCCAGGAGTGCAGCAATCTCAGCGGCATGGGCCACGCAAGCTCTAATTGAGGACATCTGCTGAGTGGCAACCTGGGCAGCACCTTCCTCATTTATTAGGAATTATAAAATTGATGTCTTTGCATCCACTGAGATTTCATTTGGCAGGAAGATCTTGCAACAGGTTCATACGGACTCGGAGAGGACTTCAACTCAGATGGAGTCCCTCTCTTAGGACAGTTCCAAACTTTGATATGTCCCACTACTGGATGCTCTGAACAGGTCCTGGGAGAAGGAGCGTTGGTACTTAACTGATATGCCTTTTCTCTGTGAGCTGTGAAGAGCATCCAGCCCCTTTTGCTTTGTCTGGTGGGGATCTATTCTGGCCAAGGGTCTCAGATAGGTTGTAACGCAGAGGGTGACATTACCTCAGCTTCACAAAACTGGTGACACAAGGAGAAGTCCCATGGAGGAGGAGGAGCTTCCTCAGAATTAAGTCCAGCCTAACTGGGAAGAGACTGAAGCACCACCCACTACTGGATGCTCTTCACAGCTCACAAAGAACGGGTGTATCAGGTAAGTACCAACGCCCCTTTCAAACTAACACATTCTTCAACTCTGTGGCAGCAATGAATTCCAGAGCTGACACTCTGTAAGAATTAAGTCCAGTATGGCTGTCCTTCTAGTTTCACCCTCTACCTTTTGTACAACAAAGTTGTCAGCTAGATTGGTTAGGAACTTATTTGATTTCTCACTTGGTGCAGAATTAGTTTTCTAATTGATATCAGGATAATTGAAGTCTCCCATTACTATTGTTGTGTGTTTCCTGCATATGTTTCTTAGTTGGTTGGCAAAAAGGACATCTATTTTTCTGCTTGATTGGGTGACCTATAATATACACCTACAGCCATGTCATTCTTTTTTTCTTTTATATTGGCCCATATGCATTCTAGGAAGTTTTCATCTTTGGCATTTCTGTAGCAATATAGTGGTCCTTTACATACAGTGCAACTCCATCTCCTCTTTTATGGAGTCTGTTTTTTTGAATAGTTTATATCCTTCTACTAGTATGTTCCAGTCATGGGTTTCATCCCACCAAGTTTCTGTTATTCCAACTATCTATATCATATCTACCTTCATGTATTTGTAGTTCGAGTTGACCCTGTTTGTTCCCCACTTTGTGCATTTGTATATAGGCACTTGAGATCTTTATGTCTGACACTGTGTTTACTGTCTACACAACATGCGTTGTGCCTGCCTGCCCCTACTTTCTTGCCACCTGTTTGATTAATGCACATGGTATGGCACTCACTATTAAATGCTTGGTTTTGGTTGACAGCAAGGTTGATAATCTTACCTGCATAAACTTCTATTTTGCAGGCACTGGTATCTTTTGTTAGAGGGAGTGAGTTTGGATGCACTGGATTTTCTTGTAACTTTTCTTGGTTTTTTAAAATGTTATTCTTATTTGCTATAAGCCACCCAGACTAATTTTAGAGTTGGGCACTTCCAAATTTCAAGATAAATAAATGTTCTGGCTTACCTTTCTTCTTTCCCAAAAGATGAAAGAGTACAAACTCACACAAACACAGGCAGGCAAGCTGACTCGGACTTCACAGAGTTAATTCTTTGGAACTGATAATGTCCTTGGCATACCAACACATTCTGCCTGCCAATTCCGAATTGATAACAAGTAAAAAGCTACTCACAGAGAATTATAAGGCAGGCCACAAGAATCATTCATAACAAAAAACCTGAAGTAAGATTAAACTTTGTCCCGTACAAAGTTTCAGCCGACAACAAACCCACTTTTATCCCCTGTGGGGTGTGGCTCAATGACTCAGCTCACTCTCTGACCCTCCCACGCCTCCTACGTTGCTACTTTCTCCCTACGACGCTGCTTAGGATCAAGCCAACATTCTTCCTCTTGGCTCCCTGTCAGGGGCTGCTCTGATATGCCTTCCTGCTGATTAATCTCAGGTTGTTCCTCTTGGTTGTCTGATGAAGCCTGAGGCATTATCAGGGAGGAAGGCATTGCCAGAGAGGAAGGTCCTGGGGAGGAAGGCATTCCCAGTTCCTCCTCCTCATCTTCCGAGTCCTCTTCCTCTAACAGCACAGGCTCGGGAATCGGAGCCACAACAAATAAATATATAAAAAAACAAACTGTTAGCGGTATGTAGTAGAAATGGTTGGCATGGGGAGCCTACTTACTAAGGGAGTATACATCTAACAGAACGCTGCAGTATTCTTTTTCATAACTGACTTAGGCCAACTTAGATTTTTCTGAGGAGATGTAAAATCAATAATTATGGGTGTCTGTCTTATAAGAATTGTGGGACCAGAGTCATTCTTGGAAATAATAGCATGGGAACCAGTACATTACTTTGCAACTTGATCTCCCATCTCTTTTTAAATTAAGGTTTAAAAAGACAAGTAAAAAGTCATATGGCTGCGTAATCTAGTGGGTGCCATGGAAATAGAGATAGTCTTCAACTTATTATCATAATGGCATCCATAAAATTCATTAATTAATTCATTAATTTTCATGACCATCATAAATCAAGGCACCTATGTGACCAACTCAGATTTTTTGCTCCAATCATTAAGCTAACAGCATGATCATAAAGCAAATCCATTCATTCCTGTTGGCTTTTGTGCTGGACAGAAATCAGCAAAAAAAATCACAAATCATGGTCACATGACTGGAATGAGGTAATTGATTGTAAAAGTGAACCAGTTGACAAACACTTGAAATAAGATCATGTGACTGCAGGGACAGGGTGCTACCATTGGAACTCTGGAATTGGGTTGTAAGTAACTGTTGGGAAAGGTCCATTGTAACTTTGAACAGTCACCAAGCAACTAGTCATTAAACAATCATTTAATCCTTTACACATAAATATCCCCAGGGAACATATTGGAGCATCTATACTTACCATGACCTCTTGGAAGCATCATTTGGAACAGACAGTAATTGGTAGGCAATTATATTCTCAGTTGTGTTAACCGTTTTGGTAATAATGGTGTTATAATATATAATGGTGCCTTTTCTTAGATAAAATAAAAGTAAAAATTTTTTAAAAAATTACTCTGAAACAAAATCTGCTTTGTGATTTATTTCTTTTTTTGAAACTCAGCCAAAACAGGAATCACATAAAAATTACTGCTGTTCCACCAAATTAGATTTTTGGATATATATTTTAATTAGAGTCCATAAGTCAAATTCTTGATATTTTTTAAAAAAGATGAACAATACAAATTGCAGATACTTTGTAGAGAGAGCTCAGTTCAAAAGAAGTGCTTATATACAGATAAGGTTGCTAACAAATAACATGTCATATGATAATAAGACTTTTTTTCTTCAGTAATTTCACATTTTGCAAACTACACTGCTGGGAAATTAAGTGAAGTATTTATCTATTCTATTTTTACATTGACAAATCTATGTAAACGACCAGGGTGCCTAACAGAAACAAAGCAAGTATATGTAAAAAAAGAAGTGTCTGCTCTAAATCAGCTATACAGCATCTTCAAAGACAATATATTATCCTTGTTCAGAATGCTCATTTCCACATGAGTATTCTTTTTAATGGAGAAGACTTCAATTTATGTTTAAGAACAAATAAACTGTAGTACTTTGACAGCCATTCACACTTAACTCTTTGCGTTAAACCAACAGCATTATTTTTAACAAACATCCATTGTTATGACAATGTCTCAAGCAGAATTTATGAGAAATGAAATTATGTTACCAAGGAGATAGCATTTACTATAATGGAGAGTAGATCCTAGAAAATGGCCCCTTTTACAGCAGCTCAGAACAGAGCCACAAAAGCAATTGATTGGTCTTGGCATTTAGTCTTATATCAGCTGTGTCATCCATTGCTTCAGGAGTGAGAACACTAATCTAAAGTGACATTTCTGTTCTGGCGGGCATTTCTGCCCTGATGAAAGCAATTACTTCATTCTTAAATGATAATTTGCAGGAGTTTCAACCACTTTAATTGATAAGTTTTTGTTCTGAGAAGTTCAATTGTGAAGTGATTAGCTGATTTTGTAAATAGAAATTTAAGGTGTGAAATGTACAATTTGCCCCCAAGGTAAAAGTTCTTCTTAACTAGGTAGTTTTATTAGGAAGAGCGGACAGTTCTCTGCTGTTTTTAAGTTGCCAACTGAAAGATTGAGAGAATAAGGAAAAAAATATAGTACTATTTGTATTCCGATGAACAATTATTATTGTGATACAATTGATAACAATTTAAGTGATGATTGGACCAAGAATACGGTAAGTATGTATACAAATAAGAATATAGTATATTGCTAAGGTCTGTCATGTTTTTTTTTCCAGAAAGAACTCGACATTCCTTTGAGTATTAACATCTCAAATATAAACTTTAAAGATTTGCAAAATCTTCTTGCTACGTGCACATATTTGACACAGTTTTTTTTTTTATGGATGTAACGGTATCCGGTTTTGTATTTAATGTGTCAAATAGGAAATATAAAGTAAAAATGAAGGTCAAACTGATTTAGCACATCAAACAGTTTTTGTCAGCCAAGCTTAATATATCCTGAGTTTGTGGAACAAATGAAATTTTGCTGCTGTGTTACACTTTGCTTCCAAACAACCATTACAACTGGTTTTATATATTGTGTGATCATCAGAGCATCAAACAGTGCATCTCTACTGACTTGTTGCAGTGATGATCTACAGCAGCAATCTGCCATTTATATAAGGACAAAATGTGCATCTATATTTAGTTGTGAAATTGGCCTATTATACTCTTGATGTTTACAGAGGCTAACATAAATTAATGATGACAGCTATGAGTAGTGCATTAGTTAAGCAGAAGAGTTTTTACCTTGAACTTGAAGGTTCCAAGTTTAACTTCCAGCACATATTCTAGATAGCTTTATTTGCACATTAAGGCATTTTTCTCAGACAGGTTTGAATAAATTATGTTCTGCTATAAATAACATCATTTACTGTTTGTTTACATATTTGCCTAAATTTTACATTTGTCAAAAGTGATATAGTATGGGAAAAATATTCATTCATACCCATTCAAAGCATTTACTGAGGCATAGAACACATTCCGGTTTGTCCTATAACTGCCCTGAAAAGTTTGGTGGAGCAACATAGTTTGTCAGATTTTATTTTATTTCTTGCTGCTTTAAACTGCTAATCCACAAATGTTGTCATGCAGTTCATGTCAAAAGTAGTATAGATTCTGTTGCAACCATAGATTCTACTGTTAACTCTGACCGGAGATCTGACAAGTAAGCAGGTATTCAAAGGAATGCAAGTTAAAATGATGAAATATTTGATGAATTTTTAATATAGACCTCCTTTCCGTCTGCATTTCACATTAATTGATAACTAGTACAGCTCTGCAGTGCTAGATTCTTCTAAGCAAAGCAAACAAATCTATTGTTTATTTGTTTGTCTGTCTATCTACCCACCTACCTACCTATCATCAGTTTCTCCTCAGGTCTTTGTTGTTCTTTCTTTGTAGAAGAATTATGAAAGGTTTTGAGTTCCTTCTTTTCAAGAAACATTTATTTTATTATGACAAAAAGTCATTTTTATTAAAGATAAATATTGCATCAATATTTGAGCACTTGTATCCAAATCTTTTTCCTAGTCAGAAATCTAGAGGAATGTCAATATTAGGAAGTGGTAAGAAAACTAACAATCGTCTTATAAACTCTGGATAGATAGATGATGAATGGATGGATGGATGAGAGGGAGAGAGAAAGAGAAAATGGCATTATTTCTTTATGACTTTGAAGAGCCAGCTGTTTCAGAAAATATCAGGCATTACTCCTGTCAGTTTAGAGTCTTTTTTCTTTTTCTTTTTAAAGTGGAAGACAGATACAGAATCTTCATACAGACTGTGATGGTAGTAGTATATGGTTCATGTTTCCTATTCCCTCAGTAAGATAGGCACCTGGTTTTTAATGCTACATTACCAATGTAGAAGCTCAGGTGCTGTGCTTGTAGGAGTAACTTTGTTGACGAACAGTAGCTTTGTGCAGTTTTGAATGTATGTTTTGCTTTGATGAAGATTAATGCAAAGTAACCTCCGAAGCTGATTTGCAGTTCAGAATACCCCTCCCCCCTTTAAAAAAAAGCAGTGCCCATCTTGCTTTTTATGTCTTACCTGAGAATTTTACTTGGCAAAAGAAGATACCATGCATGTGGAAAAGCCACTTATGTCTTGCAAAACTTTTAGACAAGTCTTCAGAGTACTGTGAAGCACTTTGATAAAGACTTTGATAAAAAGCATTCTGTGGTATCTGGATGTGTCACATTCCATAAACTCTCTGACACTAAACATTTATTTGAGCAAAGTCCCAGTACTTTGGAAGTAACCAGAGAGAAGTGAGCAATCCACATATCCCTTTTCTAATTTTTCTCTTTGTTTTCTTTTAAAAAAATATATTCAATTTCTCCGTTTCTGTATGATCCTCTATACAAAAGATTGGGAAGCAGCCAAGGTGATTAGTGCTGTAAAAGAAAACACACACCGTGGGGGCTACTCTTGCAACTCTCTTACCTGAAAGTTAGAGGACAAGAAGTAGTGGGTCTGGCTGCTGTCATCAGCTTTCTATGCCTGCTAATAGTAGCTAATGCAAATGGATACTAGATTAATGTACAAGCCGTGTCATTATCCCTGCCTTATGCCATTATATCATAGTCTGAACAACCTTTCAGCCTCTAGGGCCTTATTTTATGGTTATAGTCCTCCAAGCCAATCACTATTTATTACAAGTACAGTGTTGCCACTACAAAAGATTTGGTAAGATGTGTGTAATGAGGTAGGGTGATACTTTGCATTTCAGGAATAAAAGTAAAGAAATGTTGAATGTTTTCTAAAGTGAAGAAGCAGCAGTCTGAAATAAAATGTTAAATAGAATATTAAAAAGGCAGCGTTAGCACGATTGTGGTAGTGCAGAAATTGTAGCATAACAATTGTAATGAGCATTGCAGCTATAATGATATGCAAGAGTCTGCTTTTAAAAAATGAGTCTCCTAAAGGGTGAAATTGAGTTAAAATTGGTTTGCTTATATATGGGAACATAATCATTTGCAGGGGGTCAAATGTCATGACATACTCGTTTGCATCAGATGTTAGGATGAAGGCAGGTAAGCATGGCACATATGCAGTGACATTGCCATTGTCATTTTGGCATAACTGCAACTTGCTGAAGACTGGACTGGAAAAATGTAAAGGCTATGGAACACTTGAGAAATTCCATGGCTCTTGCTTCAGAAATGGTTAAAACTGAACTACCTGTAAAAATTAGAGTCCAGGCTAACATGCACCAAGCAAGCTATACATATTTCCTACTTAGAGTAGTGCAGATGACTGTTTTATAGAAAAGAGAAACTATTAAAATAGAGGATGATGTTACCTATTTAAACTTGTCCAGTTCTCGCAATTGTATAGACAAAAGATGATTTCATCTATGAGGATTGTGTTGGAAGTGGTTATTTTTAATTTGTTCATAAGTAAGAGTTTGAATTAAGTGGTGAGTTGACCAACTCTGAAGATGACATCAAATTATTATGAATTATTCAAACAAAAAAAGGATAATGAAGATTTCTTGCAGCTATAGAAATGGAGTTAAAATGATATAATAGTTCAGTGATAACAAATTTAAAATGTCACAAAGTGACAGACATAAAACAGGAAATTTCTGAATTCAGATATACTGAGATGGGATCCAGGCTAGTTATGATTATTCAGAAAGGGGTCCCAAAAAACCAGAAAAAATCTTGTTGCACCTTTTCTGACTAGCAAATTTTATTAAAGACATAAAGTAAGGGTTATGATTCTTTGCCACCATCTCACTAACATGACTATTGTCCTAAAATGGTATTTGGGCAGGATAATGAGAGCTCAATGAAAATCTCTTGTGTAACCATATTAAAAATATTGCTTATAGTTCAGGTTGCCACACCGCAAAAATTGGGAAACACAGAGAGGAAAAAGTATTAAGCATTTTAAAATGGTCATTTAATTGATAGATATTTAAGGTAGAACATGGTAAGGATATATAAATCTGTTCAGTCTCACCTTTCCTCTTTCCGAAAAGATGAAAGAATACACACACACACAAACACAGGCAGGCAAGCTGGCTCGGACTTCACAGAATTAATTCTTTGGAACTGATAATATTCTTGGCATTTCACCATGTCCTGCCTGCCAAGTCCAAACTGATAGCAAATAAAATTTTACTCACAGAAAATCACAAGGCAGTCCACAAAGAAAATCTGAAGTAAGGTAAACTTTGTCCCGTACAAAGTTTCAGGAGAAAACACACCCACTTTTATCCCCTGTGGGGTGTGGCTCAATGACTCAGCTCACTCTCTGATCCTCCCATGCCTCCTACGTTGCTGCTCATGTTTCTCCCTACGACGCTGCTTAGGATCGAGCCAACACTCTTCCAATTTACTCCCTGTCAGGGGCTGCTCTGATATGCCTTCCTCCTGATTAATCTCAGGCTGTTCCTTTCAGTTGTCTGATGGAACCTGAGGCATTGCCAGAGAGGAAGGTCCTGGGAAGGAAGGCATTCCCAGTTCCTCCTCCTCATCTTCCAGGTCCTCTTCCTCTGACAGCATAGGCTTGGGAATCGGGGCCACAACATAAACCTATGCATGATATAGTATAGATAAAAGAAAATCTTTCTTCATAGAAAGTATGTTTAGTATTTGTAATTTGTTGTTTTATAATTTGGAAGAATTTTAAAAGGTGATGACATTAATTCATGGACAATGGAATTATTAATTATAATGATTACATAGTACTTCCAGTAATGGAGGCAATAGGTTTCCAACACCAATTGCTGCAGCAAGTAAGTTGTTTAGAGTCTTCCTTGTGGGCCTTTGTTGAGGTAATTCCCTGTTAGGAGAATGAGCGCATACAGGGAGACATAGTGAGAGTAGTGTTTGAATAATACACAAATAGCACACAGATACACTGTACAGTAAAAGTAGGTTTTTACTGCAAATAAACGTTTAAACATGGTCCAAACAAGCAGTCCAAATCAATGCACAGTTAAAGCAGTCAGTGTTCAATCCAATATCAAAGTCCAGTATCAAAACAGTTCAGTAACAGACTTACATCAAATCCAAGAATAACTGTCAATAATGAAAAATGGAGGAATGGCAACTCTTTCCAACAGAAGGAAACAGAGATTCACTCACACTCTCTTCTGAGACTTCCTGAGACTAAACAACCCAGGTTTCTGGTTCCATCTTATGGCCATTTGCAAAACTACACCCAATTACAGTTTTTGCATGCTCTTAAAGAGACAGTATTAAAATGTCTATCCTGGTTTATATATTTTCAACCCAAATAGCTGTTAGGTGACTTATATTCCTAACATTCTCCCCTTTTGGGTAGGACAATATATACAACCTTACATTCTAAGTCCATAATCCTCACAGCACGTCTTATGCTTTATAGAGCCTTCGGCCTTTGTAAAATTATCTGCTGTATTGTTTTCTGACATACAGTATTCCAGCTTAATCATCTTACTTTGCACACATTGTCTCACATTTAAAGATCTTAAATCTGCTTGTTTTGAACTTTGCTTTAAATCTTTCTGGAAGTAAAAACCTACATTTAATGTACAGTGTATCTATGTGCTGTGTGTGTATTATTCAAACACTACTCTCAATACGTCTCTCTGTATGCACTTGTTCTCCTAATGGGGAATTAAACAACCTTCCATGGGCTACTGTGGGAAACATAGAACTAAGATATCATAGGGCTGGAAGGGACTCTGGAGTTCTTCATACCATCTCAAACAAATGGTTGTCATATGTGTGTGTGTGTGTGTGTGTGTGTGTGTGTGTGTGTGTGTGTGTTATGTCTCACCAAAATTCACAAGTGAGAACAAGGAGTTCCACAGTTCAAAATATTCAAACAAAAAAAAGCCGGACTAAAAAAGGGTTAACAGTACTATATTCCAGTCCTTGGCAGACTTCCCGGAATCTGTCTGGTAATTCAGAATGTCCATAAATTACAAAGGCCGCTCCACACATATCCTTTCGACACATCAAGCAAAGTTTGAGAATGAGCAATCCTCCTTAAATCACCTGGATGGGCGTGTCAGTCTCTCTAATCAATGTCTGGCTTGACGCCTCCCTTCAGATTGACGTTTCATTCTTCTCCTGGTTCTAGCGTCAATCCACGATCTGTCAGTTTCCCCATTAGAAGCCTCTGACTCATTTTGTGGATCAGTTGCTGGCATGAGTGAAGTCGAAGGTTCTGGTGAGGATTGTCTCTCCGACAATCTCTCATCCTCCTGGCTCACATCTGTGTCCTCTGATAATTCAGACTCCACATTCACACCAGGCTCCAGCCTTTCATCTTCAGAGTCAAAACTCACAGCAGGATTGATCCTTTCAGTCACAACGTGTGTGTGTGTGTGTGTGTGTGTGTGTGTATGTATGTATATGGCATTCAGCTTTGTTTGGGTATTTTCCCACGTCATTGTAGTTGTTCTTTTAAAGTTGTAGCAACGTTTCAGCAGAATCTCATCTGCCATCATCAGGCTTCTGTATTGAATACAGAATATATATATATATATTCTTAAGTTTTCACGGGTACTTACATGTATGGTATTCAGCTTTGTTCGGGTATTTTCCCATGTCATTGTAGTTGTGCTTTTAAAGTTGTAGCAATGTTTTGGCAGAATCTCATCTGCCATCATCAGGCTTCTGTATTGAATACAGAATACATGAATACAATACAGAAGCCTGATGATGGCAGATGAGTTTCTGCCGAAACATTGCTGCAACTTTAAAAGCACAACTACAATGATGTAGGAAAATACCCAAACAAAGCTGAATAACATACATACATACATAAATACATACAAACATATATATATTTTTTGTAGATTTTTCACGGGTGCAGGTATGTAGGTCTAGGTGTGTTTGGGTCTTTTCCCATGTAAGATTAAGAGTATCTTGGCAACATTCCAGCGTGGTCCCACTCACCATCCTCAGGCTGGTGCTTTCGGCTTCATGCCAGTGCAAGCAGATAGAAGCCGAAAGCACCAGCCTGAGGATGGCAAGTGGGAGCTCCCCAAAACGTTGCCAAGATACTCTTAATCTTACATGGGAAAAGACCCGAACACAGCTAGACCTACATACATACATACATGCACACATACATACATACATACATACATACATATATGTTGTGACTCCGAGATTTGAACCTGGTCAGTCAGCAGATGTGGGTTCGAGTGATGAAGATCTGGCACTGAGATTCGAGCCTGCATTATTAAGTGACTTAGAGGGGAGTCAAGTAGAGGGAGAGGAGTTGGATCTGAGAGATGAACCTGATTTATTGGAGGTTTCAGAGTCCAGTCCCTCCCCTGAATCTACTTCCCTAATTACACCTCAGGTGTTAACTGTTAATCAGGAAAGTGTGTCAGAGGCTTCAAGCGGTGATGAAACTGCTGGATGCTGGATGGATGGGAGGACTAGGAGAAGATTGAGACATCAATCTCAATTAGAAAAGAGATGTCCAGCAAAGGATTAATTAATGAGACTGACACGCCCCCTCTCAGAGGATATAAGGGAGCATACAAGTTCGTAATATTTGCTGGAAACAAAGTGGATTTTGCTTTGGAAAGAAGTGCGTCTGACTACAGCGTTGTGATTTATGACAATACAGAATTGCCAGACAGATTCTAGGAGGATTGCCAAAGGACTGTGAAAACAGAGCAATTGAATCTTCTGTCTCTGGTTTTGTTTGCGTAAAGTATTTGAACTCTGGAACTTGAGATTCTCACCTGTGAATACAGGTGGGACAGAATATATACACACACACACACACACACACACACACACACACACATATACATATGCATATATATACATAAATGGCATTCAGCTTTGTTCGGGTACAATGACGTGGAAAAATACCCGAACAAAGCTGAATGCCATACATGTAAGTACCCGCAAAAACATATATATATGTGTGTGTGTGTGTGTGTATGTATGTATATGTATGTCATTCAGCTTTGTTCGGGTATTTTCCCACATCATAGTAGTGGTGCTTTTAAAGTTGTAGCAACGTTTCAGCAGAATCTCATCTGCCATCATCAGGCTTCTGTATAGTGTTCATCTGTGAGTCAGACTTTTACAGTGGTTTCAGATTTAAATTTGGGGCAGCCTATTGCTGTGCCAGAATGGTTTTTTCTTCTTCCTGATTGGTTGGGAGTCTTGGTCTGTGTTTATTGGTCTTGGAGTTTGCTGTGTTCTGCTTGATTGGTGTTTCTGATCTTCTTCTGTTTTTTGGCTCTTTTTGTATCTTGATTGGCTGGCAGCATTGTGTTACTTTATTGGAGGCCTTTGGTGCAGCTTGGCTTCGGGTAAATGGATGGCTATCATTAGTTAGGAAGCTAGGTTTCATCTGGGTGCCTGGTTGGGGTGTGTTTGAGTTGGAAGTATCAGGGGGGATCTGTTTGTGCCCAGGTGTTTGCCTGGCTTGTGGTGTGGAGATTTTTTTGTTTGTGAGTGCAGGCTTCCAAATGATTGACAGCCTGGTGGAATCATCTCTTCTGTTCATGCTTTCTGGTCTTTTTTCAATCCCTATGGCTTCTCTGATGATTCTGTGGCTGGGATTTTCTATAGTAGCTAGGGTTTTGGTGCCATTGAAGTTGATGCTATGACCTGTGGCTTCCATGTGTTGGACAAGTGAGGAAGTGTGTTCCAGCTTTTTGACTGTATTTTTGTGTTCATCCAGGCGGGTGCTTATTCTTCTATTGGTCTGTCCAATGTATGTGGCTGGGCATGATGCACAGGGGACTTCGTATATGCCTTGGTTTTCCAGGTCAATTTTGTCTTTGGGGTTTCTGAAGATGGCTGCTATTTTTCTGCCTGTTTTGAAGGCAGTCTTGATGTGGTGTCTATATAGTATCTTACTAATTTTGTCTGTGGTGCCTCTTATGTAGGGCAGGACAGCTGTTCCATGGATCTGTTCATCTTCTCGTCTTTATTATGTCTCAGTGTGTTGTTGTGGATCAAGTTGGTGATTTTGCTTTTGTGGAAGCCGTTGGCTGTCAATATTTTAGTCAGGGTGCATAGTTCAGTCTTAATGTGTGTCTTGTCTGCCAGGCGTTTGGTTCTAGTAATTAGTGTTTTAGCCACGGAGTTTATCTGTGCTGGATGGTGGTGGGATTGGGCATTGAGGTAGCGGTTGGTGTGTGTTTTCTTCTGGTATATGGTGTGTCCTAGTGTGCCATCTGTTTTTTTGTAGATTAGTACATCTAGGAATGGTAGTTGTTTGTTTGTTTCTGTTTCCATGGAGAACTTGATTTTGGGGTGTGCGCTGTTTAGGTGTGTTAGGAAATTGTTTAGGTTTTCTTGTCCATGGGGCCAAATCACGAATGTGTCATCGATATATCTTAACCATAGTTTGGGTTTGAGTATGGCATTGGCCAGGGCTCTGGATTCACACACCAACCACTACCTCAATGCCCAATCCCACCACCACCCAGCACAGATAAACTCCGTGGCTAAAACACTAATTACTAGAACCAAACGCCTGGCAGACAAGACACACATTAAGACTGAAGTATGCACCCTGACCAAAATATTGACAGCCAATGGCTTTATGATCGTTGCCTTTTGTAACATTCTGACAAGCAAAGTTAGCAGGGAAACCGTATTCACTTCCTAACTGTATTATTAATTACACAGCTTCAGTGATTCATTTAACAAATGTGTCAAGAAAAATCGTACAATGGGGCAAAGCTCACTTAACTAATTTCTCACTAACAACACACATTTTGGGCTCAATTTTGATTGTAAGTTGACTGAAAGTCCAGTTTTCCACTTCAACATAAAGCCAGTATTGACTTTAGCACAGCTTTTTGGAAGACAGCTTACATAACAAGGACGTGATATCAAGAAGGTTGCTCCTCTCATGTCCCTACACCATTTCAGTTTCCAGTCATAGAACACAAGTTTTGGAATAGAAATGTGTTTTCAACCAGGACATTTTAACCCCAACGAGATGCTATTCATGACATATTGGCTGTTCCAGTCTTAGACTGTATGAATTACTTGAGCCAGATTGTAATTCTTGGAAGGCCAGCCAAAACTCTAAAAGTGATCTCAGCTACTGAAACTGTAATGATAGTCCAGCAATATTTCCAAGCTTTGCAGTTGTTGTTTTAGTGATACTCCAGCCCATTCAGGCAAAATATTTAGTCCCGTCATGGATCTGGAATACCACATTAATTGAAATTTCTTCTGAATGGGTTACAGATCCAATTGGTAAAGCCCTGGTCCAATCCTGCTCATTTTTATTTCTACCTGAATTTTTTTATATAAATATTTCAGAAAATTGCCCTCTGGGATTTAGTCTAGTACGGCTCATATAAAAATAAATGGATAACTAATGATGCTCATTACAATGAAACTTTCATATATACCAGACATAGACACCCCTATGGAGATTCTCAGTCATTCAGGTCATGGTTGCCCCAAAGGTGCTTTCTCAAAAGAAAACTGGACTTTCTTTTTTTTTCCTTGAAGACATTTCACTTCTCATCCAGGAAGCTTCTTCAGTTCTGACTGAATGGTGGAGAATGGAAGGGTTTATCTTCCTTGCAATCATCTGGTCATTAGCATTCTGTCTGAGAGTCGTTGAACACTTGGAGTTTCATTGCTGTCCTCAAGGTCACCTGAATAGTGAAAATGGGTGTGGTGTGAATCAGAGGTGGTATTCAGCAGGTTCTGATCAGTTCTCGAGAACCAGTAGCGGAAATTTTGAGTAGTCCAGAGAACCAAATACCACCTCTTCTGGAGATTTTACAGTATCTTTGCCCTGCCATGTCCACCAAGCCACATCCACAGAACCGGTAGTGAAAAAGTGCCCACTTCTTAAAAACGCTATCCACTGCCATAGCAGAACCTCTAAGCATAATCTTTGAAAAATCTTTCAAGACTAGCTTCTTGCCAAAACTATGGTCACAAGCCACGGTCATCCCCATCTTCAAAAAAGGGAGACCCAGCCTAGTTGAAAATTACAGACCAATCTCCTTATGCTGCGTCACCTATAAACTCATGGAATCAATTATTAGCCAATCCATTATCCTCCACTTAGAGACAAACAACCTACTCTCTAATAAACAGGAAAAAACTATCCTGTAATCTGCAACTCTTACACTGCAAAAACATATGAACTACACAACTCGGTCAGGGCAAAACAATAGACACAATCTACATAGACTTCTGTAAAGCCTTTGATTCAGTAGTAGACGACAAACTACTCCTAAAACTAAAATCTTATGGTATCTCTGGCCAACTACATAACTGGATAGAAGCATTCCTGTCAAACAGACAACAAATGGTCAAAATTGGGAGTGTCCTATCAAATTCTGTACCTGTCAATAGTGGTGTCCCCCAAGGCAGTGTTCTTGGACCAATTCTCTTCATACTCTACATAAATGACTTCTGTGATCACATTAAGAGCAACTGTGTTCTCTTCGCTGATAATGTAAAGCTGTTCAACACCACAGACAATACTGCTACCCTTCAAAAAGACCTTGACTATGTATCAGAATGGTCAAACAAATTTTAAGTTCAAATCTCAACAAATAAATGCTCCGTCTTACATATTGGCAAAAAAAAAAAATCGTAAAATAAAATATAGGCTGAATAGTCAAGACCTTTTTGATGATCCAAGCTCTGTAAAGGACCTTGGAATACTCATCTCTAATGATCCAAGTGCTAGAGCCCACTGTAACTACATAGCCAAAAAGGCATTAAGAGTTGTTAACCTAATCCTACGTAGCTTTTTCTCTGGTAATATCACACTACTAACTAGAGCATACAAATCATTTGCTAGACCAATATTCGAATACAGCTCATCAGTCTGGAACCCACATTACGTATCTGATATTAGCACAGTTGAGAAAGTCCAGAAATATTACACAAGAAGAGTTCTCCACTTTTCTACTCATAGCAGAATACCTTATGCCACCAGATTTGAAATTCTAGTCCTAGAAAACCTTGAATTACTCCGTCTTCGGTCTGATCTATATAAAATCATACATTGCAATGATTTACCTGTCAATGAATACTTCAGCTTTAACCATAACAACACAAGAGTACACAATAGATACGAACTCAAAGTTAACCACACCAAACTTGATTGCAGGAAATATGACTTCATCAACAGAGTGGTCAATGTCTGGAATACTCTGCCTGATTCTGTGGTTTCTTCCCCAAACCCCAAAAACTTTAACCTTAGACTTTCTACTATTGACCTTGCCCCTTTCCTAAGAGGTCTGTAGGGGGCGTGCATAAGCACACCAACATGCCTACTGTCCCTGTCCTTTTGTTTCTTTTATTTTTCTTATATGTACTTATTTCATGTATTCATAACTATGTATATACTTAAACCTATTATCTTGTACGTGATTGACAAATCAAAATAAATAAATAAAATTTGAATCCCACTTGGAACTGCTGAAAGGATTGTGTTGTAAACAGGAGATAGATGGTATCTAGTTACCTTTTGAAAAAGCACCTTTGGGACATATATGCCTATAGCTTATGTATCCATATTTAAACAGTGCTTGCAGGGTGTATTTGTACAGTGACAAGGAATTGTGAAGAACAGTGGCTCTGCCAGAGAAAATACAGTATTAATAAATATCTTGCTCTCTTTCTTCCCCCAGTTTACAAGCCTTGAGAAAGGAAAAATCCCGAGATGCTGCTCGTTCTCGAAGAGGAAAAGAAAATTTTGAATTCTATGAGTTGGCCAAATTGTTGCCACTCCCTGCTGCCATTACCAGCCAGCTTGACAAGGCATCTATTATCCGATTAACAATTAGCTATTTGAAGATGAGGGACTTTGCTAATCAAGGGGATCCTCCGTGGAACCTGCGTATGGAAGGACCACCTCCCAACACATCAGTGAAAGGTATGAGGTTTGCATTGTGATAATACATGGAATGTGGCAGCCAAACTGATCTCTGAATTGAAATGTTTACCATCCTTTCTTTTTTCCCTGCATATCAAATCCTTTAAAGGGATACAAATATGGAAATCTGAGGTCTGCATGAGAAAGACACCATGTGAAGGTGAAATAAACTCTTATTCTTTTTATATTTTATTTTAACATGGACAACTAAGCACAACGAATGTTCTGGGAAAATTAGATGAGTAATGCATATTTATATAGTTTAGGTCTTAGTCTAATTTTAAAACTGAGGAGATTGGGAAATGCTAATCCTGGTCTGATACAATGTTATGCACTACATGGTTACTCCGAATAAGTCCCATTGAGTTCAGTGGAGTTTATTCTGAGATAAGTTTGTAAAATTGGTTGGATCTTTAGTGTTTTTAAAACTTGAAATAGTTAACTTTAAGTATGCTTAAATCTGTTCTGAATTATAGCTGTGAAATGGATTGTTTTGCATGATTATGAGAAAGAAAATAGCCCTGTTATGTTTTTTTTTTCCTGTTTATTAAGTAGGCAGTACTTTTTTTGAGTGAAATGTATCCTTTTCTGTTATAAGAGTAGTAGTTTGGTAATATATTTTTGTCCAGAGAATTAACGGGTTATTTATTTTTCTGGCTGGTTTTGTTTTATTGTGTAATGAATTTGAAAGTAATTTCTTTAAAATTTAAGACATTAACTTAAATATAAATAACATTTCACTCAAATCTGGTATTAGAAAGAGCTAACTGAATATAGCTCTATCATGATGCTTACATTGAATTAGAAGAAGCCAAACATTCAAGCTGCAGTATTGAACCATTACTTCTATGTCATTGTGTTTTACACTTTTTAATGAAATTTTTATATATATTACAACTGCTTAATTGTATATAAAAAAGTTCACTTGTTAACCGAAACAGGAATAAACCTGTATTAAATGGAGTTAAAAGTTCATTCCTAGATTCAAAAGATATTTGAATACAATAGTTAGAAGCCAATTTTTTTTACCTGATTGTCGTCTTAGACAAAAATGGTTTTTGCTTGGTACTCTCCACTTGCATTCTATTATCAAAATTGGGAACTAAGCTCTGGAATGTTTTGTAAAATTTGATTTAAATGGATCTTGGGAGAATTTGGGAAATGTTTCTTAGCTTGCTCTTTGAGTCATGAGAGATGACATTAAAATGGATGAGTTTACCATTAAAACTGATTTCTAAATATAAACAAAATTATTATTATTATTTTACTTTAATGATCAGGTTGTTAGGAAGGTATCTCCTAAGGTTATATTCATTTTTGAAGAATAATTTTAACCATGATATTAAAAAGTGTGTCATAAATGATAGTTTTTTTTTCAACTGTATATACATGTACTTAATGGTGATTATATAGCTTAACATTTGAAAGCTGACTTCAGCATAATGTTACTTCGCCCTATAGAGTTTTAACTATATAGGACAGTGGTGGCCTCTCTGTGGGCACGTGCACCGTCACCCCAGCTCAGCTCGTCTCATTTCTCCGTTATGTTTCTCACCATCATTTGTGGGATTAAAAAAAATGCGTGAAACAGCATTCCACCTTCGTGGCAGTGCATTTGCTGTTGCTGCCCCTTGTGCAGCACAGTGAAACTTAGTGCACTTCACAATGAGGAAGACAGGGTCCCGTCCTCCTGTTGGAACCCATTACAATGCAATGCTGTTCATTCTCATCTCCCAGATGTCAGATGTGATCCTGCTCATTCTCATCTCCCAGATGTCAGTTGCTTTTCCTACCGAGCTGCCTGTGTTTGGATGCCTGCCTCCCCACCAGCCAGCTGAGCTTCAGCACACTGGTCCTGGGCTCATTGGCCGCTGGACATCAGATTCCCACCACGCACCACCAGTTCAGGGTTTTCTTAACCCCTCCCCAGGGGGAAAAAGAGAGGGGAAAGAGAGAGAGAGAGAGAAACAGAGAGGCAGAGAGAGGGAAGAAGGGAAAGAGAGAAAGAGAGAAAGAGAGAGGAGAGAGAGAGACAGAGAGAGCGGGAGGGAAAGAGAGAGGGAAGGAAAGGGAGAGGGGGAAGAGAGAAAGAAAGAGGGAGGGAAAGATATAGAGAGATGGAAAGAGAGAGAGGGAGGGAAAGATTGAGAAAAACGAGGGGGGAAAGAGAGGGAGGGAAAAAGAAATGATATTACAAAAGTTTTTCTTTTTTATTGTTGCTAAACATAATATTTCAAAAGCAGAAAAAAAATAAAGAGGCATAAAAGTATATTTATCACATTTTTCTTAGAACAATTATCTGAACTCTGCATTGTTTTATCATTATTTCAGGTAGTAAAATCTCATTATTTAGGTTAAATTGCCGTGTTGGCATTTTGCAATAAATAAGTGGGTTTTGGGTTGGAGTTAGGGCTTTCGGTCTCTAAAAGGTTCACCATTACTGAGATAGGATGAACTCTTTAGGACCATTGTTTTCCTTATATTAGATACAGTGGAAAATTGCAAGGAAGGAATCATTTGTTTTTCTTTTCAATTAACTAGTATGTCATTAAACTTGAATTAAGCATTCTGATAAGTCTTAATTATGATTTATCTGAAGAAACAAGAATAATGTATCAGCTAGTTTGGAAAACAGAACAAAAAAGATATAATTTTCTTTATCTCTATTTCTCTACCTGTTTGTGCTATGTGTGTTTGTGTGTGTGTTTGTGCATTTGTATTTGCATGTTCATATGTGATAAAGCAGAGTGCTTGAAACCAGAGGTGGTATTCAGCAGGTTCTGAACAGTTCTGAAGAACTAGTAGTGGAAATTTTGAGCCATTCAGAGAACCGGCAAATACCATCTCTAACTGGAGATTTTACAGAATCCTTCCCTTAGAGTGGGGTAAAAATTGATATTTTGCAATATCCTTCCCCTCGAGTGGGGTGGGAATGGATATTTTACAGTATCCTTCCCCTGCATGCCCACCAAGTTACACCCACCAAGCCAGGGGTGGGATTCTACCAGTTTGCACCTATTCGCTAGAATCGGTTGTTAACTTTCTAAGCAGTTCGGAGAACCGGTTGTTAGAAGAAATTACTGGCCTAATCCTGTAAGGAAGGCGGGAAGGAAACATTCTAGTGTTGCTTACAGAAACTGCCTCTCCATTAACCTTTATTACATTCTTGGCAGGACTAGACTTCCTGTCTCAGGAACATCTCTGGAGTTTTTTTCCCCTCCTTTGCTGGTACTTTGCTTGTGTGGATTGACCATTCAAAGTTACAGTGGCACTGAAAAAAGTGACTTATAATCATTTTTCACACTTAGGACTGTTGCAGCATCCCCACAGTCATGAGAGGCCAGGCGAGGAGATGCGTGCCTTGATGTGAGTGATGTTGAGTTGCTCACACCCAGCCAATAACATGACCACCAAGCCATGACCACCACCTAAGCCACGCCCACAGAACCGGTTGTTAAAAATTTTGAATCCCACCCCTGCACCAAGGCATGCCACGCCCACCAAGCCACGTCCACAGAACCGGTAGTAAAAAATTTTGAATCCCACCAGTACTTGAAACATTTAATGCTACATTTTAAATGCAGCCACAATAGTCTAATAAGAAGAAATACTTTAATTTTATATAAAGAGGAAACATTTTATTGGTAATATAGGAAGCATAAAACGTATCTATGGTCGTATATCCCCTGATGCCATGTTTAATATACTGGGGTGAGCATAGAAAGAGTGCAATGAACTTTGAGAACATGCTCTTTCATTTGAAAAACCTGGCGCTAAAAGAAATAATGTGAATTATTCAACAAAAATATTTATTGGGATTTTGTGACCCAATAGCTATATTACCTGTTTATTTCAATTTTATGTTTAGACAAAAGCTAGAGTTATTCCCACTGAAATGTAGGGTAAAATAGGTTTATAGGACTGCTTTTATTGTGATTTTGTTTTTTGTTTTTAAAAAAACCATTGCAAAAGTAGATATAACAGAAACCTGATAGAGTGAGGAGAAGCAGCCAATATTTTTAGCACTTGATATAAAATGTTTCAGAGACCTAACAATCTAAAAATCTAAAAAGGCTATAGTTTCCACAGAACCCGTAATAAATTCAAAAATTCCTTACACCCTTTACAATGGATGCTACCTAGTTTCATGTTCTTCACCTAGGGCATGGCAACTGGCATAACAGATGACAGATAATCAGAGTTGGAAGGGACCTTGTAGGCCATCTAGTCCAACCCCCCTCCCCAAAGCGGGAGACCCTGTACCATTTCTGACAAATGGCAGTCCAATCTCTTCTTGAAAGTCTCAAGTGATGGTGCTTCCACAACTTCTGAGGGCAAGCTCATTCTCCATTGGTTGATTGTTCTCACTGTCAGAAAGTTTCTCCTTATTTCCAGGTTAAATCTCTCCTTGTTCAGTTTCCATCCATTATTCCTTGTCTGGCCTACAGGTGCTTTAGAAAATAGCTTGACTCCTTCCTCCCTGTGGCAGCCCCTCAAATATTGGAAGACCACTATCATGTCTCTCCTGGTCCTTCTCTTTACTAGACTAACCAAGCCCAGTTCCTGCAACCGTTTGTTGTATGTTTTAGCCTCCAGTCCCCTAATCATCCTGGTTGCTCCTCCCTGTACTTTTTCTAGAGTCTCAACATCTTTTTTATAATGTGGTGACCAAAACTGGATGCAGTACTCTAGGTGTGGTCTTACTAAGGCTTTATAGAGTGGTATTAGTACTTCCCTTGATCTTGACTGTATCCCTCTGTTAATACAACTTAGCATTGCATTAACTTTTTTGACTGCTGCTGCACACTGCTGGCTCATATTTAGTTGGTTGTCCACTAGGACTCGAAGATCCCTCTCACAGTTACTGCTATTGAGCCTGGTTTCACCCAGTCTATATGTGTACTTTTGGTTTTTCTTGCCTAAGTGTAGGACTTTATTTTTCTCTATATTGAATTTCATTTTGTTAGATACGGCCCAGTGTTCTAGTCTGTCAAGATCCATCTGGATCTTGAGCCTATCTTCTTGGGTATTAGCTGTTCCCGCCAGCTTAGTATCATCTACAAATTTGGTAAGTTCCCCTTCTATTCCCTCATCTAAGTCATTAATGAAGATATTGAAGAGTACTGGACCTAAGACGGAACCTTGTGGCACCCCACTGCTTACTTCTGTCGATATAGACTTAGACCCATTAAGGACTACTCATTGAGTACAGTTTGCCAGCCAGTTGCGAGTCCATCTAGTGGTGGTGCTATCTATTCTACTTTTTTCTAGCTTACTAAGAAGTAGGTTGTGGTCTACTTTGTTGAATGCTTTGCTGAAATCTAAATATGTTATGTCCACAGTATTTTGCTAGTCTACTAATTTAGTCACTGTGTAGAAGAATGAAATAAGATTGGTTTGGCATACTGAGACCACAGCTGAACAGGTTGCCAATAACTTATTTCAGCATAGCAACAGGTGGTTGTCCAGATCAGCAGCTTGAATAGTGTCATTATTCAGATAATTTTGCAAATATATCATGTACTGAAACTAACTGGAGCCACTAAGTTTGTATAGGTAGTCCTCAATTTAGGGTTTATGACACAACTGAACCCAAAATTTCCATTGCTAAGTAAGACATTTTTAAGTGAATTTTGGCCCATTTTATTATCTTTCTTGCCATAGTTATTAAGTAATTGCTGCATTGTTAAGTTAGTTATATAGTTTGGCTTTCCCAGTGAATTTGGCTTTCACATTGACTTTTCTTGTCAGAAAATCTCAAAAGGTGATCAAATGACCCTGGGATAGTGGAACCATCATAAATATGAGTCAGTTGCCAAGAATTTTGCTCACATTATCATGGGGATGCTACAACCATCTTAAGCCTGAAAAACGATCCCTTTTTCAGTGCCATTGTAACTCTGAAGTATCACTAAATGAACAGCTATAAGTCAGATAGACAGATTAACAGTTGGAAGGGAACTGTAGGTTTTCTAGTCCAACCCTCCATCCAAGTAGGAGACCCTACACCGTTTCTGACAAATGGCAGTCCAGTCTCTTCTTGAAAGCTTCCAGGGATGAAACTCTGACAACTTCTGAAGGCAAGCTGTTCCAGACTAGAACACTGTTCTCACTGCCAGAATATTTCTCCTTATTTCTCGGTTTAATCTCTCCTTGATCGTCCATCCATTATTCCTTGACTGGCCTTTGAGTTCTTTGGAAAATAAGTTTGACCCCCTCCTCTCTGTGGCAACCCCTCAAAAATTGGAATATCAGTATCATGTTTCTCTTGAGGACTATCTTTTTCTACTGTTGTTTCTGGACATCCACCCATATTGTTTCACTCTCCACAATCTTTATTGGGCAAATTTAATGGAATTCAAGATTAGTTCAAGCCAGTGCAAGTTTTTGGGAGACCAGCTGAATTTCCCATGGAATGCTCTTGATTGGCCTTTATTCTAGTTCTTTTTATAAAGGGAGCTGCCAAGTGGGCAGTTGCTATTGTAGACAATAGTGATTTCACAATGGATAACTACTGTGCAACAATTTTACGTAGAAATTTAGAACTGCCTTTGATGACTGCTGGAAAAGCTAATGCTGAAGTAGGAGATTTGCTGAAAGCACCAAGGTAAGAGCAGAATATGGAAGAATATATATTGGAAATGTAATTGTACGCGAGGGATCATAGCTGGAATGACTTGGCCTTAGTAGATCAATTTTGGAAAGATCTGACTAATGAATTGCAAGATAAGCTAATTTGCAAGGGACACTGGACAACTATACAGAGAAAGCTTGAAGACCTGAGACATTTGGGGAAATAGAAAGACAAGATGTTTAAGCCCTTTCAACATCCATTCCCTGTACTATTGGATGCATCTCACAATTGGGATCAATTAGAATCCCCATGTCGTTTATAGTGAACTAATACAGATGTCTGTATTCCTTTATAGAGCTACCTCAGGTCACTTAGCAATTGCCTACCCTGTTAAAATTTCTCCCTCTGACTTAGTTGTGAAATCCTGCATCTCTGAAATTAAGGAACATGTTGTTAATTTTTTTAATTTTTCCCATTGAAATCTACTCTATCCTGACAATTCAAAGGGTTTCCAGTTATGTGCAGTATTTGTGAATGGGGCTGGGTGAGTTGGAGACATTAAAATATCTGCATTAGTTTTATAGCATAATTTGATGAATAGACCTGGCTTTTGATTTACATTAAATATTCCAGTATTTAAAACAAACCTTCCTGCCATATTTGCTATCTTCCCAAGTGTGATTTGGCTGAGCCAGTTAGAATACTCCCTTCCCTTACTTGAACAGCCATTTATAATTTTATTACTGATTTAAGTGTTAAGAATTTGATCTGTGTCTTGGTTGGTGTGAAACTTTTTATTGAGATCCCAAACTATTTATTGACCAGAACTTCCAATACAAAAGTATGGGTAGATTTATTGTTTCAGATTCCAATGTTAAATTTACATCATGTTTCTGGAAAGCTTTGTACCAATTACTTGGGTTGAGGGATTGATAGTATTGGGTTTTTTATTGTTTATTCATTGTACTGTATTTAATTGTGTTTGTAAGCTGCCAAGAATTGTATAGTTTGAGGCAAGATAGAAAGCAAGCCAATTAATTAAATCCCATCATTCTTTAATTGTAGAAGATATTAGAATATTGATAAATTAACACATTTATTTAATTTTAACTTTTTAAAAGACTTTTTTTTGCTGAAGTGGTCCAAATAACTTTAGCACTCATTAATGTGAGGGGAGAGAGAAGGATGTTTCTAGCCACCTATCTGTATATTAAAGGGATTTAACTGAACTCTATTGACTAGTATGGTACTGCTAGACCAAAACTGTCCTTCCCTGTTCTCTTCAAAGTCTGCTAGAGTGGTTTTCATCACCCCCAGAGACTCGAATAGTACAACCAACTTAGACCTGTGAGGAAATGTCATGAAAGATAGTCTAACACTCCCAGTCTAACTGACCAGCTGTGGCCCACCTTATCTTATGTCAGTGTGGGGACTGAAAAAAAAAGAAAATTGCCAATATGTAATATCCTTATATACTCTTCTGGTACACTCATACATGGAATATTCTGCAGAGTTATGTTTCGATATTTCAAGAATGGAAGGAAGTGTTGAAAAGGGGGGGAAGTGCAAACAAAGTTTTGGGAACTTTAGGAGTCCCCAAAGAAGACGTGCTGTTTTGGAAATATTTATTGTAAAACAAAAATTAAGATATATGTAATTATGCATGGTGTGGAGACATGTGAGGAAGAATCTATCTTTCTTGGATAAAACTTAATTACAGGAAATTCTGGATATAAAAAAGAAACCACATACTATATAGAATTAAATTGCAGAACTTGATACCTCAGGATGTCATGGCTGCCAGCATAGTTCCAAGGATATTAAACCAAATCAGGCAGGATAGTGGTTATCTCAAATAGTTATTTTAGTTGTACAGATAGACCTAGAAAGAGCAAGAGTATACAGAATAGACAGTGGAGGCACAAGCAGATCTTATCCAAAGATCAATAAAATATGGTGGAAATGCTGGATAGCATTTTAGTTGTGAGAATGTGAGAGACTGGTCTGTTTTCTAGCATATGTTCTAATTTCTTCAGGGCATGTTTTGTGCTGGCAGTTATAGCAGATAAATACTATTGCACTTTGCTCATGATCAACTATGTCAGCTGTTGTAGTTTTTGCTGATTTAGAGCAATGAGGTTGGCTATATTATTGGATGTGACAGCCTTTCTGTCCATTTTCACTCTGAGATGTTACAGTACAGGTTCTCCCATGAGCTGTTCAGAGCATCCAGTAGTGGGAGGTGCTTCAGTCTCTGCATGTCCAGGCTGGGCTTAATTTGTGGAATGCTCCTCCTCCTCCACGGTACTCCTCCCCAGCGTTCCCCAGTTTTGGCTCAGCCTCGTGAGAGATAGGCAGTGCTTGTGATTCTTCCTTGGCCGAAACAGGAAAAATTCTTTCCTTGCTAGCAGATTTGAAAGTTAATCAGCTTGTCTTTAGAATCCTTTAGCCTTCTAATCGCATAGCGATCTCTCGACGTTGGCTCGCATTACAGAGATTGCTCACATAACAGGGAAGCGCCAATTCACGCCCGAAAGTGGCAGGAGGCTTTGGCACTGCTCTGCACCCCTTCCCCACAACCGATCTTTCTACTCCTGCCATTCCAACAGATTGTCACAGAGTTTCTTTACCTGAACAGCGGCGTGAACTCTTTGCTCCCAACAGAGTCGTATCGCTTTCCTTCCCACTCTGAACGCCACTTGGGGTGGAGGATTCAAATGCTTAGTGCCTTCCACCCTTCCCTGCCGTTTAGCCTTATAGGAAAAGCCATCGGAGGCTATTCCTTCACACAGTGGGAGTTTGCTGCTGGGGAGCATGCCAAAAGATTAACAGCCAGAGGCCATCTTTTCGTACAAGACCTCGTGGCCATGCACCTGTATTCCATTTCGTGCTGTGTGAGGTAACTCTGTTCTGAGCAGAGATTCCCTTTGGAACACTGGGGACCATTATACCCTTGTCTTGGTTTTTTTCCTACATTCGAGGCTATTCTTACAGTTAAATTGTTGGCTTAACCCTCACAGCCCAATCAACCCAGCAGCACAACAGCGAGCACCTAGGCCTGTGTCCATCTGTGCAGGGAAGCTGTTGAAGGCCTCTACCCTTATCAATCTGGGCCTTTAGGTGTTCTCAATTTGGCTGTTTAGTTTCTCAGCACGTAACATCGTGCCACTTAATTAATATTCATATACATATTGATATAGATATATCAATTCTATATTAATATAGATATATCGATTCTATATCAATATAGATATATCGATTCTATATCAATATAGATATAACGATTCTATAGTAGCCTATACAGAAGCCTGATGATGGCAGATGAGATTCTGCTGAAACGTTGCTACAACTTTAAAAGCACAACTATTATGACGTGGGAAAATACCCGAACTCAGCTGAATGCCATACATACATACATACATACATACATACATACATTTATTTATATAATAATACAACAACAATAATAATAATTTTCTCTTCAGTATAATATTTTAATATCAATAAAATATTACTACTGAGATACAACTCATTATAGATAGGTATTATTCAAAAAAAAAAAAAAAAAAGAGGAAAGGAGGCAATAAAAACATCATCAGGGCAACCGGTCTGTCCTCAGACCAGGCTCCTGGGTGTGCCAACAGCCTTCATAGTATTGCATTGTATAACAAGCATACTGCAATTCCAACTTCAATCAAAATGGCAGACGGTAGCAGCTCTCAGACCTCATCCTTGAAGGTCAAAGCCAAATCTCAGCACAAACCTTAGCAGGCTAAAGGGAATTCTAAAACTTCAGAAAGGGATGCCATCAGGCGCCATAAAACTTTACAAAAACAGATAAGTGCACACGGGAGGCGCACAAGGTCTCACAGGACTTCCCCTCCTCCAGTCCAGGTCTGTCTACCTCTTCCCACCCTCCTCCTCCCCTATATCTCTCCCTCTCATCCAGGCACAGCTTGGCTCCCCAAGCCCAACAGGCCCAAGTATCTGGGACACTGACCATGCGAAGGGCTCCCGAAGCTACATTCATTCCAATGGCTGCTAGTCTTTGTCAGGACAACTTTCTTACAGAGGAAGTTCCAGAGAGGATGAAGGCCTGGATGGAGCTGGCAATTTGCCAGGGAATCACAGCAGGTCTTCAACACGCAGTTATGACCAGGGAATATCCTGTGATCACCAATCATGATTCCCCATCGCTGAGGTCATTGACCAGATCGGAGCAGCACTATTCCCAGCTACATTTACAAGGGGAGATCCCCTCCAAGGGCCGACTGATGAGGAGGAGGATGAAGAAGTGGATCAAATTGATTCAATGGAAGAGATTGAATCAGGATCAATACATGACAGTGAGCCCCTGTCAGAAGCAGACCCCTTAGAAAGGAGAATTTCTGAGGATGAGGGCCTTGTTCCTGACCAACCTGTTTTTACAGGCTTATTCCACCCACAACTTTTCAGATCTCTCTTGTTTAAGGCAAAAAATATTGCACGCCTAAACAAGTTGATCCCTTCTACCACTCCGACTCCTTCGGAAGAGGGACTAGAGGATCTAATTTTCAACCAACCAGTAGTCAAAGCAGAGGTGATCCCAGTTCCTCCCATGTTTTTGGACCTGTTACAGAAACAGTGGGCCTCTATAGCAGTGTACCCAGCCCCCACTGGATATGACAGGAAATATTTCAATTTGGCCCCTGATTTCTCAAAAGTATTGAATAGTCCCGAGGTAGACGAACCTATAGTGGGATTAGGGTCCTCCTCCATTCCCAGTGATGCACTGGAGGCATTAAAGCTGGAGGAAAAACAGGCTGAGCTAGCCCTACGCAGAGCCCATCAATCTGATGCGTGGGCCATCAGAGCAGACACGGCCACCTCCTTCTTCATCCGTTCTTCTCTCAGATGGCTCTGCCTCTTATGGGAACATGTCCCTAATTCTAACCTTAGAGTGCACCAAGATATTGCTAAACTTATAGCAGCTGCTGAATTCTCAGCTGACGCAACTTATCATGCAGTCAAGTTTTCAGCCAGGGCCATTACTTCACATGTCACAGCGCAATGCTTACTATGGTTAAAACATTGGCAAGCGGACTTTAAGCACAAATGTAATATGGCTTCATCCCCAATTGTGGGAGACAGACTGTTTGGCCCTTCCCTTGATCCTCTACTAATTGAAACCCAAAACAAAAAGAAAATTCTTCCTTCCCTTTTTTGGAAGTCAGATTCTAGAAACCCTCAGTCCTTTCGGGGGCGATCCTTTCAGCCCTTTTACCAGAGATCTTTTTCACCCAGATACCAGAGACCCCCATCATTCAGACCAGGGCAGCAGCCAGACAGGTCCGACTTCAGGGATAGGAGCAAAAAGGGGTGGTCAATCCAAGAGTTCCTTTCGGGGAGCAGGAAACAGGTCTTTTTGGCATCCAAGATAACTCCCTGGACCCGACCCCCATTGGCGGATGCCTTAAATTATTTGTGGACCAATGAGACTCATCAACCTCTGATTCCTGGATTAGAGACACGATTAGATTTGGCCTTGTGCTGGAGTTTTAATCCACTCCCTCAGATTTTTTCATGTCATGCCCTCTCTCTCCAGAGACCTGGTTAAAGGGCATTGGTACTTACCTGACCCGCCCATTCTCTTTGAGCTGTGAAGAGCATCCAGCCCCACCCTTTTTTCCCGTCTGGTGGTGTCCTGTTTTGGCCAACGAGTTGTTAGGGCATTGAGGACAAGGGCGGTTATTTCTCTCATCTTCGCCAAAACTGGGGAATGCTGGGGAGGAGTCCCATGGAGGAGGAGGAGCGTTCCACAAATTAAGCCCAGCCTAGACATGCAGAGACTGAAGCACCTCCCACTACTGGATGTTCTTCACACCTCAAAGAGAACGGGCGTGTCATGTAAGTACTAATGCCCTTTCTGTCTATATTTCTTGTTGCTACTTGTTTTATAAAAGCTTTAGTGTAAAAAATTGAATTCAAATGATACAGTTGAATCAGTATTAAATACAGATTATTGTAATAAATTGTATTTTATTGTTCATGTTACATGTGACATCTGGGATCAACTCATCAGAGTCTGTATATTTACCATTACTCACTCATTCACTCTCTCTCTTTCTCTTTCTTTCTCTCTCTCCCCTTCCCCCCTCTCCTTCTCCCTCTCCATGTGCATGTGTGCATGTAAGTGGACATGAAATACTGTATAAATTATAGTTAAAATGAGATGGGCTTCTGATGTTAATAATCCCATGTCAACATACACAGCTATACACAATTTAATCATTTTAATTTGGAATTTCAGAATAATTCTTCAGAATAGTTCTATAATATTTGAATAATTTATTTTCTTATGCATGTGTTTTGGACTATTCCACATTATGCTTGTAGAAAGAACATTTAGATGATGCACTGTAATATTTCCCAGGTCAATTACATCATGAAAATGATACATGAGACGACTTTAAAGCAATCAATAGTTTTTACCAATATTTTGGAAAAAGTGATGAAACAGATATTTGAAATAACTGTTTTGTCACAAATGAAATCTATATTATTTTAAAAAATGACCATATCTGACCAGCATTGGTTACTTTAAAAAACAGATTATTGTAACTGTTCAAAAAAACCCTCACTGTGATTAATATTGGTTGAAAATTTTCTTTATCCATAATAATCTTCATTTGATGGTTGTCTATGGAGATTCTCAGTCATCCAGGTCATGGTTGTCCCAAAGAATTGAAAAAGCTTCTTGGACAAGAAGCAAAACATCTTCAAAGAAAAACCAGAAAGTCCAATTGCCTTTTGAAAAAGCATCTTTGGAACTTTGGTGGATATTTAAAAATCATATTTGTATTAATCTAAAGAATAGCCATTAATCTTTCATTTAACTTACTTAGTATAACAAACAAAGGAGTTTTTTCCTCCTTGTACCCAGTGGTGTGATTCAACCGGTGTAGCAACCGGTTTTGTGAGTATGCCTGTGCCATACGCGCATTTTGTGTGCGTGCTCTACATTTAAAGAAGCCCATTTTCAACTCAATTACTTACCTTCTGCTGCATCCCCAGTGAGTAAAACAGCTGATGCACTGCAAACTGCTCTGCTCCGCAAATCAGCTGTGCTAAAAACCCAGGAAATAAAGCACAGGAAAGAGCAGGATGGGTGGGTGGGGCCAAATGCTCATAGGAACTACCGGTTCACTTAAACCGGTCTGAACCAGTAGAATCCCACCACTGCTTGTACCAATTTTTACCTGAATGCAGTAATTTGCAGACAGTTGATGTCAATATTACTTCTTTTCAATACTATTGTCAATGTCAGGATTGAATTATCCCATAAGAAATTTCATTCCAAATATTATCCAAAAAATATGTGCACAGACACACACACACACATTCATATGTAAGTTTAAATGATACTTTGCATTTATCAGTTTTTATAAGTAAGTTGTTTTACCAGCTAATATAATTTCATATCATTCTTATCTTTTAAATTAATAAGGGAATATATGTTTGTGTGTTTGTATATTAACATGATTTTTCCAGTTCTGCTATGGATCTGGAATTGGAAATTTTCTGCATAAGCGCATCAACGTGCCTACCATCCCTGTTCTATTGTTTCTTTTATTTTTCTTATATGTATCCATGTATTCATAACTATGTTTTTACTTATACCTGTTATCTTGTAAGCAATTGACAAACCAAATAAAATTAAAATAAATAAATAAAAATAATACCATGATATTCAGGAGCTCACCAAGTTTATTCTGTTTTTTTTTCTAGATCACAACAATCTGTATGTACCAGATTTTTAACAACCACCATTTGTGCCAAAGCTTGTATTTAATAGAAGTCTTCCCTGCTGAATACCAGCATTGGTATTAGTTATATGGGTCTCAGCAGCAATGGACATCTGATTAGCTTCCAGATACTCCCAGAAGCTGCTAAGTATTCCCCAGCTAGAGGAATACCACCTCAGTTTTACGGGTCATGACAGATAGCAGGACAGAAATAATACCTGACCTGCTTAAATTTAAAGAGATCGTTGTACTGGCATGAGTTGTAGAAAATTAGCTTGGTGAAACATTGCTGTCCCTCGACTAGGTTGTCACAGTGTATGGTAGATTTTGATTGATAGAAAACACTGTCACTTTAGCAAATAACCATTCTGTTGAAGGTCTATTTGCCTGACCAGTATAATATACAAATAATTCATTCAGGATCATATAACTTGTGAGTGTTCAAGTGATATGAATTGATTCCTTTCACATACAGTTCTGGGTTGGAGAGATATTTGTGCAGGTGGAACTAGCTTTGTGTTTCATGGTCTATCGCAGAGGGGTGGGGTGGAGAGGGAAGAGACTAAGTGAGTGCAATAGCCATTGCATACTTCTCTGCATCTGTAGCTAGGAAAAAAAAACACCTGAATATTGCTGCATTAAAGCTCAGTGCCTGCCAATGTAGTCATCTAGAGAAAAATTTTACTTATCCTGTACAGCCGGGAAATGGCTAATTAGAAGCCTGAATAATCCCATCTGAAAACTATTAGATGCCTATTTCACACTGTACTAGTTAGATATTTATTTTGTGGGAGATTTATTCTTACACACATTTTCCCTACCTCAGTTTAAATAATTAGTTTAAATAATTTAAGTAATCAGAACAAAACTTAGAGTAATCGTATTTCAGTTTGTTGGAATACACTTAATTTTAATTCTTCCAGTATCTTTACTGTACATTAAAAAGTCCATTAAGTAAATAGAAAAGTAAATTTTAAGTATTGTAGTCATTTGTATAAAGCACAGTGATTTCCATGTTAGAAGGAATCTTGTAAACACATAATAACAACTGTACAACCTGCTATCAGTCAAGAGGAAATGAATTATTAATTTCCATTTAAAAGGAGAAGTGATTCCAATACATCTTCAGATATTAATACAACATGTATTACAATAAGAATATAAGTTTACATGAACCACACTTTCTTTTACAATTGCAGTGTAAAATAGGCAATTAATAGTTTTCTTTAGATACCTAGTTTTAAGTTGAAATATTTGAACATAGTTCAGATAACAAATTAGTTACTGAGCTAGCTGTTGCATGCAGAGAAGTATCAAAGGTAAAACTCAAACTATTATAATAAAAGGTTTTTTTATCTAGCTTTCTCCTTTTATCATATACTTTGTTAAACCAAAATCTTTCATATGTCTCCTTAAAAGGAATCATATGTCTACTTAAAAGTAATTTATAAATAAGTAAGTAAGTAATCATGTTGAATATAATATTTCTTTTTAGATGACTTGGTGATGTGTAGTGTAGGCCTTAAAATAGGCATGCTGCATTTAGAAAACAGGCTAAAAGGTAAATTTCTCTCCCCAAAAACAAATAATTGGTAACTCTACCTATTCAACATTCTTCATATTCCCCCAAACATTATTTTTTACCTAATCTAGTATATAGAGTTATATAGGATGATATAGGAATCAGTTTCACTCTACCTTTGACTTATCTGATGCTACTCCCGTAGACAAATAGTTATAGTGAATATTGAAAAAAAATCAATTTCAAGAGTTCAGATACTGAAAGAATTCTTAAAAAATGGAAGGCCTGACAATTCAAGTAATAGACAATAAAATGAAGAGAGGGTCCTTTGATGCTCTCTGTGCTTGGATATTTTTTTGAAGATGTTTGGTTATTTCTTTGCAGATGTTTCATTATCCAGCTAGGTAACAACAACAGCACTGATGATGTTTCCTAGTTTGGTAATGAAACATCTGCAAGAAAATAACTAAGTTCAAGAATACAAGGACCCCAGAATAGAAATGAAGTCTGTGAAGATCATACACTGAAAAATCAATCAGGAGAGTAATTTCCTTCAAAAATAGAGGCCAGTCTGCAATTTACCATGGAAGAAGCTCCAGTTGGCAGTATTAGGGTTAGAGCTAATAGTTCCAGCATCAACCTAGAATCAGTGTGTCAGGGTTCCAAGTAATAGATCCATATCAAGTTAAACTCCAAGGCAGATAGATTCCTCAAAGAATAGCTTTATTGGAATTATCATATTGGCACAGATCTGGTGAAAACTGATTCTGAAGACTTCTGCGGTTTTCACCTAATTAAGTTTTTCACTTTTTCAAAACAGTCACATGGTCCAATCACGATGTGGTCTGGCAGCCGGGTCACATCACTCCGCTTTCCCCTGACCAGGTGTGAGAATGTCCTTGCTTCCCAAGAGAAAATATTTTGTTTTGGCTAGAGAATCCCAACTATCTCAAATCCCCCCTGTTAAGCCTGGTTTCCCCAACCAGGGTTCGGGAGACAAGCTAAACAGAATGTGCAGCGTTAGTCAGATAGGCACACAGATAAATGAGTGAGCTAAGCTTGTATGTTTATTAACATACAGTAAAAATAACAGATACGCTTGTGCTATCAAAAATATAGTTTATTCCATTATGAGTTCATAGCATAGTCAAAATAACAGTCCAATAGTCATGTATCATTTAGTCAGTCCATTCAGGGATATTCAGTTAGCAAAGTCCGTGTAGAAATATCCTATGTCAATTCACTTACAAGTCAGTCCTTTGTTTTCTCTCCCGTTCGAGCAATGCAGACTTGTTTCCTTGCAGTAATCAGGGATCATCAAAGCCAGAGAGAGAGCAAGCTGCAGCCTTGCTTCTTTTAAAGTGCTTTCTCAACCACTCCCTTAATTACTATCCCACAGTTAAAGTTGCAGACACTTTAACATACAAACTATGATTACATATTATTATTTACCTAAACCAGTTAGGGTAAAACAATGTTATCCCTAACATTCTCCCCTTTTAGGAAATAATAATATAACTATTTACATCTTTAAATCATATTTGTTACAACTCTCTTTAAACTTAATTACTCCTTGAGCTTTTGTAAATTGGTCTGCAATGTTTTCTTCTGTCATGCAGTATTCCAATTTAATTAGCCCATTCTTTACAGATTCTCTAACATTTAAGTATCTTAAATCAGTATGCTTTGATCTAGTTTTAACAGCAATACTAGTAGCTAACTTTATAGCAGCCTGGTTATCCTCGTACACAATAATGGAATCTTTAACAGTTATACCCATGTCTAATAATAACTGTTTGTACAAAATTAAGTCAGTGCACAATAATGACAGACATGAAAATTCCGCTTCCATCGTGGATAAGCTGATATGCTGTTGTCTGATTGACCTCCACCCTATTAGTGTCTTACCAAATAATATAGCCATCCCAGATGTTGATTTTCTTGTGTTTATATCAGTTGCAAAACTTGCATCTGCATAGGCACTAAGAGTCAAATCACCCTTTGGTTCTATATACAATGCATGATTCATTGTTCCTTTAAGATATCTTAAAATTCTCTTTAATGATTGCCAATGACATTGATGTGGATCCGAATTAAAACGTGCCAGCTGATTTACACTATAAGCTATATCTGGCCTAGACCAATTGCTTATATATGATAAGCTTCCAATCAAAGATTGATGTATAGACTTATCAAATTTGGGATTTTGATCATCAGTTTGGCAAACTTCCTGACTCATTGGAGTCTTTGCCGGTTTACAAAGTTCCATTTTAAACGTTTTAATTAATTGGCAAATTTTATCTTCTTGAGATATCTTAAATCCATTTTTTGTTTTGTTAATTGTCAATCCTAGATACTTTTTAATTTCACCTAAATGCTTTAATTTTATCTTTTTGGCTAATAATGATATAATCTCATTAGCTTCATTATTAGTCTTAGTTATCAAAGCAATATCATCTGTAAATAATAACAATAATGACACCGTTCCATTATTTTCTCTTTTAAACACACATGGATCTGCTAAACCAGATTTAAAACCTATATTGTTTAACTCTTTCACAATATATTGGTTCCACTCAAACCCAGATTGTTTCAACCCGTAAAGACTCTTTTTGAGTTTCCAACAATCATTACTATTTACTTTATTGTCTTTTATACCTACTGGTTTTCTTTTTACTGGTTTTTGTTGTCTTTTATAATAACTGGCTTTCTTAAATATATTGTGTGCTGCAATGGTGCATGTAGATAAGCAGTTTCTACATCTAAATGGTTAATGACATAGTTTTTCTTAGCTGCCCACACTAATGCTGCTCTTAAAGATGTTGCTTTAAGACTTGGTGCAAAAACTTCATCATAATCAGATGCAGTTTGATTAAATCCTTGAGCTACTAACCTAGCTTTATGGGTAACAGTCCCATCATTTCCAGTTTTTACTTTAAATATCCATTTGCACCCAATGGATTTTTCTCCTGGAGGTAATTTAGCATCTTCATATACTTTCATTACCTTTAATGAATTTCGTTCTTTTTCCATTGCCTTTTGCCAATTCTCCTGATCCTTAGCAGGATACATCCTAAGTTCATCTACACTAGTTGGAACTTTAGTTACTTGGCAAACTATACTTGCTTGATATCTATCAGGTGGTCTAGTTATACGTGTAGTACGTCTAGGTATTACAGGACTTACAGGTGGACTTTCATTTATTAACTCTTCTTGATTATCTAACTCTTCCTGATCAATTGTTTCCTCTTGTTCTGGTCCTATTTGCTCTTCATGGACTTCTTCTTTAATTGGACTCTTCTTATAACTAAGCTGATGTTTCTGCCTTTTGTAGGGTTCAATAATTACTTCATTATTTAAATCTTGCTCTAATCTATTCCATCCTACATGTTCTAGGAATTTTGCACTAGTACTGGTGTAAACTCTAGATGTACCTGGTTCCCAGAATCTATAAGATCTATGATTAGATGTATATCCTACAAAACATAATCTTTTAGCTCTATGCTGTCCTTTGTGTCTAAGTTGTGTAGGGATATGCACCCATGCTGGTGCTCCAAATGTGTGCATGTAACTTAAATCAGGTTTTGTACCATGCCACAGTGTGAATGGTAATTCACCTGTTGTTGAATTAACAACATTATTTAATATATGATTACCACACATTATTGCTTCTCCCCATAAATTGTCAGGTAATCCTGAATCAGACATCATAGTTCGTGCCATTGATTGTAATGTTTGGCCTCTTCTCTCTATAAAGGCATTATGTTGTGGCCTGTATGGTGCAGACTTTTTATGTTGAATTCCTAACATTCTTAGTCTGTTCTGGAATTTATTATTTGTAAATTCTGTACCATTATGTTATAAGAGTTACTAATTTCTTTTTAGTTTTCCTTTCAGCAAATTTAATCCAATTAAAGAGATTTTGATACGTTTCAGTTTTGCTCTTCATTAAATTGCAAAACCCATATCTAGAATAGTGGTCCATTATACTTAGTATATAACGAGCTCCTCCTACACTTGGTTTTTTAGGACCTATTAAATCTGCAAATACTACCTCTAAAGGTTCTTTGACAGTAAATCCATCAACTCTATTTGCCGGTGCGACCCTGGCTTTGCTATGATTACAGGCATTACATTGCAAATACTTATTACAAGGTTTCAAACTTATTCCCTTAGATAATTCAACAGTTTTCTTAAGCATTTTAAAAATTAAATGCCCTAGCTTTCGATGTAACAAGTGAATACATTCATCATGAGGTTTCTTATTTTCATAAACTGTGTTAGCCACCTTTAAACCATCATCATTTAACACAAATAATTCATCTCTTAAAGATGCAGTAATTTTCTTATCTTCTTTCTCAATTATGCAGTTATCTCCCCTAAATGTAACTACATATCCTAGTTTAACCAAAATTCTAACTGAAATTAAATTAAACTTAAGTTGTGGTACATATAACATGTTTACATTCTCTTTTATAAAAGAACAATATGCTATACCTTGACCTTTAGCTTTCAGTTTCCAGCCATTGGCTAACGATATCTGCTGTGTACTCTTGGACATTTTAATAAAATATTTGTTATCATTTGTTATACAATGAGATGCTCCACTGTCAACCACCCATAAATTATTTTTTACAGCTCCGTTAGTATACATGGCTAACTCTAAATTTTTATTTATCTTTTGATGACTTTTTGCATTCTGGCCAGCGTTCTGGTGCTTTGCTTTTTTACAAAATCTTGCCAAATGTCCTCTTCCTCCACAATTAAAACACTTTTTAATTGCGTATGCAGTAGGAGTTTCATTATCTTCTTTTTGAGGTTGCTGCCTCCTTAAATTGTCTCTTTCAAGCCTTCTTCTGGCCTCTTCAATCAATCTGCCAGTTATATCAGTTAAAGTTAGGCTTTCCTTTGGCAATATTTCAAGGGAAGTTACGTAGTTATCATAACTTTCGTCAAGTGAAGATAGAATTATGTAGACTTGGTGTAGTTCAGAGAAAATAAGCTCTTTCTCGTGCAGTTCTTGAAAAATGCTTTGCATAGTTTTCAAATGACTCAGCATATCACCATTCTTATGGAGATGTGTACTGAAAAGTTTCCGTGTTAGATTTATGTGAGCACCAACATTATCTCGAACATAAATCCTCTTCAGCTTCTGCCAACACCCAACAGCTGTTTTCTCTCTGTGGATATAAACAAGTTGCTGATCAGTTAAGGTGAAAGAAATAATGCAAATAGCTTGTTGATTTTTATGCATAAATTCTTCTATCTTTAATTTATCTTCCTCATCCTCTGGATCCCATTCTTCTACGTTTGGTGGATTTTCAATTATGTTCCACAAACCTTCTCTTCGTAGAAGCAGACTACATTTCATAGACCATGATACATAGTTTGTTCCATCCAGCTTGGATATAAGGGACAAACTTTGTAGATTGACTTGTGCCATGTTTTCTTATATGGATATAAAACTATAATTAATAAAACACAGCTGTCTGTTTACTGTAATGTATAACAACACAAACTCTCACTTTTAACATAAATCTGTTTTATCCTAGTTAAACTGACTTTGCAGCCTCTGGGCCCATAACCAGTGTTAAGCCTGGTTTCCCCAACCAGGGTTAGGGAGACAAGCTAAACAGAATGTGCAGCGTTAGTCAGATAGGCACACAGATAAATGAGTGAGCTAAGCTTGTATGTTTATTAACATACAGTAAAAATGACAGATACGCTTGTGCTATCAAAAATATAGTTTATTCCATTATGAGTTCATAGCATAGTCAAAATAACAGTCCAATAGTCATGTATCATTTAGTCAGTCCATTCAGGGATATTCAGTTAGCAAAGTCCGTGTAGAAATATCCTATGTCAATTCACTTACAAGTCAGTCCTTTGTTTTCTCTCCCGTTCGAGCAATGCAGACTTGTTTCCTTGCAGTAATCAGGGATCATCAAAGCCAGAGAGAGAGCAAGCTGCAGCCTTGCTTCTTTTAAAGTGCTTTCTCAACCACTCCCTTAATTACTATCCCACAGTTAAAGTTGCAGACACTTTAACATACAAACTATGATTACATATTATTATTTACCTAAACCAGTTAGGGTAAAACAATGTTATCCCTAACACCCCCTCCCTATCCCTCAGTGTAGCAACACTGAAACTGTCAAAAATAGCTTCGGTCAGGTCAGCTTCAGGGTTAACACCATTGTCTATAGTTTTATTATAGCTTAAAATTTGTTTATAGATTGAAATCAGAGCTTTGAAAATTTGTTCTCATGTAGTCTCTTTCATCAGATCTTCACTTGTTATAGCAGTTGAATCCAGACTTCAGAAAACAATTGTTTTTTTGTGGGAGGCAAGGAGCTTCCTTTCAACTTTATTTTATATCTCTTAATTATAATAAACATTTAGAATTAATCAGTGATGCTCACTTTGGAAAAGGGATTTAGCTTTAATCATTTGTGTTCCCTTCCATCAGGATATTGGAGGAAAGGGATTACCATTTACCTTTTCCCCAGTAAACCAGTGGCAGAGATGATTTCTCTAGAGGAAAATAGCTGGTAAAAATATAGCTAAGACCCGTGGAGTTGGTGAGCAGGGTTGTGACAGATCTCTTGTGGAATCCGTAGATCCCAAGCCACTATATTCTCTCTCCGTGTATGTGTTTTTTTAAGTATTCCCTTTTGTTAGACTAAGAAAGAAGCAGTGGGACAATCCAAATTTTACCTATCATACAGGTTGTCCTTGAAGCTAAATGTGCAAGCCCTTAGAATCCCAGGAGTTTTCAGACTGGATATTACATTTATAGCTGCTCCATTTAAAAGCTCAGTTGACTGCAAATCAGTGCTAAAGTAATTGGGTATATGTGTGTATTCATATTTATTCTCCAGTGGGATCTCTATAGCAGTACAGCTGATTTTTATTATTGTTGGGATTGCAGTAGGACAGGGATGTATTAAATCTCCCAATTGTGGTCATTATTGAAATTGCTTTTTTATGCATAAGCCTAAAGTGAATTTTTTTAAAATTATTGTTGTAAGTCAAATGACACATATAATATATCATATAGTTAGTCTCTGACCAGAATCATTTGAGATTGTTCTGTGGTTGTACTTTTGAACAAAGTCTAGGAGAGAATCTAAGCCTAATGAATGTTTTGAGACATTGCATTATGTTTTCACAGTTAACGTACAACGAGAATAATATATCTGGCTATTTCATGCTTACTGTTACTGTTAATATAAGCATTAGAAATGAAATGTTGAATTTTGCTTTTATTTTATTTTTATTTATTTATATCCCACCTTTATTATTTTTACAAATAACCCAAGGCAGCAAACAAGTCCAATACCCCTTCTTCCTTGTATTTTCTCCACAACAACAACCCTGTGAGATGAATTGGACTGAGAATTAATGATTAGGCTGAGGTCATCCCCTCTGCCTCTTATACCTAAGACAGGACTAAAATCCATGGTCTCCTGCTGTCTAACCTGGAGCTTAATTAATGATTAGGCTGAGGTCATCCCCTCTGCCTCTTATACCTAAGACAGGACTAAAATCCATGGTCTCCTGCTGTCTAACCTGGAGCTTTAGTCACTTAATGCTTCAGCTAACATTTAATGTCACTGTAAATCCACCCCTCCCCTCTCTCTCTCTCTCTCACACACACACACACTTCGTTTGTTTGTTTGTTTGTTTCATCCTGCAAAAATGGTCATTCCTTCCCAAGCGTGGGGTTTTGATTGGAAGTTTGACCTTTACATAAATGTATTGCTTTGTTGCTTTAAATTTTCTGTTACTTTTTGAGTATTGATGAGGCATTTTGTGAACAACATCTTTGTTCTTTTCTGAATTGGAGCTGCAACAATGTACAATGGAAATTTTGATCCCAATTGTTGTAAGTTGAGACTTATGTGCACTTATTTCCATCATTGTAGAATCTTTGCAAGCTTTGTTTGAGTCTCAATATTTTTCTAATAATCAAGAAATTAATAGAATGAATGTTGTGTTGTGATCCAATCCCAGTGATTTTTTTTAATGTGCATCATGATGCTGCACACATTTATTTATGTAAGAGGCATTTCTGATCAGTATATGTACAGTATGGTACAAAGAAGTGTGACAGGAAAATATTGGAAGACAAGGAATGTTTTTTAAAAATGCTTTAGGTTATTTTGTACTGCTGCTGCTCTAAACTAGGCCTGTCAAACTGGCATCCTGTGGGCTGGATGCATCATGCGTAGGCCACGCCCACACTGGCTCCGCAAAGGCAAACAACATTGTGATACTTCATGATACATCACATGACACGATCAAGTTTGACACCCATGCTCTAAACTTTCATTCATACCTTTTAATTCACCAATTATGAAGTAGGGCTGGGGAACTTAAAGTGGATGAAACAATAATAAAAGGAAATGAATGCACATTTCTTATTAGAGTCCTGGAGACAGACACAAAGTCATTTGGAGGTAACGTTTGTTTGTTACCTTGTATCCATTCATGCTTCCTACTTTCCCGTTAAAAATTTCTGTGTCTGGAGATAGTGGAACTTTCCATATTCTTTTGCTCATCAGTGAATCTGACCACGATTAAACAGCTATATGGTTAGCTGATCAGTCTTTGAAAAACCATGCAAGAAAACAAAGCACCCCCCACATGCACTCAATTGCACTGATACATTTACAACCTCTGTTGTGTTGACTTGCCTAAAAATCCAAAACGGTAAAGGATACTGAAAAATTGGGCAGTAGAATTTGACCCAGCTTGACCTGGAATAATTGCTATCCAGTAATACTTGTTGAGTGACTTGAAATGGTTTTCCTGTTGGAAATTCTTGGGAACACACAAATGAAAATGTGTGGCCTGAATCAGGCTTTTCAAAGCTATTTCCCTACACTTTTGGCAATTTTGCAATAAAAGATGGCATTGTAGAATTGTAGAATTCTACAACAATAACAGTGTTATGGAATTGACTGAGTAGAAGCAGTGACAATATCCTTATGAGAACCTGGTACAACACAAGTGATTATCTGAACAGCATCATCCTGGAATCATTTGCAGTTGTGCCATTAATTGTGTGAACTGGTTCTGAACTCCTTATTAAAATAAGTGGTTGTCTTTTAATAGCATTTTTTTTTATTCTGAAAGTTCTTTGATGTCCTTAATAATAGCTATGACTGTCTCTGTATGCTTTCTAGTTTCCTTTTGCCCTTTGAAAGATAGACAATGAACAGTGCACATTTCTCAGCTGGCAGTTATTTCACTGAATTATATAATGACACACATTATTTTCTGTATTATTTGTGGTGGTTATCTACATTTGATATTGAAGAGTACCAGTATAAAATGTTTGCATAACTCTAACTGAGAAGAGGAGATTTGACAGAGTATTAAAAGAATCAGACCATTTTGAAAAGTAAAAGGAATTCTTAGCTGATATAGGTTTATCTGAACAAGAAATGATTTTATCAAGCTTGCTTGTTTTCCCAATGAAAGTTTGTCCTATATTTCGTTCAGCAGGAGCCCCCAACTCCCTATCCATGGACCAGCACCAGTCCGCAGCATGCCAGAAATGGGGTCATGCAAACAAGTGAAGTCCCATTCATGGGATGCAGTCAGCATTCAAAACCACTCCCGGGACCAGTCCCGTGGAGAAAGGTTTTTCCACAGACTAGGTGGGGACCTAGTCTGTGGAAAAACCTTTCTCCACGGAACTGGTCCCGGGGGCTGCTGTCATACAGGTTTGCGATATAGAATGGAACACATTTTCATTAACATTGCTTACAATCAGAACATTTTATAAAGCCTTTATTATCATGCGCGCATATTATCATTGGAGAAGTCAATGATGCTAGGAATGCTTAGTGGAACAAGAAGAAGGGGCAGGAAAAGAACATGCTGGCTTGATAACATCAAAATCTATACAAAGATGAATATCCAACAACAGAAAGATGCTGTGCTTGACAAGGTAGCGTGGAGAGTCAGACGTGACTGAGTGTTGTTAAAACAATATTTTTAGAAGTCACCTTTTTTTAAAGTAAATGCACTTTCTTAAAATATAGATATTTTATGCATTGTTAGAGATAAAAATAATGCAAAATTAAAATTCTCAATTCACTTTTACCTACCTTTTCAGTTCAGTTCTTTTATTATACAATTACTGATTTATATGTATTGTAGATTAGGATATGTGAGTTAGCTAAGCTTATATCCAGGTGTGAACCAATACATTTAGAATAGAATAGAATAGAATAGAATAGAATAGAATAGAATAGAATAGAATAGAATAGAATAGAATTCTTTATTGGCCAGATGTGATTGGACACACAAGAAATTTGTCTTAGTTCAAATGCTCTCAGTGTACATAAAAGAAAAGATACATTTGTCAAGAGTCAAGAATCATAAGGTATAACACTGAATAATAGTCAGAGGGTACAATAATTCTATCTATAATCAGAATTATAGCGCTCAGTCTGCAGATTTATATAAATTGTGGACAAGAATTCTGCAATCCCAATTCTTACATGAGATTGGCCACTTTTTCTATTACAGCCCCTTTTCCATTACAGTGCATTCTTTTTGCCTTAAGTTCTGTACTGTGCTATTCTATATCCTTTTTCTGCTCTTTCTCCAATTGCATTCTTTTTCTCTCCCTTCAGTTTATTCCACGGTATGGCCATTTTAAAAAGTAGTATAATGCAGGAAACAGTTTGTCAATTATATTCTTTAAAAGTAATATTTAAATTTTTTTTATATTTTTTACTAAGTTGAAAGCCTATAAACACAATTACACTGTATTTAATTTCATTATAATTATTTTGAGTACTGTCATTTAAGTTAATATTGAACATTTATCCTGACAAAAAGGAAGAAAACAAGGAACCTGTCATCAGCCATTCATTAATCAAGTAGCAAAAATAGATAAATAAACATACTGAGTTAATTATTCTTCTGAATATAGTAATGCATGAAGTATTTTTTTTAACCCCTTGACAGTCAATGACATTTTATTATCAAATACAGATGAGTGGTGGGACTCGTCTCCGGGAGGGTGGGATTAGTCTGCCTATTGAGATGAGGTGGACTGGTTGCTTTCGTGGTGTGGAGACAATAATTTGGTCCTCAACACCAATAAGACCAAGGAGCTTATAGTGGACTATAGAAGGAACCAATCAGACATCCAGCCCTTGCTTATCAATGGAGACGGAATGGAGCAAGTAGCCAGTTTTAAGTTTCTGGGTGTTACTCTAAAAGAGGACCTGACCTCACATTGCAGCACTGGTCAAAAGAGCCCAGCAGAGATTATACTACCTGGGACTTCTCAGAAAACAACAACTGAATGAAAAACTTCTGGTGACCTTCTACCGCTGTACCATAGAGAGTATTTTAACTTACTGCACCTCTGTATGGTTTGCCAATTGCACAATGGCAGATAGGAAAGCACTCCAGAGGGTTAACGTCATTGCCCAGAAGATCATTGGTTGCCCTTTCCCCTCTTTGGAAGAGCTTTATAGCTCCCGCTGCCTTAAGAAAGTTCAAAACATTCTCAAAGATCCATCTCATCCCGGGAACTCTTTTTTTTTGAACTATTACCATCTGGCAGACGGTACAGGATAATAAAAACAAGGACAAATAGGCTGAAAAACAGCTTCTATCCCAGGGCAGTATAGTGCAGTATTGGTACGGTGTCAGGGATTTTCAGTTCAATGTGTGGAGGGTGAAGGATGTATGTTTGTGTTTATTTTCATGGTCATGGTCATGATGTGCACTGAAGGTGGTGTTTGATTTCGTTGTACGAGGTGCAATGACAATAAACTAAACTAAACTAAATATTATTAAATTACAAAACTATATTATAGTAATGATAATTATGCTTCCTTTAGCTTTGATGGTATTGGAAAACAATTTTCAATTCCTTCATTGCACCTAAGAATATTATTCCCAGTACTGCTTTCTGAGGACAGGAACGTCTGGAGGAACGTTTTTCATGGGGTCGTGATGGGTTGGACATGACTTCACGACTAACAACAACAAATAGTGAAATATGAGAGAGTCACCAATGAGTTGGGCAACATTAGAAATGTGAATAAATAAAAGTATAAGCAGACTTCTAAAGTAACAAAATCATCCTTAGGAACCACAATTAATGTATGCATCAGACAAGTTTTTCTAAGGAGGGCATTCCATAGCTAGAGTTCTGTTTCCCAGGTCTGAAATAAAGTTCTGAGAATACCCTTTTGGTCCACATTATTTAGGGATCTTCAAATGCATATCAGGTCTGAATTTCCCCCAGAAATGAGCAAATGGCACACTATATATGATTGTATCTGCTAGTTTCAATTTGCTACCGTGTTTCTCCAACAATACGGCCTCCACCAATAGGAAGCCCCACCATGGTTCTTTGGCATAAAATCAAATTTAAGCCCCTCCCCCCAAATTTAGGCCTATTTTAAAACATGCAAAATAAGAGGGAAGGGTGGGGGACTTGCCGTTAGGAGAGCCCCCGGGCAGCAATTCCTCACCACCAGCCGCTCCTAACGGGTGATCATGGTGAAGCGCGGAGCTCCCTACTTCCACCTTTGCTACAGACACCTTTGGCACCTGCCGCTGTTGCTTTCCCTTCTGCCCATTTCGCCAAGTTTGGAGCTGCCGCTTCCGTGTTTGGAGTGCCACCGCCATTTGGGGCTCCAAACAGCAGCAGTGCTCCAAACGCGGAAGTGGCACTCCAAACATGACAGTGGGCGATCTTTTTATTTTGGTCCGCATGAAGTTCAGAGCAAGCAAGAGAGGGAGACTGCGATGCCTCCATCCGAGATGGCAGCCTCACCAGTGGATCAAACCGTGGCTGGAAGCCCAAATCGAGGGGAAACGATGGCGATCTTTTTGGAGCGAGAGGAAAGGGAGAGAAGAGTTGCGAGGCGTAATTTGCAGGAAGAAGGGGGTGTACCCCATGGCAGGGAGCCCAAGGAAGAAGGGCCGGTAGGCAACGGAGAGCATCCCGTAGCTCCGGAAGCAGCCTAGAGACGCACCCGGGAAGAGGCGTAGATGCTGCCTTGTAGTCCCCAAGCCAACTGCGTGCGCTGCCTTTAGTTATGTGTGCTCCGCGCTTTGGGCATCTCCGTGTGATCGCGACCCTATCTTTTCCACCTGGCGCCCTTGCTGCTTTCTGGCTCTTTAGCAAGGCATTGTGGTCTCCATCTCATGCTCGCTCTGAACTTCGCACGGACCAAAATAAGAAGATCGCCCACCGTCATGTTTGGAGCTTCTGCATTTGGAGCTTCCGCCACCATTTGGAGCTCCAAACAGTGGCAGTGCTACAAAGGCGAAGCCGGTTGCTAAAGAGCCAGAAAGCAGCAAGGGCGCCAGGTGGAAAGGACAGGGTCGCAATCACACGGAGATGCCCAAAGCGTGGAGCGCACATAACTAAAGGCGGCGCACGCAGTTGGCTTGGGGACAACAAGGCAGCATCTGCGCCTCTTCCCGGGTGCGTCTCTAGGCTGCTTCCGGAGCTACGGAATGCTCTCCGTTGCCTACCGGCCCTTCTTCCTTGGGCTCCCTGCCATGGGGTACACCCCCTTCTTCCTGCAAATTACGCCTCACAACTCTTCTCTCACTTTCCTCTCACTCCAAAAAGATCGCCATCGTTTCCTGCCGATTTGGGCTTCCAGCCACGTTGTGATCCATTTGTGAGGTTGCCATCTCGGATGGAGGCATCGCAGTCTCCCTCTCTTGCTTGCTCTGAACTTCATGCGGACCAAAAAAAAAGATCGCCCACTGTCATGTTTGGAGCTGCCACTTCCGCGTTTGGAGCACTGCCGCTGTTTGGAGCCCCAAATGGCGGCGGCACTCCAAACACGGAAGCGGCAGCTCCAAACTTGGTGGAATGGGCAGAAAGGAAAGCAACAGCGACGGGTGCCAAAGGTGTCTGCAGCAAAGGTGGGAGTAGGGAGCTCTCCGTGCTTCACCATGATCATCATTAGGAGTGGCTGGTGGTGAGGATGCAAGGGTGGGAATTAAGTCACCCCTGAATAGACGTCCTCAAAAAAAAAATAAGAATAGACGGGGGTCTAAAAAAAAAAAGGTCCGGCCTTATTATGTGAGAAACACGGTAACCATCCTGCTTAGATGTTTTTGAATTATTTTCAAAGATAGTTTCATCTATTATCCACAGCTGTAGTCTAGATAAGATAAAGAGTATAAATGGGGCAAGGGTATCTCTTTAGATAAGGCTATAAGTGCTATATAAGTCTAGGCTGTCTAAGAAACACAGAGTTGGTGCACAATTTGGGGTCCTTCTGGACTTACAGCTCCTGAGCTTTTGCCCATGTTTGATTTGTGACCTTGAAGCTGATGAAGCTGCTCCACCTAAGCCTGTGATTCAGGATTGTCAGCTTCAGGAATTTAACTGAAGTTGATCAGCCATAAGCATCTCCTGTTTTGCTGGAGCAGTCAGATGATGGGACACAACTCCAAAGGCCCAAATCTTGATGCCTACAGAGGTAAGCAGAACAACAGTGAAACTGCTTGTTAGGCAAAGGACAAGACATGACTAATTGCAGTCAGCTGTCTGCAGATAGATTTGGTTATTTCCTTTGTTTGTAGTCTTTTATTTGTTTGCCTTTTTGGAAACAATTGTTTTGCTTTCAATTCTTGTTTCTTGTTCATGACCCTTTGTCTCTGGGACCAGCATATTACCTGATTTGGCATTCTGTCACACTTGGAATATATTTGGACTACATTATTGCTTCTTGGACTGTAGTTGGCACTTTTCAGGCAAGCATTCTCTGTTATACATTTGAGTTACACTCCTGTCTCATGTTATCTGCCTAAACCATAGTAAATACTCTAGCTTCATAGTGCTGTTTTTGCATGTGTTCTTGTGACCTTGAAAGAGAACTCCCATTCCTGGATTGGGAAGACTTCCTTTAAAATCCTGCTTTGGTCACCTCTTGGTTGGATTATTCCAATGTACTCTACATTGGGCTGCTTTTCAAGGTCATCTGAAGTTACAACTGGTCCAGTATACAACACTGCAGACAGTTCTGGTGCTTTATATTTCACCTATGTTCAACTGCTCCTGCACAAGCTACTTGTAACTTTCAGTTGCTTTCTCGACGCAATTCAAAATGCTGATTATTACCTTTAAAGTTCTAAGTGGGTTTATGCTGTTTAGAACTTGAAAAAATATGAGATGGAATATTTTAGTGAAGTATATTGGTATTGCAATGAGGGGGATTGAATAAACACTATTAATGTACTTCCATTGAGGCAAGATAATACCTTAATTTTTCTTCAATCCACGCAGATTAAAATGACCAGAAAGGCAATTGGATTTGAGATCCAGCCTGCTGAACTTCTCTTTGGAATAAAAAGAGTACCATATCTTCATTTTCACCAGATCAAACAAGTCCTTTCCCTTAAATGTTACCACCTCGTGAGACCTCAGTAATGTGCTTTTTTCATGGTTGCCCTAACCCAGGGGTGGGATCCTACCAGCATAACAACCAGTTTGGTGAGCGCACGCTTTGTAAAAAAAAACTTCTGCTACAAGCAATAACCATCTCCTGCTGACACGCGGCACTCAGCTGTGCCGCATAAAGCAACTAAGTTTGCTTTAGCAGGAAATAAAGGATAGCCTAAAGCCTGGGTTGGCGGGCAGGCCCAACTGAAGAAAAGAAGATCTTCGGAGCGGACCAGTTTGGTATCAGCTGCTCTTTGGAGCTACCGGTTCTATAGAACCAGACTGAAACGGTAGAATCCCACCCCTGCCCTGACCTTTTGAAGTAACTTTCCTCCAAAATTGGGAAAGGCCCAGTGGTGGGAATCTACTGGTTTGGCACGGTTCAGGCAAATCAGTAATAAAAAATGCTACTGTTTGGCTGAACTGGTAGTAAAAAAACAGCTACTGGTTTGGCTGAACCAGTATTTCTTTTTTTCTCCTTCCCGATGATCAGCTGTGCCGGGATCCCTCTTGCTGTCTTAGTGCTTCGCCCAAGAGGCTTCCCTGAGGCCCAGGAGACAAAAAGGGGCGTGTGGGTGTGGGATGCTGCGTTCCCCCCCACGCTGTGTTTTTTTTCCTTTCCTGGGCCTCAGGGAAGCCTCCTGGGAGCAAAAAGACCCCATCCTATTAGCTTTCTTAATGAAGGATGCCAAATTTTCAATTGGAGCAGACATTATTTGGTATCAAGAGGGGATCTTGAGAAAAAAAAGAACATGGAAAAAGCTACTATAATGAAAGATACTATAATGAAAGGAGGAGAATGTGCAAAATGCTAAATGAAAAACTATTGGGAAACAGATTAATCTTAGAGCAGAACTAATGGAAAGTAAAGATAAGGAAAGGGGACACACAGAAGCTCCTTGAAATAGAATGAAAAGAATTGTGTTATAGAATGCTACAGAACTGTATGGCGTTCATTGATCGTGAAAAAGATGTTTGGCTAAACGATGAGAGAAAAGAATGGATGAGGAAAAAGACCATGTATAACAAAATGGTTACTGCAAAACAAGATAAGAGAAAGGTAATATAATATATATGGGGGAAAAGTCACTGCAAAGAATGTGGAAAAAAAGCAAGGAGAGATTAAGAGAAGTTAGATGAAAGCAACTAAATGAACTTGAAAAAATGTGAGATGGACTATTTTTGTGAAGTATATTGGTATTGCAACGAGGGGGATTGAATAAATACTATTAATGTACTTCCATTGAGGCAAGATAATGCCTTAATTTTTCTTCAATCCACGCAGATTAAAATGATCAGAAAGGCAGTTGGATTTGAGATCCAGCCTGCTGAACTTCTCTTTGGAATAAAAAGAGATCTGGAGATTGCCCATATGTACTCCTCAACAATTGATTTTTGTGAGTAGTCAGCAGAGGTTTTTGTAGCTTGCTTGGGATCTGCTTGGAGTCATGGGTTCCATCATTCTCTAAGATGTAAATGCAGTCTTTCATGGACTCAAGATTTGACCAACCCTTATCTTTTTAATTACTTTGGAGTTTAATGTTTGCATTGCCTCTTTAAAATTGAAAAATCTTTGGAACTGCAAGACTTCAAGTCACTGTGAAGTTTCCCTTCCATCCATTCAAAAAGAAAGAAAATTATGTATTTTCAGTTTTGTAAAATATTTTGGGTATTGTTTTGCAAAATACAGCAAAGGAGTAACTTTAGACTTGATTTAAAGAGTTTAAATGCTAAGGCTTTGTGAAAGTGATTTAAAGAAAGTCCTTGAAACTAATTAGATACTGTTGTGTGGGAATCTTTTTTACTTTTAAATGCAAAACAGTGAGGGGATTTGGAAATTAAAAGGGAGTGTTATGTATTGTTTATTTCTTTATTTTTGCTGGGCCTTTGTTGATCAATAAGGGGAACTGAAGATTCAGACATGAGTTTATAGAAAATGGGGTGTGGTATGCAATAAAGATGTTTCTAGTTGTGATTTAAGAGGCAGCAATAAAGTGTTAAAGCTGAATATGCTTGCTGGGAATGAAAGAAGTTTCATATTTTGGGGGAAGTATTTTTTCATATACATATACATTTATACATATACATACCAACATACATACACACATACTAACAAAGAAACCAAATTCATGTGTGTGTGTTATTCTCCCATGTCATTATAGTTGTGCTTTTAAAGTTGTAGCAACGTTTTGGCAGAATCTCATCTGCCATCATCAGGCAGAAGCTATAGTAGTAGAAGGTAGTGTTTGCCTGTGAGTCAGACCTTCACAGCAGTTTATGTTTTAAATTTGGTGCTAGCCTACTCTGTGCCAGAATGTTTTTTTCTTCATCCTGATTGGTTGGGAGTCTTGGTCTGTGTTTGCTGTGTTCTGCTTGATTGGTGTTTCTAATATCTTCTGTCTGTTTTGTAGCTTTTTTTGTCTTAACTTAAGAAAACTAAAGAAAACATACACATACATACATACATATATACATACATACATATATAGGAATTAGGTTTCTTGGTTAGTTTTATATGCTCAGTATAATTCATAATAAAATATTAAAAAATGATGAAGTCAACAATGCTGTGACAATATTTAAAAAATGTAAAGCTGCAGGTGTATATGGTATAATAATATTGTAGATGAACTATTTTTTATATTTTTAATGTATATATAAAGATTGAATCTATGCTGAAAATTGGAACAATGCCCTTTACTGTTTCCTGTAGAAGAGAAAGGGTAGTAAAACTGAATGCAAAACTTACAGGAGTATATGTTTTTAGGTTAAATATGCCTTGGAAACTATTTGGAAAAACTCTTGATTGAAACACTCAGATAAGAAGCAAAATGTTGAAAAATTACTATGGCTTTATGTTGGACAGGAATTCTTAATACTAAAATTTTGCTATTAGGCTTATTAAGAAGTATATCAATGAAAGAAAGAAGCTAGATTTGTTCATTTACAGAAAATAAATGCAAATATGAATAGGCTTGACTTACATATTTTTGTACAATTATGGGGTTGAAGACTGATTGCTAAATGCACTGACATTGTATGTGATGAAAATAAATCATGCATGAGAAGAAAAATGGCACTGTACCTAAGCATTTATCTAAGAATATGTTGTGTCTGTTTAGTTGTTTGACTTGTTTATAAATAAATGTATAAGGAATGCATGTGGTGGCATTAAGTGTTTATTTGTTGGGAACGTGAATATGGATGACATTTTTATGCAGATGGTACTGTGTGAGGCTGAGAATCTGAATAATTTTTGAGCCAAGCCAATGTTAGATAGATTGAATGACACAACAAGGACTATGAATCTGAAAATTAATGTAACAAGTCAAGATTTTGTTTCACAGAGAAAATGGAGTCCAACTGCAGAGAACAAGACTGTATCTGTTGCAAGAATGTATTTGAAGGAGGTGAAATAAGAATGTGCACTTTGTTATTTGGAAGCCATGCTTGTGAATGCCCAAAGAAGGAAAATTGAATTTACTGGAAATGAGCAACTTGAGAAGTATGTGTGAAAAAATCAGATGAATAAGGAATAAGAACTGAATAATATGGACTGAATGTTAAAAAAAATAGAACTCAAAAATGTAGAATCAATGGCTTGGACATAGAAAATGAATGAGGACTGCAAAACAGATATTTGAAGGAAGAACGAATGGTTGACAGGAAGACAAAGTTTGTATAGAATTGTTGAGATTCTGAAAACAGAAATCTAAGATGTCATAAATAAAAGGCCATATATGCACAGGGCAAAAGCAAGAAGAGGTTATGTGACTGAATTGCTGCAAATTCGATTTCAGTTTTTTTTTTTCTTAGTTCATGCATTAAAGACCTTAGTTTACTATTTCTTACTTTTTTCCGGTGCTTTGTAAACCATTGCTTACCCAAAAGAGAACAGCATGATGTACTGAATATGTTCTTAAAAAATTCATGTATTGTAAAAATTAATATTATTGGTATCTTGGAAAATATGTGTATTTAGTATAATTTAAGGAAAATATTGTTTTATTAATCATCTTAATATAAAATAAGTCAATAAAATTTGTCAGAATTTAAGAATTCCTCTTATTTTTTAAAAGGCAGTTAATATACTAAAAGTATTACCAAAGTATGAAATTTTACTGTATTCAAATAATGATAAATGTGGAATATTGCTTTTTTTTGTCTTATAAGTGGGTGGTAATTTACACAGCTGTGGATGTGGGATGTTTCAATCCCAGACCATGTTGTAAGAAAAATTGAATGACAGTGAGCAAAACAGCAGTAATTATAAAACTAATTACTAAATGCTGATGATGCCCATAGGCTTTGCATAACTAAAATTAGAAAAGGAAATTGCTTTCGGCTTCAGAGAAAGGAACATGCTTGTTATTTCTCTTTTTTTAGTCAAAATGGGGCATCATGTATAAACTTCAATCAGGGAAAAAACATTATTTCATGCACTCATAATTTTTATACTGAAATGTCAAAAGGAATCATTTATTTCCTCCATTTTTGTAAACAACCATGTGCTTTAGATAGAAAAAGTGATGAGATTACAATTTGAACCTCCAGTGCCAAATGCTATATTGTTTAAACCACAATTGTATTAGTTGGGTATATGGAAATTATGCAGTTGTAGCATATTCCATGACACAGGCACTCATATAAAATCTCTTATCAAATGATTTCAGCAATACTTAATGTATTCATATATAAATTCTATAACTCAAAAAGAGGCAACAGAAAGGTGAGAATTTCCATGCAGAATATTCTAGATACAAGGCTCAATATCTTAAGGAATAGATGGTGATCTCAAGGGGTAGAGCTGTGAATGATCTATTCCTGACATATTGGAAAATGTTAAATGAAACATTAAAGCAATTGGTATGCCAATGATGTATAATAAACACTTGGTATGCTCAGATTTATGTTTTATATAGTAGATTTTAAGAGTAATGCTAATCTTGCAGCAGTTTAATGTCATGCTTTATTTGAAATCACAAAATTTTATTGTGAATAAATATTTAAAAATATTTAAAAATTCTTCAGTGCTACTGTTTAAATACATGTGCATTAATATGTTAATGTTAATATGCATTAACATGAAGATGGAAACAATTTCTGGAAAGTGACTTAATTTGTTGCTGGCATTTTGGTCTGGCAATTATGGGGAGATAAATATTTTACTAGGAATTGTTTGTTAAAAGTTAAAAGATTACTTCTTTTTGGAGAATTCTAGTTTTAATTCATTCTTACTGCATGTATCCACACTATTGTAAAGGTTTGCATAGGTTTGCAAAGGTGTATAATCACCATTATTTCTGCTTTTATCATTGCTCGCTATCTCTGCTCTTGATTTCTCAATCAATACATACAACAGCCAAATACGTATCTAATATATAGACTCTTTAGAGATAATATTCTAATCTGTGATTTCTATCCTCTTCCATTAAGCTTCTTGTGCCCAATTGCAAATAAAGCTGGGCAATCCAAGTATGGTTCTGTATTTGAAATTGTCAGATGAATCAATAATTTTAATATAAAGCAGCAAAACTTATAAAGTAACATTCCAAGAATCATTTTGTCATTTTGCATTTGACTGGCTCATTCGTTTCATTATATAGCTTATGAAGGAAGCAATATGGTAAAAAGTTTCAAACAACCATTCTGCCATGGCTAAAGAGCCTTATTTAGTATCTTGGGAAGTGAATTTAATTGTTACATTCTAAATCAGGGGTGTCCAACCTTGGCAACTTTAAGACTTGTGGACTTCAACTTCCAGAATTCCTCAGCCAGCAAATCTGGCTGAGGAATTCTGGGAGTTGAAGTCCACAAGTCTTAAAGTTGCCAAGGTTGGACACCCCTGTTCTAAATGAAAACTGTTGCTTAACATAATTTTAGTGCTGATAGATATAAACCAGACTGAATTAGAGAATGTGTTTTGGGATAATCCTTCTTTTAGATTATGTATATCAATTTATCTTTTAATGACTGAGTTCATAGGATTGAGTTAATATCTGGTATTAGAAGTTAGAATTCAGAACTGCATGGAGAATCCGTATAAAGCTAAACCAGAGCCAAAGTCCTTGTGATTTAAGATTGTGAGCTTTTTTGTCTTACAAGTCAGTGTTTTTCCCCCTGTTTTGTATTTTTTGCAGTATAAGAGTGCATCAAAGGTGTTCAGCACCAGTAAACTAATGTAGTCATCTGAGAAGAAAAGAGACTCTGCTTTTGCCCAACAATATCAAGTTTGTTTTCTTTGTGATCAGTATATTACAAACTAGTGAAGAATAATTTGTTTTAGAGGTTCCGCAACAGAATGAAATGGAGCTCTTTTGAAGTATGATCTCTGAAAGCACAGCATGAAACTCAAATAAAGTGAAGGACATTCACTATTACAAGTAATGTCCTTAATAATCTTGTTAGTCGAGGCTCCCTCTGTATGAGACAAATGGAACATTATTGGCTTATGGACTGTAGTAAATAATTTAGTTTCCAATATTCAGGCTGCTTTGACAGTAAATTAGAATGACATGAAAGGGGCTTGTTGAATAAGGAAAGTATCCAATCAAATTTAATTGGCATGACTAAGGCAGTAGAAATATGTTTCATAATTAAACCATGTTGTCTTGGAGCCTTATAAGCATGTATGAATCAAATGTCAAAAATTATTCTTTGATACTGTGCATTTAAAAACTTTGTATGGTAAACAGTTTTCTTAAGCAAGAGTCTTGACATGAATATTGATATAATGTGACATTTTTTTTTCATTTTCTTGAATATCTCAGTTCAATGTTTCTCCACAAGTCAGACACATTCCAGAGTTTCAATATACTCTTACCTCTTATTTCTTAAAAGGAATTTTCAAACTGAGTTTGTATGATTATAATTAGACATATTTTTGTTTTTTATACAGATAGTCCTTGACTTACAACACTTCAATTAATGGCCATTTGAAGTTACAATGACACTAAAAATGACTTATGACTGTTTTTCACATCCCCATGGTCACATGATCAAAATTCAGATGTTTGGCAACTATTCATATTTATAAAGGATGCAGTGTCCCAGGGTCATGTGATCACCTTTTGCAACCTTCTGACAAAGTCAATGGGGAAGCCAGATTCACTTAACAACAATGTTACTGACTTACAACTGTAGTGATTCATTTAACAACTCTGGCAATACGGATAATAAAATTGGGCAACATTCACTTAACAAATGTCTCACTTAGCAACAGAAATGTGAGGCCCAATTGTAGTCATACATTGAGGACCACCTGTATATTGTTCATTAGTTGTGATACAAGATCCAGTAGGTGTTTTTAAAAGATGGACACTAAGTAAAGGATCTCAAGAAATTCATAGAAATGAATAGAATAGAGTACAGTAGAGTAGAGTAGAATAGAATAACAGAATTGGAAGGGACCTTGGAGATCTTCTAGTCCAACCATCTGCCTAGGCAGGAAACCTTACACCACTTCAGACAAATGGTTATCCAGTCTGTTCTTTAAAACTGCCAGTGTTGGAGCATTCACAACTTCTGGAGGCAAATTGTTCCACTGATTAATTGCTCTGTCAGGAAATTTCTTCTTAGTTCTAAGTTGCTTCTCTACTTGATTAGTTTCCACCAATTGCTTCTTGCCCTACCGTCAGGTGTTTTGGAGAATAGCTTGACTCCCTTTTCTTTGTGAGATATTGGAACACTGCTATCATGTCACCCCTACTCCTTCTTTTCATCAAACTATAATTCCTACAACCGTTCTTCATTTAGCCTCCAGTCCCCTAATCATCTTTGTTGCTCTTCTCTGTACTCTTTCTAGAGTGTCAGAATCTTTTTGTACATTGTGGTGACCAAAACTGGATGCAGTATTCCAAGTGTGGCCTCACCAAGGCATTATAAAGTATTAACACTTCACGTGATCTTGATTCTATCCCTCTGTTTGTGCAGCCTAGAATTGTATTGGCTTTTTTGGCAGCTGCTGCATGTTGCTGGCTCATATTTAAATGGTTGTCCACTAGGACTCCAAGATCCCTCTTACAGTTACTGCTATTGAGCAAGGTCCACATATACTGTACCTGTGCATTTTGTTTTTTATGCCTAAATGTAGAACTTTACTTTTTTCACCATTGAATTTCATTTTGTTAGCTAGCGCCCAATGTTCAAGTCTGTCAAGATCCTTCTGTGTATTTTAAGCCCATCTTCTAGAATTACATAAAGGGTGGGGATGCTCTGGGTCCCCTCAGTGAAACAGCCATTTTGCAGGACCCAGGAGAAGTTACTTCTTTATTTCAGACTGTACTCTATGGAACTGTGTCCCTTTGCACATCTGGACAGCCCTTACCCTGTTGGTCTACCGGAAAACTGAAAAACCTGGCTTTTCCCACAATCATTAAGGCTAGATTGTTAGTAGAGCCCAACTTTGGAAAATATTGAGATATATGTGTGAGATATCTGGGCTTTTGTATTTCGCCCTTTCTGTTTACAGATAGTCCTTGACATATGACCACATGACCAAATTTTCCATTGTTAATCAAGACAGTTGTGAAGTGAGTTTTGCCACAGTTGTTAGGCGAATCACTGCAGTTGTTAAGTCAGTAACATGGTTGTTAAGTGAATCTGGCTTCCCCATTGACTTTGCTTGTTAGAAGGTCGCAAAAGCTGATTACATGATTCTAGGACACCTTATTGTACCATATTGTAGTCACCCTGTAATTAAAAGCAGATAATTTACAGTGGTTTTGTATGTCCTTTGTATATAACCTGTGATTTTGTGAGTCTTGGGACTCTTCTGAGTTTCTTGAGCTCAGTGATCACTGCAATTATGCATGCCAATAGGAGATGATTACTATGATGATGATGATGATGATGATGACGATGAATCTTTAGTGAGATACAAAGCCTTTGGGGCTGGTTGGTAGCTCAACAATTCGACTCCTAACCAAGGACCTAGGAACTGTTAAGGTAGTGTCGGATAATATAAGCTGTTCCAAGTAGGGTGGTTTTTTGTAGAATCAGGATATTCAAGTCTGATAAATTCAGAATTTCCAAATAGTGAGGTAGCCCGTTAGGTATTGCTCCAAAGGCTCCAATTACAATTGGGATAACACACAATTTGTTTTTCCAAAGTCGCTCAACTTCAATTTGTAAGTCCTGTGTGATTTTTATTATTTTTATTATTATTGCATCTGTCTCCAAGCATTTTGATTCCTTACTAACCTGATTATTCAGATAACAGATAATCAGATTTGAAAGGGATCTTATAGGTCATCTAGTCCAACCCTGCCGCCCAAGCGGGAGATCCTACACCATTTCTGACAGATGGCAGTCCAATCTCTTCTTGAAGTTCTCAAGTGATGGCGCTCCCACAATTTCTGAAGGCAAGGTGTTCCATTGGTTGATTGTGCTCATTGTCAGAAAGTTTCTCCTTATTTCCAGGTTAAATCTCTCCTTGTTCAGTTTCCATCCAGTATTCCTTGTCTGGCCTACAGGCGCTTTAGAAAATAGATTGACCCCCTTTCTATTCTTCCCACATCAATCTGGCCTAGCTGACAGGATCGGAAAGGAAAGAAGAAGGGCAGTGTGCTCCATTTGGTAAGCCTCTGGCCCTTTGGCAGGTTTGCAGCCTCTGCCTTTGCCCTTTTTCCTGTTTGATCCTGAACCTGTTTTAATATATTTCTTTGAGCTTTCAATATCAGGAAGACTTTTTGAAGACACAGCAGGAGTTAATCCAGGACTCATCAGGAGCAAACCAGGGACAACTTTTTTTAGTTCTCACTGTCTGATTCTGCAGGAGGAAATAATAGACAGTGAGAGATTTGTGAGCCAACATAAATTAGGCATAAAGGCAAAATAGTTCAGAGAATGAAGGGATATCATAACTGTGTGTTGTTCGTTGTAATTTGCTTTTTGATGGCTGTAATAAGTTTCTGTGTATTGAGCCAGTTTGGTCTAGTGGTTAAGGTACTAGGCTAGAAACTGGAAGACTGAGTTCAAGTGCTACCTTAGCTGTGAAAGCCATCTGTGTGACTTCTGGCTAATCACTCTCAATCCAATTCATATCACAGGGTTGTTGTAGTTGGGAAAAAGGGGAAATGAAAGAGCATTGGGTATGTTTGCTGCCTTGAGTTATTTATAAAAATAATAATGGCAGATAATAAATAAGCTGATATATTCCTGCTTTTATGTCAAACTGGGTATTGCTTCCTCTCAGCTGCCCTTTCTTGTGTAACTATGGGAGATTCTTATGGGCCTCCACAACATGAAACACAAGGGAGGGGGGAGAATAGTTGATTCCTTTTTTCCTAGAGGGCACATGTAAACTATCTGCCTTCAGAACTATTGCACATGTGTTACCTATTTCAAATATTTCTCTCCCCCCCTTTTCACCATAGTATCAACTTCAGCAAGTAAAGATGTTGTCTGTGATTTGGTAGACAAATTTCATCTGGAATAGTACCAAAAGTAACATCCAAAAATCCAAAATTATACTCCAAGTCATAAAATGCTCTATAAGTAATTAAAAATTACCTATAAAGCATTGAATTGCTTTGAATTTCAATTTTTAAGTGAAATATGAGAAAGTAGAAATGTTTTTGATCCAGCTTGGGAGATATTGCCATTAAAGCTAACATTATTCATTGATTTATATGCTTTCATTTTGCTTAATTTCTATTTAAAGTTACCCATTATTACTGGAAATAATAGTAAAGGACCTTCTTGGCTTGTCCTACTCCTAACGTGATATTTGGATATTTGATATCAGTTTCTCAGTCAACTTTGGGAAGTATTAAGCTTTACAATTCACAACTTGAGTTGAACTCATCCACATTACAGACTTTGTTTCTAAAAAGTTTATAGTGTTCAAGGATGTTCTATCCTGTGATGTAGATCTTCTCAAGAAAATATAGTTTGATTTGTTTGTTTGTTTGTTTCTATCCTGACTTTTTTATTTTTACAAACAACTCAAGGTGGCAGACATATCCATCACACCTTCTTTCTCTTATTTTCTCCATAACAACAACCCTGTGAGATGAGTTGGACTGAGAGACTGGCTCAAATTCACCCACCTAGCTTTTATGGCTTAACCACTAAAAAAAAAAAAAATCTCTGTGTATTATCTAATTGAGTTAGGTAATATATAATTAGCATATTATCTAATTGGATTAGGTAATATTATTATCACTTCCATATCAACAATTTCAGATATGCAGACAATTCCACTCTAATGGCAGAAAGTGAAGAGGAACTAAACAGTTTTTTAATGAGGTTGAAAGAGGAGACTGCAAAAGTTCACTTTAAACTCAGCATTGAAAAAAATTAAGATTATGGCATCTGGTCCTATCATTTCCTGTATAAAAGGAGAAAAAATGGAAGCAGGCTCCAAGATAACTGAAGACAATGACTGCAAACATGAAATTAAAGGACCCTTGTGCCTTGTGAGAAAAACTAGCAAACCTAGACAGCATTTTAAAAATAGAAACATCACCTTACTCACAAAAGTCTGTATAGTCAAAAGCTATGATTTTCCCATGGTAATGTATGGCTATGAAAGTTGAACCACAAGGAAGGCTGAACACGAAGAATTGATGCTTTCAAATTGCATGCTGGAGAAGACTCTTGAGAGTCCCTTGGACTGCAAGGAAATCAAATAAGTCAATCCTAAAAGAAATCAACCCTGACTGTTTCTTGGAAGGACAGATACTGAAAGTGAAACTCAAATATTTTGGCCACTAAATCAGAAGATTCATTGGAAAAGATCTTGATGTTGGGAAAGATTGAAGCAAAAGAGAAGGGGACAGCAGATGATGAGATGTTTAGATAATGTCATCGACCCAATGATCACAAAATTGGGCAAATTCTGGGAGACAGTGGAAGACGGGGAGCTTGGTGTGCTCTGGTCATGGGGTCCTGAGGAATTGGACATGACTTAGCAACTGAACAACAATTATCACCCTAGACAAAACAGAAGATTCTTTCAAGATTCATTCTTTTCATATTTGCCTTCTCTTACTGATCACAAATTCTAATTGATTGCATTGTTTAAAGGTGCATAAGAAGAATTAGAAATATTTATTTACATTTCAACATACCGGTACCTTTCTTTTTTAATGTATACCTTTTTGTTAAATTTTGTATGCATTTGTGGAACCATATTTATCAGTTTTGAGAAAATATTAGTCCTTTGGGATGTTTCATATATTTATACTTTTATTGATTGATCTAGAATAAAAGAGTTACCTATTTATTATTTGGAAGAAAGGTTTCAGCATAATGTGTCTGGATCCATACTTAATGGAGTCAGGGCTACCACAAGTCTCCTTTACTTCAGTGATTGCATTAGGTATAAGAGGTAAGCTTGGATTCAATTTATGTTTGTCCCAAAGTGATAAAACTTCAGTGTAGCTTAAATTTATTTAGTTATTATCTGTTTTATTATCATTTCATCATATAACTTTTCATGTTTTTTTTAAAAAAGGTACCTTAAATCAGGAGTGAATATATAACCATTATATTTCTATATCCTGATCCATTGATTCAGTCAGCAGTGAGAGTATCATTTTTATTTTGTTTATGAACTCTGTATTCTGTCAGTTCAGAGAAGACCCTGGAGCACTAATGCATGAAATATGTCCATAAATGATGGATTTTTTAACAGGGCAAAATTCACAATGATACAATTGCTTACCTTTTCACAATGACACATATTAAAACTTATGAGATTCATAACAGGTCATATTTTCTGAAGGTGTGTGTGTCACACATGGTTTTGTATTTGTTTGAAAGCTGTTTTGTTTTGAATTCTTTCCTCTCTCTATTTCTTCTTAACAGAGTCTTAATACTATAGCATTTGAATCTTTGAACACGAACAAAAATGGCACTGGTTGCTGTATATTATTAGAACTTGTTAAAAAGGGTTTTATCAAATTATTAAGTTTCTAATTTTTCTAAAGGAGATTTTATATATGTTTGTATGTATGTATGTGTGTGTGTGTTTTCTTAAGTTTTCGCGGGTACTTACATGTATGTTATTCAGCTTTGTTCGGGTATTTTCCCATGTCATTATAGTAGTGCTTTTAAAGTTGTAGCAACGTTTCGGCACAATCTCATCTGCCATCACCAGGCTTGTATATTGTGTTTGTCTGTGAGTCAGGCTTTCACAGCCATTTCTGTTTTAAATTTGGTGCTAGCCTACTGCTGTGCCAGAATCTTTTTTTCTTCTTCCTGATTGGTTGGGAGTCTTGGTCTGTGTTTATTGGTCTTGAAGTTTGCTGTGTTCTGCTTGATTGGTGTTTCCTATATCTTCTGTAGCTTTTTTTTTTTTTTTTTGTCTTGATTGGCTGGCAACATTGTGTTTCCTGTATTGGAGGCTTTTAGTGAGGCTTGACTCCGAGTAAACAGACAGCTATCATTTATTAGGAAGCTAGGTTTCATCTGGGTGCCTGGTTGGGGTGTGTTTGAGCTGGAGGTATCGGGGGGATTTGTTTGTGCCCAGGTGGCCGAGCCTGGCTTGTGGTGTGGAGATTTTTTTGTTTGTGAGTGCAGGCTTCCAAATAATTGACAGTCTGGTGGAGTCATCTCTTCTCTTCATGCTTTCTGGTCTTTTTTCAATCTCTATGGCTATTCTGTAGCTGGAGTTTTCTATAGTGGCTAGGGTTTTGGTGCCATTGAAGTTGATGCTATGACCTGTGGCTTTCATGTGTTGGACTAGTGAGGAAATGTGTTCCAGCTTTTTTACTGCATTTTTGTGTTCATCCAGGCGGGTACTTATTCTACTATTGGTCTGTCCAATGTATGTGGCTGGGCATGATGCACAGGGGACTTCATATATGTCTTGGTTTTCCAGGTCAATTTTATCTTTGGGGTTTCTTAGGATGGCTGCTATTTTTCTGTCTGTTTTGAAGGCAGTCTTGATGTGATGCCTGTGTAGTATCTTACTGATTTTGACTGTAGTACCTCTTATGTAGGGCAGGACAGCTGTTCCACAGGTCTGTTCATCTTCTAGGTCTCCATTATGTCTCAGTGTGTTTTTGTGGATCAGGCCAGTGATTTTGCTTTTGTGGAAGCCATTGGCTGTCAGTACTTTAGTCAGGGTGCATAGTTCAGTCTTTATGTGTGTCTTGTCTGCCAGGCGTTTGGTTCTGGCAATTAGTGTTTTAGCCACGGAGTTTATCTGTGCTAGGTGGTGGTGGGATTGGGCGTTGAGGTAGCGGTTGGTTTGTGTTTTCTTCTGGTATATTGTGTGTCCTAGTGTGCCATCTGTTTTTTGTAGATTAATACATTTAGGAATGGTGTTTGTTTGTTTGTTTCTGTTTCCATGGTGAACTTGATTTTGGGGTGTGTGCTGTTTAGGTGTGCTAGGAAATTGTTTAGGTTTTCTTTTCCATGGCGCCAAATCACAAATGTGTCATCAATGTATCTTAACCATAGTTTGGGTTTGTAGGTGGCATTGGCTAGGATTCAAATTCTTCCATGAACAGGTTTGCAATGATGGGTGACAGTGGTGATCCCATAGGGGCTCTTCAATTTGCTTGTATCTTTGTCCTTTGTATATGAAATATGTGTTGGTTAAGAAGTGTTTTGCTAGTTCCATGAGATGTTTGGGTGGTTGGTATTTATTTTTGATGATTTCTAGGGTTTCTTTTATTGGGACTTGAGTGAATAGTGAAACCACGTCGAAACTTACAAGCAGATCTTTTTGTTCCACATGTAGAACTTTAATCATTTCCAAGAGGTGCTTTGAGTTTTGTACATGTGAAGCTGCTGCTTCAGCATGGGGCTGTAGCTGTTTTGCTAAGTGTTTAGCTAGGTTTTGTAGTGGTGCTCCTCTGGAGCTGACTATGGGTCTGAGAAGTATGCCTTCTTTGTGTATTTTTGGGAGGCCGTATAGTTTGGGGCATCTGGAAGATTTTTCTCTTGGGATGATCGTGTGTTGGATCTCTTTGCTTATGTGGCTGGTTATAATTTTCTTCTTGGTTAATTTTTCCAGATACGTGGTTGGGTCCGTGTTTATGGGTTTGTATATGGAATCTTGGAGCAGATCTGTTAATTTTGTTTCATAATCTTTTTTATCCATTACTACTGTGGCATTATCTTTATCTGCTGGAAGTATGATTATGCTGCTGTCATTCCTTAGGGCTTGCAGGGCTTTTAGTTCCTCTTTGTGAAAGTTGCTTTTGGGTGGTTTGCTTGTGCATAGGATGTTAGTGACTTGGTGTCTTATTCTATCACCTTCATCTGTATTTAATTTAGTTAGGCTGGATTCCACTCCACATATGATGGATTCTGTGGGGATTTTTTTGGGTGCTATAGCATAATTGAATCCTTTGGTTAGGACATCTGTTTCTGTTTTGGTGAGTTCTCTGTTGGAAATGTTGTATGCTAATTGTTTCAGGTGTTGTGAGTTGTTGGGGACTTTCTTGTCATGTTCTAATTTCTTTAGTTTCTTCAGGAGTTTGTCATTTTTGTAAATGGTTTCAGTTTCAGCTCTCCAAGTTGTAAGTTGTTTTATCTTGTCCCAAAGTAGAGGGTGGATTTTGTTGCTCAATTCCAGGTGTAGGGTTAAGAGATCTTGTTTAACTGGTTGAGTTGGAATCTCTTTCTGTGGAGCTCGTTCCTGAGTAGGGCCATTTCAGTTCTTTTCAGGATATGTTTCGTAGTTGCTGTGTGTGATGAAATGTTAATTTGAAGCAGGTTGATGTTGCATTGTTGTCTCTGCAGCTGTGTAGGAATTTGAGGTCATATAGTATTCCTGCTCTTTTAACTTCCACCTTCTTGTGGGTTTTAGTCTAGCTGTTTATTTCCTCCCTGTAGAGGTCTGATATTTGTTTTCTTATGTTTTCTGAGTTCTATTGTTTTGACATCCTGGGTCTTATGCTTTAATCTCCTGGGTCATTGGCTGTGTTGCAACATCCTTAGGTTTTGTGGTGTAACCTCCTGAGTTCTGTGATGTGATATCCTGAGCGGGTGCTTGTGATATGACATTCCGGGTTTTGGTTTGGCTCCAAGTTTGAGGCCTGGATATGTGTTCATGGCATGTGTCCATTTGCTTGGTTTGGGGGTCAGGGTGTGTGGCAGCTGGTGATGCAGCCATGGTCTAGTTTCTCCTGAGAGCCGATCGGATCATCCAGAGAGTGGGAGGTGCTTCAGTCTGCGTTGTTGAAGGCTGAGCTTAATTACTGAGGAATGCTCTGCCCTCCGTCACGTGGCTCCCTTGCATTCCCCAGTTTACGCTCAGCCTTCGTGAGAGTAGGCTGTATACTTCACCACTCCTTGGCTGATTCAAGAGCTCTTTATTCATCAGGTTTGATTATCATTGCCCCGGTTCTCCTTAGCCTCTAAGCACATTGGGATAGTGATTAATCAGGGGAGCGCATTTCTTCGTCCCCGGGGGGGCTGCACAGCGGGCAGCTTCCGCGCTCCGGCGCCAATCTGCCCCCCTCAGTTCGATCCTCTTCCTGCCGCTTTTCTATGCCGCACTCATAGCCGCTTTATTTGATCGCGCTGTAATAGCGCAGCTGGTGTTCCCCCTCACCGTAAACGCCGATCGCCCCAGGAAGGGGCGAAAATCACCTGGCTGCTTCTCTTGGTCCCTAGACGTGCTAGAGAGGCTGATTTTGTCCCTGAGCAGCCCGTGAGTAAGGGAGTGTGGGCGGCCGCCATTTTGGGCGCCACCGCGTGTTGGGCACCGCTTTTAGAGGCCTCATTGAGCTGCGAAGGGACTAGCTCTAATTATAGGCCTTCCAGCCTGTGAGAGCTATAAGAGATTTAGGGAAATTGGCAAACTTGTTGGCTTTCCGCAGCACACTCAGGGCAGTTGCCTGGGAGCTCCAGCTGCCCGAGGCCTCACTCCAGCCTCAGGCGTTTTATTTGGCACATTGGCAATCTTAACAGCAATTCCTGGGGTCACTCCTTCCTAGGAGCTCCAACCAGACCTTGGATTAAATATTATAAATAATAATAAGACTAATAGTAATATTTATCATTACATAGATATCTAAATATATTTAGATACACAAATAGATAGATAGATAGATAGATAGATAGATAGATAGATAGATAGATAGATAGATATATGTACGTATTTGCATATATATATATATATATTACATCTTATCAATATTTGGCTATTTCATGTTGCCAGCACTGGTTGGCTTATATATCTTGATTAGGCATAAAGGTATTAATAATTAATAATCATATTAGTTTATATACATTTAAAATTCCAAAAGGGGGTGCGGGCCAGCGAAAGGACACCCGGCCTTTGTTGTAGGTCGAACCCTTGGCGAGCCAACCGCCCTTACATTTGTATTACAGTCCTTTCTTCTACAATGGCAGATGACAATTCCGCTAAAGGCCCTTCTTTGAAGGCCAAATCTAAATCCTACCACCTGCGCAAACAGGCTCAGGAATCCCCTAAAGAAACTTCCAAAGCTTCTCAGAGGGACGCTCTAAGACGTCATAGGGCACTGGAGAAAGAATTTGACAGACGATCTAGAGAGACACAACCGGTATTTCCAGCCCCCCCCACCCTCTGCTCCCTCTACCTCCAGACAACCCCCCTCCTCCAGATTGCTCTTCCCTCTCCAGGCGCAGCCCATACCAGGGACACCAGGTTCCCGGACCAATGACCAGGTGGATGCCGGAAGCAACATTTACGCCCACGGCCGCTGGTCTGCGCCATGAGGAGGTCGCCACAGTTGAGATCCCTGCGCACATGCAGGCATGGATGGAACGGGCTATTCGCCAGGGGATTGCAGAGGGCCTGCAACAGATGTCCAGGTCTGGTCCTCCCTCGATGGCGCCCGAACATGACTCGCCATCAGTCAGGTCCTCGCCTAGATCGGACCCAACTTTTGGTCAGGTACCTTTACAGGAGGGCAGTCCTCTCCCAGAAAGGGATCTGGAGGAGGCCATGGAGGACCTAGATTGGTTCGGGGAGGAGGAGGAATTGGAATGGGGGTCTATGCACCAGGGGGAGCCCCTATCGGAGATAGACCCTATGGAGGGGGACATGTCCGAGGACGAGGGCCTCACCCCGGATCAACCCACCTTTGTGGGCCCGTTTAAGCCGCACATGTTCAAATCACTCCTATTTAAGGCCAGGAACATTTCTGGCCTGTCTGTACAGTCCTCCTTGGCTCTCCCTTCCCCAGCAGAGGGACAGAAGGACACCATCTTTAGGCAGCCTGTGGTGGAGGCGGAAGTGATCCCGGCCCCGCCCATTTTTCATGACTTAATCTCAAACCAGTTAGACTCCACAAGGGTCCCACCTGCCCCATCCAGCCAGGACAGGAGGTTCTTTAACCTTGAGTCGAGCTTCTGCAACCTGCTCAACACTCCCGAGGTAGATGAGCCCATCGTTGGTTTGGCATCCTCATCCTCCCCCAGTGATCCCCTGAAGGTCCTGAAGCCCGAGGACAAGAGGTCCGAGCTTGCCTTATGTAAGGCTCACCAAGCGGACACCTGGGCCATTAGATTGGCCACTGCCGCTTCCTTCTTCACCAGGTCTTCGATCCGGTGGCTCCGTCAACTGAGGCAGCATGTCCCCCCTTCTAACACCAGGACATAGCAAAATTGACGACTGCGGCAGAATTCTTGGCCGACGCCACATACCACGCGGTTAAGTTCTCTGCCAAAGCAATATCCTCTCATGTTACAGCTCGCCTCCTGCTCTGGCTCAAGCACTGGCAGGCGGACGTAAAAAACAAGGTTAAGCTGGCCACCGCCCCCATAAAAGGGGACAAATTATTCGGCACCGTCCTGGAGCCATTTCTATCAGAAACCAGAAGCAAGAAAAAATTTCTTCCCCCCCTTTTCCGTAGGTCAGACTCAAGAGCACAGCCCTTTCGGAGAGGTTCCTCACGACCTTTCTACCAGTTTCCTTTCCTGCCCAGGTACCCGAGACCCCCCTCCTCCTGGCCTTTCCAGCCCCAGGATCGAGCCGATCCAGGTGACAGGAGCAGGAGGGGCGGCAGCGCCCCTTCAGGGGTTCAGGAGGGAAGCCCTTCCGGCACAACAGATAGACCCCGTCCACCCCTCCCCATCGGTGGGCGCCTCAAGCATTTCGCCGACCAGTGGGACTCTTCCACCTCCGATGCCTGGGTCAGGGAGACCATCAGACTGGGCCTCGCACTTGAATTTCACCTGAATTTTTTATGGCATCCCCCCCTCCAAGGTTCTCACCAAACGCAACCTAATGGATTCAGCTATCCGACATCTCCTCTTCATACAGGCCATACAACCTGTACCATCATCCCAGTGGAGGCAGGGGTTTTACTCTCATCTCTTCGTGGTCCCCAAATCTTCAGGGGGATGGAGGGCTATTCTAGACCTGAAACGCCTTAACCATTACCTGACCTACCACAGATTTAAGATGCACACCCTACAATCCATTCTACCAGGCATCAGGCAGGGGGACTGGCTATCCTCCATAGAGCTTTCAGAGGCGTACCTTCACATCCCAATCCGGCCCTCCCATTCCAAATTCCTCAGGTTCTGCTACAATCATCACCACTTCCAATATGTGGCACTTCCCTTTGGATTGGCCTTTGCCCCGAGAACCTTCACTAAGTTCCTCGCGGCCCTAGCGGCTCACCTCAGGGACCTCCCGATTCGTCTCTACTGTTACCTGGATGACATCCTCATCCTGTCTCACTCCAGACCCCAAGCAGAAAAGGATATCAGAGCTACTCTTTCTGCCCTCCAAGATCATGGGTTCCTAGTAACTGGCAAAAGAGCCATCTGTTACCATCTACACGGATCACCCACTTGGGGTCCGTCATTGACTCAGTTCATGGAAAGGTCTTCCTTTCCTCTGAGAGATTCTGTAACATCCAGGAGACTGTCAAACATATCAGACAATCAAGAAAGGTAACACTTTTAGAATTGTCTAAATTACTCGGTAAAATGGTCTCATGTATTTCCATTGTTCCCTGGGCCCGTTTACACACTAGATCCCTACAATGGTTCCTGCTCCCGTTCCAAAGGACCGGCAGAAGCAATTCAAAGGCCGAGTTCAAGGTGCCTTCAAGGGTCCTCACATCTCTCCTCTGGTGGACCAGTCCCTCCATCAACAGGGGACACTGCTTCAAGGAACCCCAACGCCTCATCCTCATCACAGACGCCAGCCTGTCCGGAAGGGGTGCTCACATCCACTCGCTCTCGACACAGGGCAAATGGTCTCAGGTAGAACGCACAGACAATATAAACTGGTTAGAGCTTCGTGCCATCCACCTGGCCCTGTGCAACTTCCTTCCCCACGCACGCGGACGGCATGTCCTGATACTCACGGACGTCACCGCCAAGGATCACATCAACCGACAAGGGGGCACCCAGTCCATAAGTTTGATGAGAGAGGCCAAGCGCCTCTGCCGTTGGGTGGAGCGCAGTCTCCTCTCTCTCAAAGCCGAGCACATCTCAGGGGTCTCAAACACCCAAGCAGATTGGCTGAGCAGGACCACAGTGGACCAGTCCGAGTGGCGCATTCACCCGTCACTGTTCAGGGAAGCGACAGTGATGTTTGGCCTCCCGTCAGTAGACCTCTTCGCATCCCCGCTCAACACCCAACTCCCCAGGTTTTTCTCGAGGTATCCTTCCCACGGGGCCGAGAATCACAATGCCCTCCGCTGCCCCTGGCCCACAGGGATTCTATATGCATTCCCTCCTTTGGCCCTGATCCCCAGGGTCATCCAGAAGCTCATCTCCGAGAAAGCAAAGCTGATTTTAGTGGCACCCTACTGGCCCAGGCGCCCATGATTTGCGGACCTCCGCTATCTGTCGGTGGCCCCACCTTGGAAAATTCCCCCGCACAGGATATCCCTTTCCCAGGGGCCCCTCCAACACCCGGACCCTCAGTGGCTCCAGTTAGCCATTTGGAGGTTGAGCTGGAACGTCTAAGGAAGGAGCAGTTCTCTGAACAGGTTATTGATACCATGTTAGCCGCACGGCGGCCCTCAACAACCCGAATATACAATGCTACTTGGAATAGCTTCTGCAAGTGGTGCCATAATTTCCAGATCAACCCTCTTTCACCCTCTATTGCTCAAGTTTTGGAATTCCTCCAAGAGGGTCTGAGGAAAGGTCTTTCTCCGAACACCCTGAGGTGTCAGGTAGCAGCCCTTTTAACTGTGCTTATTTGCAACAATCTGGGTACCCTCTCCCTCCACCCTCGCATTAGGGCGTTTCTTAGGGGAGCAACTAACTTGTGTCCCCCAACTGTTCACAGATACCCTACCTGGGACCTCAACAAGGTCCTGACATCCCTTACTAAGCATCCCTTTGAGCCTCTCAGGGAATCCTCACTGCAGTTCCTAACTTTCAAAGTCGTATTCCTGGTGGCCATTACTTCGGCTTGCCAAATATCGGAGATAGCCGCCTTGTCGGTGAGGAAAGACCTTTGCATCTTCCATGCCGACCGGGTGGTTCTACGGCCAGACCCTACCTTCTTGCCTAAGGTCAATTCAGCCTTCCACAGGGCACAGGAACTCACACTTCCGAACTTCTGCCCAAATCCCTCGCGGGAAAGGGAGAAGCTTTGGCACACCCTGAACGTAAGACGGGCCCTCTGCATTTACATTAAACGTACCCAGCCCTTTAGGAAGTCCGAATCCTTATTCCTTTCCTTTCAACCTAAATCCTTAGGACACAAAGTGACCCCGGCAACCATCGGCCAATGGATTAGAGCTACTATTTCCAAAGCTTACTTGTCCCAGGCTCTGCTGGTGCCCAGCGGCATAACGGCACACTCCACCAGGATTGCAGCCACCTTGGCAGCTTGGACCACCCGGGCTCCAATTGCTGATATTTGTCGGGCGGCCACCTGGGCCTCCCCATCTCCCTTCATTAGGCATTATAAGATCGACATATTTGCCTCGGCGGAGGCTTCGTTTGGGAGACGAGTTCTCCAGCGAGTCCTCAAGGAACCGCAGGGACTTCAGAACCAGACGGAGTCCCTCCCGTAGGACAGCCAAGCTTTGGTATGTCCCACTCTCTGGATGATCTGACCGGCTCTCAGGAGAATGGGCGTTGGTCCTTACCTGACACGCCATTTCTCTGGAGCCGGGAGGATCATCCAGCCCCACCCTTTTAAGTTCACCGTCTGGTGGGGTCTTGTTTCGGCCAAGGAACCGCTTAGCATAGTAAGATGAGAGCACGATCTTCTCTTCACTCTCGTCTTCGCGTAAACTGGGGAATGCAAGGGAGCCACATGACGGAGGGAGGAACATTCCTCAGTAATTAAGCTCAGCCTTCAACAACGCAGACTGAAGCACTCCCACCCTCTGGATGATCCTCCCGGCTCCAGAGAAATGGCGTGTCAGGTAAGGACCAACGCCCATTCTGGACGGTGGTTGTCTTTCGTCTATGGGATGGGTTTGGATTGAGTCTGGTGAGGGAGAATGTTGGTGGTGTCATTTGTTGTTTTGGGTCCGGTGTTAGTTTTCATGGCTGGGACTTGTTTGTTGGTGAGGGCTAGTTTCCAGATGTCCGGTAGGTGGGAGGCATCGTCCTGTTTATTCATGTTATGGCGGTGTTTCTCTATTTTGATGGCTTCCCTGATTATTCTCTTGTTGAAGTGTTCAGTATTGGAGATTAATATGGTTCCCTCAAAATTAATTTCATTTCCTGTGGCTTTAAGGTGCTGGAAAAGGGAGGAAGTATTTTCTTCTTTTCTGACTGCATTCTTGTGTTCTGTGATGCATGCATTCTCCTGTTGGTTTGTCCAATGTATGTGGACGGGCAATTGTTGCATGGTATTTCATAAACTGCTTGGTTTTCTAGCTGGATCTTATCTTTGGAGTTTCTTAGGATGTTGGCTATATTTTGGTCAGTGCCGAAGGCTGTCCTGATATTGTGTTTATGGAGAAATACAGCACAAGACCCAGGATGTCAAAACAATAGAACTCAGAAGGTCATCACACAGCCCATTACCCAGGTCGTTACAACACAGGAGGCTGATAGACACACAGCCAATACCTCAGCCACACATGTTCTTATGAAAAAGCCAGCCAATCTGCAAACATTAACTCCATCAACCAATCAAGAAATGACAACTCAGCCAACCTCCCCACCAGTATATATAGGGAGACGGCAGCTCCAATTACTCTTTGCTCGCACAAGCACAGAGCTGAAAACACCAGCCTGAAGATGGCGAGTGGGACCTCATCAAAACGTTGCCAAGATGCTCTCAATCTTACACGGGAAAAGACCCAAACATGCCAAGACCTGCATAGCTGAACCCATGAAAATCTACGAATGTATGTATGTATGTATGTATGGTGCGTGCATGTATTTATTTGTTTACCTCTCTACATATACAGTACAGTATATATACTGTATATATGTGTGTGTGTGTGTATGTGTGTATCCAACTTTACTATTGTTTCACTGCAGAAAAATTAATACAAAAATAGCAGCTTTAAAAGCTCTTGTTTAAGCTCAGGAGAGTTTGTTGCAATATCTAACTGAAAAGGTAATGAACTGTAAAATAAGTCAAAATGATTGGGGATTAAAAATCTCTGGTGTGTAGTGACAGTACAGTCATATTCTGCAGTAAAGATTTCTTGTATTAAAGGTAATAAATAAAACCTTATTTTGTCACCATGATTAGTTTTCACCTCTATAATGATAGAATTGACCTTTCTTTTCTGTATATGTTAAGAGCCTGTGTCCAAGTACAATAGATGGAATGCCAGCAAAATCTTAGAAGCCTGTATATTTAGCAAGGATTAGCATCTGTGTTTACAAAATCACAGTGCAACACAATTTGAAGGAAAAAACCTCCAATAAATACATTAAGTATAAATGAAAATATCCCAGTCAAGAATCCTATGAAAGTACAATAAATCAAGAAATTAAAGATGACACTCTAAGCTATTCATAAAATATAAATTTAAGATACAATAAATAAAAAAGTTAGTCTTAGAAAACCAATTAAAAGAATATCACATTTTAGCACAAAATGCTAATCCCATTGTCATCCAAAATAAATTGGGCTAGGGTAATGCCATCCTGAATTGTTACACATAAAGGTAGGCCATACATATCTGTGGAGATTCTTAGTCATCCAGATAATGGTTGTTGTGTTGCCAGAAAGTCCAGTTGCCTCTTGTATAGCCTGCCAAAGGTTCTTTTTCATCTAATAATAAACAAATTATAAATATAAATCTTGGGTCAAAATACAGTCAACTTCATGTACAAGAATATCTTACTTATTGATTACCCTGATAGTTACTGATTGAAGTTATTACATGGCAAAAAAGTAATTGCAACCGATTCTTGCAGCATCCTTGTGGCCATATGATCAACATTCAGGAACTTGACAACTAGCAGGAATTCATGACTATTGCTGTATCCTGTGGTCATATGATCACCAGTTACATATTTCACAGTTCAGCTTTTAGCAAGCAGGAACATTGGATAAGTTGGCAATAAAATCACATTGCACTCATGTGATATCTTTCTTAATGACCCATGGTAACTTGCTTAACAACAATAGTGGAACTAACTTTGTGAATCCCATGTGATGAAGCTATATTTAACTTAATAACTTCATTGCTTAGTGATGAAGTTGCCAGTCCAAATTATGGTTATTAACCAAGGCATTTAGATTTTTAATAGGGTTTATGACAAGATTTCCTAAGGACTGTAAAATACTGTAGATCCATGCACAATAAATAGTGATGCTTGCTAAGGATTCCTGTACACCAGATAATGAGAGCATCCTGGACAAGTGTCTCGGACAATGGTGCTTTTGCTATTGTAGATTAAATGAATTTTCCCCCATAAGCTTTGGATTTACAAAAGCTGCAAAAATTAAAGCAAAGACAGCCCCAAGACAATGCATTTGCCATTTTTATTTGCCTATCAAGGCCTTTCCAAGGATCTGAGAAAAGCAGATGTTGTTTCGTGGTGTTAAAGATATAGTTGCAGGATAAAAACTGTTCCAAGTAAAGCTGCCTTTTGTAATTTGATTGATAGCAATTTTGTCAATGTCAATGATGTTCAAGTGGTCCTCTAGATGTTTTGGGAGGCTTATTTTGCTACATTACGATAACAATTGGTTGCACCCAGCCAGATGTTTAGCCTGGATTTGGTATTTGTTTGATGGTGTTAAAGGTATCATTGTCAAAAGTAAACTGTTCCAAGTACAGCTGCCTTTTGCAATTGACTGGTGGTGATTTAAAGACCATTACCCATCAGATATCATCAACATCATGTGCTAGTTGTTATTGATGCAGTTCAATTCAATACAAAAACAGTAGACAAACAATCTAACAAATCAAATATGCAGCACACTGTCAAGCTAAACATGTAAGGACTGTATAAACTTGTCTAAAATGTATAATCTGCTTGAAATCAAGTTATTATGAGTATTGTCATAAAACAGTAAAATAAAATTCACTTTATATATGTTTATATATCAAAAATGAGCAAAGTTATATGCAAAGAAATTGGAAATTGGGCAATTGACAGTCTAAAAGGGTTTTATAGATTTACTAAGAATCTCAGAATGTCATCTGAGAGTAGATTTTCAGAGCAGCTGAACCAAATTTGGCTGTTGGTTTAGATCAGGGCTGTCAAATTCACATTGTCATGGCATCATCACGTGACATATTGGGACTTTTTTCCCCTTTGCTAAACTGAGCATGGGTGTGGCCAGCGCGTGTTGCATCTGGCCAGCAGCCCTGGAGTTTGACAGACCTGGCCTAGATTATCTGATAAAAGAAGTTAAGATGCATACCAGATACTTTATTTTCCTTTTGCTTTGCTTTTTTTTTTTTTTTCCTTTTCAATCTTCAGTCCTGACAATTTCCTCAACTAATTCTTGCAGTTTACCTGGCAAGAATTTTGGTAGTAGTTTGCCAGTCTTTTTTCCTAGAGAAAGAGGTCCAAGAAAGAAGCTCAAAAATCAGCACAACTAGCTTCTTTATTTTATTTTATTTTATTTTATTTTATTTTATTTTATTTTATTTTATTTTATTTTATTTTATTTTATTTTATTTTATTTTATTTTATTTTATTTTATTTTATTTTATTTTATTTTATTTTATTTTATTTTATTTTATTTTATTTTATTTTATTTTATTTTATTTTATTTTATTTTATTTTATTTTATTTTATTTTATTTTATTTTATTTTATTTTATTTTATTTTATTTTATTTTATTTTATTTTATTTTATTTTATTTTATTTTATTTTATTTTATTTTATTTTATTTTATTTTATTTTATTTTATTTTATTTTATTTTATTTTATTTTATTTTATTTTATTTTATTTTATTTTATTTTATTTTATTTTATTTTATTTTATTTTATCTTTACTTTACTTTTACTTTTACTTTTACTTTTACTTTTACTTTTACTTTTACTTTTACTTTTACTTTTACTTTTACTTTTACTTTTACTTTTACTTTACTTGATCTTGATTGTATATTGATCACTTGATCTTGATTGTTTATACAATTTAGGATTGCATTAGGTTTTTTGGGCTGCTGCTGCACACTGCTGGCTCATATTTAGCTGGTTGTCCACTAAGACTCCAAGATCCCTCTCACAGTTACTACTATTGAGCCTGGTTTCACCCAGTCTATATGTGTACTTTTGGTTTTTCTTGCCTAAGTGTAGGACTTTACTTTTCTCTACATTGAATTTCACTTTGTTAGATACGGCCCAGTGTTCTAGTCTGTCAAGATCCATCTGGATCTTGAGCCTATATTCTTGGGTGTTAGCTATTCTTGCCAGCTTAAGTATCATCTGCAAATTTGGTAAGTTCCCCTTCTATTCCCTCGTCTAAGTTGTTAAGATATTGAAGAGTACTGGGCCTAAGATGGAACTTTGTGGCACCCCACTGCTTACCTCCCTCCATGTAGACTTAGACCCATTAAGGACTAGTCGTTGAGTACAGTTTGCCAGCCAGTTGTGAGTCCATCTAGTGATGGTGCTATCTATTCCACTTTTTTTCTAGCTTACTAAGAAGTAGGTTGTGGTCTACTTTGTCGAATGCCTTGCTGAAATATAAATATATTATGTGCACAGTATTTTGCTGGTCGCTAATTTAGTCACTGTGTTGAAGAATGAAATAAGATTGGTTTGGCATGATCTGTTTTTAACAAACCCGTGCTGACTGCTAGTTATTACTTCACTTGTTTCTAAATATTGGCAGATCTGTTTTTTATTATCTTTTCCAGTATCTTCCTGGGTATTGATGTTAGGCTGATTGGTCTATAGTTTCCTGGGTCTGTTTTTTTTCCCTTTTTTGAAGATGGGAACCACATCAGCTCTTTTCCAGTCCTCTGGTAGTTCCCCCGGTGCTCCAGGATTTTTGAAAGATATGGTACAGTGGTTCTGAGAACTAGTCAAAATTCACTTAACAACTGTCTCACTCAACAACATAAATTTTGGGCTCAATTGTGGTCGTAAGTTGAAGACTACCTCTATAGCCAATGAAAATAAGAGTAGTTTTTAGTCTTCTATGGAGTCTCTTGGTCTAGTGTCCCTCATAGGGCTGATGTGTCTTGTTGTATATCTACTGTCAGTGAATAGTGAATAGTTGAGGAAGTTCTTTTTGTATTGGAAGGTATAAAGCAAGCTACCTGTTTCAGGAGACTAAAAAATTGGCAGGTGTGGTGGATATGGTCAATCATGGACATGATAGCAGTGTTCCAATATTTGAGGGGCTGTCACAGAGTGGAAGGGATCAAGTTATTTTCCAAGGCACCTGAAGACCAGACAAGGAATAATGGATGGAAACTGATCAAGGAGAGATCCAACCTACAAATAAGGAGGAATTTTCTGAGAGTAAGAATAACCAATCAATGGAACAGCTTGCCTTTGGAAGTTGTGGGAACTTCATCACTGAAGGCTTTCAAGAAGAGATTGGGCTGCCATTTGCCAGAAATGGTGTAGGATCTCCTGCTTGGGTAGAGGGTTGGACTAGAAGACCTACAAGGTCCCTTCCAACTCTTGTTAATCTAATCTAATTGAACATCAATTCACTAGAAGGAATAGCATGTTGTTACCCTTCACCACACTCTATAGCACCCTTATCATGTAGTTCAGTGTTTCTTAACTTTACCCATTTTAAGATGTGTGGAAAAACCAAAATAGATAAATAAATCCAAAGTACATAGAGAAAATAATAAAATAATATTGGGCAAGGCATCTTGACACCAAAGATTATGAAAATTGGTGCATTGCTGTATTCCTTTAGAGCAAAACATATATGGATATTACAAAAAGACTGAAATCTTAAATTGCTTAATAGGAACTAAGCCATCTTGTTAAATATTATAGCTTCTGGTTTCATTTTTTTTTCTTCCTCAGATGTGTTTAGTTGGTTTATGTGTTCAAGTAAATTGATGTCATGGCACTGAACCTGTATGACTTTCTATTGTGTGCTTCCTTCATGGGCTAACAAAGAGATTCATTCGTTTTTGGAAGGTGCAAACAATATTCTTCCTACAATGTTCTTTGCCTTCAGAGTGCAGGAAGATTAAAAAAAAACCCCTCCCTTCATAAACTTGGAGCTCTTGATGCTCTAAAGCTGTAATTTCTTTTGCTCTACCTTAATCTTTTGCTCTAATGAAATAATAGCAAGGAACAATACCTACATGCTTTCTGCTACATTAATAAACTTATTTCCTAATTTCTGTTATTCAGAGTTACTAGAGTTTTATAGCAGTATAAACGCCATTCAATGAAGTGTCATTTAAGACTTTGAGACATATCTGTTAAAAGCCAAAATTGCCTCCATTATTTTATTTACTTTCTAAATTATAGCTTGCATTAATTGGAAACAATAGTTTTGTGTGTGTGTGTGTGTGTGTGTGTGTATGAAACCACGGACTTCAGTCTGGAAATGCTTTCACTTTATAGTAACTTTTGATTAGGGTGTGGGAGGTAGCTAATGAAAAAGTGAAACAGAAATTTGCCTAAATAACATGCTGTTGCAAGTCTTATGATAGATCTATCTTTGACTTAACAGCTTTTGGAACCTAATAAAAAGAACTTAATTGACAATTTCTTGAAATTGCTAAGAAAACCTAGTGATGTTGGTAGGGTATAATAAGGAGCCTCTCATCACCGTCTTCAAGATTGAGTCTGCACAAAAATAAAAGGATTTATCTCTGTGGTAACTCTAAGTAATTGATATACAGACAAGGTTTGGTTCCAATTTGCCAGCAATAAAGTTGTAATAGGGTTTTCTCTGCAATTTTTGCCTTAATGTGCTCATTCCAAAGAGCGGTATTTTTCCAAGCGAACAAATAACATCAGTAAAGCTTACGATCAGTAATAGCCCCACACACTGATGCTCAAATTAAACTTGTTAAATCAATTCACTAGACACTTTCTAAAGTGGACTGTCTGTTTACTTTGACATGCACCTTGTGAGGAAAAGGCTATCAGTTATGTTTATCTGATGATTTTTACATCTGAAAAACATAATTAATTCATGTTTGTGTTTGGATTCACATGTGGTTCTTAATTTTTAAGCTTTTGTTTTCCAGACCAAGTATAAAAACTAGGATGAACAGTATCTTCTTTGCTTTGTGTCATCCTAATCTTAAATAAGTGTTGTGGTCTATAATTATGGTAGCTTCATCTACAGAATATTCAGTCAGTATTTATTGAAAATACTACAATGATATGCTGCCTTGTTCCTGTAAGATAAAAACATTAATATATAAATAAAGTAAGATTACAGTATTTTAAAATAATTAGCAAAATGTGATTGGTAGTAAATGAGGATTTATTAAAGATGGAATTTTGTATAAAATACCAGGCCGAAGATTTAGAGCTGAATGAATGGCACCCAATAGTGTATTGCTCTTAATTGCAGGATTGTTTTAGCTGAAAGGTCAGTAATGGCCTTATTGTACCAGTGCTGCTACACTGACATGACACAGTGAAATCTTCGGTGTGCTCAGAAGCAAACTAAAAGCAAATAATACTAGCAGAGACAAAATATATTGCTATGGTATGACTATGTATCTGGCTACTTGAGCACTGTGTTTTCATCATAAAGCTGCACACTTATCATGCCTTTATCGTGAACGAAATTGACCTGTTCTGCTTTTGAATGAAATGTTTTCTGTATAAACATACAATTGTAGTCCTGTCAATATCAACAGCAGTGTATGATAAGCTATAGTGAAGAAGCAAGTATTTATGAACTACTTGAATCCCCCTTGTCTAATTTTAGTTAAATCTATCAAGTATATATTGCAGTGTATATGGGCGGGAAAATGAAAATATAGAAACAATGTGCATTAGTGCTTAGTTACTCTCAGTGCCTTATTTCTCATTTGCTTACATAATGCAATTATTTGGATGTATAATGTTTTAAATTGCAGTTTAATTGGCTCCAGAAGATTAGTTACAATGTTTTAATGTAATGGTCATCTGTCTCACTGATGTGTGACAGGTTAGAATGACTGAGTAGGAGTTTTCAAGAATGATATAAGGATAGATGAAATATACATGTTTTAAATAAATGTGTATTTTAATGGCCAAGAGAGTTTCAAAGTGAAGAATTAATCCCCTGTAATTTTCTTACAAATATCTCTGGCATCATAGAACTCAAATATAATACCAGAAAATAAAGACAACTTTTGGTTAAAAGTCACTGTTGTAAGTGCTTCCACTTTGCCAGCAATTCACATATTTTTAAAATAAGAAAATATTGTTCTTTCAGATATGGAGAGAATGAAGGTTGCAGGGTATCATGAAGTAATAGGAAAAATGTATGTGGAACAGTTTAATACAATGGGGAGGGGAAAGTGTTGGCAGCCTGTGGAGAGGGTCAAACAAAGGAAGATGGCAGCTCTGATTATATGATTATAGTCTTTGCTTAATTTTTTTAACTCCCTTCTTTGCTGATGCCCCTGAAACATTGAGAGGGAAGTAGGGAATGGTCTTTTTCTCTGTGTTTGTGTTTCCACTGAAGAATAAATGGGATGTTTATGACTCATTACCTAGGTAACAGCCATTTTGTTTTTATATTCTGGACATATCTTCAACAACAAGAACAAAACAATTGTTCCTGTGAACCTCATGAGACAGGAAAATACTGTGCAGTAACATTTTAATTCAGCAAGGGCAACCCAGGTTGCTCACTGCATTTGTTTATTATTTATTAAGATAAATGGATGAAATGAAAGAAGAAACATAAATGAAAACTATTCTAAATTATGTAAGAATGCTAATGTGGGTATTATTGGGAGCAGAGGAGCAAGTATGGTTTAATGTGAGTCAAATAGTCTTGCTCTGTGTTGCCTAAAATGGCAAAAGAAGTTCTCCCATTGCCAACCAAAGTATCCTACATGCCATTTTTATTGATTTAAATGTATTGTTTGATTCTATCCCTAGTGGGAAAACAAGAAAACCTACAAGTACCTACAATATATTGTTGATTATGTAATTACAATGTTACATACAAATGTTTTGTGTTAGTTAAATATATCAGCATCAGAAATCTTAAGACTCTAATTGACAGTTTAAAAAAGGATGCATTTTATACAGGTAGTCCTTGACTTACAACAGTTCTTTTAGTGGCCATTCAAAGTTACAGTGGCACTGAATAACATGACTTATGATAGTTTTTCACAGTTGCAACCTTTGCAGCATCCCCATGGGCATGTGATCAAAATTCAGATACTTGGCAACTGGTTCATTTTTATGACGGGTCGCTGTCTCCCAGGGTCATGTGATTTCCTTTTGTGGCATTCTGGCAAGTAAAGTCAATGGGGAAGCCAGAATCATTTAATGACAGCTTTAACTAATCTAACAACTTCATTGATTCCCCTTAACAACTGTGGCAAGGAATGTCATACAAAACTAACAAATGTCTCACTTAGCAACAGAAATTTTGAACTCTGTTGTGGTCATCAATTGAGGACTACCTGTATAGCTTTTTTTTTTCAACTTGTGTAAGAGTGCTGCAAGTCCATATTTCTCTAGAATCCTGCTACTCTCCAATATTGGCAAATAATCTTGTTTCCGTTCTCCAGTCCATTGATGATGCCAACATCCTTTCTACACAACAGTGCCTTTAAGTTCTTGTTATTTACTGTAGCAGGAAGAAGCTGTTCATCGATGATTCTAATTAAACTATAAGAGTTTTTTTAAAAAAAGAATGCCAGATTCCAGTACAATTGAACAATTATCGTAAATAATATATCTAAATCTTTGTTTAGAAATATCTGTTTCATGTAGAGTTTCCTTGTAATCTTCTCTTGTTTAAAGGATCATTTATATGCTTTTTTAGAGTGGGTTTTTAATGAAGCTTCTGTATTCCATTGGATAATACAATTTATCACTAAGTTAGTTAATCATCTAGGTGGGTCAGATAAGAATAATAGTGTTTCTACTAGTGCATCACTTACTTGGAATTTCAAAAAGAATTGCCAAATTCGAGTTAATCGCAGTAATGCTAAAGAGGATTGGGTTCATCCTTGATAATTTGATCAAACAATAGATTTGTTATAGGATATCTTCTTCTTTTTTTTTCATAGTTGCTCTTATGGCTTGATTAATTTCTTTTAATATTATATATGAATAATGTAATTCTTTTAAAACTTTTTCTCCTTTTCTTGTCAGAGAGTTTGAATTTTGCCTCTGGCTATAATTAAAGGAAATTAAATTAACAAGTTATATAAATTAAATAATTCAAATAAATTAATTAAATTGTTTTAGAGGTACATATAATAATGTTAGAACTCCATTTACAACCACAATTGAGCCCAAAATTTCCATTGCTAAGTAAGACAGTTGTTAAGTGAGTTTTGCCCCATTTTACAAAAGTAGTTAAATGAATCACTGCAGTTGTTAATAACACAGTTGTTAAGTGTCAATAATACATGCCAGTTGCCAAACATCTGAATTTTGATCACATGACCATGGAGAATGCTGCAATGGTTGCAAGTGTGAAAAATGGTAATAAGTCCCTTTTTCAGTGGTGTAACTTTGAACAGCCATTAAGAAAATAATAGCCACTAGATGAACTGTACAGCTAGGACTTGATTTATGACTCTAATAGAGCTTGGAATTTCTATTTCTAAGTCCTGACATTCATAAGTTAAAACTGGCCATATGACCAGACACCATGTTATAGCAGTTGTTAAGTGAGCACTGCTATTGTTACAAAAATCAATGTATTCCTATTGGTGTATTTGCTGGAAACTAGTCAAAAGGGGCAAAAAGCTGCAAGAAAAGTTATAAATCATGGTCATGTGACTATAGAAACCTGTAACTGACTATATAGTTGAGATGATTGACAAGCACCCAATACAGTCATGTGACCACATGATGAATATATGTGCAGATGTTAGAATTCTGGAACCAGATTGTAAGTAGTTATGGGGGATTGGTTCTGTTGCAATTTTAAACAGTTACTAAGTGACTAGTTCTAAGTTGAGTACTCGCTGTAGTTCAACCAGACCCTTGTTTTAACTAATTGGATAAAGGGAAATCTAATAAGTGGGTTTCTGTAGTATGAGAAAATAAGATCCATGAAATAAATAGTAGGGTCTGCCAATTAATTTAGCTTTGTATATGAAAATTGGGAATTTTTTTCAGTAACTAGTTTCTCATCACACCAGAAAAGCCAAACCTGCATCTCTACTAATAGCTTTATTATGTACAGCCAACACCTTAATCCTCGTTTAACAAAATACCACTTTCTGTGATCATATAGCATGAGATGCCCAAACAAATACAATTTTTTACTGTTTAAAGTTCATGTAACATGTGCAGGTTACATGATAAGACATTGCTGAATTGCCCAATTTTCTCTAGCTTTGTTTGCATGCCCAGCTAATGAATTAGTTTATGTCAGAAGTTAAAGCCATCTATCTCTTTTTTAAATGAGAAATCCATCCTACCTTAGCCCTCTGCACATTGTCAGCTACAACGATGACACATGCATCATAACATAATAATACAACCCCCAGCCTTCTGCGCTTATATCCCAATGTTAGATGTAGGTACATAAAACATGTGGTTTGCACTGGAGTGATGACACATATTTCATCAATCTCACCTCCTCTTAACTGTCCCTCTGCAGACTTCTGTGTCTCTGCATATCTTCCAGAACGCATCTCCTCTTCTGGAAACAGAACAGAAATATGAGGTATAAAATTCAGAAATAAATGTACGCTTCTTACTGAATTATGTAAAAATACCCTGAATTGAACTTGAGTCCTGATGACAATGTGAAATTTCCTATGTTTTCTTGATAACAACAAGTAATTCCTTTGCCTTTGCCTTTGCCTTTCTAGTCTACCCTGCAGTTCTAGGATTCCTCAGTGAACTCTCCTTCAAGACCTAACAAGGTTTAACCTCATTTCTTTGGGATCAGGAAAGTTGCTTAGTTGCTTAGCTATCACCTGTTGTGTCATTTATTTATGACTGAATTCTATCATATAGCGTAGTTGGCTTATATTTAAGAAAGTAAATGCAGGGGAAGCAACATGAACATCTTGAAATTTGTTCCACTTGGTTGTGCATGCTAATTATCATGAATTTTCTAAATTCTTCCCATTATGTTTAGAATACCTTCAATGTTTCTTCATCTATTCCATTTGTTTTATAATTGAAAATACATGCTGGAACTTCTAGATGAGGAATGCCAACCTAACATGTCTCTGAATGAGCAGAGACTACTTCCCAGCCATGATTGAAGGACCGGCAAATAGACTGATCTCACAGAATCTCTCTTGATAATGAGAGGAATGGAGGAAATGGCCCGCTTGAGGTCCAGATTCTTATGAGGAGACTGCAAGATAGTGGCTTCTCATAAGTCTGATCACCAGATGAAGGGAAACTGTCAAATTCTCCACCATGATGAAACTTTTTTAAGGACACTGATCAATTTCTGATCAGTTTTGGAAATTAACTTTTTAACTATCTTAAGCTTAATAGAGATGTTCAAAATAACAAGTTGGCAAAGCCACTTGGTAAATTTACCTTCATTCCAGAATAAAAGAAAAATTAACTATAAGTTTAAGAGTTGGAAATAAATGATAAAAACTTATATAAGACTTTAATTCAAGAATGTTATGAACAATTAAAGGACAGATTTGGAATAAGATTTTGAAAATAAGTCAACAGCACCTTTGTGGGAAGGAAGTTGTTTAGTCTACCTTAAGTCATCACAGAACATTGAGAATATATGATTTCAGAAATTGGACAGCATCAGGCTAATCATAGAACATAAAACAAATAAGTTATCATCATCTTGCCCCAGAAGATTAAAACTTGTTCAAATGTATTGACTGCTTAGAACTATTCAGGATCCTGCAGCTCTTATCAAAACTGTTACTCTACTAATTAGTTTGCCTCACATATCTATTTGTGCCCCATTATGTTTAATTCATCGACAATACCAAACAAAATATCTTACTAACTGTGTCACCCAGCAAATGCTTGCACTAAGTAGGCATCAAGAACCAGAAACAATGGATACTGTTTTGTAACAACAATTCTGTGGCTTTAGCTGACAGAAAAGGCTGTCACCAGTCAATAACAATGGACACAATCTAACCACAGATTACTGACTTGATTTGTATCTCCAACTTTAAATCCATGATAATTGCCAAGGAATCTTACATAAAATAAAATAACTTTGCGGCTATTATTTCTTCTTCTGAGATGTAGGAGATTGCTAGATAGTAGCATATCTTCCCTTCATCTTTTGATGGCTTAAAAGTCAAAGATGGAAGAGAGAAAAGGAATAATAATTTCTGTGCTAAAAATACACCATCAAGTCTGTTCAGCATAGTTGTTTAGTAATAAAAGGCACATAGCAGACTTTATACTGTACACTGAATCACAGTGATGGATATGTTTTCAGTGTAATGTGAGGACTGAACTCCTGAGTGTCATATTTACATCATAAAGCATCATGAGGAGAACTTGCTTCTGAAATTCAATGAGATCAACTTGGCAGCAACAAACATGCACTTCACCTACTTTTAATAGAAAGAAACACATTATTTTAAGGGCTCTTGTTTTCAGAATCTCACATTTGTTAATGTTTCATTTTTATATTTGGGATACTGTCATTTTGATATCAGTATTTAAGTTAAATGAAAGGATAGCAAAATTAATTAATGAAAAAACTATATGCAATATTTTAGCAAACATAAATTTTGATTGTAATTACCTTCAACTTAACAATGGTTTACTTCTGTGGTACAATATATATTCATCATGAATTGATAAAGGATAGGGACAATATCTTAAAACATAGAATAACAAGGTTGGAAGAGATGTTGGAGATGTTCTAGACAATTCCCATGCTTGAGAAGACTTTATACCATTCCAGAAAATTGGTTGTCCAATCTCTTCTTTAAAACTTCCAGTGATTGAGCATCCACAATTTCTGGACGCAAACTGTTCTATTGATTAATTGTCCTTTATTGTCAAGAAATTTCTCTTTAGTTTTCGGTTGGCTCTCCTGTTTTCCATCTGTTACTTCTTGTTGTACATTAAGGTGCTTTGAAAAATAGATTGACTCCCTCCTCACTGTGAGGGCCCATTCTTGGATGGTTAAATGGAGCATGGATGGTATGGCAACCCATTATAAAGTAGACAATATTATTATTTTTGTTAAAATTTCAATGAAATTGTGAATGTAAATTGACTGGGGCTGAGAAAGGAAAAAAATGAGATGCATCTTCTATTAAAAAACAGTGGAATAATTAAAGTTATATAATTCATTCTGCTTTGTGTGTGTGATATGAATACAGAAGGTGTGAATTTGAAACTTGGAAATTACAGGTTTGATTCTGGCATAGTTAATATTGGGTTTCCTAATTGGTTTCCAGCCAGGGCTTGTCCTTTTTTCTTTGTCCCATAGTTGTCGTGGAGAACTAGCAACTTTTCTCTGAAAATCATTTGTTGGAACATTCCAATACTTTTTCCAAAGGATCTAGGATATGCAGTTCCCCAAACACCGGAAGATGTTACTCTAGAGAACTGTTACTGTTATATTGGCAGAACACAGTGATGAGTTTTAATGCTCACATTAACAAAGAGGTAACCCAGTATCACATGGCATAGCATCTTAATAGAATCACACACACACACATTCATACATACATATATGTACATATACATATGTTTATTGTTTTTTATTGTTTTTTTTAAATAAGCCAAGATGGTAAACATACCTAACACATTTTTCCTCCTATTTTCCCTGCAACAACAACCTTATGAGATTAATAGGGTTAAGAGAGAGTGACTGACTAAAGGTCACCCAGCCAAAGGTCATGGCCAAAGTGGGACTTGAACTTATGGTCTCTTGCTTTCTAGTCCAGTGCCTTAACCACTAGATCAAATTGGCTCTCTACAAATCATTTGTAAACATCAGGGAATTATTGGAAATTTCTTAATTTTGAAGATGCTGAGTTTTAACAGGTAAATCAGGTCATGAGAAGCAAGAAGAGTTTATTAATGCTTGGGGAAAACTCAGTTTTCAAAAATAGGATAAATGTAATGTATCAGATGATTATGTTGACACATATAAAAAACAGGCAGAGTTTGGATCAGTGTTGCAGCTGCCGTAATATATTTTTTACCATGTTCTGAGGATATCCTTGGATAGGAGGGTGAGTTGGAAGTCACATACATATGCATATCTGTGAATATATCTGCTTGGTTGTCATCTGGAATATATTTTCTTTCTAAGCAAGCAATCTGAGAAAATAGACATGAAAAGATGATCTTGGGCCCAGCCTTTGAAAGTGATGAGCTGTATTTGAACTTCTGAAAAATCATGTAATTATGTAAATATAATATATCACATTGGAAACTGGTCTGTTGCATGGGAATTCTGCTCCATCAAGATCCAGAAAAGTCAAGGTTTTACCTTATGGAAATAAATATCTGGTTGTACCATAGCTTTTTAATAAGTGTGCATATTTCTGTTTTAACTAAGAATAACACAGTATATGAGTTGCTTTAAGCCTAATAGTTGTTATTGTTTTATTGTTGATGTTGATGATGATGATTTTTGACTCTAGATTTGAACTTGTTTTTGTTTGTTCATCTGCTGAATGAAGTGAAATTAATGTAATAGGCTAGCTATTTCAGGGGTTTGAAGTTCAACCCAAGCATTCTTTGCTCTTTACATCAAAAGTAATATAGTTGTGAAATGCAGTACAATCGGTTTTAAAATGGCCTGCCAGTCATGCTAAACTGAAATGTTATTTGCTTTGGTTTGGAAATGTGACTTGATATGCCCAAGAGGACATAACATATATATTTCAGGGTGGACTTTAGGGAAGCCAGAAGTATAGTTTTGAGTGGCATTTTCTTCATACTTAAAAGTGATTATCTGTTCTTATTTTATATTCTTTTTACTTTTAAAAAAGATTTACTGTTCATTTAGGATCCCTCATTCTAAAAAGATACAGAGTAGAAAATAGCGTAATATATTAATATGGGTTGTCTATTTTCAAAAAACTGACAGCTTTGGAAGTTGGACAGGAAATATCTGTTTTTTTCCTCTCTGAATTTGTCTCTGACTCGAGAAGTCATAATTATACCATTGGTATATCTAGCTGGTCTGTATGAGTTCCATAATAATAAAATTAGAGAAATTAATGAAAAGATCATTAATATTAATTCATACACTGCTCAAAAAAATAAAGGGAACACTTAAACAACACAATATAACTCCAAGTCAATCACACTTCTGTGAAATCAAACTGTCCACTTAGGTAGCAACACTGATTGACAATCAATTTCACATGCTGTTGTGCAAATGGAATAGACAAAAGGTGGAAAGCATAGGCAGTTAGCAAGACATCCCCAATAAAGGAGTGGTTCTGCAGGTGGTGACCACAGACTACTTCTCAGTTCCTTCTGGCTGATGGTTTGGTCACTTTTGAATGCTGGCGGTGCTTTCACTCTAGTGGTAGCATGAGACGGAGTCTGCAACCCACACAAGTGGCTCAGATGGTGCAGCTCATCCAGGATGGCACATCAGTGTGAGCTGTGGCAAGAAGGTTTGCTGTGTCTGTCAGTGTAGCGTCCAGAGCATGGAGGCGCTACCAGGACACAGGCCAGTACATCAGCAGACATGAAGGAGGCCGTAGGAGGGCAACAACTCAGCATCAGGACCGCTACCTCTGCCTTTGTGCAAGGAGGTACAGGAGGAGCACTGCCAGAGCCCTGCAAAATGACCTCCAGCGGGACACAAATGTGCATGTGGCTGCTCAAATGGTCAGAAACAGACTCCATGAGGGTGGTATGAGGGCCCGATGTTCACAGGTGGGGGTTGTGCTTACAGCCCAACACTGTGCAGGACGTTTGGCATTTTCCAGAAAACACCAAGATTGGCAAATTCACCACTGGTGCCCTGTGCCCTTCACAGATGAAAGCAGGTTCACACTGAACAGATGTGACAGGGTCTGGAGATGCTGTGGAGAACGTTCTGCTGCCTGCAACATCCTCCAGCATGACTGGTTTGGCAGTGGGTCAGTAATGGTTTGGGGTGGCATTTCTTTAGGAGGCCACACAGCCCTCCATGTGCTCGCCAGAAGTAGCCTGACTGCCATTAGGTTCCGAGATGAGATCCTCAGACCCTTTGTGAGACCATATGCTGGTGCGGCTGGCCCTGGGTTCCTCCTCATGCATGACAATGCTAGACCTCATGTGGCTGGAGTGTGTCAGCAGTTCCTGCAAGACGAAGGCATTGATGCTATTGACTGGCCCGCCCATTACCCAGACCTGAATCCAATTGAGCATATCTGGGACATCATGTCTCACTCCATCCACCAATGCCACGTTGCACCAGACTGTCCAGGAGTTGGGGGATGCTTTAGTCCAGGTGTGGGAGGAGATCCCTCAAGAGACCATCCGCCACCTCATCAGGAGCATGCCCAGGCATTGTAGGGAGGTCATACAGGCACGTGGAGGCCACACACACTACTGAGCCTCATTTTGACTTGTTTTACGGACATTGCATCAAAATTGGATCAGACTGTAGTGTTTTTTTCCACTTTAATTTTGAGTATAACTCCAAATCCAGACCTGGGTTGCTAAATTTGATATCCATTGATAATTTTTGTGGGATTTTGTTGTCAGCACATTCAACTATGTAATGAACAAAGTATTTAATAAGAATATTTCATTCATTCATATCTAGGATGTCTTATTTTTGTGTTCCCTTTATTTTTTTGAGCAGTGTATGTTAGAAACAGCCCCTTGCTTTCTCAGTACAATGAATCACTATTTGCATAATAATTTGAATGACTAGAAAAGTAATCTGTTCATACTGATATGTAAACTAAAGACAACTTGACATACATGTGCGCGTGTGTGTGTGTGTGTGTGTGTGAAGTTGTAGGATTGAAGTTTACCAATCTTTGTAAAATACTCTTCTGCAGTTTTTATGTTGTGCAAACTATAAGAACTGGGTTTAGGATTTAGTATTTAAGTATGCAGTTAGAAGTCATGAAAAAGTTTATATACTCAGTTTGTATATTGCCCCATTCTGGACAACTCTGTGCAGCTTTACAAGATTAAATAGCAAATAAATACAGAATTACACTTGTAGTAAAAACAAACCAGAAGCAAAAACCCCATCCACATTTCTCAGAAGTCCCAGAGCTCATTTATCCATCCAGCTCAAGGCCTGTGGGAAAAGCCAAATTTCAACTAGCACTTGAAAATGAGCAAAGTGGGAGCTGCACAGATCTCAGAGGACAAGTTGTTCCAAAGGGCAGTACATGAGGAAAGCTGTCTCCAGGGTCCCACTGGAAGACGTTGCTTAATTGATGGGACTTGAAGCCCTGTTGGAATGCACAGGATGGGCGGGTGTGTAGGACAGTAGTTGTGTGGGATACACAGTCCTTCATAGAAAAGGTACTGTGCCATATAGGGCTTTCGAGGTAATCATTAGAACCTTGGATTGCACTTGAGAGCTGACTGAAGCAATTCAACTTGGACAGTGGTATCTTGGTTCTGCTGAATTTGTCATTTTTTGAAGAAGAGGAAGTTGAGCTTTGAGGGATAATAATCTTAGAGGAGTGTTGAAGTCAATACATCTACTCAGCCTGAAGCAGATCCACCAATTCACCAATATTCAGTGCCTGCACCCACTGACACCTCTCAGACTCTGATGTTCACCCACCCAGGAAGTAACCAGGAAGTAGACAGTATATCTGGGTGGAGGCTTGGCATGGCTGATTTATTGGTGTCACTCCTTGTGAGAAAACAGAAAAATGACTTTTCAAGCCTCATCTCTGTAATGTTTACTTTGTTGTTCCATGCTTTGAGCTTTGGACTCCATGTGTCTCTCATCTTTCCCCTCAGATTCGTTGTTTGTTTATTTGATTCCTGGTCTTGACCCATGCCAAGTCTGGTTTATGTTAACAGTTATTGCCTCTAGCTACAGGTGAAAAGCACTCATGGCCTGAATTTGCCTATCTCTAGTCTGCGGCAGGTGTCCAGCTTACTGTCTTGTTGGCTGACAGCCAGCAGTATCCACAAAAAAGTGAGATTTGCCCATAACTATTTGTGCTACTACATAGTAGACCAGCTTTTTGGGATCATCCTATATTCCCTAATCACACTTAACACTTGCATGCACAAAGTGTGTTTTACCTTTGAGCTATGATATGAAAGACTTTGGGGTTGGTGGCTTCATGTAGATCAAGAGGTGACCTACTGGATAATTTGAAACATGATACACTAAACTGGCAGTTTTTGAAATGAAGTTCAGTGGTTGGTTCAGAGAGTTTCATTATTTTATGCTAGGTTGAACAACAACTACTCCTCTCATCAAGTGTAAAATTATTTAAAAAAAATTCCCTCTCCCCTTTTAATGAACTTTATATTTGAAACATATAAATATCCTCTGGCGATATTGAATCTGGGATTATTTAGGGAATTACAGTAAGCTAAAAATCTTTACAAATAAATAATTATTTTATTAGAATTTACAATGTTGGCTTTTCTTATCTCTTTGTTTGGTAATTCATGCATTGATACCCTAATCCTTTAGGTGAAGGCTAATATAAAAAAAATCTTTTTTCCCTAATCATTTTAACTTTTTTGTTATCAATATCTAATTATCTGTATATTTCAATTCATTGTAAAAAATTTTTATCCATGAGTTTCACTTTTTAATTTTTTATTATTTAAACCCCGCAAACTTCATGAAAAAAATTCACCTGCCCAAGACATAACTCCCATGACCAACATCCTTGTATCTAAAATGTTTCATTTTTAAAAAGAAAGTAAATATGGCTACAGGTAGTCCTTGACTTATAACTACAATTGAACCCCAAATTTCTGTTGTTAAATGAAACATTTTTAAGTAAGTTTTGCCCCATTTTACAATTTTTCTTGCCACAGTATTTAAGTGAATTATTGCAGTGGATAATTAGTAACTTGGTTATTAAATGAACATGGCTTCTCCACTGAATTTGCTTGTCAGAAGGTTGCAAAAGGTGATCACTTGACCTTGGGATACAGCAATGTTTGTTAGGAATCTGTCCACCAATTAGTTGGGTTGGCAATATATAAACCAACAATGTATGTTTGTAGCTTTAAGACAAAGTTACTGTATTGATTTGTACTATGTTCTGATTGGTTGATTGTATTGTGAATTGCCATAAGAGGGTGCTAGAGATCATGGCTTTCTCTGACATTCTGTTGCTATCTAAGTTGTGCTTATACTTTGATATCTTTGTTTACTGTAAATGACAAAGGCAACCATAAGAAAGGAAAGAAGACTTTGTAATTGGATATTCTTTGGACTGTTAAATGTATATGACCGTTTATTGGACTGTGCTATTTTTTAAAGTAAACTTTAACTCAATTTAGTGTATCTGTGTGTGGCTGGATAATTATTCATAACTATTTTCATAAATGTTTCCATGTGCATATCCTTGTTACTCAAGGGTTATTCTGTACATATCATCACAATGTTCATAAATATGAACCAATTGCCAAGCATTTGAATTTTGATTACATGAACCTGCAGATGTTGCAAAGGTCATAACTATGAAAAAATGATCATAAGTCACATTTTTCAGTGCCATTGTAACTTTGAACAGTCACTATAATGAACTGTCAAAAATCGAGGACTACCTGTATTTGATTTCTTAAACAGTTTCCACTTTTTTATTTGTGGAATGTAATGAAATTAGTTATTATTCCCAAATTCATCCAATAACACTTCTATCTTGCATGATTCAGGTCAAACAGTTGGATGGATGGGTGTGCTGCTGTGCCCCCTCCCGGGGGGGGGGGGAGAAACAAGGGGGACAACATGGACCAGAATTTCCATGGCTAAGCAAGATGGTTGATAATTGAATCATGCTCAATTTTACCACTATCTTGTATGGCTGTTAAGCGAATCACAAAGTGGACACGTAAATTTCGCTTCCCCATTGATTTTGTTCATCAGAAGCCAACTGAGAAGGACACAGAGGGCAACTGGATGAACCTGGAAAACTGCAACTGTCATAAATGCGCACATTGTTGCCAAGAGCACAAATGTTGATCATGTTACCGGGAAGATGCCGTGATATTTGTAAATGTGTGAATCAATGAGATTTCTTTCTATGCCATAGTAATTTATAATGGTCACTAAAGAAATGGTTGTAAATTGAAGATTACCTGTTTCGGATTTATAAGCTGACTGACTTCGTTACATCTCTGGAAGGTAGACAATAGAGCTACAAAGCAACATAAATAGTTGTAACATCCTGTATTGTTTCTTTTGCATTTTTAAAAGTAAGAAAGTAAATTGCCAAACAGGTAAAAGTAAATTCTGTTTAGATTTTCCTTCCTCTTTTCTTCTCCTACTGCAAAATTGGAATAGAATAGAATGAATGAACTGGAAGGAACCTTCCAGAAGTCCAGAAGAAGGGCATTAGTGGTATGTGCCTTATTTAACCTTCCCTAGTAGTATGTATACATTTTGGAATCGTAAATTATAATTATTTTTTTTTATGAATGGGTTATTTCAAAGCATGGTTTTTGAAACAATTTTCTTTTAAATAACTAGAGTCTATTATAAATCACAGGGTACTTGCTTTGTTTATAATTACAACCTGAGATTGAAATATAGCCCTTTTTGCCAGCTATACTAGAAAAGAAGGGAAGAATATTGTAGAACAGGGAACTCCAATCTTGGCAACTTTAAGACTTGTGGACTTCAACTCACAAATCTGGCTGAGGAATTCTGGGAGTTGAAGTCCACACGTCTTAAAGTTGCCAAGGTTGGAGACCCCTGCTGTAGAAAGTCAAGGATTATTTGAGCTTTTTCTATTTTCTACTAAATCAGGTCTTCCTTCAGCACCCAAGATCACATTACTGAAATGAGAAGATAAAATGACTGATTACTTTGTGATTTTATTTAAAAACAATAACAATGATATGAAATTAGGAGGCCTTGGGGAAATGGGTAGTTCCAATTTCTATCGTTCATATCCCTAAATAATCCAAAATTGTGCCTTCAACTCAAACATTTTGCTGCTTTATTTTGGCAGCATGATTTCAAACATTTTTGGGAGATTGTTTAAGAGGCCTTTTCCTTTTTGTAATGTTTATGTAACACCTGAAACTTTATGTAGTCTTCTAATGGAAACTGTGAAGGAATGTAAATAGTTCTTGGTTAACATAAGATGCCCCCCGTACTAATTTATAGCCAAGGCATAACAAGACATCACAATCAAATAAGAATAATCCTCTTGGAAATTTTCTTGCTAAATTATTTGATTTGAACCCAGAATCAGAAAGGTTATATGATTGAAGGATATGTGTGTGAGAGAATCTTTTTATCAGAACTGTGCCATGAGGGTAAATGGTAGTGCTTTATTACATGATAGATACTTTAGTATTATTTCTTACATTGCTAAGGTACAGTATGTGGAAAAATGATCTGAAATAAAAAGCTAGATCCTTAAAAGAACATTCATATATATTTATTATATTCATATTCAAAATATACAATAACATGCTGGGAAAATACATAATTATTTAGATACATTATAAAAAGTGTTTTGATGATATTCTCTACAGTTTCAAATAACCACCGAATTGATTATCTGCAGAGAGGGAAATATATAATTTAAATCATTAACAGATTTTCAAATCTATGCATCCTAGACAGAGGCTCATGATGATGAATTAACATTTTTGCCTTTTTGAGTATTCTCAAAACTAAGTAATATATCAATAATCATATTAAATAATTTATTGGCATAGTATTGGCATGAAAAATTCCTAAGAATCTTCCTTCCTATTCTCCATATTTTGTATAGTTTTTAACAGTCTTTTCCCCTAAGTCAAAAATTTATTTATTTATTTCATTTCTTTTACTGCCCATATCATTGATAGAGCGACGCTGGGTAGCTTACAATATAAAATGATGTTATATAACATTGAAATCCCAATGAAATTTCATGGAAAATTGACTGTTCTTACTGCATGCTGAACTTGTGGGAAGATGGAAAGAGCAGGGAGATCTACTAGTGTCATTAAATTAGCCTTGAATAGCAATTAAAGAAGGGAATAACCCGAGGCTGATAGCCCTGGGATCAACAGTCTCAAGACACTTGTTAATCAGGCTTCAGAAAAGTCAGTGGATATCCCCTAGAGAAAAGTGAATAAATTTGTTTGCAGATATTATATATAAGTGGTTCTCTATTCATTATGAAGTGGAAAAATAATTGCAAGGATATCTGATAGTGAGTTGCCTTTATCTGATAGTGAGTTGCCTTTATAAAAACAAACAAAAACCTCCAACATCTTTCTGTATATTGTCTACATGAAAAAAAAAAAAAACAATAATGAATGGCTTCCTTAAAGTGTATTAAGTGTGCATAAAAGAGATAATCGGAAGGCATTCGTTATTCAAATGACCACGGATTAAGCTAGGGTAGCCTTATTAGCAGAGCAGTAGGTCCTTTCAGAGGATTAGTATTTAGGGGATACTGTTAGACAGTATAGACACAGATTCTAATTTTCCAGGTATATTACAACATCTAGGCACTCCATTGTACTTTAGAGTTGCAATGCAAGTCATGTATGCATAAGGGATTATTAAAGGTATGTTTAACAAATGCTGAGTTTTTAACAACAACATCTGATTTAGTAACATCTTTCTTATCCAAAATAATAAGGTGTTAACTTTGCTAGCATGTAAATAAAATATTGTCCAATAGCAACTCTTCCCATCCGTCTTGAGCTATCTCCATTAATTTGTGGGTAAAGGCTGTTATGTAATTTGGCTTCCAGATTTATTTATATTAACGATTAATGTATTCTTTAAAAAAGAATTCCCTAATAGTTTTTTTTAAAAAATTTTTTCCTAATAGTTGAAAAATTTAGTGATTGGAAGTAATAATTAGAGGTGTTGCTAATATTTTTTAGGAATGAAATGTTTATAAAGTGGCTAGTTCCTGGAGAATCCCTAGAGGGGTGTACAGGTAATGCTCAACATAAGATTATTACAGAGTGGAATAAAAAGTGGAATAAAAAGCTGATGGAGCTTGCCCAATGTGGTGATTGTCATGACTGATCCAATTTTACAATCTTTTTAGGAGTGGTCATTAAACAAATGCCACAGTTGTCAAATAAATGCTGCAGTCATTAAGCGAACTCATTGTTCACTATAGTGCAGTTTTGCCCAAAACTAGAAGTAATGGCAAAACCATTGCACGTGTGGCCATGTTGCTGGATGCCTGAAGTGCAGTCATGTGATTGCTAAGGGGATGTGACAATTGGAACTCCTCTTTTCCAGATAGCTCATAACTTCAAATAATAACTAAGTGAACAGTCATAAGTTGAGGGCTACCTATGTCTAAAAATTCAAAATGGTAGGAGTGATAATGCAATGGAAGATTTAATGTACAAAAGAAATCAGAAAGATATGGCAGTTCAGTTCTTGACTGGATTCCTATTTTCTTTATACATAATCACCTAAACAGTAAATTATTTTCTCTCTTCTCACTTCTTTAATATAGTAAACACCATTAGAGTTTTGCTGGCTTTAGTGGTTATCACATTTTCATCAGTTTTTTAAAAAGATACAATTCATCTTAGATGCCTCTTTTAAAATAGTTACATATCATTATTCAGCCAGTGACTTCTAATTTTAAGCACCAGAATATTATAAGGATACGTTGTTTTCAGCCTAAAGGCAAATTGAACTAAAGTAAATAGCAACCTATTTAAGGACTAGCTTTCATGTTTGGGGAAATATTTTCTGCTGAGTGCTTGATTATTTCATTGTGAAAATAGATCTTTTTACATGTGAATTTTTATTTCCTTTCACAATTCTCATTTCTCATTAAGATTAATTAATAAACAAACATTTCTCATTTGAAATTTTAATTATAATAATTAAATAATAAATGTAGCTGAATAAGATCACTTAATTTTCCTTAAAATATAAGATTATAGGATTACCCCAATTCATGGCCCAAAATTAGTTCCTCTTGTTACTTTCCAAGTAATTTTAATCTGTCCTGCAAAGGCATTACTTTTGGGAATACTTGGCACATATATGTTTTGCTGAAATTTTGTTTTTCAGTTCTTCTATACTTCCACTGTCTTAATTTGCTTTTTCTCCATTTGTGTAAAATAGCTAGCTACCATAGTTGAGATAAATTTCAGGAGGCTGATGCGTAATAGCCTTTTTTGAAGTCTTGATGCCTTTTAAAACTAAAGGAATCAGTATATGTAGTTATGTTTATGTTTCTCCTGTTCCTTGAGATTGCTTTCTTTCTGCTTCTTGCTCACATGTCTTTCAGGTGATTTTCATATGTATGGTAAGAAATTTCAGTGAATATCTTGAGTTTGCATCATCTCTGTGAAGTGTGAACATGGGTATTTGTAAACCAATCTCTTATTCCACAATATAAAAATACATGATTTATTTCAATTCCTTTTTAAATATGTATGATAAGTTTTTTCTCATTTTAGTATTTGATATTAGTATGGTATCACCTGGATTTTTTTTCAATGAAAATATAATAAACCACAAGTCCACTATTGAAACCGTAATACCCATTTCAGTTTTTTTTTCATGGATACATTCATCTATTACTTGTTTTCTTCATATATTAAAATATACTATTAGAAAAGTCTTAACTTTCCCATCATTTCCAGCTTTTTGCATGCCATTGTTTGCTCACTTATTAAATGGTTTGTTGACACCATTTTTTTTAAAAAAATAATTCCCTTCCAAGTCTTTGTGTTATGCCTTTGAGATACTGGTATAGTAATTAAACTGTCTTTTAGCTGAAATGCTTGCAAAGCGTCCAGTTCTGTGCCTGGCAGCTGGTGATGCATTATAGAGACATTGAGCTAATCGATTAAAACCGCAGAGACATGGGAGTTGTCTGACAGCACTGTACTAGGGATGAAATTAGTTGGAATTGCATGGTGAAATTAGGAGAAAGGCAGGTGATTGCAGTCCTTCTGGGACAATCCAGGGTGAGAGGGATGCTGTGCACTGATCCCTGTGTAATTAGAGGAGCCATGTTTTAACAGTATTTCTAAAGTATTAAAATGGACTAGATAAATCAGCAGGGTTGTTTCCAGTGAACTTGGCATCCATCCACTGTGACTGAAATAACATGAAATTTTTCGGCTGCTTGGAAATGTGAAATTGGACTAATTGCATTTTAACAAGTCTGTTGGTGTATTAGCCTGTAGCTGGGAAGAAGTTGAGTTCAGCATGCTTTTGGGTATTCCAGAAAAAATAGGAAGTCCTCTTTGTTAATGTTCCAATAAAGGTATCGGAGTATCACAAAAATAATCTGAGCTATATTCAGTAGTGCTGACGCAATCAGCATGGGTTATCAGTGAAATAGATTACTATTTTTGTCAGTGAAATAGATTACTACTTTCACATTGCATATGCCCAAATCGGCTTCATATATTTAGAGAAACCCTCCAAATCAGATTTTCAAAACATGCAGGAAAATAGAAAATGAAAGATTGCACAAATGGAAGCTCATCTATATAATATTAGATGTGATCCTCGATGAATAGATGTGAGGTAAAAATCCAAGCATACATATTTAATATATATTTCTTTATATAGCCGGATGTTCTCAATCTGCTTATTGGAAAGATGTTTTGTGGATTTAGACAAGTTGTCTTCAATGTAGAGCCATGGGAATTAAAAAGTTTAGGACCCTTAATTCAGGATGGCCCTACATTGCCTTCTTATATCAACTTCATACATATCCTTAGAAAATAAAAAAATAGAAAACAGTGCTTTGGAGTTGTGCTTCACTGCTTAAAAAAGGTGAATGGTTTGATGCAAGGGAAGAAAAGAAATCTTTTTAAAGCAGTCATCTCCCTATATTTGGCCTTTAGGTATATATCTATGTTTTGTGTTTTATTAAATCTCTATAACAGTCTTCATCAAGTTTCTTATTCAAGCAGTCATTTTGCAAACACAATATCCTCATTAGCACAAAAAGATTTGTAATTTGTGATTTAGACAATGAATGGGCCACTTTCCATAAGCAATAAATGTTTCATTGACCAATATCTGTGCAGTTTTGGGCATTGGCAATGACATTGGTACTGGTGTGTGTGAGAGAGAGGGGAGGGAGGGAGGGCGGGAGAGAGAAGGGGGGCACGATTGAAGAAGAAGCATTGCAATGCAAGCTCCACCCCTGTTTGTATTGCATCCACATAAGGCTGTAGCCAGAGCAATGAAATTAAATGTCTGCACCAACTAGAAGCCTCAGAAAGATAGCTATGTTCAGTCTTTGGTTGCCCTCCTTGCATTGGATGATTTTACATTCTTATTGAATTCAAGTAAAATGAATGGCATGGTCGGTTCATGACAACACTTAATATTATGTATGAACATCCACATGCAGTTTGTGGAGTGGGGTCAGTTATAGAAGAACTAAAGATACTGTATTTGGATAAGAATAAAATCAAAGTCACAAACTTAAGCCTTTGCACAGTTCTTATGTTACTTCAGATTCTGATGCACACTCTTCTCAGTTCTTGCCTTAGAACAATACTTTGCATCAAATAATTATTTGTTGTAAAAATCAAATATATCTGATAAGAGGGTTTCCCACTTCCAACTGTAAGTTCATTGAGAGACATAACTTTTCTTCAGCATATATAGGAAGTACTTAAGCAAACATCACATAGAAAATGCTTTGCTCCACTTTCAGATGTTTGAAGCTAAATTAACTTTATTGGAAGAGCTGAAAAATGATCTTTAGGAAATACACATTTCCCATGCATTATCAGCAAATCAATTGACATTGTCCAAGGAGTTAGCTGTTGTCATGTAATATGAAGCATTCATTGAATTTGGATTGATCCTTATAAATCCATTACATTCTGACAAATATTTAACTAAATTAGCAGGTTGGATTTAAGGTAATGTGATTTAATGGAAAATATAAAAAAACTGGAATCTACACATTCTATACAAAATTTGGTAGTATTTAAATTCCAACAGCATTGTTTGAAAAACATTATACAGTAACTACATTTCATAATGATGACTTCTCTTCAACAAAATGATAATTTCTAGGCAGGTTTGCTTGTAATGTTTTGTGTCATGGAATAAATTCAAGGCAAGAAAATTACTTGGTTTGGATATGATCCTTTCATTTTGGCAAAAAAACAAAAATATCAGATGAATATAATGATTAAGAAGGGATTTATTTTTTCATATCCATGATCTGGAAATGACAGGAATTTGGAAAATCTTCAGGATGTAGACAGTGATTATCTAGTCATAATTTTTAATTGTGTAGATCCAAATGGCAAGTCATTATGAGGAACTGATTTCTATTGTACTTTAGAGAGCAAAGTATTTTACATCATCAAGCAAATATATAGCAATTCAAGCCAATTATATAGAAAAAGAATACTTAAAATGATTTTATAATCAAAATATTAAACCAGAAGATTTACCCAATCTGTTGCCTTGTCATTTATATCTCTTTTGAAAAAAATGAGAAATTCTGTTTATGACTGCTTTTTAACAGAGGCAGAAGTGTGATACTATTTGAATATGTTTCAAAATAACACAACTGCATTTAGAAGGTAAGTGAATTCCAGATAGTGAAGAATTATAGGAAGGACCAATACAGAACATTTCACTAAATGTCTTGGTATATATCATTCAGTTTACTCTTGAAAGAATTTTGCCATTAGAATCATAGTGAAGGAGTTATTGTGCCAAATGATACTATGGCAGGCAGAAAGAAGGAACAATGACATTGTGGTAACTCTAGAAAATGGACATCTCAGAAGACATTTGACCATCTCCATCCCTTCCTTTCTCTAGTTTGCCACAGATTTGTACCAGAACACAGGGAAAGGGAATTAGATGATTGTTGGATGAGACGGCTTGTGGTTGTTTTGGATTAAAAGGAGAAATTCTTTCCTAGAGTGAATTAGAAAACTATGTTGGTGTACTGGATATCATCATCATCATCATCATCATCAATTTTGAAACAAATATTATGAATCTGAAAATATAGGACTTGGTACATTCTTGGACACTTCAGTGCTTTAAACTAGTCTTTCCAACTTTGATGACTTAAGATGTGTGAATAACTCCTAGAATTCTCCAAATAGGATGTTGGCTGGGGAAATCTGAAAGTTAGTCACCATAGTTGAAAATCACTGCTTTAGACAAAGGCAATCAATTAAAACTGTCTAGTGGCAAATGAAATTCACATTACTTGTTGATTAGTGCTTAATTAGAATCATGTTGTTGGTCACTGATCACAGTTAACCCAAAGCTGTTGAACCCTCTATGTTCACTCTATTTTCTTTCACAATTTATAGAAGAATGGGTGGTTGTTTTTCACAAAAAAATTATCCTGTCTTTTAAGATTCCCAAAGTAATTTTGTGAATATCTCCAACAAATGGGTTTTGAAGAAGTAGAGAAGGAAGAATACATGATAATATCCTGTTAAATAATAATAATAATAATAATAATAATAATAATAATAATAATAATAATAATAATAATAATAATAATAATAATAATAATAATAGAGTTCCAATAATTCTTGTGATGTCTGTTTCCTGATCTGGTCTATTCAAAGGGCTGACAGTAAGCCACATTAAAAGGATTGGAAATAGCTTGTCTCTCTTGGACAATCATGGGGTATTCTCCCCTACCTCATTCCTAACTTTGAAAAGCAACATAGCGCCATTCTTGTTGGTATGGTGGTTCTTACAACATTTTTTAAAATCCTACTAAAATTGTGTTCCTTCATTGAGAAAATTTATTGATACACAATTACTGTGATAAACTTAGAATTATTTGTATTCCTCTCATTCTAAATTGCTAATTACGATGAATTACTCAACAGGAACTGTATATTGTTGGATTTGATCGGAAGAGAAGAGAGTAGAAGAAATATTTCCTATGATTTGGAAAATATATTTAATTGTTACAGACTAAAGCTCAGTTTTCCTTGTTAATTTATATTTGCATTCAATTTCTATTCTAGAGACTTTTTCATAAGTACTTCTTCTGAGCAAGTGCTCTACATGTTCTGCACATTTGATTTTGCTTCTAAGATGAATAGTTTTCCTATGATAAATTTCATGATTTTATTTTGTCCCATTTCTTAAAACTGTGAACACTTTTCAAATTTTCTTGCTGTTTTAGAATATTAAATATTCTACCCAATACTGTGTCACTTGTAAACTTGATGAGCATCTTCTCCTTTTCCACTTGTCATTATTCATCTAAGATTTCCTATAATTGTAGTCTGGAATACAGGTATTCTGTGTCATTTTGTTGTAACTATTAATGATTATATTTCTGTCTCTCCTTTTTTTAAAAGAAAAATTGGATTGTTTTAATTTTAGAGAGTTAAATCTTGATGTCTGCTGACAATTTGAACTGTGTTTATAGCCTTACTCTTGTGGCCTTGAAATTTCACTGCCATCTAAATCAGGGGTCCCCAACCTTTTGATTCTGAAGACTGGTGGCAGCTTCAGCGGCAGTGGGGGGAATGGTTTCATCGTGCAACCTAAATCCCATGCATGTGCAAATAAAGCTTTGCATGCTCGCCCACTGCTTCAATTGTCTGGTTCCCAATGGACCATGGCCGGAGATTCCTGATCTAAATTATGCAAACTGAAAGTTATAATGAGGGCTTCCTCTATAGGGGAAAGAATAAGGAGATGACTTCAAAAAAATCTCAAAAGAAAAGTAGAATAAAAAAAAAGATGCTTAAAACCTGAGAATGCTTCTTATAAAGACAATCCTGCCTTTGATATTAGTTTAAGAAAACAATTGGCTATTTTGTTTTTAGAATACAGCTTGATCTTCATAGGTTTACTTAAACAGGCATGGTATCTGAGTCATTAATTGAGAAGATTGAATTGTTCCAGCTTGTAATAATAGTGCTTACAATAATAGACAGATGACAGTTATGAGAGCTTTTGTGGGTTTCAGAAACAGCAGAGACTGTAAGTATAGCATGTTGACCATCTGGGAATAAATGGAGCAGTAAGGGAGATGCTGGTTGTCATCTAAAAATACACCCAGCGATAACATGCTTTCTGTGGAATAAATTTTTAAAAATAGACTGTATGATACCTTTCTGGTGTTGGTCATTTAAAAATGAATCAGTCACTCTTGTTGCCTCAGAAGCCAGAAATTATACCAGCATCCATGCACATTGGTTGCAATTTTTTGTTAAATTTAGCCTGATTCAGTGACTATTACTACTGTGAATCTAATAGCAGCTTACTGGTGGCTTTATTTATTATCCTTCAGGGTTTATTTCAGAATTATGTTTGGAACATGTGATGATCCGGAGTGCAACACAAATGTAATAAAATCCAAAACGTAAATGAATTTCCTTTAATGTCTCCAACTTGGCCCCCACTGTTCAATAATTCTCAGTTGGAGATAAAATGTACTCAAAAATAGTCTTCAAAAGAAAGCAGTACAGTCCAAACTTAATGAGCAGATAGAAGTGAAATAAAAAAACTAAACAAACTACAATGATGAAATTTCCACAATGGACCAGGATAAGTAATTACCAAATTCTAGGCATAGAGGTAACAAGGCACAGTCTGTTGGAAGGACGTCAACCAAGATAACTTCAGCCCGAAATAACACATGCTTTGCTTCTGGCAATGCTGTGTTGTAATCATGTCTCTTATATACGTCTCCCCAGCTGCAACCAATGAGGAGGATCATGGCCGCTTCTTCTCCCTTAAGCCAAGTTGTTGCCTTCTCCGTTCCACCCTGCATGTCCTAGGATGCAGAGGGAATGGGCCTGGTTCATCCTCTCACTGCCGGCCACTGCCCTTCCCCAGCCTCCTCCACAACTTCCAGAGTCACACCTCCACTCCCTGTCAACCGTTCCTCCTGTCCCTCAGAGTCCAACTCTACTAAGGGCATGACAGAACAGTTTTCAATTTATTTTACCATACTGCATTTTTGATATTTATATTTATTCCTCACAAAACACACAGGATTTTGTCCTCTTCTTTCAGTGTATGGTCTATCTATTTTTCTATTCCTTCATCTCATATGGGAGAGGAGTCTTTAGATACATTACGGTGTTCAATTGCATCCTCCCTAGACTTACTTTTGCCTACTAGTTATTGGCTCATTCTTTGAAGTATAGTTCTTTTAACAGGAGCTGCCTGTTACAAGGCTATTCATATGTTTCATAGGATTAATTGTCAGCTGTCCTCCTAGAGACATCGTCTCACTTTCTTGAATTTATCCTCATCTTTCTCTTCCTATCCTATAAGGTCTTTCTGCTGCTTATTCATTAGTTAATTTTTCCATTAATATCATCAAAGTTTTGGAATAGGTTGACCATGATCATGAATATAAACTGAGGGCCAAACTTCCTTGAATATGCATAGCTACAATTCAGAGGAGGGAAAGAGTCCTGGGTCGATTACAGTATACACAAAGCAACTTTTTTTTCAGGCTGTTATTCAGTCTCCAGAGGAGTTCTCTTCAGTAGACCTTCACTTTTGGCACCCTAATACTAAAGGATTGAGAAAATGAACAAGTATTGTCTGATCATTTCCTCTGCTCTTTTCTTTCCCTTCTTCTGAATGATTGAGTGGATCCTTTTTGTCTTCTTGTTCTTTGACCATATTGCATGGTAGATTACATTTGAGTGCATTTCTCGTTAGATAACTCTTCTGGCCCTATTTGATTACTTTTTATATACACTGCTCAAAAAAATAAAGGGAACACTTAAACAACACAATGTAACTCCAAGTGAAATCAAACTGTCCACTTAGGTAGCAACACTGATTGACAATCAATTTCACATGCTGTTGTGCAAATGGAATAGACAAGAGGTGGAAAGCATAGGCAGTTAGCAAGACATCCCCAATAAAGGAGTGGTTCTGCAGGTGGTGACCACAGACCACTTCTCAGTTCCTATGCTTTCTGGCTGATGGTTTGGTCACTTTTGAATGCTGGCGGAGCTTTCACTCTAATGGTAGCATGAGACGGAGTCTGCATCCCACACAAGTAGCTCAGGTGGTGCAGCTCATCCAGGATGGCACATCAATGTGAGCTGTGGCAAGAAGGTTTGCTGTGTCTGTCAGTGTAGTGTCCAGAGCATGGAGGCGCGACCGGGAGACAGGCCAGTAGATCAGGAGACGTGGAGGAGGCTGTAGGAGGGCAACAACCCAGCATCAGGACTGCTACCTCTGCCTTTGTGCAAGGAGGGACAGGAGGACCACTGCCAGAGCCCTGCAAAATGACCTCCAGCAGGCCACAAATGTGCATATGGCTGCTCAAATGGTCAGAAACAGACTCCATGATGGTGGTATGAGGGCCCGACGTCCACAGATGGGGGTTGTGCTTACAGCCCAACACGGTGCAGGACATTTGGCATTTGCCAGAGAACACCAAGATTGGCAAATTTGCCACTGGCGCACTGTGCTCTTCACAGATAAAAGCAGGTTCACACTGAGCATATGTGACAGATGTGACAGGGTCTGGAGATGCCATGGAGAACATTCTGCTGCCTGCAACATCTTCCAGCATGACCAGTTTGGCAGTGGGTCATTAATGATGTGGGGTGGAATTTCTTTAGGGGGCTGCACGTGCTCACCAGAGGTAACCTGACTGCCGTTAGGTACCGAGATGAGATCCTTAGACCCCTTGTGAGACCATATGCTGGTGCAGTTGGCCCTGGGTTCCTCCTAATGCACGACAATGCTAGATCTCATGTGGCTGGAGTGTGTCAACAGTTCCTGCAAGACGAAGGCCCCGTCCATTCCCCAGACCTGAATCCAATTGAGCACATCTGGGACATCATGCCTCGCTTTATCCACCAATGCCATGTTGCACCCCAGACTGTCCAGGAGTTGGGGGATGCTTTAGTCCAGGTGTGGGAGGAGATCCCTCAGGAGACCATCCACCACCTCATCAGGAGCATGCCCAGGCATTGTAGGGAGGTCATACAGGCACGTGGAAGCCACACACACTACTGAGCCTCATTTTGACTTGTTTTAAGGACATTACATCAAAGTTGGATCAGCCTGTAGTGGTTTTTTTTCCACTTTAATTTTGAGTGTAACTCCAAATCCAGACCTCCTTGGCTTGTGAAATTTGATTTCCGTTGATAATTTTTGTGTGATTTTGTTGTCAGCACATTCAACTATGTAATGAACAAAGTATTTAATAAGAATATTTCATTCATTCAGATCTAGGATGTCTTCTTTTTGTGTTCCCTTTATTTTTTTGAGCAGTGTATTTCCCTCCAGTGCTCTAATTCAGGATCAGGGTTTCAATGTCATTGCTAGTGCTGATGATTCTCAAGTCTATTCAGTCTTTTGTGGTCCTTGAATGCCTGGCCAACTCTGATTGAATGTTTTATTAGTATTTTGCCTTGGACATCCTTTCAGCACTGTTTGGGATAACACTGTTTACCCTAACTGGTTTAGGTAAAATAATAAATAAGTTATCATGGTTTGTTGGTTAAAGTGTGTGTAACTTTAACTACAAGAATGTAATTAAGGGTGTGGTTGTAAAAGCACCATAAAAGGAGCAAGACAACGGCAGCTCGCTCTCTGGCTTAATGATCCCTAATTACTGGATGGATTGATGACTGCAGTTTTTTTTTTTTCCTACTGGAACGGGAGAGAGAAAGGAGTGTTGATTTCTCAACGGTGAGAAGTGATAATACGGACTGATTTATTGTAAGTGAACTGACATTGAATATTCAACACGGACTTTGCAAATTGAGTATCCCCGAATGGACTGACTGAAATGATACATGACTAATGGACTGTTTTTTACTATGCTATAAATCATAATGGAATAAATTATATTTTGATAGCACAAGCATATCTGTTTTTTTTACTGAGTGTTAACTAACATACAAACTTATCTCACACATCTGCCTAACTGACTAACGCTGCACATTCTGTTTAGCGTGTTTCCTTAACATTGGTTGGGGGACCAAGTTTAACAAGCACCACTACTTCAATTTGAATTAGGGTGAAATAATTGTGTTTTGAATGATAGAGAAGTGAATATTTATTAATCTTATAGCAATTACTTAGTATTTCTATTTTTTTCATTTGAGGAGAATATGTAGGATCTTAGCATTTCTGGTGGAGTAGATGGTGCCTTTTAGTGCCTTTGTTGTTACTGCAATTGTCTTCTGGCAAATATTTATGATTGCTTTCTCCATCCCTTGGTCTTAGTCCATATTTTGGGTTTTCTGGACCTTCCACATTATTATTATATGTAATTACATTGCGGGTCATTCATTGCTCTCTGCCCAATAGCACAAACCTTCCAAATTCTATTCTTATTTTCCTGCAATCTTAGTCATTCCTTACATTCCTCTGATTAAAGTGTTATCTCTGTTTCTCATTCAAGGGTTGTGTTCCAGGCTTTCAGGAAGCAGGCCCAGTGACTCTGGAATTGGCCATCTCCTTCCCTTCTACTTCAGCAAAATTTTAAAAGGGTTGTGTGGAGCCTGTTTATTTTACCCTGATTTCATGAGAGTTACAGGGGTGGGCTGCTACCGGTTCTCCCCAGGTTAGGCAAACTGGTAGCTAATTTTATGGTCATTTTATGGCTGGTTCAGTGAACCGGTAAATCCCACCCCTGGCTGGCCCCATCCACCCAGCACCGCCCTTTCCAGGAGTCCCTACATGGTCCATTTTGGATGCCAGGTGTAGGCCTGTGTGGAGGCTTGGGGAGGGCAAAAATCAGGCCTTCCAGAAGTTCTGGAAGGCTGGAAACAGGCTTGTTTTCAGCCTCCTGAACACCTCTGCCCTCCCCGAGGCTTGAGGAAATGGCCACCCCACCATGGTGCAGGAGGCAGACTAGGCTATGCCCGCCATTACCACACCCACCCAACAATTGAGCAGAGAATCAACCAGTTGCTAACATTTTTGAAGTCCACCCCTGGAGAGTCACCATTCTCTTTGTTACTATTTATTTTGTATTAATTGTTGTATATGCAATAAGATTAATAAAGTGTGAGCTTGGAGTAAGTTCAGGGTTCTGGCCCTGTACTTCTGATTGGCTGTTAAGCGGCCAGACCGAATTGGCCCCTTCCGGGGAATCCGATTGGCCCTTAACAGAGAGTTCTTATTGGTTATAAGAGCAAGCGTTCCTAGCTCGTTATTGGTTAAACATGACAGGATTTGCCTATATAAGGCGGGTTTTACTGCTGTTGAAGCAGAGAAGTCACTATGTAAATAAAGAGCTGAAGTTCACCGTTCAGAGGCTTGTCTCCATTCTTTCTCGCCTATGCTCAAAACATAACACTGGCGATGAGGATGGGATTTGGAGATATCTGAACCAACGAAACTTCGAAGAACATCGAGCAAGTGACAGACGACGCCAACAACGGAACCATGTCCGGCGGCATCGTACCACCCTCTCCGTTCGATCCAGCACAGGAGGACTGGGAATCCTACATGGATCGCTTCCAAATGTTCTTAGAAACCAACAACTTAAAGGATGCCACACCAGGAAAGAAACGGGCAGTGTTCCTAACGCATTGTGGTCCAACTGTATTTAAGATGGCTAAAGCACTAGCCAAACCTCGAGAAGTGAAGGCCATGGATTGGGACGACCTCGAACCTCTCTTATGAGATCACTACGTCCCAACCGTGCCTATGCTCATGAGATGCCACGAGTTTTATCAGAGGAGCCAGCGAAAGGGAGAAAGCGTGGCTGACTTCATAGCAGACCTCTGAAACCTGGGAGGCCTCTGCGGATTCGCCGATTTAGAAGAAGCACTAAGAGATTGCATAGTTCTGGGACTAGATGCACCAGGCGTCCAAAGCAAGTTGATGGCGAAAGGCGACATCAGCTTGCCGACGCCATCACTGATGCTACTGCAGCAGAAGCAACCAGGAAGTCGGATGCACAACTACGCCGAAACCGCGCTCCGGTACCTCCACCGACAAGCGACATTTTATCCAAGTCGGAAGGACAGCTCGCGACGACACACCACGAGGACCTCTCTTCGTCATCAGACAGCGACAAAGAAGGGGTCCATCAACTGCGGTCTGACTGGGACCCTCGCCCGAAGCCCTTACGCCCTTGCGCTGGCTGTGGAGCCAACCATGCCAGGTCCGAATGCAAATTCCACGACGCACTCTGCCATGAGTGCGGGAAACGAGGCCACATCGGATGGGTCTGCCGCAGCTTGCCAGGACCCAGCCAAGCCTCGAAAGGGGCTAATTATCGCCAATCGACAGGAAACCATCCTGTAAGGCGAGAGCCAGTAAACCACTCCTACAAAAATCGAGCTTTGCAGAGAGAAGAGGCTCACCATACTATCACTATCGGTCACACCTCAGCCTTGGACACTAAGAAAATCCGAGTCACGGTAGCCATCGAGAACCAGCCTTGCCACATGGAGGTCGACTCGGGATCGTCCCTCTCGATGGTGTCTTGGAAGACACTCAAGCAACTCATCCCCACAATCCAACGCCAAGATATCCGCTTCCAACGCCTCATCCTCAAGGACTACCAGGGGAATCTAATTCCCGTTGTTGGGTCCTGCAGAGTCCGAGTCTCCTTCAAGAAGCACACAGCGTACTTACCTTTAACAGTCATCGATAGAGATAGGCCTAGCCTACTGGGCCTCCAATGGTTCGCGCCACTCTGCATTGAAGTGGCCGGCATAAACCGAGTCGGTGGCTGTGACTGGGAGGAAGACCTTATCTATGAGTTCAGGGATGTCTTCGCGGACAGCTTAGGTGAGTACAAGGGGACCCCGATCTCATTCAGCTTAGATCCAAAAATAGCTCCCATTCGCCTAAAGCCCCGTCGAGTTCCGTTTGCCTTAAAAGCGAAAATCGATGAACAACTCGACAAACTGATAGTTCAGGGGGTGTTGGAGCCCATTGATCACTCCCCGTGGGAAACCCCTATTGTAACACCCATTAAGACAGACGGGTCAATCTGAATTTGTAGGGACTACCGGGCCACTTTGAACCACGCCCTGCAGCAGAACGCGTATCCAGTTCCGGTGGTGCAGCACCTCCTCCATTCCCTGGGGGGGTGGGAAAGTTTTCGCTAAATTGGATTTAGCTCAGGCATATCAGCAATTACCAGTAGATGAAAAAACGGCACAGACCCAAACTATTGTGATGCACCGAGGTGCCTTTAAATGTACCCGGCTGCAATTCGGAGTGAGTGTAGCCCTGGGGATTTTTCAGAGCCTTATGGAAAGGTTATTTCAAGGAATTAAGGGTGTGGTCCCCTATTTTGATGATGTATTAATTGCAGCCCCTACAAAAAAAATCTTACAGGACCGGTTAAAATTAGTCCTAAAAAAATTCCAAGAGGCCGGTCTTAAGGTTAAAAAAAACAAATGTAAATTGTGTACTGACAGTGTTGAGTTTTTAGGGTACCTGATTGATAGCCAGGGCATTCACCCTACCGAAAGTAAATTAAAAGCGATCAAAAACGCTCCCAGGCCACGAAACAAGGCCGATCTCCAGGCGTTCCTAGGCCTCATCAATTTTTATAATATATTTTTACCGCACAAAGCAACTGTAGCTGAACCGTTACACCGATTGTTAGGTAAAAAAGCAAATTCGTTATGGGGTTACCGTGAAGAACAGGCGTTCCGAAATGTTAAAAAACTGCTCACTTCTGACTCTGTACTCATGCAGTATAATGAGACTTTGCCGTTAATTATAACCTGTGATGGATCGCCTTTCGGGGTGGGCGCCATTTTGAGCCACGTACTGCCTAATGGGAACGAAGCCCCTGTTGCATATTTTACAAAGACTCTTTCAAAAACGGAACTGAACTATGGACAAATTGATAAAGAAGCCCTCACCATTGTCTCAGCTGTGAAAAGATTTTACGAATACGTGTATGATAGGGTTTTTACTATTGTGACTGACCACAAACCTTTGTTAGGGATAATAGCCAGAGATAAGCCGACTCCCTACATATTATCCCCTAGGATGACCCGATGGTCAGAATTCTTAGCTGCTTACAACTATCGGTTGCAATACCGCCCGGGCAAAGCCATTCCCCACGCCGACGCATTGAGCCGAGCACCGCTTCCAGAGACTCTCGACGATCCGGCACCAACGGTAACCACGTTGCAAAACGAGGCACTCAACTCGCCGCCACTGACCTCCCGAGATATCACAAGAGAAACCAAACGTGACCACACCCTAGCACGAGTCCTAGGCTGGGTAGAACGCAGATGGCCATTGGACCAGTTATCAGATGACTTCACACCATTCAAGTCTCAACAGACCGAGCTCTTCTCCCAGAAAGGCTGTGTCATCTGGGGCGATAGAGTTGTTATCCCAGAACGGCTCCAAAAAACACTACTGAGAACTTTGCACGATGGCCACCCCGGCATCGTGCAAATGAAAGCCCTTGCGCGAAGCTGCGCATGGTGGCCGGGCATTGACAAGCAAATCGAACAGTGGGTTAAAGCTTGTCCCAAAGGCCAAGAAGTCAGCAACGCCCCACCAAAAGCCATGCCTACTGAATGGGAGACACCACAGGGACCCTGGTCCCGAATTCACCTGGACTTCACGGGGCCAACCAGAGACCACACTTTCCTGCTTACCGTCAACGCCTACTCGAATTGGCTCGAAATTCATCGCATGACAACTACGACCTCCGAAGCGGTTATCAAAATTTTAAACAGACTATTTGCAACCCACGGATTACCAGACGTCCTGGTATCCGATAACAGCCCACAATTTACTGCGCTAGCATTCGAGCAGTACCTCGCTCACCGCGGCATCTGCCATGCGCTCACCTCACCTGTGCACCCTGCAACCAATGGCCGAGCAGAACGCATGGTCCAATTTGTGAAGAAAACCTTGCAGAAGGTAGACTACGACAACAATGACGACAAGATCAATCAAATCCTCTTCTTGCAACACATCACCCCACATAGCGTCACCAACAAAACTCCCGCTGAACTGCTAATGGGACAAAAGCTCTGCTTCCACCTCGACCGTTTGCACCCAGCTTATGAACTGGAGAAACCACTAGGATCCAGCGGCCGCTGTCGCACCTCCCAGGTAGGAGACCTGGTTTATGCAAAAAAACCTATCGGGCGACCCGTTGTGGGTGGAAGCGACAGTAGTACGTGTAACCGGCCCCAGATCCTACCTTGTGCAACGCTTGGCGATAAACTTTGGAAACGGCATATTGACCAATTATGATCACGGCTTTCAGCGGCCAGTCCGCAAATCCCCTTTGACCAAACTGAGGGGGGGGAGGTATGGAAGAAGATGAATTCCTAGGAAACCAGTTCAAAGGAAACGGTTTAATAGAAACTCAGGAAGCGGAGCCGGAGGGAGAAACGGTTGCACCTCAGGGAATTGCAGAAAATGTGGGCAGCGACGTAGAAGTGAACTCTGAACCAGAAACAGTCCCACTGCCAAACAACGATCTACCTCAGCATGATGGCAACCAGCCGATATAACGAAAATCGAAGAGACTAAAAAGACAACCGTCCTACCTAAGGGACTATGTAACTGCGCCCTGAAATAAGAAGCCAGGGGGAAGGGGTGTTGTGTATGCAATAAGATTAATAAAGTGTGAGCTTGGAGTAAGTGCAGGGTTCTGGCCCTGCACTTCTGATTGGCTGTTAAGCGGCTGGACCGGATTGGCCCGTTCCGGGGAATCCGATTGGCCCTTAACAGAGAGTTCTTATTGGTTATAAGAGCTAGCGTTCCTAGTTCGTTATTGGTTAAACATTACAGGGTTTGCCTATATAAGGCGGGTTTTACTGCTGTTGAAGCAGAGAAGTCACAATGTAAATAAAGAGCTGAAGTTCACCGTTCAGAGGCTTGTCTCCATTCTTTCTCGCCCATGCTCAAAACATAACATTAATTATGTACAATTTCTGTAAAAATCTGGTTAAAAGTTATAAGTGTTTCTGAGTTGCTTGTTAAGTTCTGAATTAATTTTATTACATGAATTTTGTTAATGATTATGTTTCTTTGATTTGCAGCAAACCTTAGTAAATGCACATATTATCATCATTATTATTATGTTAAATCCATTGATATTTCTCACTTGTTTGATCAGAAACCATTGATGAGTATAATTTTGAGTCAGCTATATAACCATTTAATTGTCATTTTAAGCAGCCCTCACTACTTTGTTTTCGGTATGTTGCAGAATAATTTGTCAGACATTTCACTACTATCAAAATATGTTTCAACATTCCTATTATCTTTTCAATAAGTTATTCAGTGGAAACACATGAGATAAGACTAATCTTATTATTGTCCTTGAGAAGATCATCTGGCTTCTTCTGACAGTTTCCACATTGGTTTTCAAAATATAAATGGATTGATCTCTTTGATTTCTTCTAGAATCTTTCCAGGTATCAATGTCAGCAATATCTGCCAGACCTTCCTTCCCCCCTTCTCAGGATAGGAACAACATTTGCTCTTCTCCAAACACCTGGCAGTTTTCCTGTATTTTCCTAAGAGTTTACTTTTCAAGAAATGTCAGAATAAAGTCTTCCATTACCTCTTGGAAGAACTGCAGTTTATATCTACATCTACATCTTTTCCATGTTGGAATGGACAGTAGCAGATGCCAACAACATATTGCATTTATTCATTATGCCATTTGATTTAATCCAGGTATTCTGTTCAACATTTTCAAGTTCATTCACTTTGTGAGCAGAAGTGAGTATGATTCAATTTATTTTTTCTTTCTGTTGCTCCCTTTTGAGGGGGGGGGGGGGAGGAATTTCCTGAATTTCAACTAGCTTTTTTTTCAGGTTTCTTGTATACCTATTAAATCCTATTTGCTTCATGATACTAGGGATTTAAGTTCATCTTGTTTTATTTCTCATATTCTAAGCATTAATGAATAATTAGTGAAAACTGTGAAATTTAATTCTATTAAAAATATAAAGAAGGAGTTCAGGCTAGATATCAAGAGTTCTCCTTTGCTAAAATGGAGACTTTAGACAAATAGAGATTGATAGTTATCTAGAAATCCTTTAGCAGATTTTAACTAAGAATGAGGTTGGATTTGATGATTTTGCCAACAATTTTATATTATACAGTGAGTAGTTATTAGAATAATAAAATGAAAAGTATTCCTTCTAAATATTTTCTACTATCTAGAAAATATTTAAAGCTATCTTTTGTAGCTTTTTTCAAACATAAGATATTAGCAGAAATAAACAGATAAAAATACATTGGAAACAGTACTAATTTTTTAAAAGTGGCACTGATTAGAAAAAAGACCTTCTTTCCACAAATGACTTGTGTATCTATGGGTCCCTGGCGAGAGTGCACAAAATCTCCCAAATCTTTACTTTTGCTTTTTATCAGATAGAATCATAAATGTTCAGGAATGACAAGTCTCTTTTGTATTGTCATTTCAAAACATATCATTTCATCTTCCTTATTAAACCCTTGCTGCCTTTTGAACAAATTGATAATATAGCACAGTGACCTATAGATCAATATGGGTTCAAATAGTTGAATATTACAACTCTTTCTACCAAAGGATTTGAAATGTTGTTGATTTTGTTGGTTTTTGGTATTGTAAACAGAAGGTGGTTGTTCTACAGTCAACAAAATAAAATTAGTAGTTCAGTAGCATTTGCTAATTAACAGCTTTTTAGGGTAGTGAAACTATACAGTGAAGTCTAACCGAATGTGACAGTCTTAAATTGTAACTGCTACTCTTATGTTTCTATTGTATTCATTCTCTGTCTCCCTCTTTCTCCCCCTGGCATATATGTTTTTCCCTAGCATATTTAACTTGCTATGCAGGTACTGGCTGTCAGTCAAGACTAATCAAACTGGCAGAGTTAACATGATACATCATAGAATTTCACAGTAATGTCAACCTGTAATTCTGTCAATCTGATAAAAAGAAATTGACTAAAAACAATATTGTCATTTTGTAACAATAGAAAAACAGTGAGAGGTAGTGTGTCATTGCCATATCTTAGCTGCACAGTGTTCTGGTTTCACAGAAAATTGTCCCTTGCTTATGGGGCTCATGAGGCCATTGTATTATCTTTATTTTGTTTTCATGCTCTTAAAAAAACATTTTAAAGCATTTTAAAAATAAGTGTAGATTTGCTAGCATTGTTCCTTGGAACGATGGCATTGCTCGAAGAGTATCATTTGTTTATCATTGTTCATGAAAATACTGATATGGAGCTAGGCATCTACAGGGATCCATTAAACTTTTCTGACTGTTATGTGTTTAATGCACCAGAATATGGCAACTGAAAAGAATAAATTTACTGACATTGGGTCAAAATAGCAGTAGTTCTTCCCCTTGTTTGCTGTTTTCTTGCTCTGGTTCTCTCCCACCAACCCAGAAAGAAAGCCTGTGCTTCAGTTTAAATCAACCATGGCTGCACCATAAAATCCTAATTCAAGGATCAAAGACCATACTTTTTTTGTAGTCTATGGCCATCCAAAGAGGTCATGAAATAAATGAAGACCATCTTTATATTTCACTGGGAAAGGCTGTTCTATGCCATATACCATTTGAATGCTCATGATAGCCAGCTGTAGAGTATTTTCCTTTCCTTTAGAACTGTCCTGCAGCATCATCCTCAGGAAAAGAGGCCTTCATTAAGTGGACAAAAGCAGTCTTGTGCCATTGCAATGCAAGCTCCACCCCTTGTGAATATGTATGCAGTGTCAAAATGCACATACAAGTGCAGTAGGATTTGTGACACAATACTGCGTTTCCCATTCACACATCCCTCTCTTTCCCCCACCCCTATTGCTGAGATGCTTATGTACAACAAGTCTGTGCTGTCTCCACTGCTATATTAAATGTATCCCACTGGCTTTTTAAATCTACAAGCTCTCTTGTGCCTGATCCTGAAATTTGCCTTTTTATTTAAAACAGGAAGTAAAAGAGCTGAAGTAAAAATTGGATGAAAATAATTTTGACTATATAGAAATTCCTTTCATTTGTTTATTTTACAAACAGAGGCAGATTGAGTGAAGTTGATGGTGAAAGAAAATCACTCTCTTTGCTCATGATGGCACTATTTATTTGTTTAGCAAATTTATATAGCTGCCCGTGTCACAAAAAGTGACTCTGGGTGGCTTATAAGCAAAACAGCAATTAAAACTCAATCAGAATATTAAAATAAATCAGGCATAAATTACAAAAATAAAAAACATAGGAAGACAAAACCTCTGTTCCGCCCAGTGACTGACCGAGATTGGATCCTGCAACATTATCCTGGGACATGTAATATTCACTTTCATTCATAAAAAACATGAAGGAATAAAACAGAAAAGAATGGAACAACCATTTTTCAAGGCTTTCCAGAAGGCCTATTCTAGATTGAAACATGTTGTTCTAGAGTACAGGTGTCAAACTCGTGGCGTTTCGTTGCTGATGTTTCGTGATATTTTTTTCCGTTCCGGCCTTGCATGTGACACATCTGGTCCGCAAGCCACCAGTTTGATACCCCTGTTCTAGAGAGTGGAGGTTACAGGAGAAAAAGGCACGATTCCTAGTTTTTTTTTCAAATGGAATTTCTTTGCAGGTGGGACTCAGATTGTCCTTTTTCTGCTAGACTTGATGGGATGGGTAATGCAACCAGGAAGAGATGGTCTCTCAAGTAACCTTGTCTCATGCTACATAGGGCTTTCAAGGTTAAAATTAGCACCTTGAATTATACTTGGAAGCAAACTGGCAACTTCTACAACTCACAGAACAGAGGTAATATGGGCCATCCTAGAGGGATATAGTCCATGCATTCTGCACCAGCTGAAACTTCTGGAAGTTTTTTCTAAAGTAAAAAAGTGAGATCATTTCTGTGTTTTAGTTCATGATAAGTGCTAGATTTTCACAAGAACATTTTCACTAACATGCTAACAGTTCAGTTAGCTTTATACAAAAGTGCACTTAGAATATTAGGAAGGAAGATTTTTAAAATTCACAAGGCTACCAGGTATAAACAAGCAAATTGTATTATCTTGATAATGAAGAATGTTATTCAAACTGTACTGCAAGAAACAGCTTTCTCACCACAGCCCTACTATATTAAATGGTATCTCATTTTATATGAAATTCACATGCAGCAATATTTTTTTCAGTATATAAAGATAGAAAACACTAAGCAATAAAATGTATTATAGATCTTAAAATGAATACATATTTCTTTGTTAAACTTTGTTCACTTAACTGATAGTAAGGTGGCTTGTGTTCTTATTGAAAGCTGCTTTTATATTACAAGAAATAGCAGAAAGAACATACATAAATGCAATTGCATTTCTATTTTCTTATGGCAAACAGAAAAGCAGTATCTGCTGGTTAGAGATGAAGTTTTAGAAGTATCAACTTGTTAGACATTTTATCTTTTGACAAACAAACATGTTAAGAATAGAGATAGGAAATAGAAGACCCTCTTCTTTGTTCTTTTTTATTATTATTATGGTTTATTTTCCTGTTTAAAAACCTCCTGTTCTTAGCTCTCATCTCAAGCTGTTTCCTATAACAATAGTAGTATTTCCTTCCTTCCTTTGTTGCCCATCATGAAACAAGAAAGTTTGGAGATGCAGGTTGTCTATCTCAGCATGTAACTTCCTTGAATAAATATTACTTGCTGTTTTGGGTTTTAAATATCTGTGTTCAGAAAATCTTAGTGTCGGAGGTTCCACTCACAGAATTATAGTCTGTTAAAAAAGGATCCCAGTGAATGAACTGAAGGATTCCATCATGATTATACCAATGTTTTCTTTATGTATGTTCATCCTCTTGGGAAAAATTCACTATCACACATATTACTCACTGATGTTAGGCCAGTCATATGAAACACATGCACTAACTCCATCTAGCTCCTGACATTAAAAGAGGCAAATATTGTACACATGAGCATTTCAAATTGCTAGACTTTACAAACTGACAAAAGTGGAAACTTTGTAGAAGTGGGTAAAAATAAGGAGAGGGGATTTTTAACAAAATGAAATTATGAATGACTTGGGATGAATCTGAAGTGAGGAGAATGTTGGAAGGAACATTTTGTATAGAATCTCAAATATTCACAGAACTAAATACTAGTTCTAAAAACTACATTTAAAAATGAAAATAAATGTTATTCTCTAAGAAAAACAATGATGAAAAGGAGATCATTAATAGGAGAACATTGAAAATGTTAAGGTTGCAAGTGTGGATAGTTTAACAGTGGAAATCTTTGCATAAAAACAGTTGGAGGAATTAATACGAGCAGAATTGGGCAGAATTCTTATTGAAAGGATATAAAAAGCAACAGTCTCCTTTATACTGCGAAGGAGTTGTGTAAATTGTCACTATTTAGCAGTTCATTGAGAAACTTGTAAATGTGTGAAAGTAAGCCCAAAGTACATTGTTAAATAGCAAAAAATATAGAAAAAATGAAGAGGCTTTAATTATGGAATGTAGAATGGAGTTGATTATTGAATGTGATAAAAATAGTTGATGAAACTAAAGCAAGCCTGAGAAGATTTAGCATATGATTCAACATTGATCAGGTAGTAAGATGAAGTTATAGGATATCCTTTAGTTATATAATGACTTTAGGGGCAAACAAATAAGGAATGCTATTAGTAATGTTAGTGGGGTGCTGATTGAAGATATGAATATGCATGCAGGTGCTATCTTCTTGTTGGCCAAGAAACTGAATGATTTACAGCAAATGTTACATACATTCTCTGATGCAACAAAAAATATAAATCTGAAAATTAATGTTTCAAAGACTAAGATAATTATGTCTGAGCAGGGAAATGATCAATGACTGCAGGAAATGGGATATTTAAAAGCGTATACAGTAAAACCATAAGAGATATGGGTCAAAATTGAGTGGATGCTGAATGACTTAAGTGGTCAGTACAAAAGAAATAAATGCCTTTTACTTCTCATCTCCTTCTCATAATTTGTTTACTACTTCATATTCATTTTAATGTACAGTTAATCCTCATCCAGCAACCACAATTGATTCTGATAGATAGATTGATAGATAGATAGATAGATAGATAGATAGATAGATAGATAGATGAAAGAAAGAAAGAATTCTTTATATTTGTCTTAGTGCAAATGCTTTCAATGTACATAAAAGAAAAGATACATTCATTAAGAAGTAAGAATTATAACATACAATACTTAATGATAGTCATAGGGTACAATCAACAATCAAATCATACTAGGAAACAGTCAATATAAATCGTAAGGATACAAGCAACAAAATTACAGTCCTAAAATCACAAGTGGGAGGGGATGGGTGATAAGAAGTGATGAGAAGATTAATAGTAATAGTAGTGCAGAGTTTGTAAATAGTTTGTGAACAGTGTTGAGAGAATTATTTGTTTAGCAGAGTGATGGTGTTCGGGGAAAAACTGTCTTTGTGTCTAGTTGTTCTGGTGTGCAGTGCTCTGTAGCGTCATTTTGAGGGAAGGATTTGAAACAGTTTATGTCTGGGATGTGAGGGGTCTGTAAATATTTTCACAGCCCTCTTTTTGATTTGTGCAGTATACAGATCCTTGCTGGAAGACAGGTTGGTAGTAATTGTTTTTTCTGCAGTTCTAATTATTCTCTGGAATCTGTTTCTGTCTTGTTGGGTTGCAGAACCCAACCAGACAGTTACAGCAGTGCAGATGACAGACTCAGTAATTCCTCTGTAGAACTGTATCAGCAGTGCCTTGGGCAGTTTGAGTTTTCTGTTGAAATGGTTTGCAAAGTGACCTGGTCACTAAGCAAACCATGTGACAGACAGACTGAAAAACTGCTCCTTGCTGCTGTCTAATTTAGATAAGGTTCCCTTGTGCATCAGTGCCAGAGTTGCTGTCACTCCAGTGTGAATTGTAAGTCAAGTGCAGAAATTTGACCTTAAGTGTGCTCATTGGCTGGAAAATGATATCCTTAATTACCATTGAATTTGTGAATGGTTGTTAAGCAAGGACTACCTATATGCTTCAGTAGAGTGCTTGAGTCTATTCCTCATATATTATTAGAGTTCTTGCTATATACTAAACTGAAGATAAAATACAGTATATAACATCAATTATTGGAAATCTTAAATTATTTTTCTGAGCTGGAGGTCATTATTTTCCTTTTAAGACAGGGGTGTCATACTTGCATTGTCACAGCAGTGTCACGTGACATATTGGGACTTTTTCCCCTTCAGGAAACTGGCCGTGGCCATGGCCAGCGCGTAACGCATCCGGCCAGCTGGCCATGAGTTTGACAACCCTGTTCAAGAAATTAGATTTGACCCTTTCCCAAAAGGTCAACAAATTTCTAACAAAAGTCATGCCTTGTAAAAATCACCTAGTGTCTCCTTACACTACTAATTGTTTCAGGATAAAAATTCAGAAAGAGAAGGCCTTGATGAAGAGGAAGATCTTTAGTAGACATTTAGAAGATGTAATAGCTGGCATCTTGCTAATTTCGGAAGAGAGAGAGAGTTCCTGAGTTTAAGACATCATATAATGTACACACCAGTAAGTGATCATGAGAGTGGAAAATTATGGACCTGGAACAGTTGTTTAAACAACTGAATCCAATCCAATTTGGAATCACATATGCTTTTTCTTTCCCAACATTCCTTTTTTCCTTACTTGAATTATATGTATTTGTGCTTTTAATTTTCCTTTTTGGGGAATTTGTGCTCACCTGGAACTTCTTTTTCCATTAGCTTCTCCCACTATGGAATCCTAATTATTACAGCTTTGAATTTATTAACATTCATTGCATTAAGCTTTAGTTTTTCTGAAAAAAACTTAAGAACATTAACATGTTCTAAATAGTTTTTATTTTTTTACACTTTCTGATTTCTCATCAATTTATATTTAATGTTCTGTTAATAATACCATACTTGCAAGGATTCTCTACTGACTGCTTTGCAGCAACTATGTTTGTCTGAAAATGTATTTTAAATAAAATAGAATATCTTTTTTGTTGATAATTCATTTTTATACTTTTTGGGTTTTGATATATGAATATTAATGTAAACTCCAATAGCGATCTGTAATTTATTTTATTAATAACATTTAATTGATAATAGTGGACAAGATACTAATTATCATTCAGAAGACTGTACCTATAAATATTCAATATATACTCCTCCTGTCACAGAAACCTTGCTTTGAATCGGAACTTCATGATTTCAATAGCTTCATGGGCAGCCAAGCTTGGCAGAGTTTGACTTTTCCACACCTGTTTAGTAGCTCTGTTATTTGGAAAGCAGTGAACTAACGGGCAAACAGGAGTAAATGTGCAAATATTCTGTGGATTGTACATCAAAGTCTAGATGACAGCTCATCACAAGTTTGCATTTTCATTGTGTTTTATTAGTGACTTGTCTATTCAATTATCATGAGGGATGTCATTCATGAAACAAGATTTTCTTCTTTCCTTTTCCCTGACACCCTGCTCATCTCCCCTGCACATCTGCTCCTGAGGGCTCAGAAACCCTCCATAACAGATTTCAAAGGTATTCAGGAGATTCTGCAGAAGGGGAAGCTGTCACAACCCATTCTACTAACAGAGGAAGTTTTATTGATAGAACAATTTAACAATTCTGAGTGAAATCTGATTGCTATCATATATTACGTGCAGAAGTTCTTAAAAGTTTGTGAACCCTTTCTAAATTTATAATATTTCTGTGAATAGAACAGAGCAGAACAGAACAGAATAGCTTCATTTGGCCAAGTGTGCTGAGACACATAAGCAATTTGTCTCTGGTGTAGAAGTTTTCAGTGTACATTCAAAGCAACAGAATAACGATAATCATAATACTAATAAAAAGTGGTGTAAAGAAGATAAGGCTAAATAATAACATTACAGCCATACTACATGGATAAATAGACATAGACATTGGACAGCAATATGAGAATTAGGTGTTTAGCAAGGTGACAGCACAAGGGAAAAAACTGTATGTGTCTAGTTGTTTTGGCATGCAATACCCTAACAGCAGGAGTGTTATGCTCGATTTGATTGAGGGCTGCATCAGGGTTGTGTTTGACCTCAGGTAGCCAGAGTGAGCATGGCCAGGGTGGGTACGGCTAGCATGAATCACTCATTTTGGGGAATGCCTATTGTGGCCTGAGCTCTCTGCCAATGAAAACAGGATCCCTAGTTCCATTTTCGACTGCAGTGGCCTCCTGCAACCCTCTACCAGTGAAAACAGAGTCATGAGAGCCATGTGCAGCCCTCACAAGCTCCATTTTTGCTAGCAGAGGCTGCCCCTTCAATGTTTTCAGGGTGGCCAGATCTAAACACCTGATGGGACGGATCTAGCCCCTAGGCCTTGAGTTTGACACCTCTGGCACCATCCCAAAGGGAAGAGTTGAAATAATTTATGTCCAGGATGTGAGGGTCTGCACATATTTTCTCAGCCCTCTCCGTCTGTCTTACATGAGATGTGTGTGTGTGTGTGTGTGTGTGTGTGAAAATATATGTGTGTATGAGAGAGGGGGTGGAGGTCTCCAGTTGTGTCCGACTCTAGGGGTCAGGCAGGGATCATCTCCATTTCTTAGCTGAGTGAGCAGTGTTGTCTAAAGACATTTCCGTGGTCATGTGGCCAGCATGACTATATGTTGAGGCCCATAGTATACTGTTACCTTCTCATTGAAGTGGCAAAAGTATGTAAACTTCTGCTTTGAATAACTGGTGACACACATACACACACAAACACCCTATATTGGGTAACAGTTACTGCAACTAAACATTTATGGTAACTATTAATCAGTCCTGCACATCAGGTTGGAGGAATTTTAGCCTATTCCTCTTACATGGCAGCTTCAAATTAAATATGTCACCAGGCTTCCTTGCATGAAATTATCTGCTGCGGGTCCTTCTGCAACATTTCTCTAGGATTAAGTTCAGAACTTTAACTTCGCCATTCCCAAACATTCCCGTTCCCAAGCCCAAGTAGTGGGCTTTCTCCTTGCAACTCAGCCATGCTCATCACTGTTGTTCAGTGTTTTTCTGACATTAGCCAATGCAAAATAGGCCTTTAGTTCCTTAGATGTTACCTGGTGGCTTTAAAACCTCCTAGAATATTACCTGTCCAATTGTTAGTGTGATATTGATTGCTTAGCCGCTATTGAGAAAGGTAACAGTTGTACTGAATTGCCTCCATTTGTACATGATCTGTCCAACAGCATGGGATCTCAATTATTTGGAAATCATTTTTGTAAACTTTTCGAGTCTGAAAAGCATCTGATTCTCAGAAATGTCCTTGGTTCAAGCCATGATATACTTCTTCCTCCATGCACATTGTGAAGATCAAACTTTGATAATGAATATTTGAAATTCTGTTATCTAAATAAGACATACTTCCCACACTCGTACCTGATTATCAATTTCCCCTTCAAATGAACTGATCATCATAAAGGTTTACATACGTTTGTCATGCACAAATATGTAGCTTTGGATCATTTTCCTCAAAAAATAAATCAATAACTTTTTATGCATTTATGAAAAATACTAAAAATCCAATCAGGTTTATAACTTTTAACATCACTGCATGTATTCTTGGAGTTTAGAGGTAGCTGCACATTTAATTTTGTAGCCCTGTTTTAGAATAAACATAATTGAATGTGTCGTGTCCATCGCGGGAAAGGAGACTCGGAGCCAGTGACTCAGTTTCAGCTCTTTATTAGGTCCCTAGATCGGCTCGGGCTTTAAAGGAAAAACAGCGGCTTTTATTCTCTGGCCGTGGTGGCCGCGGCCAATGGCACCGCTTTGAATCTCCCGCGATTAGTTTCCACCAATCGCGGGAGATTCATTATGGGCCAATCAGTGCGGCTTGCTCAGCCAATGAGGTCGCCGTGCGCTTTGGCCAATCACAGCGCGGCGCTTCCAAGTATGCTAATGACTGTACAGAACACCCCTCCCCTCTTGGTACGGTCCTACGTAACATAGTCCCATAATTAGGCGGGGCTTCGTACTTGCTCACTTGACCTGCGCAGGTTAGTTGTTGCTTGGCTCCCGGCCGGTTTGGTCAGGTTCTGTGATGCTCTCTGTCTCATTGATGGAACCGCCTGAAAGGCCTCGCCAGGCCTTTCGTCGCAGCTCCCTCCCGGTCTACCTGGGCTGGTTGAACTGCGGTTGTTGCCCCTCCCGCCTGGTCTTTCTGGGCTGGTTGAGCTGGCCTGGCTGCTTCTCCCTGGTTAGGCTTCGAGCTGGCTGCTTTCCGGTGAGTATAGCTGGTTTCTTTCTATTGTTTTTTGGTTCCCGGGGTATTCCCTCCTCTCTTGGTCTGTGTTGTGGGGGCTGTCTGTGTCTGTTTGCGTGTCGGTTGTGTTTCCCGTCGTTGTCCTCGATCTTATTTGATCGATGTGGCGTTTCCATGCTCGTCCGTCAGTTGTTTGCAGGCGGTACGAGTGGGGACCTGTCAGCTGGGTTATAGTTGCCGGTACCCAAAGTGGATCTCCGGTAAGGTTCTTTGTGTAGACTGCGTCACCTGGGGAGAATGTTCAGTTTTTGCTTCAGGAGTTTGAGGTTTTTTCTGGGTTGTATGTGGGGTGCAGTCTGTCGAGTGGGGACCTTAATTTCCTCCCCATTAATAGTTATGCCAGGCTTTTGTTGGTAGTCGTGTTCAGGGTTATGTGTTGTATAAAGAGCATTTTGTTTATTTTTTCTTGGATTTCCCCATGTTCAATTTTTTGGATGGTTTTTTTTGTGAATTGAACCATCCGTTCCGCCCTGCCGTTCGCCGCCGGATGTGCCGGTGCTGTCAGTGCATGTCGTATGCCCCGTTCCGCTAGGAATTTTTCGAATTCCAGTGAGGTAAATTGGGGCCCGTTATCCGACACGATGACATCTGGGAGGCCGTGGGTTGCGAACAGCTTCCTGAGTTCCTTGGTCACGGCTTCCGTGGTGGTGGTTTTCATGTTGCTTACCTCCAACCAGTTGGAGTAAGCATCTACCATGATAAGGAATATATGTCCTTTCATGGACCCGGCAAAATCTATGTGAATCCTGCACCATGGTCCCCTGGGGGTTTCCCATTCCAGGATTGGTGCTGCGGGGGGGCTCGGTCTGGTTTCTTGGCAGCATTTGCATTTTGCCACCCAAGTCTCGATTTGCTTATCCATCCCTGGCCACCAGGCGTAACTCCTGGCCAGGGCTTTTGTTCTAACTTTGCCCGGGTGCCCCTCGTGTAACAACTCCAATACCTTCCCTTGTAACCTTTCCAGAATAACAACTCTATCCCCCCAAAGTACACAACCTTTTTGTAATAAGAGTTCTGTTTGCCGGTTCCGGAATGTCCTGAATGATTCGTCGTCGTCCTTTTCCGGCCACCCCTTTTCTAACCAATATAACACCCGCGCCAGATGTTTGTCTTTATTAGTCTCGCAGGCAATGTCTGACGCGGTTATGGGTAGATCGGGCAGAGCCTCTATGCTGAGGGTGGCTGTCGTGGGTGCTGGGTCGGTGTCTAGGTCAGGTAACGGCATGCGGCTCAGGGCGTCTGCATGGGTGATCATCTTACCGGGTCGGTGTGTGAGCCGGTAGCTGTAGGCGGCAAGGAATTTGGACCACCTTGTCATTCTAGGAGATAGAATGTTCGGGGTGGCCCTGTTCCCTGCCAGGATTCCCAGCAGCGGCTTGTGGTTGGTGATGATGGTAAACGTGCAGCCGTAGAGGTACTTGTGGAACCTCTTTACTGCGGCGACGATAGCCAGGGCCTCTTTGTCCAGTTGACTGTAATTTCTCTCCAGTTTGGTGAGTGTCCTTGAAAAGAAGGCGATGGGTGCTTCTTTTCCATTGGGGAGTGTGTGGCTGAGGATGGCGCCGACACCGAAAGGTGAGGCGCTGCATGTGATGGCAAGTGGTAGGGTCTTGTTGTATTGGATTAGGATGGCATCCGAGGTGAGCAGGTCCTTGGTTTTGCTGAAGGCGGCTTCCTCACGTTTCCCCCAAGTCCATGTGGCCGTCTTGTCCAAAAGCCTATGCAAAGGCTCCACCACGGTCGCCTTTTGGGGCAGGAAAACATTATAAAAATTAAGCAGTCCTAGAAATGCCTTCAGTTCTGTTTTATTCCGTGGTGTTGGGGCTTCTTTAATGGCTCTGATTTTTTTCGCGGTTGGGTGGATGCCGTGTCGGTATAGGAGGTATCCCAGGAACTTGACCCGCTCTGTGTACAGCTGGCATTTCTCTTTTTTCACCTTTAGCCCAGCGTCTTTGAATTTGGTTAGTACCTCCCTTAGACGACCCTCTAGTTCTTGTTGGTTGGCCGCTGACACTAGTACGTCGTCGAAGTAGGGGACCACCCCCTTAATTCCTTGCAAGAGTCTTTCCATGAGGCTCTGGAAAATTCCCGGAGCCACGCTGACTCCAAACTGGAGTCTGTTACAGTGAAATGCTCCCCGGTGGGTGACTATGGTCTGTGCCTCGGTGGTTTCTGCGTCGACTGGCAACTGTTGATAGGCTTGCGCCAGGTCGAGCTTCGCAAAGACCTTGCCTCCCCCCAGTGAGTGTAGAAGGTGCTGCACCACTGGGATGGGGTAGGCGCTTTGTTGTAAGGCGCAATTTAGGATGGACTTATAGTCCCCACAGACTCTCACTGACCCATCGGGCTTGACTGGGGTGACTATGGGGGTCTCCCACTGGGTGTGATCGATTGGTTGTAGGACCCTTTGTTTGACGAGCTTGTCAATTTGCTCGTTGATTTTGGGCCGGAGTGCAAAAGGTACCCGCCATGGTTTTAGGCGTATTGGGGGAATGCTGGGGTCTAGGCTGAAGGAAATAGGGGGCCCTTGGTACTTGCCTAGGGTGCCGTCGAACAATGCCCAGAAGTCCCGTGCCAGTTGCTCTTCCCAGTCGGCATCTGCAATGTGGTCGACGCCCGTAACCTCGATTCCGAGTGGTGCGAAACACTGTAGTCCCAAAAGGCTGGGGCGGTCTCAGTCCACGATCATCAGGGGAAGCTTTGCTGTGCGGCCCTTGAAGGTCATCTCGAACTGTCCGGTTCCAACTACCGGGATGCGGTTCCCCTGGTAGTCTCTGAGGATTAGTTTCTGGGTTTCCAACCTCCTCTTGTGGATTTCCGGCACCAACTGCCTGATTTCTCGCCAGGCAACCATGGAGAGGTAGGACCTGGAGTCCACCTCCATTTTGCATGGTTCGCCTTTGATGCCCACTTCTACGTATACCTTCCGGGCGTCTGTGGTGGATGAATGGCCGATGAGAACCGTCTGGTGGGTTTCCTCTTTCTGCTGGTTTTCTCCGCTTCGTCGGTTCCATCGCTTGGCGGTCTCTGGCCCTGGGGCAGGGTGCCGTCTCGTCTCCGGATGCTGTGGTCTCGCCGACGGGAGCTGTAGGCTTTTCTCAGTCAGCAGACTCGGGCGATGTGACCTTTTTTATCGCAGTGTCGGCAAATTGCATCGAAAAACCGGCACTCCGATCGAGGGTGGTCACCTCCGCACCCAGCACAAGTGGTCCCCGACTTACGACTTCGCCGATCGCACCGATCTCATCCCGTCTGGAGCCGATATATTTCTTCTTCCTCGTCCGTGGTGTCGGAGGCGGAGTGGAAGTCGCCATGATGGGTGGTGGTCTCCCGGTGGCTTGCTTCTGGGTGAGCCTCGGTCACCCGGCCTGTCTTGGTGGTCGCAGTGCGTTTCCAGGTGTCTGGTCTCCGCATTTGATTCGCCTCGGCTGCGGTGGCTTCAGCGAGGGCGAGCCCGATGTCGCCTTTTGTCATCAGCCGGCTTTATAGGACTGGGTCTCTGAGTCCGAGCACGACACAGTCCCGCAAAGCCTCGTCCATGTCCAAGAACCCGCAGATGCCCCCTAGGCTTCGTAGATCAGCCACAAAGTCGCTGATGCTGTCACCCAATCTCTGGTCCCGCCAGTAGAAGTGCTGCCTGATGAGGGTGGGCACGGCGGGGGCATAGTGGTTTCGGAGCAATGGCTCAAGGTCGGCCCAGTCCATCTCCTTCACGTCCCCGGGTTTTGCGAGAGCTTTTGCCATCTTGAACACTGCGGGCCCGCAGTGTGTTAGGAAGATGGCTCTTTTCTTCTGCCCGGTTGCATCCTTCAAGTTGCTACTTTCAAGGAACATTAGGAATCGGTCTGTGTACGATTCCCTGTCCTCGGTAGCTGGGTTAAAGGGTGCAGGCTGCAGGCGGTGCGATGCTGGCCATCTTGTTGGTCTCGCTTCATCAGGACACGTGCTTGATGGGGTTAGTCTCGGGATCCCATCCTCGTCACCAGTGTCGTGTCCGTCATGGGAAAGGAGACTCGGAACCAGTGACTCAGTTTCAGCTCTTTATTAGGTCCCTAGATCGGCTCGGGGTTTAAAGGGAAAAACAGCAGCTTTTATTATCTGACTGCGGCGGCCACGGCCAATGGCACCACTTTGAATCTCCCGCGATTAGTTTCCACCAATCGCGGGAGATTTATTACGGGCCAATCAGTGCGGCTTGCTCGGCCAATGAGGTCACCGTGCGCTTTGGCCAATCACAGTGCGGCGCTTCCAAGTTTGCTAATGACTGTATAGAACAGAATGTAAGAGAAGTCCTGCAGAATAGTTGTACAGAAGTTTCTGCTTTTTGTGTGTTATATATAACAAAACCTAAATTTGCTGATTTGCTGAACAGAGGTACTCAACAGAGTTATTATGGAAGTCAAGTTACCTCTTTGCCACTGTTCACACACACAGAGAACAACCTAACATCTACCCACTATCCATTCTGGCAAAAACCATGTCATTTGTAGAGACATTGTTCTATTGTGATTATATTTCTTCAGCAACTTTCTTGGAAGATATAGAAACAGTTATATTTTTCATAGAAACAATTAGAAATTTAATATCAAAATTATACAATATATTCTCTTTTGAGCTTGGTATAGAATTTATTTTTTGATAAGAGTGTATACAATTAAATAGTTATTTAAAAACTGAGTTCACATATTCCATAAACTCATGATTTATTTAAAAAATCTTAATAGAATGCCTAGGTTCACACATCATGCTAATTCAAAAACAAAACAGCCACATTATGGGTTATCACATAGCTTAAACCCAGATAACAGTCAGCTTATTATACATGAAAATGCATTTTGCAAAATGATGCTTTTTTAAAAAAAAAATACCAGCATGAATTTCTGTTATGCTGCATTTATTTGCTTCAATATAATATTCATGTTTTGTAAATAATTTCAAAGAGAATAATTGCCACAGTTTTTCTGTATTGCTATTTATTTGTTTTTATTATATTGCCTATGTTCATGGAAGTGAATTTGTTCCAGCTTTTCAGAGAACCAAGAAATAGTATCTGTTTCCTCCCTCTCATCTCCTGAGTCTGCTGGGGTTAACTTGAGAGAGTACAATAGAGTATATTGACTGTGAAGAGCACACTGGGGAAACAAGATAGAGAACTTGGGGGATTTAATAAAACTCTTTTGTCTGTCTCAAAGCTCTGTTAATACATTTGTATGAACAGAACATAATGTTTGCTTCAAAAGCATATGCTGCTAAATGAATCACTCTAGCAGTTTCATCTGGTACTAAAACTGTTACATGTCCTTGCACAAGTATAGAACAAACAATATTAAATGAATTTTGAATCACAGCAAAATGGCAATGATTTCTTCTGGCCTTAGAGGTCCATTTGATAGCAGTGCTTTAGATTAGTTTGATGCATTGAAGCATGCGCATAAGACTTAAAATTGCAGAATGTCACATTGCTCAAAGATAGAAATAATAGTTCTTGCCAGTGTTGTACCTTGTATACCTGGAGCGCACTGAATTTCCTGCTCACAGCAAGTCACAAAATTGCAACCTTGAGCTCTTAGTTAAGTTTCATCTAGCTTTCTTTCATTCTTTCTCACATTGTTACTGTAAGAGTGTTTTGTCTTTTGTTTGCTATATCATATGGAGGAATGAAATGTGTTCTTTAATTGTATTCATTTATCAGATGAGGCTTTTATTTATATCTGTTGCTAATAAATTCATAAACAAAAGCAGTAAGACAATAAATATAATTGTATGATTTATTGTTAAATTTAACCATTTCTTCCTTTTAATACATGACCATTTGAAAAATATAGTAATCCCAAATCAGCTGTATCAAAATACAGCAGCTGCACTCAATAATTTCCATAATTCAGATTTTAAAAGTCTTAGACCTGATCAAGCTGAACCAAGTCTACCCTATCCTGATAGGCCATAGCCTCCCACTGTCTCTTTTGTACTTTCAGAGAATTTTCAAGGGATGTGTTCATGTTTGTAATAGAAAATGGGAATGACCAAGGGAAAGGGGGGAAGAGATACTGTCTAGAAACAATCAGACAAGAGAAGAGGAGTTTTCAATGGCTTAATGGTCAGAGAAGGAAACGGATAAAGAATCCACCTTAATGGATCAAACAGTTAAAAGTAGCGACAGGAAATTTTGTACTTTGAAACTTGCAAGATTCTGTTAATGTGGCCTTGCAATAAAGTAGATTTAGCTCAATTAGTATTTCCTGTGTAGTTTACCCAGAGGGCTGGCAATGTTCAATAAGATGCTACATTTTTCTTGGAACAAATTTTGAGGTGTATCAGAAATAGTGTTTGTAACCAGGGGAGCTTCCTGTGAAGCGTCAGTGCCTATTGAGTAACTAGCAAAGGCTGAATTACACTGTGATAATTTGACAGATAAGTCTTTGATTCAGGTTATTTACTCTGAAGTAGCTTTCATTAGTTTTCGTGGGACTTCTATGAAAACATGCTCAGGACTTTAGTTTTAAATCCACAGAATATTAAGATGGTTTTTTCTTTCAACTGCCCAGTTGAACTGACATTGAAACATAGTTTAAAATCAGTATTTAACATTTAATGGAACGCATAAACTAATTTTGCAGTTTAACTCAACATTTGTAGGAAGATGACTTGTACCCTAATGACTTGTAATTAATTTTTTTTCCTGAAAATCATATTTATGATAGTCTGCAGATTCAGGCCTTTATCTAATGCATAATGTTCATTTTGAGCCTTTAATTGCATTTAAATTAAAAGCAGCTTAGCCGAAAGATGAATTGTGGGAATGCATCAAACCACCCAGCATGTCCTAAAGAAGTGAGCTTCAAAATGCAATTTAGTAGTGATACGCAAAATCATTTGGAGTTCATTAATTTTTATTGCACAGGTAGTTTTACTAAAGTAGGTTATTTTCTTGAAAATTTATGTTTATATTTATGTCAATAGCTGAATGTTGCATTAGCTCTTACATCTATTAGAGTTTATTAATCTGGCCTAATGTGGCTTTAGAGAGAAATAATTTATTCTAAATCTTTGTTCTGATTAGTTTCCTATTGTGAAAGTTAACATGTTTATGTACAAGCATGAGTTGAATCAAAATATTCTCTTAAAAGGAGGATGAACACTTACATTTTGGAACAATTCTTTATTTTTTATATTTTCTGAAGCTTTCAGATATATATCATACCTTTTTTTTAAAACCCAGGTCTTAAATAGCCAGTGAAATATACTGGATACTATGTTAGTTTCTGATGAAGAGACAACATTCTTGCTATTACAATGATAAAAGAGGACAATACTTTTCACTTGTTTGTGATTTCTAGTTTTCATTATATGATTTTTATTGAAGATTTTTATAAAGGAAGGTAAACATTAATGCAAACTAATATAAAGTAAGAAAAATAATGAAAAAAACAGAGAAAACCAAAAGTGCAAGAAAAGAAAAATAGAATAAAAAGAAAAAAGATACAGATAAGCAGTCTCTGATTCTTTCCACAGCAGATGTAAGTACAATTATAAATTTATCTCTAACTCTGTGGTTGCAACACAACTCCCTTTCCACAATCTATCCAGCCTAATCATCAAAACCACAAATTCACCATTACCTGCTTAACACAAAAAACCCATAAGAGATTTTCAGCCAACAATAAACATAGATATTATCTTTTCTCTCATTGAAGAAATCAATTCAGCCATCTCAACAAGTTCCATCATTCTCACCAACCGTTCCTCCATTGTAGGTAGTACTAAACTTCTCCATCTTTGTGCGTACAAGAATCCCCCCCCCCCCACAATAGCCATCATGTACAGAAAGAAATTCTATGATCCCCCTCCAACCTTTTGCCCATCAATCCCCAAACAAACCTCTGGTCTCTATTGTGTGGTACTGAAATTACAATAGGGACACACTATTTTAATAGACAATATGGCCATACGAAAAGCATTTCACCAAAATTATTCTAATTTGTATAAAGAAAGTATCATCTCTCTAGAGAAAATAGATAATTTAAAATTGAAAGAAACAAAATTTATCAAGCACTACAGGGGAACAGACAGAGACAACTTATGAATGGACCTATAACAACAAGAGAAAATTCTGAAGGTATGAAAAAATGCAAACTAGGAGAGGTGGCTAGACAAGATGGATTATCAGGTTCTCATTATAAATGTTTTCAGGATGAACTTTTACAACCTTTACAAAATATGATGAGCTCTATTCTACAGGGAGGAAAAGTGCCAGTGAGATGGAAAGAGGCCAATCTAGCATTAATACCTAAGAGGTAGAATATTTGACTTTAACCATGTTATATGCCGATAACATCATTAAATAATAACTACAAATTGTTCACAACAATTCTAGCTGAAAGTCTGAAAATAATTTTTCAGGACTTTATTCATGAGGATCGATGTAAGTTTCTATCTAAAAGACAGTTAAAGGACAATGTTACATATACGTTAGATATCTTGGAGTATTTGGAATAGCACGATGAAAAACAAGCCACATTGATTTTCTTAGATGCGGAGAAGGCTTTTGACAATTTGAACTAGGCTTTTTGTTCAAGGTTTTGGAAGGTAAGAAGTTTGGAATTAACTTTTAAAAATAGGTAAGATCAATGTATATTTAACAGAAACAACAAACAATTGTTATTGGAGATCTAAAAAACTCTCTGAGATTTAAAAAAGAAAAGATAGGGGTATCCTCTGTCTCCTCTGTTGTTTATATTGGTTCTCGAAATACTAAATATTAAACATAATAATAGGAGTAGATTAAAAAGAAATGTATAAGTTAAAGGCTTTGCAGATGACTTGATTTTAAAATCAATGATCCATTAAAGCAGGGGTCCCTATCCTGGGCCACAGACTTCTACCAGGCCAGGGCCTTTTGTGAGCTGGGCTGTTGATTTAAAAGTTGACCAAAAAATATGGTTTTAACTTTAAAATTTTTAAAGACTGAGTTTGAAATAGAATTGTGTACAAATTAGGAGCTTATAATTGTTAAATTTTGTAAACTTTTACTAAAATTTGAAACAGAAAATGAGTAAATGAGGGAGTTTGAGTTGAAGTGGGCTTGGAGATTTGGGTTGTAATTTACAGTACTGAAATTTGCACTATCTTCAGGATAATTTTTATGAAAGGATCCACCTTTGGTCAATTTCACCAGAGAGGCTTTCTGGAATATATGGGGAAACTTAAAATTTACATTGAAAAGGTGAACAAGAAGGGACATTTTAGCATTTTTGGTGGATGTGTAAAAAAGCTACAAAAGCTACAAAATTGTGGATTCTTATCATATATTGATTCAGAGAATTTTAAAGATTACTTTTTGAGATGTTATAATTCGTGTTGATATGAGAATTATAAATTGCTACCCATTCCTTGTCTGTGGTCAAAGTTGACTGAATAGCATATTCATTTTATTCTCCCCTATCAGAACTTGACCAGAGGTATTGGCTATTTTCTCATTTCATCACTGAAGCAAGCCAAGTATAGTTTAGTCCCTAATTACTCTCAAACTGAGACATTCCAAGAATTCCCAGGATGGTAATATTTTTCTGCCTGGATGAGTCATTATGTTGTTTGGCAGACTGAAACAGCAGACCTTTATTGTTAGAACACTATCCCTCATAGAGTACCACATCGCTTCTTCACTGCTGCTTCACAGTTTTCATCCTATGATGCTGTAGTAAAGAACATTTGCCTTTTTCTTTGCATGTGCCAAAGACAATAGAGATGGATTGTTTGAATACACTGTATTAATGATGTAATTGAGCATTGGCTTTCTCTTTGATTTGCTACTTCCATTAATTTTGAGGGGAGCCTCTGAAATAGTGGGTTGTAAGAGCAGGAATTCATGCAAACACTTCCATGTTCAAGTAATTTGGTATATCCACATGTTCCAAACATGCCTAAAACCTCTGTTTGTTTTCATTTCTCTTTCAATATGCTGCAGATGACTGAAAGATAAAAACAATGAGTTCGATTTTGTTATGGATGGAAAATACCCTCTTTTAGATAGCAGTGCCATTTTGTAGTTAATAAAGATGTTGAGACTTTGGAAAGAGTTCAGAGAAGAGCGACAAAAATGATTTGGGGGGGTGGGGAAACCTGAAGGTTAAAACTTAAGAAGAATGGTTGCAGGAACTGGGTATGCCTAGTCTAGCGCAAAGAATGTCTGCCAGTTGCTAATTTCTCAACCATTTGATTGCTTAAATAGCGTTTATTGGTTAATTTAGAGATGGGTGATTTGTTATACCTATAACTCCTAATTCATCTTTCTGTGATCTCTCCAGCCCCCTCTTAATGTACCTCTGAGATATGATTTCTTGCTGTTATGATGTAGGGCAAACTCAAAATAAGCTCAATTAATTAATCAATATAATCTTTGCACTAAAATATTGCCTGTTCCAATTAAGAATGTTGTATATTCCAACAACACTAGACTTAACAACTGCCTCGATCTCATCTTCTGCAATAGTTTGAATTCAGTTTACAGAATACAAATTAAAGAACCCTTTTCCAACAGTGACCACAACATGATTGACTTTTGTCTCAACATACATCCACACAAAAATCATCACAATGATGGAATCCCCAATTATAACTTCAAAAAAGGCAACTATGATCTTATAAACAACAATCTCTCATCCCTTGATTGGGAATTTCTATTCTCTGGATGCAATACTGTAAAAGACATAACTTGAAGTCAAAAGAGTCATCAAACTATATATACCATTAGCAACTCCCAAAACCAGAAAAAAACAAATTACCCAAAACAATAAGGAAGTTTCAATCCAAAAAGAAATCACTTTGTTGGAAAAACAAATCTGGTCACGTTGCCAACTTCAAAAGCCGATTCAAAAATTTATGTCACCAAATAAAAACTGAATGCACCAATTATCACAAGAAAACCTTCTATGCACCAATTCCTCCTGCGCTTTCTACAATTTTATAAACAACAAACTAAAAGACTAAAAGTCCATCCCACCCCTGAAAGGACCTAATGGCAAAGACTGCAACAACGACACTATTAAAGTCAACCTCTTTAACACATTCTTTGGCTCAGTATTTGTAAACAGCAATGGGTCATGCCCAGTATTTCCTAGTCGAACCACAGACAACTACAATGATCTAATACATATTGATTTTACAGTAGACAATGTTGAAAAAGCACTACACAATCTAAAACCATCTCTTTCTCCCATGAGCTGTTCAGAGCATCCAGAAGTGGGAGGTGCTTCAGTCTCTTCTGGAAAGGCTGGGCTTAAAACTCCAGGACGCTCCTCCTCCTCCATGGGACACCTCCTCAGCGTCCCCCAGTTTTAGCTCAGCCTTCGTGGTAAGAGGTTGTGCACTCCCTGACTGGAATGGTTTCTGATTCAGCTAGTCAAGATTCAGGTTTGCTCTTGGGTTAATTCGGCTTGCAAATTCTCCCCCCCCCCCCATTAATCTGGCGATTTCAAGGCTTGTGGCTCTATTAGGTTATCCCCCCAATCAGTTGAGAGCAGCTCTTTGTGACTGGCGGAGCCTGCCACTTTGCAGGCAATCTGAGACGGCCGCTTCAGGCAATTAGCCTTACTAATTCCCCGATCATCTTATCCTTGCTATCTTGCCGGAACGCTCGCAACCGCGGCTCACTTCTCCTTACAGGATCATTTGTCTGACATTTTAGAAAGTCAGCAGCAGTGGCTCGTTAAACTGCTCAGGCATTTAACATCGGAGATTCTGCCTTCCCGTCATTTTAAATGGCTGGCTTCAAGTTCGCGCCTAAATATTACAGACGCCATTCCCTGCTGGTTTCCCTTCTTGGGGACCGGGGCAAGTACTTTCCCACTCCATTTTCCTGGCATTATTTCTCCCTTAGCCTGCTGGTGTTGAATAAGCAGGCTAGTCCTTAAACAGGATTTTTTTTTCCCCTCTTGCAATTGCTTTTGGATCGTTATATTGGAGCAAAGCCTCAAGTGCCATTTCAAGCAGCGGGACGTTTTTGACAGGAAAAGATCCATCCAGGACCTGTATAGCTGGTTTCCCTTGTTGGGGACCAGGGATCCTGAATATTTCTTGCTTGGAGCGCTTGGGAGGTTTCCCTTGCTGGGGACCCTTAGATACTGTTTCCCATACATACGGGCTTACATATAGATAAAGGCATATGTATATATATGTGTGTGTTTGTATATAGATATATATATATAAACTTACACTCCTGGAGAAGTGCTCTACTTTCAACTACAGGGGTAGGCATCACCCCTAAGTACAAATAATAATAATAATAATAATAATAATAATAATAATAATAATAATAATAATAATAATAATAATAATAATAATATAAAGTTAGAGACACGAGATTCAGTCCTCCACAATGGAAGGTGACAGCGTCTTCTGCTCCAAGACAAATAAGTCTCGAGATAAGTCAGTGGGCCCCAAACAGGCAGTGGACAAGGATGCCCATAGACAGCACGAAGCCTTGGAAAGGCAGTTGCAGAAACGGGCCAGGGAGGCGGACAAGATAGCTATGACACAACAATCAGATCAGGGCCCAAGTACATTGTTGGGGCCCTTGGACTTATCCACCCAGCCCAGACAAGCTATTTCTGGACAGCCTCCCATAGGCGTATCTCCTCCAATGAGCACTGCCCGGCGAATCCCAGAGGCAACCTTCATCCCCTATGGCCGCCAGTTTAAGACAGGAGGAGGGATTACCTGAGACTATTCCCATTGAAATGAGGCAATGGATGGAGATGGCCATACAAAAGGGCATTGCGGCTGGAGTTCAGCAGTCCATCCAGACCACACACTTTTCGGTTACTTTGGAAGCGGGATCCCTGTCTGCTCGATCCTTTGTGCATATGGGACATCATCAAACTCAGGTATTCCCCAATATCCCTGACATACCAGTCCAGGGGCTTCGGGAGGAGGTAGAATTAGATAACCAGGATGTTCCCATAGGATGGGGTCGATCCATCAGATGGACTTGAGGTTGTCAGAGGCTAACCCACTAGAACGAGGAATGTTGGATGACGAAGGCCTCATTCCGGACCAACCTACCTTTTCTGGCCTTTTTCGTCTGTACCTCTTTAAATCTTTACTGTTCAAAGCAAAGAACACCGCTAAACTAAGAACATCAAGCCCTCATCCATTGTGAACAGGGTCTTAGGACGAATCCGAGGATCTAATATTCTCACAACCGGCTAATGATGCAGAAACTATTCCTGTCCCTTGTATGTTTGTTGAATTAGTGCAAAATCAATGGGCATCAGCAGCATCCTACCCAGCCCCAACAGGGTACGATATTATAATTTGGCACCAGAGTTTTCAAATTTTCAAATTTTCTCAAAACGCCGGAGGTGGATGAGCCTATTGTGGCCCTGGCCTCTTCTTCAACCTTTCCCAATGAGGCCGAGGAAGCCCTGAGACCGGAGGAAAAGAGAGTAGAGTTGGCACTCCGTAGGGTGCATGTTTCTGACATCTGGGCCATTAGGGCAGCTACAGCTGCGTTCTTTTTTACATGGTTCTCCCTACGATGGCTCTTCCACTTGAGGGATATATTGCCGGCGTCAAATGTCAGAGCCCACCAGGACATTGCTAAGATTATTGCAGCAGCAGAATTCTCTGCTGACACCACATTTAATGCAGTCAAATTCTCATCTAGAGCCATAGCATCTCACGTATCAGCACGGAGACTGCTATGGCTCAGACACTGGCAGGAGGATACCAAGCATAAATGCAAGCTGGCATCAGCCCCAATATCGGGGGATAAATTATTTGGCAGTGTCTTGGAGCCCCTGCTTATTGAGAATAGAAACAAGAAAAAAGTGCTTCACCCTTTTTCAGAGGTCTGAAAACAGAACGCCCCAGTCGTTTCGAAGGGGTTCCTTTCGGCCCTACTATCAAGGCCCACACGTTCCCAGATCGCAAAGAACATCAGGCTATAGGCCCAGTTTTAGACAGGATAGGTCGGAATCTTCCGACAGAAGTCAGTGGGGAGGCCAAAACAGAAGACACTCCAGAGGTACCAGAGACCGATATTTTCATCGCCCCAAGTGAGTCCTTGACAGCAGCTCCCATTGGAGGGTAGCTAAAATTATTTGCTGATCAATGGGGCAGCTCCACCTCTGATGTGTGGGTCAGGGACTCTGTTAAGTTTGGTTTGGCGCTAGAGTTTCAATCCTCCCCTCCAAACTTTTTCATTAGAAGCCCTAGTCCACGGACCCCATTAAGAGGGTGTTGATGCAGGAGGCTATCAATCATCTTCTGCATATTCGGACCATTAGAGAGGTCCCATCTGAACAATGGAGTCAAGGCTGTTACTCTCTATTGTTTGTGGTCCCAAAGAGTTTGGGGGGCTGGAGGGCAATTCTGGACCTCAAACTTCTGAACAGTTTATCGAAAATTCAAAATGACTACTCTCTAGTCCATTTTGCTCAGCATCAGAGAGAATGATGTCCTCACCTTTATAGATCTGGCAGAGGCTTATCTACATATACCAATTAGACTTGCTCATTACATCTAATACCTTAGATTTTGCTATTGTAATCAGTACTACGAATATATCGCCCTACCATTCAGTCTGGCTTTGGCCCTTAGGTCTTTTACCAAGGTCCTAGCGGCTTTGGCTGCCTCCCTCAGGATCAAATCTATTCGTTTACAATGTTATCTGGATGATATTTTAATTTTGTCATCTTCCAGACATCAAGCAAATTTGGATACCAAGATTACTCTGGAGACTCATCAAGGTCACGGCTTTTCCATAAATTGGGATAAAAGCCATTTGATCCCTTCAACTAGGTTAGTTCATTTAGAGACAGTGATACATACCATGGAGGGCAAGGTTTTTCTCTCTCAGGACAGGTTGAATAGTATCCAGTCTTTGGCCAGAGAGATCAGAGCCTTAAAGAGGGTTTCCCTGGAAGTTCTGTCTCAACTGTTAGGGAAACTGATTTCTTGTATTTCCATTGTGCCTTGGGCTTGGTTCCATTCTAGAGATCTGCAATGGTTCCTGCTACCTTTCCAGTGATCCGGAAGAGCCACTTCCAACGTCCGGATAAAGGTACCGCACAATGGTGATCGATCTATTTGCTTCTCCCCTCAACGCCCAATTGCCCTGGTATATTTCAAGGTACCCGACTCAGGGAGCGGAGGCCATCAACGCTCTGCGATGTTAGTGGCCTCCCGGACTTCTATATGCATTTCCTCTACTCCCTGTAATACCCAGGTTGATCCAGAAGTTATTGGAGGAACAAGCGGAACTGATATTGGTTGCCCCTTACTGGCCCAGGCGAACGTGGTTTGCGGACTTACAGGACCTGTCGAGAGAACAACCTTGGAAAATTCCACCGTCGCAAAGGCCAGTACTTCACCTGGACCCACAATGGCTCAACCTAGCCATATGGAGGTTGAGCGGAACTGTTTAAGGACCCAACAGATTTCAGAGGATGCCATTGCCACCATACTAGCATCCAGATGATCCTCTACAAATCGTATATACAAGGCAACATGGTCCGTTTTCTGTCGCTGGTGCCTGGGGCCTAAGGTTGACCCAACTGCCCCATCAATAGGACAATTATTGGACTTTTTACAGGATGGGTTGACCAAGGGCCTATCTCCAAATACTTTACGCAGACAGGTGGCGGCCTTAGCCTTGGTGATATCCTGGGGTGACCTTTGTTCCATAGCGCACCATCCACAGGTCCGCAGCTTTCTTAAGGGGAGCTCAACAAGGTGTTAACCGCACTTACAACTGGCCTGTTCGAGCCTTTAATAACCGCTAGTCTCAAATTCCTGACATATAAGGTGGTCTTCTTAATTGCAATCACATCAGCAAGGAGGATTTCCGAGTTGGCAGCATTGTTGATGAGAAAGGACTTGTGCGTGTTTCATGCAGACAGAGTGGTTCTCAGATTGGATCCATCATTCATCCCTAAAGTAAATTCAGCCTTCCACAGAGCACAGGAGTTGGTGCTTCCAAATTTTTGTCCGAAAGCATCTCATAGACTGGAGCATCAATGACATTCGAAGGGTGTTAAGCATCTATCTAGACCACACGGCAGCATTTCGAAAATCTGAGGCTCTATTCCTATCCTTCAACCCATCCACTTTAGGACACAAGGTGTCGTCGACGACCATTGGGAGATGGTTGAGAGCCACCATAGCTAAAAGTTATGAATGCCAGTCCATCTCAGTTCCTAAGAGCATTACAGCCCACTCAACAAGGAGTGCGGCAACATCAGCAGCATGGGCCACTCAGGCTTCCATAGACTAATCTCCAGAGCAGCAACTTGGGCTTCACCATCGCACTTTGTCAGAAATTATAAAATTGATGTCTATGCCTCAGCGGATGCTTCATTTGGCAGAAGAGTCCTGCAGAGAGTCCATAGAGTTTAGGAATGGATTTTGATCCAGACAGAGTCCCTCCCTTAGGACAGGCCAAGCTTTGGCATGTCCCACTTCTGGATGGTCTGAACAGCTCATGGGAGAAAGGGCGTTGGTACTTACCTGATCCACCCATTCTCTGTGAGCTGTGAACAGCATCCAGCCTCACCCATTTCTTTCCATCTGGTGGGGTTCTGTTCCAGTCAGGGATCTAGATTAGGTGATTAGTCCTGGACTTTGGCACTCAATCTTTGCAAAACTGGGGGATGCTGAGGAGGTATCCCGTGGAGGAGGAGGAGCGTCCCGGAGTTTTAAGCCCAGCCTTTCCAGAAGAGACTGAAGCACCTCCCACTTCTGGACGCTCTTCATAGCTCACAGAAATGGGCATATCAGGTAAGTACCAACACCCTCTCTATTGGACCGGATGAAATATGTGCCTACTTCTTAAAAAAGCTATCCACTGCCATAGCTGAACCTCTAAGCATGATCTTTGAAAAATTTTTCAGGACCAGCTCCTTGCCAAACTATGGTCACAAGCAATGGTCATTCCCATCTTCAAAAAGGGAGACCATAGCCTCGTTGAAAATTACAGACCAATCTCCTTATGCTGCGTCAACTGTAAAGTCATGGAATCAATTATTAACCAATCCATCATCCTTCACTTAGAAACAAACAACCTACTCTCTAATAAACAATTTGGTTTCAGAAAAAAAACTATCCTGCAATCTGCAACTCTTACACTGCAAAAACATATGGACTATACAACTCGATCAGGGCAAAACAATAGACGCAATCTACATAGACTTCTGTAAAGCCTTTGATTCAGCGGTACATGATAAACTACTTCTAAAACTAAAATCTTATGGTATCTCTGGACACCTGCATAACTAGATAGAAGCATTCCTGTCAAACAGACAACAAATCCTGTCAAATTCTGTACCTGTCAACAGTGGTGTCCCCCAAGGCAGTGTTCTTGGACCAAATCTTTTCACACTCTACATAAATGACCTCTGTGATCATATTAAGAGCAACTTTGTTGATGATGGAAAGCTATTCAACACCACAGACAATACTGCTACCCTTCAAAAAGACCTTGACTATGTATCAGAATGGTCAAACAAATGGCAACTTCAAATCTCAACAAATAAATGCTCTGTCCTACATATTGGCAAAAAAAATCAGAAAATAAAATACAGGCTGAATAGTCAAGACCTTGTTGATGATCAAAGCTCTGTCAAGGATCTTGGAGTACTCATCTCAAATGACCTAAGTGCTAGAGCCCACTGTAACTACATAGCCAAAAAGGCATTAAGAGTTGTTAACCTAATCTTATATAACTTTTTCTCTGGTAATATTACACTAATAACTAGAGCTACAAAACATTTGCTAGACCAATACAGCTCATCAATCTGGAATGCACATTACGTAACTGATATTAACACAGTTGAGAAAGTCCAGAAATATTTCAAAAAAGAGTTCTCCACTCCTCTACTCATTGCAGAATACCTTATGCCACCAGACTTGAAATTCTAGACCTAGAAAACCTAGAACTACGCCTTCCGATCTAAGTATCTAAGTATATAAAATCAAACATTGCAGTGTCCTACCTGTCAATGAATACTTCAGCTTCAACCATAACAACACTAGAGCAAACAATAGATAAAAACTCAAGGTAAACCGCACCAAACTTGATTGCAGGAAATATGACTTCAGTAACAGAGTGGTCAATGTCTGGAATACTCTACCTGACTCTGTGGTTTCTTCCCCAAACCCTAAAAACTTTAACCTTAGACTGTCTACTATTGACCTCACCCTTTTCCTAAGAGGTCTGTAGGGGGCGTGCATAAGCGCACCAACATGCCTATCGTCCCTGTCCTATTGTTTCTTTTATTTTTTTTCTTATATGTATCCATGTATTCATAACTATGTTTTACTTATACCTATTATCTTGTAAGCAATTGACAAATAAAAATAAATAAATAAAAAATAAATACATGCCCAACCAATGATGTGGCATTTTCCATAATTGATTTGCAGTTGGAAATATATTTATATCTATTCTGCAATGATGTTTTCATGCTTAATTTGATTTTAATTATTCTGTGACAACTATTTTTGTATATTTCGTGCTTCGTTTTGGGGTGGAGAAAGGAAGATATTTGGAAATGATTGTTCTTGCTGCATTTCCAAGCAAGAACTGAAAATTCCTGCCTATCTCACCATCACTGTTAGGGTTTGCAGGGTGTTTTGAGTACATTTGTGAAGGTTCTGGTTCAAATTGATCGATCCAGTAAATGATTTACCATAATGTGGCTGTTACGTAATACTCGGCTCTTAATTTTCACATTTGTTACCAAAGTTACCATGTATAAATGGTAATTTTTCCATGTATAAATATAACTACAGTGTTTTCTTAAATCTCTTATCTAAGGTAGAATAGCTCTTTGCATCTCATTGTTCCAGGGAGATGAGACAAAAGAGGTGTATTAGGAAACAAAGCCCGGATTCCCAAAGTATAATTTAGAACAAAGGAGAAATGTGTATTGTTTATATTTTAATGTAATATTATCTGATTCACACTTTTTCAACATACATGCAAAGGAGAACATAGTTGTGTGAAAACAAGAGACTGAGCAGAGTCAAACTTGACAAATTTCCCCATGCTACTCATTATTGCCTTATAATGTGAAGCTGTTATGATTGTATATTTTAGTTGCATTGTTTTTGTCTGATATTATTACATTTTATTTGAATCTGTAAGCTACCCTGAGAATTCCTACTGTGCCATTAAAGGCATAGAATTGAAAACAAACAACAGACAAATAATGCTAACTAATGGAATAGCAAGAGGATGAATGGAAAAATAGAAGGAGAAGCTTAATTCTCATAATAATTTTTGTTTCTAAGTTGTTTTTCAAAGATTTTCCCCCCATCAGCTGGGTTCCAAGTTCAGAAATAGTGTGAATACTCTTTAAGGGCAGAGTATTATAGGCAGTGCCTTCTCTTTTGTAAACATCTCCAAAATCTTCTGTCATCTTAGGAGACCCTTCTATCAGTCTCTCTGCTAAATAAAGTAAATTGGTTTTCTGTGAAGGAGTGGACCGTCTCAGTTTGCACTTCTCACTTACCACCTCACCCCTAGGAATGCTTCTGCCTTTCAACTTGTACTTTTTCTAACACCTTCTTCTCCTAGGCATTTTAATTTTAAATATTTTTGACATTTTCCACGTTTTCTATCCATCATGCTTTACTATAGCCTGTACTATAGAGTATTAATTGCAATTTACTGTCTTTATTGTTTTACTCAGTTTGAGGAGAAATTAATATTTTAGCAACATTTAGTGCCTTTAGCATTTCATACAGATGATATTGGAAATAGGTACATAGAAAAGGATTACCTGGATCCCTTTCAAACAGGATTCATACCTGGGTACATAATGGATATGGCTGTGGATATGGATATGGATTGGTTGTGCTTTGGAATGAGTGGAATAGTGGATCCATCCTTGGTTTAATTGACATCTTGGCAATACCATTGAACATGATATTCTTCTGCATGGTCTTAGAGCAGGGATGTTTAAAACCCAGTCTATAGCCTGGTGCCAGGCCACAGCCCATTGGGAACTGGGCCGCATAAGCAGCAGGCAAGCACGTGAGTGCACTAAGCTGTAATTGCACAATCAGTATATGCACACACAAACATCTTATCTTCCCTATACACAACCACCACTGGTGATCCTCAAAGTTGGAAAGTTGACTGCTATCTTAGAGGACTGGGGATGAATGGCACCATATTATGCTGGTTTACTCTTTTCTCCAATGTCTATTGAGGAGGAAATATCCCACCCTTGGCCATAGAATAGTATGTTGCAGTAATCAGTGCTGTCTCTTCTTCTGTTTAAGGTTGTCTGGCTGAAGTCTTCTGTTGCAATGGGGTGAGATATTATGAGTCTGCTGATGATATTCAGTTGTACATCTCCATTCCTGGTGAGTTAAGCAGTACCAGGGACATCTTATCATTGTGTCTGGAAGCTGTGAGGGTCTGGACGGGGAATAACCGACTTCAATTAAACCCTGACAAGCTCAGTGACGTTGGATTTTGGGACACTACAGTCCTGGGATTATACTATATTTGGTGCTGGATGGGGTTGCATTGTGCCAAACCTTCTGTGCAATCTGGAGTCCACTTAGACTCACAACTCCTGCTTGATGAACAGGTGGAAGTCATGGCTAGGAGGGTCTTTGCACAACTTTGTATTGTATACCAATTGTGTCTACTCTTTAGAGCCCTATTCACAATCATTCATGCCCTGGTCTCAGTTGAACTATGCCTTGAAGAATATCTAGAAACTTCAGCTGGTGCAAAAAATGATGGCATGATCAGTTTAAAGGGGAAATGAGTCTACAAGATGGCTACCTGGCTTTCTTTCTCATTTCTTTCAACAGTTCGTTTGCAGCTTTCTGCCCCAGAGTCTGGGATAAGGCTTGTATAATGGACAAATCATGGGGGAATCTTTCAGAAGGAGACCCTTCACTTCCTAAAGAGAGAGCAAGCAGCCTGCAGTTCTGACCTGCAGTTGTGCATGTTTCTGGTAGAACACATAAAATAACTCTGGTTTGCAAGCAGAATTGCTTATCAGTCTTTGTCCAGGTCCAGTTTCAGGTGCTGGGTGAGAATCTTTCAAAGCATTCATGGCATGGGTTACTTTGAGGGATTGCCTCTCCCTGATTTCATCTGCCCATCTCACCAGATCCAGCAGAGAGGTCATGTTCTAGGTTCCATCAGCTAGGCCCTAGGTGGCGGACATTTTCTGCTGTGGTCCCCTCATTCTGGAATCTTCTCCCCACCTTTGAGGTACAGTGGACCTCATTACATCTGAACTTCCAAAGATCCCTTAAAATCCAGTAATGCCAGCAATCCTGGGAACTCTATGGATGGGTTAACTTGTGAAGTGGCTTCGTTATGATTAGCATATTATATAATTATGTCCTTATTTTGTTCTCTTTCTTTTAATAATTGTTAATGCTTTTATAATTACTGGTAATAATGATAAGTAGTTTTACGAACTTACTTATTGTTTTAGTTTTGTTGGTGGCCACCTAGTCATTTTTGGTTAGATGGGTGGCTATATAAATTAGATAAGTATAAATAAATATCAGAAAATGGAAAAAAAAAAAGGCTGATAATGAATCAGCTACCAAAGGAGAAAAAAGTAAAAGTAAAAGTAGGTAAGAGTAATTGGGAGAACTGGTTTTTCATCTTCTAATTTTCACCTATAAATCACCAATTTCATCTTAATATCTAGATAAATTCATCCTGAGGATCTTATATTTTCTTGTATAATTTGTTATTTTATAGGGTTTTTTTGGTGGGGGGAGAGAAAAACTGTGTGTGCTTACCTGGCAAGTATTTATATTGATACTGGGTTTTGTACTAATACTATGAATTTCTGAAAATGTTGTAAAGAGGACATAGATTACTAAATATTTTAATAATATAAAATAATGTTATGTATGAACACAGACAAAAACAAAAGAGGAATCTATCATTCAGAAATAAATAAAGAGAGGAGAAGGGGAAAGGGAAAGGGAAAACTTAAAGTTATATTCCTAGAGGCCAAAGTGAAAGTGGTGCTGTTTTGTTCTAAGAAGGCAGATAAATATTCTACCATTGGCTTTGAGTTATTCATTATCAATAATCAGAGCAGCTGTCATTAGAGAAAATATAGATTTGTCTGTTCTTGTCTGAAGGCACCTAATGAATCTCATAGTTGGGAAATTATGTGAACCTCAGGTGGTTAAATCAAAATTTAATGTTCTTTAGCCAATGTTGATCAGTGTTTGTAATGTGCGTAACATACTCATTGAAAAACTGTGTAAATTATAACATGATAAAAATAATGTGTAGATTGAGCTTCATGCTAAAGTTTTTTTTAAAAGTGACCTTTGTTTAATTGTGATGCTTCTTCTAATCACCGATGAAACTCTTAGAATAAGGTGCTGTAGTTCCCCTGAGGAAATCTTCTGGACAAAGAAGATAGAAAAGCAAACCAATTTGCATAAGACTCGCTAAATGATTTTCCCATATTAGAAACAAAGCGCATGAGGTTAGTTTAGACAGTTTGTCAATAGCATGATTTCTACCTTAAATAAAGATCCTGTGTAAACTTTGGAAGATCCCGTTTAACCAAGATCTGAAATTACAGAATCCTTCTAGGATTTACTTTTTTTCCTTATCCATGAACAAAGATTAGCAATTAAAATGCTTGGAAGAAAGTAAATGAATGTGTGTGAGCATATGTGTATGAGAGAGAAAAAGAGAGAGAGAAAAGACTGGTCCCTGCAGGTCACGGTTGAACTGCACTGGAGGTGGAATGTGGGATACAGCCTGCTCACTCAACTGTATTTGACTAGTGCCGTCAACCCCTCAGCTTTCACAAGCATTGAAGGTGTCAAAAATCTTTCACAGAAAGTATACATTTTAACCAGCCTTTTTCTGGTTCGCATTTATTTATTGCTTTAAAAACCCACATAAAGTTGAAGCATAAAAATATTTAAAGTGGTGTGGTCATCATGTCTCAGATTAACTAGCATAAACCAAGGCAGTGAAATCTTGCTTTTGAGCATGTATGTCAAAAGAAGAACAGTGGGGAATGCCTAATCAAGTAACTAAATAAGTATGCCAGATCTGATTCCTGAATTTAATATTAATAACTCTAATTAATAACTTTAAGTTTTAAAAGATTTGGAATAGCTTTAATATTGATAATATGGATTTTTTTCTCAATAAACTATCATCTTAAGCATGTTCTCACTTAAATACTGCATCAGTTTTTCTTTTGAAAATTGCCTATATTTTATTTGTTAAGAATACAGATATCCATTTGACCATGGGAATTTGTAGGTTTTGCTAGGTGTAGAGCAGAAAGTGGTGCTATCCTGTAAATTCTACAGCTGGTATCATAATTTAAATTACCATCTCATATAATAACACAATATAAGATGCAAATACGGTTATAAGATGCAAATACGGTTTCATGAATTAAGGCTATTGCTTTTTAGTTTCCACAAAGCGTTTTTAGAACAAAATCTCTAATCCCAACATATTATTTGCAATAGCAGCCAGCTAAATATCTCAGCATACTCAAAGGAATAACTGATTATAATATTCATCACTTGTTGGGCCCCCACCTGATAATTACAAGTATATTACTGATGAATATACACTAGATTTCATTAGTAATAACTGTTGCTTTACATGGAATATTGGTCATGATATTTATGGACTCTGAAAGAGTTGACCTATTTATAAAGCTGTCACTTACATTTGGCAACATGTCTCTTCGTCATAGCATATCACATCAAACTTACATTCAAATCATCTGATCTTTTGAAGAATCTAGTTTGGGAAATAAGTGAATTGCCAAGAAAGGAAATAGAAAAGTTAGTTGTTATACTTACTATCTGTTAAAGTATTTTTATCTTTCCTATCAATCTTCAGGGCTCTTAAAGTAGTTTAAAAGTTATGCAACTTGTTCTCAGGCTTATTTTTGAAATGGGTTTAAAATGCTGCAAGTAGACTGTGGCTACTTGCAGCAATATCCACAATTGAAGGACAGCATACATTTTGAAGCCACCATACTAGTTAACACTAGGCTTCAAGGCTGATTTTTTTTTTAAAAAAGTTACTCGCTACAAAGCTGTATATAGCATAGCCTCAGGGAATATGAAGTACCACCATTTCCTTCATTGCCAAAATTGAAATATCTCTGCCTATCCAAGCCCACTATCAAGACAAACTACTGGGAACCCCACCATCACTTCACAAGAAGAGCATAAGGTAAATGGCCAGCCTTTTCCCTTGTAGTTCAATGCTTTTTGAATGTGCTTCCCTGAAAGGTTGTATTTCTGAGCATTCCTTGCTCAACTTTGTTCCACCAGCTCTATAGGTCCAATTAATTGGGTGGGCATCCAATTAGGACAGGATTGATCTATTTAAAGTTTTGTTTTTATATTGTAGGTATATTTTTCTGCATATTATTATCTGTTTATTTACATTTATTTATATAAGAATTCCTAAAATCTTTCTTTTCTGAATAGTTGCAGTTAGTCAACAGGTCAGTAGCATGTATGTCAGATGTGCAAAATCTGTAGCTCTAGTTTACATATCTCCATCCTTAAGGTCATAAACTCTAAGTGTTGCTGCTGGATTGTCCCATCCCATCCCAGGCTATCTTTTAAATTGCAGCTGCCTTTTCCCCACACACACCTTGTTTCCCTTTAAGGCCAAGGTGGTGTTTGTACACACACACACACACACACACACACAAATAAAATAAAGATTTGAAGTTTGATTTTGATTTTTAAATGTGTGTGTGTGTGTGTGTGTGTGTATGTAAATATATATATATATATATAAATAAAACAAATATTTAAATAAATAAATATATATATATATATCTAACACACACACACACACATACCATAAATGTACTTTATTATTATGGCTGAGGATGATTAAAGCCTTGTAAACATCCAGCTGTGTAAGTTGAAATAATGCCATAGATATCAATTAATTTTTTAATATAGATCATAGTATCAGATTTCAATCCTTTACTTTTGCAAACTCTTGGAATTGCTTCCTAAAATTTATATTTAAAATAAACAATAACTGTGTGTATATATACTGTATGTGTGCAAATGTGAACATTATTAATGAGACATTGAAAACTGCACATATTGAGGAACAGATTCTGTAGTAGTAGTAGTAGTAGCTGGCAGAAATGTTAAGTGCTTTTCACAGTCAACATTCAAAGAGATTATCAGATGGCATATTTCACCCTGTTGTTACTTTAAATGAAGTGACCATGAAATCAACAAATCTGCTGTCAGGTGCCTGTCAGTAAGACAGTTCTTCCTGTCACACAATGCCTCGCATAACAGGTAATGTGTTTTTAAGAATCAGTCCTTTGTCACCTCATCAAGTCCTTGTTAAAAGATGAAATAAGACGGATGGTGTTGTCTCCCATGGAGCTGCCGGAAATTCAGTAGAAAGCAATACATTCCACAGGAATAAATACCAAAAAGAAGGAACTCAGGTGCCTGTGGAGGAAAATTGCTTACTGTATTCTACACTCTATTGCCTTCATCCCATGTCTTGGAAATAACTGCTCATTTTTTTCTTGCTCATTTTACTTCAAGCATTAAATTAATTGGGTCAAGTTTAAATTCTCTGATAAAGACAGGAGGAATTAAGCCTAAGTCATCAAACAAATGAGAACAAAGAGTGCATTATTGCACCAGTACCTGAACTTTCACTCAAGCCACTTGAAACATGCTTCAGTTCCTAATGGAAGTGCCAGCCATAATTAGAAGATTTTACTCATCTCAGTTTTGTTGAGACTATCTGAAATGCTGAATAAAGATCTCTTTTATTGATTGATTGGTTCATTCATTCATTCATTCACCTATTAAAATTCTTGTACAGAAAAATTATTGCACAATCTACTTTTCAATATTATTGTAGCTTTTATGATGGTGGTTCACCTCATTGCTATTGATTCAATAATTTTTGTTCAGTCTGAAATGCATATTTTCCCTCTTAACTGTTTAACTGAGATTTTCTACATGATTGCTTCAGTCTACTTCTTTTTCCATTGAGCAGTTGTTTTCCATCTTCTCCAATCAAATGATTTCTAGTTGGGAATTCTGAAATGGGCCAAGTTAATAAAATAGCTGTTATGTGCAGGGTTCTCCAGACTTTTTCACAGTTGTAATTAGTTTATGTATTCTTAATAAACTCATACTATTCATGACGTTAACATGCAAATAATACACATAACATCAACATGCAAATAATGCAAATTGAATAATTCATAATTATATAATCAAATAATTGCACCATGATATCATAACATACAGTATGCAATGTCACTTATCCCCTTCCTTGCAGATTCTCAGGAAGACCCTACAATTGAAAGACAGACTTCTCAAAATTGTTAGGTTTACTTTATTTCAAAGTCTATTAATTCAATTTGAGAATTTAAAGGCAAAGTCAATTCCAATGTACTCAGAAGTGAGTTTTACTTGCACTGGGTTCATTTGGAATTATACCATTGTGAGTACAGGAATGCACTTTTTGCAGTTTACCTTTTACTCTTAAAAATGGTCAGAAAGATTGGCCAAGCCAAGGGATGGAATCAAATGAAAAATTAGAATCCATATGTGGGCACAAAATGGCAAAGTTTGACTTCCTTGAATGCGGCTGAACCTTATCTAGGTTTCATCCAGATGCAAACCATCAGTCTGAGAAGATTCCTTTATATAGAGATTCCTGTATATGCTTGAGCAATAAAAGAGCTAGTTGAATTCTTTATGTGTGGATCTAGAAGCAATAAGTGTGGAACAATGTTGACATTTTGTCACCCTTATCACCACAAGACAATCTCTCTTAATCATGTCCAGTCAGACTTGCTTTGAGTCTTTTTCCAACATTCCCAAATGTGCTTTTTCAGGAGGCAACTGGACTTTCTTGTTTTTTCTTTGAAGACATTTTATTTCTCATCCAAGAAGCTTCTTCAGCTCTGACAGAATAGTTGGGAATAGAAGGATTTATATTCCTTGCAGACAGCTGGTCATTTGCATCCTTTCAGAGGGTCGCTGAAGCACTTGAAGGTTTATCTATGTCCTCCAGGTCACCTGAGTAGTGCTCCTGGTTCCTGCAATTTTCTTTTCTTTTGGAAATTCATTCCAACTCCCACACCATTCAAAGGGTGTTCATCCCAAATTGCATAACTAAAAAGTCTGTAGAGATTCTCAGTCATCCAGGTCATGGTTGTCCCATGGTTGTTTTGGGACATCCAGGTCATGGTTGTCCCATGGTTGTTTTGGGACATGACCTGGATGGCTAAGAATCTCTGCATACTTTTACCAACAAAGTTTCAGTTTCTGTTCTAGCATTCCATCTCCCCAAGCTTAGAGATGTACCCCAGAATCAGCACACAGCAAGTGGCCACATAGAAACAGTGCAATTCAAGGCCTTAGCCTCAGTAATCCACCCATTCCAGGAAGCAACTGAGTCCTCAGCTGAACCATCCACCAGATTTTCAGGGAAATTTCCAAGCTTTCTTAATAACTCCACCATTTTTCAGTTGGAAGGGACCTTGAAGGTCATCTAGTCCAACCCCCCACCCAAGCAGGAGACCTTACACCATTTCTAACAAATGGCAGTCCAATCTCTTCTTGAAAGTCCAAAGTGATGAAGCTCCCACAACTTGTGAAGGCAAGCTGTTCCGCTGGTTGATTGTTCTCATTGCCAGAAAATTTATCCTTATTTCTAGGTTGAATGTCTCCTTGTTCAGTTTCCATCCATTATCCCTTGTCTGGCTTTCAGGCACTTTGGAAAATAGTTTGACCCCCTCTGTGGCAGCCACCCAAATATTGGAACATTACTATCATGTCTCCCCTGGTCCTTCTCTTCACTAGATTAGCCATGCCCAGTTCCTTTAACCGTTCTTCATATGTTTTAGTCTTCAGTCCCCTAATCATCCTGGTTGCTCTTCTCTGCACTTTTGCTAGAGTCCTAATCCATCACTTCCCTGGGTTCTACTTGGGTACATAATTCATACTTCAATATGTTGTCATTTTGTCATGTGTTTAGAGTGGAAATCAAAATATATTAGAAATGAAAGGTGAAATATTGTATCCTTTCCCCTATTTACGTTTAGCCATGCTAACTCCAGAATAACTGTTAGCTATCAGTAAAAATCTGTCTCTGAAATCAATGTTAAATAATTGATTTACATATTTATCTTTTATTTCTTGCTGATTTTATACATTTTATTCTTTTTTTTCTTTTTTAACATTTGTAAGTGTTGCCATAACAAGCTTCAGAATAAGATCTAGCTATCTCATTATCCTTTGGATCATAATTTTAGAGCTATTTCCTTATCAGAGTCCTCAGTGCCTGCAACAATGGCAGGGCTTCTACTGTACTTGAAAACTTCTTTAAAATTCAGGGAGATATTCAGAGATATATTTCCCTTGGAAGGAGGCCATGTTAAACCATATAGCACAAAATAATACCAGGGATTGACCACAGGGAAGGTTCAATGACATTTTGTATTATGTCATAAATGCTTTATAACATTTACCAAAATTCAATTCAACAAGTATATGAGTCTCAGATTTGAGATGCCTTGGTTCAAAATTGTTGCCCTACACCATTCCGCCCAGGTTACAGGAATCAGAGTTTTAGTAATACACAGATTTATTTAGGGTACTGCTTTAAATATCTTTTTTTTACTTTCTTGATAATATACTTCTAATATCAGATATCTAGGTTCCCTTGTGTTCTTCCACTGTATGACTGAGCCAGTCTGTTCTGTTGAGAACAAGTTATTCAGAAAACGGTGATCATAACATCAAGAAAGAATAGCACCATGATGACATTTGGCATGCTGCTGAACTGCTGTTCTAAAGTTTCAAACACTTTTGACTTGAGAAAATTGCAGCAAATCCTATTTGTCTGCTTCCCACTTTTAGCCAAACTTGTTGAAGCCAACCAATGGAAATGGGAGCTCAGCTGCTCTGATTTTTTTAAAAATTCTGAGTATTTCAGTAGAAGGAAATGAACAAATGAATAGGTGATTCTGAGTAAAGATGAAACTATATTTACATTCAAAAACATGTGAAGGGATCCTAGAAGCTTTCTTAAAATTAGAAGCTGAGAAGTTTGAATAAAACTGATATGATTGATTCCTAATCCTTTTTCTACTACCTATTTACTCATTATTTTCCCAAACTGTGTTTATTTTGCACTAAGCTTTTTAAAACAGTACAGAGAAAATTGTTCACAGTATTAGATTACATTGCTACTGGGTGACTTAGAAGACTTAGAAGACTTCTTAGAAGAACTTTATTGTCACTTGAATGCACACTAATTGGCATACATTAAAATGAAATGTTGTTGCATACAGCTCTCAAAAGGATACCACCTCCAATATACACTATATAAATATGACTAAATAAATAAATATGCATACATCTACATATATTGTATGACCCAGAGAAACAACATTAGTCTAGTTCAGATGTATATATGTACATGGTGAGAAAAATGAATCTTGCAAATTTACCGGACTGATGGCATAGAGAACAAAGCTGTTAAAGGATCTGGTAGTCCTGCCAGAAATACTTCGAAACCTCCTCCCAGAGGGGACCAACAGAAACAGATCATAAAGTGGGTGTGTGGGGTCTCAAACAATGCTTTGAGCTCTAAGCACATAGCACTTATAAGCAGTATCCTGAATAACAGGAAGTGAGCTTCCTATAATCTTCTCAGCTGTCCTTACCACTCTCTGTAGGGACTTTCTATCTGAGAAACTGCTGCACAATGTTACTACATTGAGAATTCAAATGGCAGAAAGGTGTTTTACAGCATACATAGACACATACACACTGCAGCAATAGACACTCTTTTACCAAGTTTTCTTTGAGCATCTTGCCTGCAAATCTGAAGAACTCCAGAGCAATTCCATCATTTTTCTTTTAAAGAGTTTTTGTAGGAAAAAGTTTATGTTTACATAAAATATGAGAATTTTATGTGAAACTTTGTTGTGAACTTGAATAGTGTCAAAATTCCCATGGACATAAAGTTTTACCTCAAAGATTGCCCTTTATATTGATTGTTGATGGCATATCTAGTATAGGTGTCTTTTGGTCTGCACATGTAACTGTTCTGCTCCCTTCTAGTATCCCTCCAGTTCAGTCCATGGTGCTGCTAGGTGACTTATAAATGCAGTGACTTATTATAACGGATAGTTCTTGATTTCAGAAAGTTATGCTTTAGAGTTAATTCAATTTTAATTATTTACTTTCTTAGTTTTAGTCTTGAGTATTCCTTTGTAAAGCCGTTGTAAACAATTATGAACCTCTTTCAGATTTGTTCCTTGTCAGGCTTGTCCTTTATTGATTCCAAGAAAATATGGTTGCTATATCTGTAGAACTCTGCATGGTTTGGGATTTGGTTTCTTGTAGGACTATTTCTCCCCAGTTGTATCTCCCTGTCCTGTGAGATCCAATAGGAGAAACATGCTCCGGGTACTGTCTGCTAGGAAGTGCCTTCTAGTAGGTCTCCTTGTGAGGAAAGCCTTTTCTGTTGTGCTGTCCCCCCTCTGGAACATCATTCCTTCAGATAGCAGACTTGCTACAACTCTACTGACTTCTTTGTTGAGTTTGGGGCCCACGTTATGTGGTAGAGCCCATATCTTAGCTTTGTTCGTGTTATTAATTAGTTTTATCTTGGCTCCTATATTAGTTGTTTATTTTTTATAATTTTTTATTTATTTATTTCTATTAGCCACCTAGAGTCATACATTTGAGGTGGGTGACCATATAAATTGAATAAATGAATGAAATTTAATTTTTATGCTTTTGAATAATAACACAAATGTAATGAAAAGTAATGTTCTCAATTTTGACTGAAATGCCCCCTACAATTACCTGATGACTTTTCAGCTAAATTTATAAAGAAACTCTAAAACATTGCATTTGTGCAGCCCTACTTTATAGCACAATCCTGAAATGCTCACTTCTGCAGAATAGTGCCATGCAAGTGCCCAAAAAGGAGCCTTGAAGCTCCCTCTCTACTATTCATAAATCATTGTGGCTTCAGTTCTCTAGGCAGCTAATACTTTCTAAAAATAACTTCATGATGTGCTGGCTCCCGTGCAACGTTTAACTATGCTTCTCTCTTCAAACCTATCTGAACTATAACCTCTGTGACTCTGCTGCCTGGAGTCTATTACACAACAATACATTTTCTCTACTAGTGTCTATCTTCTTGTATAAAGTTCATACAGTTTATTCTGCTCAGTATTTTTAATCCTATCCCACGCGCTGTACAGAAGTTGGATAATTTTGTTTGGTCTGCATTTTAAATGAATTAATATTATGTAATCTTAACATTATGTCATCTACTAGCTATGAGTCCAATTATTTTCAAATTCTGGACACCTACAGTTTTTGGCATGCATTTCTTGGTTCAAAGATTGAACACCAAATGTTTAGTTCAGTGAAAGAAATATAAAATGAATTTGCTAGGGAAGTTCATACATTAATATTAATAGTTTTCATATTCTTTCCTTTTTAAAGGACAGAACATTGTAAATATTCATTGAAGCAACAAGTAAAGTAGGAATTGACTGGAAGGGCCTTTCAGCTATTTACCTTATTCCCCCCTCCACCTTATTTTTGTGTCCCTTCAAGGAAGTATTGACTCCTGCTGGTTGTCTAATTTAGTCCTGCAGTTTCCTTGGCAAGATTTCAGAAGTGGTTTGCCCTTGTCCAGGTCCTAGGACCGAGAAAGAGTGACTCCAAGAAATACCTTACCTGGCTTTCATAGCTGAGAAAGTACTAGAACTCATAGTTTTAACCACTATGCCTGACTAGCTCTGATATTATTTACCCTATCCCTAAACACACTTAAAATTGCCCTCCTTCAAAATACTTTATCATTTGCTGTTCAATTGAGAAATTGTCTTCACCCTTCATTCAAGTGATAATGAATACATGTCGAACTTCATTCCTTCTACAAAGAACTGTAGTGCTGAATCCTGATTGAATACTCCCACTCTATATTCATAATTAAAACATCACTTAGATTGAGAATAATTAAGACAACTGTATATTTGATTTTAAATCAGTTTTGAGCATTGTGCCTTGTCAAAGTACTAGAATGGCTTCTGCTGCTTCCCAATTTAGCATTAAGAGGCAGACAGTGACTGTGGGCACCTGAGTGGGAAGGTTTGACAATTTGATAAATTAGGAATGACACTTGCCAAAATGGCTGTCCTTCCCTCAGTCTGCCAGCGGACCATTTACACACAGTTAATTGAATTGGCAATTTGTGTAACAGTACCTGCCCCTGAGCTTTTGTAATGCAAGAGCTGCCATTTAGCTCTGATAATCCAGGACTGGGGAATAAGGACGAAAAGCTTCACATCAAGATTTTGATATTATTGCAGATTTAAAATGACAGGAGGGGACCTTGTTGCCAATTTCCCATTAAATGAGGAATAATTAACAATAGCAATAACAAAGTCTTATAAAGCTGAAAAGTTAAATTGACTTTTCAGCAGTTAGTGTGGTTTAAAATTGCTTCTAGGGTGATTATTAGATTGCCTTTCTGATATTATATGCCTTAAATGGAATCATATGATGGACAAAGTAAAGGACGACTTGAAAGCCAGTTTGTGTTATTACTGAGAGGCTCCTCTGATTTATCGATTGCTTCATCTTCTTACTATGTACAAATTGAGTTATTCTAAAATGTTTCATATAGATAAAAGATGTAATTAAAGACCTGCAATTGAAAGATAGCAGAAACAAAATGTTGAACTCTGAATCAACACTACTCGTTATGATAGTTTAATAGATGTATCACTGTTTTTTCTACTTAGTTTTTCTCTCCAAAGTAAAAAAAAATGACAAAAAAAATCCTAGAGTGCTCATGTTGATGCATTTTTGGATATATTTGGTAACATGAAGGTAGGTGGAACTGATTTCTTTTAATATAGAGAAACAAGGGAAGATAAAAATTTTCACATTGCTGTTTTTAGGTAACGGTGTGTCAGTTTCTGAGAATGGAATCTTAGAAGGCAAAATCTTGATTTTGGGGGAATTATTTTATGCAGTTTTACCCAGCTGTAAACCACAATGCATCCTATTAGCCCACACCCTTATAAATACTGTTAAGACTATAACCTTAAGCTTCTGCACAACAGCTAAGAATTTTTTGCCCTAAAAATCCTGCAAAAAGTGCAATAGCAGCCTGGCTTTCTAGTCTGGCAAGCTATATTTTCCCTTGAGAACCAGATCCCAAATCCTTCAATTACTGGCAGAAATGACATTTGTTGAACAGCTGTTCAACCTGCTTGAAGTTCCAGGCCCCAAGATTAAGAATACATTTGTGGGGGATCAGAGTACTGCTGCTGCTGCTGCTGGTAGTCCAGCTCCCTTTGCCTGAACCTAAGGTAAGTTTCTGGGTCAGAGGGGGAAATCTGAAAAGAATAGAAGTTGGCAGCTTTATGATGTCAGACACCCACAAGATGAAATGAAGGAAGATAACACGTAGTGTGCTAGTGGAAGAAAGCTAAATCCTGACCAACCAGGATTAAGTATATCAAGATACCTGGAAGGGAGCAGTATCATGAGCCACAGTGACGCAGTAGTTGTGACTGCAGTGCGGTACTGCAGGCTACTTCCTCTGACTGCTGGCTGACTGCAATTTGGCAGTTCAAATCTCACCAGGCTTAAAGTTGACTCAGCCTTCCATCCTTCTGAGGTGGTAAAATGAGGAGCCAAATTGTTGGGGGCAATAGGCTGACTCTGTAAACTGCTTAGAGAGGGCTGTAAAGCACTGTGAAGCGGTATATAAATCTAAGTGCTTATTGCTATTGCTATTAAAAAAGTAAAAATAGTGAACTTGTGAATTCTACCCCATTTTACATACAGTATGTATGTACTTACTTATTTAATCACTCCTCCTCCCCACTTATATGTTCCTGGGCTATGTTGTTGCTGTATGGAAGTTATCTGTGTTTCTTCCTTATTGTGTCAGTGTCCTTACTGGATCAGCCAGCAGCTGTGAAAAAAACAATGCAGCTAAGTCTGATTAGCTACTGTGCTGATTTCGCAGAGCTTTTTGTCTTCAAAATTAAATAAAATTACTCAGTTTTTCTAGAATCTTAACTTGTCATTAGCCCCAGTGTTAACCCTTGGAGTGGAGGCACTACTCATGAGATAGGAGATTAGAAACCCGAGTGTTTCCTTGGACTCCTTTTCACATGGAAAGTCCCATGCCAGAGACAGTTTTTGTCTGATTTTGGCTGGTGTGGCAGTTGTGATGTTTTTTTCAGGTTTATGGACTTGATACAGTCATTCATTCTTACAAGTAGTCAAGTCTGGACTATTGCAATGCATTGTGTCGTGTCCGCAAAAGAACGCTCAGAGTCCGTGACTATCATTCAAGCTCTTTATTAAACTGTTGTGAACCGAACCGGCGAAAAGGAAAAAGCCCGCGGCTTTTATCCTTTTCGCCTTGGCGGCCGCGGCCAATGGCAGCAATTCAAGTTTCCCGCTCTTGGAGCGAGCCAATCGCGGGAGACTTCAATCGGGCCAATCAGCGCGGCTCACCTGGCCAATCAGAAATCCCCGCACCTTAGCCAATCAAGGCGCGGGGATTTCGAGTATTCAAATTAAGGACAGAACACATTGTATATGAGATAACATCTTACTTTCTCTTCCAGTTAGTTAGTTCTAGTTAGTCTTCTAATTAGTTAGTTCTAGTTAGTCTTCTAGTTTGCTTTCTCAAGTGCAGCTTGTTTGATTTCACTCTTTATGTCTTTTGAAGTTCCAAGGCTTTTTTTTCTTCAGAAACGTCTTTAAAATATTATTTGAGCCTGATTTCAATATATTGCTATTATATTAACTATATTCTTTAATTCTACTATATTAATTCTAGGGTGGATTGCTTCCATATTGTTCTCTTTTTTTTGTATGTCCTGCTTTTATTTAGCTCTCATATTTGTATTGTTAAATTGCCACTTGTATAAATTGTTCAGAAAACATTCATTCTCATTGATAAGGTTGTTCTTAAGCAGAAGTTTTCACATTCAAGCTATAAAAAGTAGGTTGGGAATCTATAAAGGAAATTTTTATCAGAATTTAAGAGGACTCTTAACTGTGGATAAAAATGCAAGATAGTAAGTATCTTTTTCAAAATAAAAAGAAGGCTTTCCCATCCTGTATTTATCACATATTCACATGGGTAGACTTGCCCTACCTGATCTATTCCAGATTTTTATCTATAACTCCCATCCAGGCTGAGGATTAAAGGAATTATAGTTCAATCCATCTGAAGGGCATCAAATTGGAAAGACCTTTGTAAGCACAATATTGGGAAAGGTAATGATGTAAATGAATGTGAGTTTCTGAAGCCAGAACACGTTTGGCTGTTTTTGTTTTTCTCATGATACAGCAGAAAACAGTCATAAGATTATTTTCAGTTTTGGATTTTAATGAGTATAAAAATAAAGGATGAAGTTACCTTAATACTATTTACCAGAAAAAAAATGATTTTTTAATGTTATGAGCAACTCCTTTAAATGTTTTAACTGAATGAAATGAGCCAAAAATTTCATTAACTATGACACTGCCCTTAAACAAAGGTATGTAACCCCAGAAGCAACAGCTGTTCAACTATAGCAGGTTGGAACCCCTGCCCTAAACAAATACATTTGATTCCCCTATATGACACTTGGCTGTTTATTTTTACAACCATAGGGTTCCATGACATCCTGTCTGTTCTCTGCTTTGCTGTTTTATTCCACAGGGACTCAGATAATGGTTAAAGATACAGTAGCTATATTAATATCAACCTGCCCCTTTGCCCAGAACAACTTGAGTGAAGGCTTGTTCTAATTTCAGTGTCATGATGAACTTGTTCAACAACTTTCAAGAAATGTAAATAAGTCCTTTCAGAATGGAAAACTCATAAAGAAAATACTTCTCAAGGTGTGTGTTCTGTTTATTTATTTTTTATTTTATTTGGTTTGTCAATTGCTTATAAGATACCAGGTATAAGTAAAAACATGGTTATGAATACATGGATACATATAAGAAAAATAAAAGAAACAATAGGACAGGGACAGTAGGCATGTTGGTGTGCTTCTGCATGCCCCCTACAGACCTCTTAGGAAAGGGGTGAGGTCAATAGTAGACAATCTAAGGTTAAAGTTTTTGAGGTTTGGGGAAGAAACCACAGAGTCAGGAAGAGTATTCCAGACATTGACCACTCTGTTGCTGAAGTCGTATTTCCTGCAATCAAGTTTGGTGCGATTAACCTTGAGTTTGTATCTATTGTTTGCTCTTGTATTATTATGGTTGAAGCTGAAGTATTCATTGACAGGTAGGACATTGCAATGTATGATTTTATACACTATACTTAGATTGGACCGAAGGCGGCATAGTTCTAGGTTTTCTAGGTCTAGAATTTCAAGTCTGGTGGCATAAAGTATTCTGCAACAAATAGAGGAGTGGAGAACTCTTGTGAAATATTTCTGGACTTTCTCAACTGTGTTGATATCAGAAACGTAATGTGGGTTCCAGACTGATGAGCTGTATTCGAGTATTGGTCTAACAAATGTTTTGTATGCTCTAGTTATTAGTGTAATATTACCAGAGAAAAAGCTACATAAGATTAGGTTAACAACTCTTAATGCCTTTTTGGCTATGCAGTTACCGTGGGCTCTAGCACTTAGGTCATTTGAGATGAGTACTCCAAGATCCTTGACAGAGTTTGGATCATCAACAAGGTCTTGACTATTCAGCCTGTATTTTATTTTCTGATTTTTTTGCCAGTATGTAAGACAAGGCATTTATTTGTTGAGATTTGAAGTTGCCATTTGTTTGACCATTCTGATACATAGTTGAGGTCTTTTTGAAGGGTAGCAGTATTGTCTGTGGTGTTGAATAGCTTTACATCATCAGTGAAGAGAATGCAGTTGCTCTTAATATGATCACAGAGGTCATTTATGTAGAGTATGAAGAGAGTTGGTCTACCTTGGGGGACACCACTATTGACAGGTACAGAATTTGATAGGATGCTCCCAATTTTGACCGTTTGTTGTCTGTTTGACAGGAATGCTTCAATCAGTTATGCAGGTGTCCAGAGATAGCATAAGATTTTAGTTTTAGGAGTAGTTTGTTGTGTACCACTGAATCAAAGGCTTTACAGAAGTCTATGTAGATTGCATCTATTGCTTTGCCCTGATTGAGTTGTATAGTCCATATATTTTTGCAGTGTAAGAGTTGCAGATTGCAGGATAGTATTTTTTCTGAAACCAAATTGTTTATTAGAGAGTAGATTGTTTGTTTCTAAGTGGAGGATAATGGATTGGTTAATAATTGATTCCATGACTTTACAGGTGATGCAGCATAAAGAGATTGGTCTGTAATTTTCAACGAGGCTGGGGTTTCCCTTTTTGAAGATGAGGATGACTGCGGCTTGTGACCATAGTTTTGGCAAGGAGCTGGTCCTGAAAGATTTTTCAAAGATTATGTTTTGAGGTTCAGCTACGGCAGTGGATAGCTTTTTAAGAAGTATGCACATATTCTGGTTCCGCGTGGCTTCGGTGGCAGCAGGAATTCGCGACCGCTCACGATTCCTGCTGCGCTTGCCACTGAGGTACCCCTGATCCAAATGGGTCAGGGGGATATGGCTGCCCTGTAGGGACAGCCGAAGAGAGAGGGGAGCCAGACAGGAGGTTGGGGGTGTCGCAGACCCCCTCCTCATCCGGAAAAACCCCTTTTTCCCAAGGTGGTGGAGTGGCGGTCAGCAATGGCCGCCACGAAGAAGCCAGCAACCGGGTAAGATTGTGCTGGAGGAAGCAAGAAGAGTGAAAGTGCTGGCTGAGCCGGGTCAATTAACATCTTTCAAATTAGATGGAACTGAGCTGTCTGAATTGCTGGAGGATACATTGTATCCCTAAGAAGATCAAAAGCGGCGGAGAAGCTGTTAAAGGGAACTTTTTTTTTTTTTCTTCACTCTCCCACCCCATGGAAACAGCAGATTTGAAATATGTCTGGGCATTGAAGGTGAATTATTCTGAAAGTTGAAGCTAAGGGACAAAAGGGTTCTTGGACATTGAAAAACTTAAAAAATTGGAAAACCCTTATTAGAGGTATGGATTTTTGATTATTTAAAATTGATGTTGCAAGTGGGAAGGGAGAGGAAAAAAAATTGGAGCAGAAGCTGAAAAAGGAGGAGATTGCCTAGAATCCCAAAGAAAGGTATATGGTAATTGGACCTCTTTGATTAAACATTAACCCCCAGAAAGAGAAAGAAAAGAAGGAAGAAAAGTATTAATTTTTGGAACTTTTTTTGAATTATTTTTGATTAAAAATACTTGTGGTTGTTTTGGGAAAAGTTTCTCCTTTCATGATGGCATTGCTTGTGGATGAACTAAAGACTGAATATCAAAAATATAAAAAGGAAGATACTTTGGGCACTTTGTTTCAATTTTTAGAAATGGCGTTATGTACTTATGAAAAGTTGACTACGTAGCAGAATGACTGGGACAAAGAAGAAGAGGAACAAGAAGCCATCTTTGATGAACAATGGGTTCTTTCCGGGGAGGAGTAGAAAAAGGATAAGAAAAAGGGGATTTTAAGAATTGAAAAAACAACCAAAAAAGAGAAAAATGAGAGGAAAGGTGGATGCAAGGTTAGAAAGCAAAGGAAAGGGAGTAAGAAAAGGGAGGAGGAGAGACAAAGGGGTAAAAAGGGCAAGGAGAAGAATAAGCAAGAGAGAAAGGGGGGAGGAGAAGTCTCAATGGTGGGAAGCAAGATCTAAAGAAAAAAGTTTATTCAGAGACAATGGGTGAATTTAATTAAGGATAAAAGAGGGATTCTGGAGGGTACATAAGATTGTGTTTTTATATGTGTATTTAGAGTATAAAATTCATTGTGTAATTTTAGAATCTATTAAACAGAATCCCAAGATAAATTAAGTGTTATATGAAGTACTTTTAAGTTAGGGTAATGAGTTAAAGACGTCACTCCAATTAGTGCATAGAAGTATATTAAAAGAAAAAAGATGAATGGATAGTTGGAAATAGAACAGACAAAGAATGTTATTGAAAATGGTAATAAGATATGGAAGGATATATAAAGGTTTTGTTATGTTTTTTTGGGTTTTGTATATTGATAAAAGGCAATAAAATTTTAATTAACAAGAAATAATTTGGATGAAAAGGAGAAGCTGGGATAAGATATGAAGTTAAATAGATAAAGTAAATATTGATATTATAATTTGGAATCATTATGTTCTATTGGTTTTCTTCTTTTATTATTTTTTCTTAGAAAAGAATTTATAAGCTGTTATGTCTTGATTCTTTGTGCACTGTTTTTATAAAATTGATAAAATTGGTTTATAAAAAAAAAGAAAAAGAAAATGATAATAAGATATGGAAGGATATATAAAGTGAATATGATGTTTGAATTTGTGTCTGTGTGAAGAGTTTCAACCCGGGATCAGACAGCCTTCAGAAAAGATCTTTTAGTTTTGTTTATGTTTTGTGTTTTGTATGTTTATGAAAGGCAATAAAATTTTATTAAATATAATTTGGATAAAAGGAGAAGCCTGGATAAGATATAAAGTTAAATAGATAATGTAAATATTGATATTACAATTTGAAATTATTTTATATGTTCTATTGGCTTTCTTCTTTAATTATTATTATTTTTTTTTTAGAAAAGACTTTTCAAGTTGTTATGCCTGGATTGTGTATTGTGTTTTCTGTAAAATTAATAAAATTTGTTTTTTTTAAAAAAAAAAGAAGTATGCACATATTCCTTCCGGTCCAATAGATAGAAATGGTTTTAGATTGCACAGTGCTTTTTGAACAATGTCTTCTGTAAAATCGATATGTATTAGATCATTGTAGTTGTCTGTGGTGCGACTAGGAAATACTGGGCATGATCTATTGCTGCTTACAAATAGTGAGCCAAAGAATGTGTTAAAGAGGTTGGCTTTAATAGTGTCGTCGTTGCAGTCTTTACCATTAGGTCCTTTGAGTCTTTTACATTTTTGTTTACAAAATTGTAGAAAGCGCAGGTGGAATTGGTGCGTAGATAATTTGTGCATTCAGTCTTTATCTGGTGGCATAAATTTTTGTATTGGCTTTTGAAGTTGGCAACATGACCATATTTGTTTTTCCACCAAAGTGATCTCTTTTTGGATTGAAGCTACCTTATTGTTATGGGTAATCTATTTTTTCTGGTTATCTGGTTGTCAGACTGTATTTCCCTCCATACTAAATTAACTTTCCTGAAAGTCTCTTTTCTAATTGGCTCAGATCCTTTCAATGCAGATAGGATAGCCAAATTGTGTATTCTAATATGTATCTCTTTATACATATTTATATAAAATCTCATCTTTTTGTTAATCTAGTTTTGAGACATATTTCTGGAACTCTTCACAGTCTGCTTGTTTTTCACTATCCAAATACTCAACTTCTAATTTTGTTATCTTAATTCCCATTTATTTATGAATATATTAAATAAATATCTACTCACTGCAAAATATTGGGGAGCAAAGTAAAATATGTTCCTCTATCTGTTATAAAAACTATCTATTATCCCTATTTCTGTTTCTTACCAATCCCAGAAAAGAATAGAAACTATTCCTTGGTATTTATTGGGCAGGGTGAAATGTAAGCAATGAATAAAGTAGAAGATATGAATCTTTGGTATTAGAAATCTTCTGATGCCAACTGTCAATAAAGATACTCAGTCATCTCGGTAAAGTTGTTTGAAAGTTGAGCCATTGCTTCTTATTTTCTCGTTGAGACTTATTTTCTTGTTGGTTGTGACGTTTCAAAGATTCCTTTAAAACGTCTGATGGAATTGGTACATTCCAATAACTCTCTGCCTTGCTCTGATTGATGAAACTGCTTGGATGAGCAGCAAAAGGTCTAAATCCAGTTGCCATGACTCAACTTTCAAAATATTTGATGCTAACCTCCTTTAAATAATGCTTTTCACAAATTAACCTAAGATGCATAAGTTATTTCTAATATTATGTCATTTTATCATCCCATTTAAATTAATTCAGTAGCAAGGAAACTGTCTATTTAGACCACAATAGACATTATTCATTTTTTCTTTTAAATAGGAACATTAATTTTTAATATACCAATTAGATATAATATTTTATTCTTTCAAGTTTGAATTGGGTATACCTATAAATTTGCTTTATATATGTTCTTTGTTTGCAGTAACGGTCAACTTTATTAAGATTGTATATAATTTTCCTGTTATCCATGAAAACAATTATGCTTGTTCATCATTTAAAAATAAATCCAGTGTTAGGGTTTTTTTTGCATTTTGTGTTGACTCCCCAGTCCTAATACATATTCCATTTTTTTCTTAATTTGCCTCACTTTTTATTTATATTATTGTCAAGATATATTTATTTAATTTAATTTATGTTGCCACCTATTGCCCATGGTGACTCGAGGTGGCTTACATAATGTAAAACCATATTTAAAACAAAAAATAAAAATAAAAAACAATAAAAACTAACAAAAAGAATCAAATAAATTAGTAGAGTACAATAGAACAAAATTTGGGGGGGGGAACCAACTCCCACCACCTATATGTAGGTCTAGGTGTGTTCAGGTCTTTTCCCGTGTAAGATTAAGAGTATCTTGGTGACATTTCGGCAAGGTCCCACTAGCCATCCTCAGGCTGGTGCTTTCAGCTTCATGCCAGTGCAAGCAGTGTGTGCTGCCGTTTCTCTATAAATAATGGGTGGTGGGGGCTGGTGTGTTGGTCTGGTTGGCTGCACTGCTGCCTCTTGATTGGTTGATGGAGTTGATGTTGGTATAATGGGCTGTGTGATGGCCTTGTGAGTTTTGTTCTGGAGATATCCTGGATCTTGTGTTGTAATCTCCTGGGTCATTTGTTTTGTAGTGATCTTTTTTCCGTTAGCCTCTTGTGTTTTAACTTGGGTAATGGGTTGTGTGATGGGTTTGCGAGTTCTTTTGTTGTGGTATCCTGGGTTGTAATTGCCTGGGTTCTTTGTGTTTTGATCTCTTTTCCATTAGCCCCCTGTGTAGTAACGGCTTGGGTCACAAACCCATTATCAGTAAGATACTACACAGGCATCACATCAAGACTGCCTTCAAAACAGACAGAAAAATAGCAGCCATCCTAAGAAACCCCAAAGATAAAATTGACCTGGAAAACCAAGGCATATATGAAGTCTCCTGCACAACATGCCCTGTCACATACATTGGACAGACCAATAGAAGAATAAGTACCTGCCTGGATGAACACAAAAATGCAGTAAAAAAGCTGGAACACACTTCCTCACTAATCCAACACATGAAAGCCACAGGTCATAGCATCGACTTCAATGGCACCAAAACCCTAGCCACTATAGAAAACCCCAGCTACAGAATTATCAGAGAAGCCATAGAGATTGAAAAAAGACCTGAAAGCATGAATAGAAGAGATGACTCCACCAGACTGTCAATTATCTGCACTCACACACACACAAAAATCTCCACACCACAAGCCAGGCAAACACCTGGGCACAAACAGACCGCCCCCTGATACCTCCAGCTCAAACACACCCCAACCAGGCACCCAGATGAAACCTAGCTTCCTAATAAATGATAGCCATCTGTTTACTCGGAGCCAAGCTGCACTAAAAGTCTCCAATATAGGAAACACAATGTTGCTAGCCAATCAAGACAAAAAAAGCTACAAAACAGACAGAAGATATTAGAAACACCAATCAAGCAGAACACAGCAAACTCCAAGACCAATAAACAGAGACCAAGACTCCCAACCAATCAGGATGAAGAAAAAACCATTCTGGCACAGCAGTAGGCTAGCACCAAATTTAAAACAGAAATGGCTGTGAAAGTCTGACTCACAGACGAACACTATACGGAAGCCTGATGATGGCAGATGAGATTTTGCTGAAACGTTGCTACAACTTTAAAAGCACAAGTATAATGATGTGGGAAAATACCTGAACAAAGCTGAATACTTTGGTTATTCGGGTTTTTTCCCAAGTAAAATTGGAAGTATCTAGGCGACGTTTCAATGAAGTCTCATTCATCATCTTCAGTCTTGTGTCTTCAGCTTTGTGCTTCTCGGAGTAATGTGAGCTTGCAGCTGCTTCTTCCAGCAAAGAATCATACCCAGAGAGAAATCATCCAGATGCCCTAAGCTTTATGGTCTCCCCAAGATACACAAAGAAGGAACCCACTTAGACCAATAGTCAGCTCCATAGGCTCACCTCTACAAAACCTAGCCAAATTTCTCGCCAAACAACTACATCAACTCACATGTAAGAAACTCATTCCAGTTCATCAAGATCATAAAGAAACAAAACTTACAACCCAGCGACCTACTAGTGAGCTTCGATGTCATATCCCTCTTCACCAAAGTGCCTATAAAAGAAGCCTTGACAGCCATCCAAAACAAATACAACCCCCCCCCCAGCACATCCTAGATCTGACCAACCACTGCCTATCCAATACATACTTCACCTACAACGGACAAAAATACAAACAAATAGTAGGAGCACCCATGGGATCACCCCTCTCATCTGTCATCGCAAACCTCTACATGGAAACTCTTTGAAACACAAGCTCTAGAAAAATATGCTCACAAACCCAAACTCTGGCTCTGATACATAGATGACACCTTCATAATCTGGCCACACAGGAAAGAAAAACTGAACAACTTCCTCACACACCTCAACAGCCTACACCCCAAAATACAATTCACCATGGAAACAGAAGCTAACAATCAACTTCCCTTCCTAGATGTCTTAATATACAAAAAATCCAATGGCTTCCTAGGACACACCATCTACCAGAAGAAAACACATACAAACCGCTAACTACATGCACTCTCACACCACCACCCAACATAGATCAATTCGGTAGCCGAGACACTCATCTCCAGAAAAAAATGCTTAGCCGACGAACAACACCTAGAGACCGAACTACACACTCTCACCGGCGTGCTGACAGCCAATGGATTCCAAAGAAAGAAGATTACCCACTTAATCCAAAAAGAAACCCCAACCAAAATCCAAGACAGAGAACAAGAGAATGCCAAAGCCCTCCTCCCATATATAAAAGGCACTACAGAAAAAATCAGCAAGTTCCTTGAAAAACACAACATTAAAACAGCACTCTGCATAAACAGAAAAATATCTACCATCCTAAGAAACTCTAAAGACAAAATCGAGTTAGAAAACCAAGGAGTATATGAAATCCCTTTCACCGCCTGCCCCACCAAATACATCAGACAAACTAACAGAAGAATAAGTGCACGCATTGAAGAACACAAGAACTCAATCAAAAAAGAAGAACCGACCTCTTCCATGGTCCAACACCTCAAAGCCACAAGACATGAGATTGACTTTAAAAATACCAGAACTATCGCCAAAACTGAACACTTCAACAACAGAATAATCAGAGAAGCCATAGAGATAGAAAAACACCCACAAAGCATGAATAAGCGAGATGATACCTCCCGCCTACCAGCCATTTGGAAACCCTCCCTCATTAACTAACGAGTACCTAACATGAAGAATGACACCAGACTCACACCCACGAGGGCCACACAAGATGCTACCACCACACTTCCACGTAGAAAGCAGACTCACACCCACACAGAAGAGTAGACCATGGACCAGAAGCCGTGCTGCAGCTGCATCACTACCCACTTCAAACCCCTCCGACCCATACATGAAGCGAATTGACGCCCACCATGAAGATGTGGCACGACCACGAACACGAAGCCAAACAACAGGATCACAGCTCACCAACTCAAATCCCCCAGCAACTAAGACTAACCTGAGCACAACCAAGCCCCCACCTGAACAGAACACACCCCCAGCCAATCAGAACACAACCAACCCCCCAACCAATCAGAACACAGCCAAACCCCCTACTAATGAGAACACACCCCTACCCAATCAGAACACAGCCAAGCCCCCAGCCAATCAAGTCACACCCTCACTAGCAGTTAAAAGGAAGAAGCAGCTGCAAGCTCACATGACTCTGAGAAGCACAAAGCCAAAGACACAAGCCTGAAGATGATGAATGAGACTTCATCGAAACGTCACCTAGATCCTTCCAATTTTACGTGGGAGAAAACCCGAATAACCAAAGATCCACATACAAATACCCGCAAAAACCTCAGAAAACATTATATATACATACATACACACACACACACACACACACACATTAGTTTCATACCTCAGTAGGCAAGATTAATAACTGTTTTTCTTAAGTAAAGTTTCTGTTCAGTTCACCACGTTGATTTCCTTTTGGTACTATTGCCAATCTGCAGGGTGTTAATTTATTTTGTACTGAGTGGGTTGCCTGTGTTTAAATATATCCCAAGCACTTAAAATATTTGAATTTTTGTCATAATTTTCATTGGTAAAAATTAAATATGATCTTTAATGTCCATATGCTAAACCATTTTCAAATGGTACAGATGCTTTAGCATTTACTGTGTTTTACAAATGAGTAATGAATATTGACTAAGCAGTTTTTTTCCTTAACTCTGTAATTTGGTACTTCTCCATACATGCTCACTTTTGTTACTACTGCTGTATAACTGTTGTAACGGTATCAAGGGAATAATATTGCTTATCATAAAGTAATTCCTGTATCCAGCTCCTCTAATCTCATTGTATTTTATTCTATTTTTTAAATATAAGTTTTATGTCAACCTCTCTACATTCATTTTGTATTGACATTTCAAGAATAACAGCATTACTGCTGGTGGTCTATCATGTTTAGTAATTGAATCAGCTTCCTTGGATCTTCTTCATAATATGATATAGCTTCAAAGCTTTTGTCAAGAATTAGTTTCTTACAGCTATGGAGCTCTGTATGAATCATACAATTTATTGAAGAAAAGGTTTTTAATATGAGCCCGCTGCTTATTATGTATTTTCTCAGTACTGTTTTCTATATGCTTCTATATGCACATGAACTGAAGTAGTTTTTAAAAGTGAGTTTCACATTCTATTCACAGTATATTTTAAACCAAAGATACTTAAAGAAAAAGAAATAGTTTTAAAATCTGTTTTTTTTTTTTTTTTAAATGTATAGCTTCTCTTTTGACAAAAAGCACAAGGCTCCTTTTCATACATACAAAAACTCGCATACACATCTCCTGTCTTCCCATGTTTCCCCACAAGATTCACATGAGGAAAGTTGAGAGAAAGAAAATGATTGCTCTGACATCACCAACTGGGTGTCCATGGCCTATGATGAACCACTCCTAGCTCTTTCAAGTCTAATATTGCAACTACTTTACAACACTATCCCTATTTATTTACAGCTAACTAGTCTTGTATTTTAGCCTTAGAACTCAACCACTGTAAAACTTCTGCCAAACACAAAAGGGTAGCAAGTTATTTGAAATACAGTACACTTAGTGGGGAGGAGATGACAAAGTAGTGTTAGGGCTGTATTATTATTATTATTCTCATCTTTCCTATTTTCTTATCTTCTTATGACTATAACTTTGTTTCATGTATCTTACGACTTATATTGTTTTATTTAGTATCCTAGTATGATTTATGTTGATTGCTTAATTAATATCCTATGACTATCAGCATTGTAACTATGATTTATGATGAATGTATTTTATGACGATTATGATCATGATTTTTTACTTGTTGCTTATATGTACACTGAGAGCTTTTGCATCAGAGACAAATTCTTTGTGTGTCCAGTCATATTTGATCAATAAAGAACTACATTCTATTTTATTCTAGATAGTGACCATAGATAAAATAACATAATAATAACAGAGTTGGAAGGTTTTACTCTTGCTCAAGCTGGAGACCCTATACTATTTCAGACAAGTGCCTGTCCAATCTCTTCTTAAAAGCCTCCAGTGATAAAACACCCACAATTTCTGAAAGCAGACCATTCCACTGGTTAATTGTTCTCACTCTTTGTAAGCAAGTATATTCTCACATAATGCTTCAACTTCTCACCTACAAAAGTCCAGCCTTATACAGTACCCTTTATCTGCTGGTCCTAGTCTTTGTTCATGCCTATAAATGCAGGAAAATAACAAATTCCAATTTCTTTTTCACTGTTCATTAATTCTCGGGGTTTTATATTAAGCACTGTTTTGCTTTTACAGCCCTAAAATTAGTCTTTGAAGAGATGCAATAAAAAGGTATAAGCCACATCATAACAATCTAATAGGTCTATTGATATTATTATGTTGCTGAGGTGCAAGATGAACTATATCCACAACAAGCAAAACTAATGTAAATTGGATACCCTCTTATGCTTGTTCCATTCCCCAGAAGGCTAGACCAAGTGAGTAGAGATGGTGCCAGGAATTATTTCCATTACTTGCCTACTCATAGGGGAGGGTGTAGATGAGTATAGGGGTTCATTAAGGTCATGGTGCCAAGGAAAGTGGTGGTAAGGGTTAAAAAGTAAGGATCTAATTAATATTAATCTAAGATGACAAAAGAAGTGCATAATTTGTAGAGAAGGGCATTTGAAAAGTAAACAAGCAAGAAATACTAAATTCCATGAATGTAGATGCATGCAGTTGTCCCCACTGATTTAAAATTCATTAAACAATATGCTTTTTAAACCTTTTGGGAAAGGTTTATGAGTCCCTGGTAACCATAATCTCTGTAGGGTAGGGGTGACTTCATTTGTTAATTTTCCGTTCTTTAGCAAAAGAAATATGATTGTACATTCTGTTGTGGAATAATGATTTTATACCCAGTGAACAGAGGAGGGTGATCAATAAAAAGAAAAAAATTATTAGCTCTGCAAGACTGATGACAGGGTTAAAAAGGCTGCAGTATCTATAGTTTCATTGACAAGAATAACAATGCATCTATTTCATTGGCTATATGTATGCTATATAACACATATAAAGTGTTACTTTGTTGCACATGTACATTCCCTAAATAATCATTAAAAAGATGGCTTGTCATTTTAAAAATGCTGAATTGTCATTTCCTACATTTTGAAGCCCCCTTGACGTGTAGTAAAGTGATAGTACTTTTTTCTTTATATATGACATGCTTATCTGGAAAAAATATTGGAGGGGCTTCACTTGTTACAATTTATTTCTAGAATTCTTCCCATAGAAATAAAAAGGAAACTTTAGACATGCCAGATGTAGCTGAAGACTTCAAATAATTATCTTTCTATCATTATTTTACAAATTTCATTCCTTATTTTCAGAGGAGTGCATATCCAGATCTGGTCAAGATTTCATCAAGTTCAAGGTCATTCTCAAGTTTAGTGGAGTCAATTGCTATATATAAATGGGAGCATGCTGAAACGTTCAAATATATAAATTTCTTCATTTCCTGAAACATGACTATTAGTCAAAGTGATTTTATTTTGGTCCTATCAATCTTGTATCATTTTTACTGTTTCCTAGTACCTCCCTTCTTCTATCCTCACATTGCCAAGTTAGATCCTGATGGCAGAATAGAAGCCTTTTTAAACAAATGTTCATTATTTAGATTTATATAGCTATAGAAAATCCTTGGGTCACACTAGGAAAACATTTTGAAACTGTAATAGAGAAAGTAGCTGTCCTTGTGATACTATCACTAAAGTGTTCAGTTAAAATTATTGTTTTTGTCTTGATGTCTGTTCAGATTCCTCTGGATCTGGTTCACTTTAATATTTAGGAAATAATGAAGCTCTCCAAGTCTTCTAGTTTGTAAAAAAAACATTCTGCAAAATTTTACTTCAGTTCAGGTCAGTCTGACAATTTAGGCAATATCTAAGTTGAACAAGTATATAAAATAAACAAATAGTACAGAGAAAGAAAGGTTAATTGCAGGCTAGCTAACTGGAAGGATCCCAAGAAATTCCAGAGATAAGCCACCCCAAGAATCATTGTGCTGGTTAGTCAGCAAAGACTGTAGACCAACTTGGGAACTTTAAGATTCAGAGCTGGGAATTCTGGGAGTTGAAGTCCATAAGTCTGAAACTTACCAAGTTTAGAGACCCAGCCATATACCATTTCATTTTTCTTTTCCTGAGCTAATCAGCCTGTGCATTGGTGATATATATACATGCAGAGCCCAATTAAGAGATAAAATTTGATAAACCAACTCCCAAGAATGGTGATAGGATAGCTTTTTTTCTTTCTAGTATCTTCAAGATGCTAGAGCCCCAAAATATTTTTACTACCATTTACTACCGTTATTTGCTTACCATTTTACTACTATTTATTACTACTATTTATTATCATTGTATGAGAATGGTCACTGTCTCAGGCAGTTGCTTAAATAAGGATTACCTGTACTGAGCAGGATGTGATGGTATTTGTGATTATATCCACACACACATAATTTCACCCCCACCTTCTTGTGCAGGTTCTTATGACTATCCAGCCTAATATTTTTGTACCCCTTTTCCTTTGATTGCACGCTGAACTACAGTATCAAGTTCTGTGTTTATTTCTACTTGTTTTGTTTTACTTTTTATTAAATTGAAACTGCTTTCATTTTTTTCCTCAGTGAAGGGAATAGGAGTTTATCGTTTTATATCTTAGAATAACAATGATGCTGGCATAACAAGAAAATATATTATTTAGATAATTTCCAGCATTTTCCCTTCAATAGGAAATGTTCCTTTTCTCTTGAAGCAGAAGAAATCTTTTACATTTGGCACTTTGACACATCACTGACTGTTAGAGAACATGAAGCCACTGTTTACTGCTGGTCCCTGAGTGTTAAACAGCCTCCACTGCTTTTATTATACCATTAATTGTACTTAATGTAGATGCATTTGTAGTATGCTTGGCTAAACTCTGAAAATTAAGTAGAGGGTACTTTGTTATAAAATTCACTGTAATGAGCTCTGGTGGGATAGGGTCTGTTAAGTTTGAAATTACCTCAAGCCATTTCCAGAGGACTTCTTAAAAAATTCCATCTCTGTAGAAGTTTGCAGCTTGATAGCTCAAACTCATATTGACTTGGAAAGTCTATTCCTGTATGGTATAAGCTGTATTAAATAGGAATATTTAAATGTCAGAACAGTTTTCATGTGGAACATATGTAAACTTTAGCAGTAAATTGACAGAGAAGCTGTTTCATGTTTCTTACTTGTGTACTGTGTTAATGGCCTCTACCATTTTACTGTAATGTGTTGACGGCCTCTACCATTTAAGTGAGTACAAGTGGTGCTTGAGAGCTATGATATAGAAGTAAAGGCATAGGGTAAAAATTGGGAGACCATGTATTCCAATCCCACTTTAGGAACAAAAGCCGCTGTGTATTCTTGGACCAGTCACACTCTCTCTCAGCTATAGAAAGCAGGAAGTGGTAAACAACTTCCAAAATCATTGCCAAGAAAACTGCAGTTGCCAGGAGTCAACAGTAATGTGAAAGTGCAAAATACATATATTCAAGTAGTGCTTATGAATACACCTTTTGGTATTAATGCATTTGATCCATATAATTGTAATATAAGCAGATTCCACAAGGGTTTCTTCATATAATGCAATGTTACATTTTTCTATAAATCTTCCAATGTAATAGGTAGATGTTGATAACAACAAGTGTAATATTCTACTAATTTCTTTGAAATTTTCTGATACATTGGACTCCAACTCCCATAATTCCCACATAACTCAGCTGTACCTATATGGGCACTTTGTAGAAATTGTTTCTAGGACACAACTGTTCACAGCAAAGACTTCTAATACATATCAGTATTATCTTTTGATATATGTTAAAAACATTCACTTGCTTTTTACATATAATTTCCATTCCAAAGAATGTTCAAGCAGATGTGTCCATGTGTCACAAGCAGTTAAATCAGTTACAGTCTATTCAACAATTTAACTATAGTTCTGCCTCTGTTTTTAGGGATATGTGTTGTATCATTTCTCAGCTAAAGTATCAAATAGCTTTTTCCATTAATCTAAATAAATCTTCGGAGAAATAGGTTAGAAATTTATTCCCTGAAAGTTGAAAGTCTGCATTACCAGGAACTGCATTCCTCGTTTAGTTTCACCAGCAAAGATCAAGTAGATAATCTTTCCTAGTGTTAGTGCAGCAATTTATCAGGGCTTGCTAGTTAAAAATTTAAGCATGTAGTAATTAGAGGCTTCCAAGCTTGAAATTCATGCACTTTCCCTTTTTTTTAATGGACTCAGTAGAGGCTTGTCAAGCTTAGTATTTGACTAATGCAGATTTTATATTCCTTGCTCAAAGCTTTCAAACTCAGTATGGGTGAAATCTTAAATCACTTTTTGAGCAGGAGTGCTGCTTAAGAGAGAACATCTAAAAGAAAACCTTGTAGAAGTCTCTATATTACCAAAGGCCAACAAGACAACTTATTGTACTTGTTCAAAATATTCACTATTGTATAATCAGAAGAACTGTAGCAATTAAATATCACATCTGCTGTCCAGTTGGGCTTACAAAAACTACAGCTCATCATGACTGTAGAATAAAATGAACCAGATATCTTTTTTTTTTTAAAACAAATTTTATTAATTTTACAAACACAATACACAAGACATAAACTAAAACATCTTTTCTGAAGGCTGCCTGATACCGGGTTAAAACTCTTCACACAGACACAAATTCAAACATCATATTCATTTTATATATCCTTCCATATCTTGTTATCATTTTCTTTTCTTTTCTTTTTATAAACCAATTTTATTAATTTTACAAAAACAGTGCACAAACAATCAAAGCATAACAGCTTATAACCATTTTCAATGACATTCTTTGTCTGTTCTATTTCCAACTATCCATTCATCTTTTTTCTTTTACTGTACTTCTCCTATACACTATTTGGAGTGACGCCTTTACCCTAACTTAAAAGTACTTCATATAACACTTAATTTATCTTGGGATTCTGTTTAATAAATTCTAAATTTACACAATAAATTTTATACTCTAAATACACATATAAAAACACAATCTTATATACCTTCCAGAATCCCCCTTTTATCCTTAATTAGATTCACCCATTGTCTCTAAATAAGCTTTTTTTCTTTAGATCTTGCTTCCCACCATTGAGGCTTCTCCTCCCCCCCTTTCTCTCTTGCTTATTCTTCTCCTTGCCCTTTTTACCCCTTTGTCTCTCCTCTTCCCTTTTCTTACTCCCTTTCCTTTGCTTTCTAACCTTGCATCCACCTTTCCTCTCATTTTTCTTTTTTTGGGTTGTTTTTTCAATTCTTAAAATCCCCTTTTTCTTATCCTCTTTCTCCTCCTCCCCGGAAAAAACCCATTGTTCATCAAAGATGGCTTCTTGTTCCTCTTCTTCTTTGTCCCAGTCATTCTGCTGCGTAATCAACTTTTCATAAGTACATAACGCCATTTCTAAAAATTGAAATAAAGTGCCCAAAGTATCTTTTCCATCTTGTTCTTCCTTTTTATATTTTTGATATTCAATCTTTAGTTCATCCACAAGCGATGCCATCCTGAAAAGAAAAACTTTCCCCAAAACAACCACCCAAGTATTTTTAGTCAAAAGTAATTCAAAAAGAAAGTTCCAAAAGTTAATACTTTTCTTCCTTCTTCTATTTCTCTTTCTGGGGTTACTGTTTAATCAAAGAGGTCCAATTACCATATTTCTTTTTTTAGTATTCTTGGAAATCTCCTCCTTTTTCCACTTCTGCTCCAATATTTTTCCGCTCCCTTCCCACTTCCAACATCAATTTTTAAATGATCAGAAATCCATACCTCTAATAAAGGTTTTCCAATTTCTTAAATTTTTAAGTCCAATGTCCAAGCAACTTTCAGAATATTTCACCTTCAGTGCCCAAACAAATTTCAAATCTTCTGCTTTTTTTCATGGGGTGGGAGAGTGAAGAGAAAAAAAAGTTCCCTTTAACAGCTTCTCCGCTGCTTTCGATCTTCTTAGGGATACAATGTATCCTCCAGCAATTCAGACAGCTCAGTTCCAGCGAATTTAAAGGATGTTGATTGACCCGGCTCAGCCAGCACTTTCACTTTTCTTGCTTCCTCCAGCAAGATCTTACCCGGTTGCAGACTTCTTCGTGGCGGCCATTGCTGACCGCCGCTCCACCGCCTTGGGAAAAAGGGGTTTTTCAGGACGAGGAGGGGGGTCTGCAACACCCCCAACCCCCTGTCCAGCTCCCCTCTCTCTTCGGCTGTCCCTACAGGGCAGCTATATACCCCTGACCCATTTGGATCGGGGGTACCTCGGCGGCTAGCACAGCAGGAATCACGAGCGGTCGCGAATTCCTGCTGCCCCAAAGCCACGCAAAAACTGGAAAACCATGAACCAGATATCTTAGGGAGAGTTCTACATAGGAGTGTGTGTGAGAGAGAGAGATGGTGGGGGGGGGGTTCTACCAGTTTGCACCTATTCACTAGAACCAGTTGTTAACATTCTAAGCAGTTCGAAGAACCGGTTGTTACAAGAAATTACTGGCCTAATCCTGTAAGGAACTGCCTCTCCATTAACCCTTATTACATTCTTGGCAGGACTAGAGTTCCTGTCTCAGGAACATCTCTGGAGTTTTTTCCCCCCTCCTTTGCTGTACTTTGCTTGTGTGGAGTGACCATTCAAAGTTACAGTGGCACTGAAAAAAGTGACTTATGACCATTTTTCACACTTATGACTATTGCAGCATCCCTATAGTCACGAGAGGCCAGGCGAGGAGATGCGTGCCTCGATGTGAGTGATATTGAGTTGGCAAAGCCCAGCCAGTCACATGACCACCAAGCCATGTTCACCACCTAAGCCACACCCACAGAACCAGTTGTTAAAAATTTGAATCCCAACCTGGTGTGTGTGTGTGTATTTGTATATAGTATATATAGTTCACAAATGGTAGGGAAATAAATACATAGAATTCAGTGAATGTGTCTGAAAAGCAACTCAAATACATGGTACTATGGAATAACCAACTAAAGAATGGATGTTTAACTAGAATAATGTTTATTTAGGTCAATGTTTCTGAGCAATCTCAGCAACTTTTTTGTGAACTTCAACTCCCGAATACCTCAGCCAGTATGCATCTTAAACTTGCTATGATTGAGAAATACTGTCATAGTTTGATTTTATGGTTTATAATTTGAGATGTAGTTTATAGAGTTATAGTTTGTTTATCTGTGGTTTATTAAATAAGGCACAAGAGATCCAGTTCAAATTTCATATTAAATCATTAAACTATAGTTTACAAACCATTGGACATGGGCACACAAACACACTTTAAAATACATGGTTCATCAGAATATATGATGCAGACTTAACTTTATCCAAAAGGTTAATGACACCACCATATTTTCCCCAAAGATATATTGAATACACATTGGAGAGAGGCTTATACTAGAACCAGTTTACTTTCTGGTATTTACTTGTATAGGAGAGAAGGGAAGGCTTTGCTTTTCTGATGAATATGAGTATTGATTTATTTGTATTATGTCTAATGTAAGTGAAACTGTTTAGCATTCTTATTGTTTCCATCAAATGTGGATCTAAAAGTAGAGCATATCCAAGAATGGGGGCTAAAAAGAAATAATCCTTGGAGTTTTGACTAAAAATATATGACTTGGATGATGGAAATTGTCTTCTTTTGCACTTAATACATTAAATAAGAGGGCTGTTGCTCTTATTTAATGTGTTAGGATTGTTAATATTGCTCCCCATTTGGCAATTTTTAGACTTCTCTCAGATTTAGACTTCTTGGGTTCATATATTCCAAAACTAAAAAACGAAATACTTTGCAGCCACCAAATTTATATATAACTCATGTCTTCTTTTGCATTGAAATCATGTTCAAAAATCATTAAAAACTCCTCCATGCCTTGTTTCGCTGGTGCTTCTTGGTGTTTCCGATCCAACTTTGGCTAGATGAAACTTTGACTCAGGCTCTGAGATTTCAGTTTTCTTCTGCACTTGTGCTAAGACCTGGTGGGTTGTTTTTTTTTTGCACCTAATAATGTGTCTGGGGGTGTCCAAATAGAGTCAGACATGCCAACATGAACTTGCAGTTTTATATAAATACATCATATATTTACATTAAATAAGATAGGCAAGCAGGACCATTGTCAGGTAAATCAACCCAGCAGGAACATCATGAGGTGAATTACAAAAAGCACATACAGCACTCAGAGAAAAAAAGACAGGAAATAAGGAAACTCCCACTTTTCATTCACAGCAACTAATCACAGCTCAGGTTGCCTCATGTAGTGGCCAGCTTTCTTTTTAAGTGATTAGCTATAACTGTGTGTTCTTACTCATTTTCCAATCCTTCACTGCTGCAGATATTGAAATTTAAATATCTTAACATAATGTTTTGTAAACATATTTAATAGCACAGGAATGGAATCATCTTTCAGAGTTTTATAAACTGGCTGACTTCTTTAGCATTGCCTAAAATGAAAGCTTTTGGCATCTTTTTTTTTTAAAAAAAATACTTTTATCCTTATGGTAATAAATGACCCTATGTAAAGTATAGCAACTAACAAGAAATACACTCAAGGTTGGTTGTTGTATATATCACCTTGATTTCCTTTCTGAAATCAAGGGGACAAAGTGTTGGATTTAGAGTATTCAGCTTCTCTAATTTTTAGGGTAATACATTACTTCAGCAGGAAATTGCTTGATATAAAAAGTGCAGTGTTTCCTGCAAAGAAATTAAAAGGAAAAGCCAGAATGCTACATTTTCAAACCAATATCCCATGTCTACTCTTAAATGGATGTCATATGTCTTTCTGCACTAATAATGCAAATGCCCCTTACAAATCATTTCTATAGAATTTATTCTCACTAGATTGATCAATGATCAGGCCAATTCCAGAAAAGAAACCCACGCTTTCAGTAGTAGCTCCTGAATAGATTGGCTGAGATTTGCCATTAGGTAATGAGTATTGGGTTCATACTGCATTCACTTGGGTTCATATATTCCAAAACTAAAAAACAATGAAATATTTTGCAGCCACCAAATTGATATATAACTCATGTCTTGTTTTGCTGCATTGACATCATGTTCTAATGAATTAGAGACTTTTGTCTAGACATTTGAGATCTGTATTGCCAAAATGTAGATAATTACTCAATGGCAGAAAATGGATTTCTGTTTCTCTCTGTTCTCACTAGTGGCTTTCTGGATTTATGAAATCCAGATCCGTATGTCAACTTTTGTCCTTTCAGATGTAGATGTATTTACAGTTCCATAGGCCATTGTCCATAGTAGCTGCTGCTGCTGGAATCCCATAACTGCAAGTTGTGAATAGATATGACAATCATAGAATAGATAGATATTGACAATCAGCAATTTTAAATGCAAATATAGGGGATCTTCATGTTCATCCGCTGTAAGTGGACAATGACTACATGAATGCAATGAAAAGAATTAGTAAAGTTACTTAAATAAAGTTAGAAAATTAGTAAAATTTCATAGAAATTAAGTTCAGTTATACTGACTACTACCTAAAACATAATCTGCTCCCCAGCATTTTGATTGCACTTATGTAATAGAAGAACCAGCCTTAGAAATAACGGTGAAGATGACAAAGTGGTGGATTGCTTCCGCTTTTTAGAATCAACCATCAACAGTAAAAAAAAGAAGCAATAAGAAACCACAGTTTAACACTTGATAGAACAGCCATTAAAGCCTTGAAAAAGATTCGAATGCTGGTATGGTTATACCTTCAAACATCCGATTGTGCAAGGCATGGCATTCCCTGTGGCACTCTATGAAAGTAATAATTAGATTTCAAAGAAACAACACAGGAAGAATATTGACACTTTTGAATGTTGGTGTTCGAGAACATTCTTGAGCATATTGTGGACAGCCAATGAAGAAACAAAGTAATAAATCATCAAACAAATCAACCCACTCATTCAAGTCACAAATGACCAAATTATCCTACTTCGCACCCATTATGTAAAGACCCATTTCTCTGGAAAAGGCTCTAATACTGAGATAGGTGGAAGGAAAGAGAAAAGGAAGATCAACAACAATGTGGCTAGAGCTGGTTGTAATAGCAATGAGCACTGTGTTGGAATTGCTGGAAGATCAGTTTAGTGACAGATCATCATGAAAACAATCTGTCCATGTAGTCTGTAAGAATAGACAATGACTTAATGGCACGTATTCCCTTCCAAAAAAAGGCTGGCTGTGAAATTCTGTGTACCTGTAATCTATTAAAAAGAATGCTTTTGAACTGCTCCTGGGGAAATATTGTCAAATTAGTTGTAGAAAAAGAGAAGGGCTTTATTTTTGTTGCTGAGCCATAAATAATCCATCAAGAGTAGTCAATAAAAATATTAAATTAATGGTATTTCATGCTAAAGCTTTGTGTAAGAAATTAAAAGTAGATGTAAAAATAATATTGCATGCTTAGGATAATATACCAATTTCTATAGTCATTGGTAGACTGTTTGATTATATGCACAACTTCTATTCTGGATGATGTACAATTAAAATGTAAAAATCTCAGTATCCAGACAAATCACACATCAAACAATCAACCAGAGCCCCATAAGCATTCTCCACGAGGGCTTGAGAGAACAATCAACTTTTTACGGAACTACATATATCTCTAGGTGGATATCATTCCAGGGAAAAGGTACTTCAATTAAAAAAGTGCATCTTTCTGGGTCCTGATCAAAGCATTGTTTAATTGAGGTAGACCAACTATGGCCCATCTTTTCCACATGGGCAAAAACCATGAGAGATAGCCACTCCTTCAGGTAACTTGCCTCTATTTAAGCAGAAGTGAAACATTACTATCTAGAAAACAAAAATTAAGACTAGAAGATGTAAATGATCAGATGGGCAAGGCAGTCCTTCATATTTGTTCTGATAAAAATGAGCAACCTTACTTAAGGTTTGCCTATCCATTTTGTCTTTTTTTTTCTAAACATCTAGATCTCTAAAAATCAAATTTATTTATATCGAGACAATCCACAAAAATGCTATTTTGGATTCATGCCTAATTTGAATTTAACATATATTGTAATAAATGAAGCCAAATGCTATAATGAGAAAGAAATATGGATAATCTTGATATCTTATTAAAAATTTGTCATTCATTGAGTCAAGGGAAAATTATGGCTATAAAACACAAGGTTTTGGTTTATTTGTTGAAATATGACTTCCTCTGTATTTATATTTCACTTAGGAGAGAAATGTCTAATGTTCAGCCATAGGCTGTGTTTCTATGCTTTTTCTTATTTCCTGTTTTCAGATGACTTCTTATTTGAGTTAAAGTTGACTATTCCATCTACTATCATTCTCTGAGTTATGTGGCTATTCTCTTTATTCACTCTCCTCACTATTTGATGTTCTAGTCTTGTAAATTTTAATTCTCTTGTAAATTCTGTTAATATATGGATTTGAAAATTCTCCAGTTCACCCCTGGTTACATCTGTGCTTTGATTTAAATATGTATGTATGTTGCTTTTGGAACATGCAGACCCCAAAGAAGACTCTGTGTGTGTGTGTGTGTGTGTGTGTGTGCGCGTGTGTGCGTGTGTGTGTGCGTGTGTGTATGTTAAGCAAGGGAAAAGTATGGGTGTTGAAAATTGCTGAGGTAGAAGTTTCCAAAGTATTATCAGGGTTTATATATATCTATCTTACACTAATATTTAAAAAGTCTGCTGGCAATAACATTGCTTCTCTAACATACAGTGCAGTATATTTCAGGAATACATGTATCCTGCTTCATGTAGATCCTGCAGTTTTTGACATACTTGTGGCATACAAAAGCCCTGTGGATGAATGGAGCATTAGATTGGAAGTAATAAGGTTGTGCCTGACTTACCTCAGCATTTGTAGCAGATGTTACAAATATCATAAACACGAACCTTAGGGATCAGGAAAAAAAATCAAGACAACAGATTTAGACTTTTTTTCTTTACAAGCTAGTGCAGTCTGATGCTATATAGTGGCACTCTGACTTGATGTTAATAATCTGTCCCTTTTCCCTGGACACAGTTGTATGAGAACAGAGAAAGCTTTCCTAAGCAAATATGCAGTTTCCACAGGCAACTTAAACTGAGAGCTGAGCTTTTTTCAACAAACCAAAAGAAGAAAGGATTTGCTTGACCATGTTTGTTTTATGCTTGATTATGGGGATTTGGGTTCATGGAGAAAGCTCTTAAGTAGGGAAAGAACGCCATTTGTTGTCTTCCAGCATCGCTGCATACCAACACAAATTACTTTCTGGGAATTCTATTTAATTGAATGTAATATGTTGAGTGGTTGTGATTCATTTCACCAGGGCTGGAGTAAACAGTTAAACATTTATGTAGGGATGTGTTTTAATATTTGTATAGACAGGAGTGATCTTCATAGGCAGTAAGGTTTGTCTCATATATATGCTTCCTGAGCTGGATTAGCAAATGGTTACAGTTGATGCCAAACTTGGTAGTTTTGCCTTCTCTTTTTCCTCACTCATTTGCTCTGTCCTCTCCATGATCATTGCATATCAAAAATATATAATGTTGAGCTCACTAAGGTTTACTTCCAGGTAAACCACATTATAAATTTATACATACATCAGTCCCTCTGGGATTCAGTCAGATTAATTTTTAAAGGTGAAAAATCATTAAAAACTCCTCCATGCCCTGTTTCTCTGGTGCTTCTTGGTGTCTCCGATCCAACTTTGGCTAGATGAAACTTTGACTCAGGCTCTGAGATTTCAGTTTTCTTCTGCACTAGTGCTAAAGCCTGGTGGTTTGTGGGTTTTTTGCACCTAGTAATGTTTTGGGGGGGGGGGGGGGGCAAATGGAGTCAGACACGCCGACATGAACTTGCAGTTTTATATAAATACATCATATATTTACATTAAATAAGATAGGCAAGCAGGAGCATTGTCAGGTAAATCAACCCAGCAGGAACATCATGAGGTAAATTTCAAAAAGCACATACAGCACTTAGAGGAAAAAAGACAGGAAATAAGGAAGCTCCCACTTTTCATTCACAGCAACTAATCACAGCTCAGGTTGCCTCATGTAGTGGCCAGCTTTCTTTTTAACCGATTAGCTATAACTGTGTGTTCTTACTCATTTTCCAATCCTTCACTGCTGCAGATATTAAAATTTAAATATCTTAACATAATGTTTTGTAAACATATTTAATAGCACAGGAATGGAATAATCTTTCAGGGTATTATAAACTGGCTGACTTCTTTAGTGTTGCCTAAAATGAAAGATTTTGGCATCTTTTTTTAAAAAAAATACTTTTATCCTTATGGTAATAAATGACCTTATGTAAAGTATAGCAACTAACAAGAAATACACTCAAGTTGGTTGTTGTATATATCACCTTGATTTCCTTTCTGAAATCAAGGGGACAAAGTGCTGGATTTAGAGTGTTCAGCTTCTCTAACTTTTAGGGTAATACATTACTTCAGCAGGGAATTTGTTGCTTGATATAAAAAGTGCAGTGTTTCCTGCAAAGAAATTAAAAGGAATAGCCAAAATGCTACATTTCCAAACCAATATCCCTTGTCTACTCTTAAATGGATGTCATATGTCTTTCTGCACTAATAATGCAAATGCCCCTTACAAATCATTTCTATAGAATTTATTCTCACTAGATTGATCAATGATCAGGCCAATTCCAGAAAAGAAACCCACGCTTTCAGTAGCAGCTCCTGAATAGATTGGCTGAGATTTGCCATTAAGTAATGAGTGTTGGGGTCATACTGCATTCACTACAACAATAAGCGTTTTTGCAAAAATATTTCTTGCAGTCATGTGGTAAATTTGCAGATATAGAAGATTTATTCCAATCTAACAATTTCTTGCAGGCATGAGAGCATATACCCTGAGCTTCCTTGTTTACAAGATTTTGTCTATTTACTGGCAAAAAAGAACCAGTTAATGTTCTAACAATTGTCCTGCATTGAATTGGAAGGCTGCACATGTTTTTGAGTTCCATATTAAAAGGATTATCTCTGCTGAGATTGACAGACATAAGGGAAGCTTTTTTGTGATATCTAATTTTGTTTCTGGAGATAGGAAGATACTTCACTGCTGACTATATATAACTTCATGCTCCATTTTGTGCATATGTTAGTGTTATAATCTTTACATTTCAGCACGTATCTGCCTAATAACAAAAGCTCTTTTTGCTGACCCCAATGGGTATTTGTACTATATAATGTGAATCATAGAACTCTTTTATTACAATAAACCAAGACATATAATTGTAACATGGTTCATTTTTGTATGTTTTTGAGCATTTTTAGATATATTAGTGCAATTCCTTATTGTAATAGATTTATACTTTTAGAACTGTTTGATCCTTTGTATAATTGGCAGTACCTGCTTTTGATTAATTTCCTGCCCCGCCCCCCCAAAGTAACAATTTTAGGAAACTAAGGAGTATGTGGAAGGAAATCTTTTGGAAGCATCTAAGGAACAGTTTCAGTTGCCATTTCAATGTATTTTGTGGAAACCAACTACAGAAAAGATCGACTTGAACAGAGGAAATTTGAGGCACAGGGGAAGACATCGTATTGTTTTCTAATCTACTATCACAACTTTGGAACAGACATATAGCACTGCTTGGCAGATACATTCTGCATTCCCATCCTCCCCCCATCATTTCTTATTCAACTTGATGAAAGAGAATTTGCTTTAGAAATGATTTCAAAGGAGAACAGCTTTTGGCAAAACTCCAAGTGCTATGTTCTTGCATTAGATGACCAAATGGTGTGTGTGTGTGTGTGTGTGTGTGTGTGTCCTTCTCTTCATTGTGTAGTCATTTCTGTAGTGGCCTGCCATCTTTCTAGTTTCCCACATTTCAGCTGCATTCCAAGGGAAGATATTATGAGAAAACTTGTTTCACTGGGCCTTTTCAGTATCAGTGCCACTGTCTCTGTTAAGAAAAAGACCTTCCTTTGAGAAATTGTGGAAGAATTTCTCTTCCTAGAAAAAAAGAGCATGCCATGCTCAACAAAGGGCATTTGTGCTTTGTTTTATTTTATTTTGTAAGCATATCTCTTTGCCAGGAGAGAAAGCATTTGATGAGCCAAAGTTGTTTAAAAAGGGAATATAGATGATTTTATTTTTCCCAAAATGTATCTTTCCATCAAGTCTTTGTTGTCTCATTTGCACAGGAGAAGCAGTAGCTGATCTTCAAAATTACAAGATATGGCTGCAATAAAGAGTTTCACCCAAATTAGGGCAAAAGATGGTGCATTCTGAATTGTACTTTAAAGTTTACTAAAACAAGATTTAAATTTCCACCATAGGAGAGATAAAAATCACAATCTTAACAATGGAACTTTTTTAAAAATACAAGCAAATTTTATAACTTAATCCATATCAGAAGATAAACAAGTGACATGCATTGGTATATATTTGGTGTTCACCATAAGCAGCAGAGGAATTCTTATTGTGATCATATTGTAAATGTGAAATTGATAATTTCATACACATTGGATGGACATTTTCCATGTCAGAACCATATATTTAATGTTCCTAAGGTTTGGCTTGGAAGATTGGACACATTCCCTTTTATTTTACTACATAAAAATATTTGATATTGACTTACAAATATTAACTATTTGCACTGAAGATATTATCTATTTTGGTAATGTTTTCTGCAACATTAGAGCTACAGATATACTCTTCTATCAGTAGTATTGTATGGGTTTGTTCTGTATTTTTATTTCCTGCAGTCCTAAAACTATTTTTGACAGTGCTGCTTGAAGTGAACTTCTTCAAACAAAAGTTGAAGCTTGTTTATAGAATATATCTTTGTTAAAGTTTTCTGAGTTCTATTTTTTTTTCTAAACTCATTTGATAGAATCAAACTAATAATAAACTTCGGGCTTTTTATTAGGTTCTTCTTTTTTTTTTTGTAGGTAAGTATATTGCTCAACCAAGGAAATATGCTTAGAGTTTTAAGATGCTCAGTTTCTCTTTTGCTCATCTATAAATGATCAATATAACAACAAGCAAAATATCTATGCTTGAGTATAATTGCCCAACTTTGTATCAAGTTAGGTAAATTCTGGATCTTGTATAAACTGATTTTGATTATGGAGGTTCATGTGTAAATGACCTGTGTCTGGAATATTGTACAACTTTGGAATACAATCTTCCACATAAAGAAATAAAGTGGAGAATTAGGATTCCTTTGTTCTTCATAGAATTATAATTTTCCTTAATTATAATTTTTCAAATGTTAATATTATAGAAAATATTAATGGATAATAATAATTACCTAAATTGGGATGCATTGTGACTAAATGTGCAGAGATTGTAACATAATCCCTTTTTTATTCAGTTATAGGTGCCCAGCGCAGGAGAAGCCCCAGTGCCCTTGCCACTGAAGTATTTGAGTCACATTTGGGAAGTCACATTTTACAGGTAAAAGCAATGGCTTTGCAAACAAACCAACAAATAGTTTAACATGTTTAGTAGCAAGATATAAGACACCTGTCAAATATTTGGATATTGCTATTACTTTTAGAGTCTATACAGTGGGGGTTTGTCTTACATATTCTTTTTTTTTTTTCAATGAATGGTTGAGAGAATGTTAATGAGAAAGGGGGACAATTATTATTTGTACTGTAATAATTTAAAACTCAGCACATTAGTTGTATTATGTTGTGCAATAGCAATTTGGTTCTCCCAAATATCTGTATATATTTAAGTATTAATCATTTTGTGGAAAAAAATTTTTTAATCTTGTTCACATGTAGATTTTCATTTTTCTCCTCCTATTGTAGTTTTTCGGCACTATTGCTTCAACTGTTATGTTCATTGTGATATTTATATTCCTTTAAAAGATAGCATGTCTTTAACACTTTAAATTAGCAATTTTGGGTTCCTCCAAATTACGTTTAGTACTATCTATTGAAGACATTATCTTGATAAATGTTATGCATCAGCCATGTGTTTTCATGTTGGTCTGACACAAGATTCCTAGTAGAATCTCATTTGGATCAGAATCAATATATTTTTTCAGTATAAGCAAAATATAAACATCTATTTTATCATCAACTTTACTTCTTTGAAAATAATTTCTGTCCCTGTACATTAAACTTTGCATCTAGCAGAAAATATAACTTTAAGTTAAAAAGCAAAGGGCTGAATTCAGGTGTCCTAATAAATCTGTTATACTATATTACAAATAAGTCAAGACTTGTCCCCTTCCTCTGACTTTTCTATCCTTCTTTGCTAAGGTGCCTATCTTTTGTTGCTATATTTTTGGTGAATTGTTGAACAATAATTGGCAAAATGATTGGCAAAGTAAATTTCTCAAAAAATAAAAACCAGAATGATTGTAATGATTTTTATTCATCAAGTGAATGGATTTCTAATACATAAGATCTTGGTAAACTTTTATCTTGCATAGCTTTATTGTGTGTGTAATCATAACAATATTTGCATATATTCCAAAAATTTATGCTGGTTTTAGTTGAATGTGATTTAATACATTTACTATCTGTTCTGAAGGAGGAAGAAAAAAGATGTTGTTTGATATATTATCACCATTAATAATAATGACTATGCAATCAACTATAACAATAATAACCTTTAGCATCATCAAACAGTAACATCTACCTATCCCAGGTTCTTGGGAATGACGTGAAGAGTGATAAAAATGCCAAATCCAGTCTAAACATCTGGATGACTGTGGGATGAATCATAATAGTATTAAAATAATGTGAGAGTTTGGAAATCACATGAAATCATGTACATAAAATAATAAAAAACATGTTATTATTATTTGATAAATGTGTATGTCATCCACACTTGCTTGATAGTTAGATGGACAGCATATACATTAAATAAATAAATAAATAAATAACAATTTATTTAACAAAAGGAGTTCTCCTGACTGTGACTTTGCCATCATAATTTACTTGCAAGTGTTAGCTGGAGATATGCATGGAACATAGAAATAGCTTTGGGTCTTGCTATCTTCTGATAGACTTCTTCATGAATGTATCCACTCTCCATTTAAAGCCATCTAAGTTATTTGACAGCCAGTTTGGTGTAGTAGTAAAGGCAACTGCCTAAAAATTGGGAATCTGAATTTTAGTCTCACCTGATCACAAAGCCAGTTGGGTGATCTTGGGCCAGTCACTCTATATAGTTTATATTACTGAAATGTAGTGATACATTTCATAGGTTCATTGTGTGAGGGAGTTCATTTTGTCTGTTCTGAATCTTCTTCCATCTGGCCTCATTGGATGACTCCTGGTCCTAGTGTTTTGAGATCTAGTTTGATGGGTGCTTTGTAGTCCTTAATCACCATTGTTCACCATTCTTCTAAGCTTCAGGCTCAAAATATTCTAATATTTTCTTATAGCTTATCAAAGTATTGTGGGTATCTTTTCATTTTTATTGCTGTCCTTGAATGTTGCTTAGCTTCTTTTCCAAATGTGGTGTTTTGAACTGTGCATGGTATTCCAGATGTGGGTATCACAAATTTACATAAAGACATTACAATGTGGGCTATTTTCTTTTTTAATCCACTTCTGATGCTCATTAGCATGGACTTTTTCTTGTTCATGGTTGCTGCTCAGTTGACATCTTCATTAAGCAATCCATTATGACCCCATCAAGATAATTTTCCTGGTTAGTTACAGACTTCTCAGATCCAGTTAGTGCAATGTGCATATACATACATACATACATACATACATACATACATACATACATACACGTGTGTGTGTGTGTGTGTGTGTGTGTGTGTGTTTGCGCCCCAGCATATAAATATAAAATATTTATGTTTACATTGAAGCACATTTGCCATTTGGTGGATGATTCATTTAGTTTAAAGAGATCTGTCTGGAGCACAATCACTTTATGTTCACAAGGTTTGGTATCATCCAGAAATTTGGGCATAGATAATACTTATTTATTAGCCAGAATTGTTTATGAATGAGTTAAAAAATACTTCTCAGAACAAATCTTGAAAGACTTCTTTTATTGAGGAAACAGAAATTTAATTCCTGTCCTTTGCATTCAGTTAGGAATCTATAAAATAATATGTCTTATCCCTTGATTCCTAAGTTTACCCAAGAGCTTTTGATGGACATCAAAGTTTGTTTGAAAATCCAAGTTTATACTGTTGGCAGAGTATTTCCATGTCCCTGAGAAAGTCAGTACAAGCTTAAGTATCTATCCTGTATCTTTTGTAGTAAAGAGATGCAAGGAATTCATTTCATTTCTTTGCATGTCACCAACCAATTATATAATCAAAGCAACAATTGAAGTCAGTTATCTTTGGGTCAAAGGAATATGACTCAATAACATAACACCAGGAAAAAGAATTGCTACATACAGTATAACTGAAAAACTCTGATTGAATTCATGGTAGGAAGAGTTTGTTGAGAATAAAGTAATTTATCACTATATTTTTTTCAGTTTTCGTTTCAACCTCTTAGTGACTTTGTCTTCACTGTCAGGTAAAATATATTAATCATATCTACGAAAAATAACAATCTAAGAATATAGTATCATGGCGTTTATTTTGATTATTCTATGAAAAATAGATTAATATGCTGCTACAAATATAGGCAATCTGACTTGCAATCTTTTTCTTTATGAAGTTGTATAAAGACTTAAGATTACAATGAAGACATTGATTGACCTCATCCTTTTAATATAATCAGGAATGACCAGAAAATGTAAGATTAAATATGGGGAAAACTAAAAGTGAGACAATATATTTGCATATGCAAATTAGCTTAATTGATCCTGCTTGCCTCTACAGGGATTTTTCATTACAAACTGGAGTGCTACATTGTTCAGCTCATATTGAGTAATTTAGTAACTAATGAGACCAGTTTGCACTAATTTGCATATGATAAATGAGCTTAATTGCAGTAAATAACTTGGAGGCATAATTACTTAATTTTCCTGTGTTGCATGGCTTTTAAGTTCACATATGAACAACTCAAGATAATTCTGCATATTTAAATATTGCATTTTGAATGTCTTAAACCAAAAAGCATATCTTTGAATGTTATACTGTAAAACAATCAAGTGAGGTTTACTGTACTGCTACTTAAACTGTAGACATTATGAAGTGTTGATCTTTGGACAATTATGATTTTATACCCAACCTTGCTAATGACTACACATGTGGCAAAAGTACAATGGTACTTAAAAACCAAGATATTATTTATGTTGGTGTAATTCCTTTATCCATAATATAATACTTTGGTATACCATACATTATGACTGCTAAGAGAAGAGAAATAACCATTTAGAAAGTTGTTTGAAATTGTGAAGAAAAACAGGACCCAAAGATAATGTTCCTATCTGAATCTAGATTTTAGACAATTATATAACACCTATGTACAGAGGTATGAGTAAATGTATTTATTATGCAACTAAATACTATATAGAAGTTACAGCATGTGTGATGCATTCTCCTCTTTGAGGAAAACAGAGAATTAAAAGATGCTTTAGGGTTTTTTTGAGTATTATTTAGAACAGCATGTTTAACAGGTATCTCACTCAGCTCCTTCCCAGTGCTTTGCTTTTTCAAGGCTTGAATTGATGAACAGGATACGAACAGTGAGGGCTAAAAGAAGCTTTCTAGTAACCAAAGATGAAAATGTACAGACAAAATGGGAAGCCTGCAAGGGAAATGGGAGATAGAATAGGACAAACAAAATGTAGAATCGAATCTACAAAGGATATCAATTTGATAGTATTTGATGATGGTATTACAGGAGAGACAAGTAATATGGGCATCAATATACTTGCAGTATTGTATGTATAAATTCCCTTTAGGCTATTCGCCATATTAGATTTTTATTTAAATATTGTTTGTTGTCAATATTGAGGTTGTCCTCAACTTATAGCAGTTCATTTACTGAACCTTCAACGTTACCATGGCACTGAAAAAAGTGACTTATAACTGTTTTTCACACAACTGTTGCAGTATCCCCAATGATCACATGATCAAAACTCAGATGCTTGGCAACTGTTTCATATTTATGATGGATACAGTGTCCTGGGGTCACATGATCAACTTTTGCAACCTTCTGACAACCAAAGTCAATAGCAAAATCCGGATTCATTTAACAACCATATTACTAACTTAACAAATGCAATGATTCGCTTAACAACTGTGGCAAGACCTAAAATGGGGCAAAACTCACTTAACAAATGTTTCATTTGGCAACATAAATTTTGGGCTCAATTGTGATAATAACTCGAGGATTGCCTTAATTATTTCTGGGTTCTGCATATATATTCCTAAAAAATGTTGCGGAGATGCATCTCTGTCAATGCGGGGTCACAGTTGCTACAGTCTTGATTCAATACAGCAAGTGATTCATTAGCAGCATGGAACTTTATGAATATTATCCTTCCAAGTACATGTTAAATACATTTTATTACACTTTAAAATCCAAATCACATGGATTTTGATATATATGGATTTATCCAGGGTATACATTGTCGGCAATCTAAATAATATTTTTGCTTCAGCTATTTTTGAAAGCTACTGGAAAAATCATCTAAATCTATAGAAACTGTTTTATTGTTGTTGTTGTTGTTGTTGTTGTTAATTATGCAATAGGATCCCTGAAAATTTTACTTCTTCCTTTCTTGCTTCCTTCCTTCTTTTCCTTTCTCTTTCTTGCTTTCTCTCTCTCTTTTCTCTTTTTCTCCTCCCTCCATCTTTTGCTATCCCTCTCTCCCCTCCTTCATATCTTCAATCCATCCATCCATCCATTCATCCCTATTATTTAAAAAGTGCATCTCAATAAAACGTGAGTTTCTACAAGAATCTGTGTATAGGATTTCACAGGGAGCAAGTATAAGGAGCTTATCTGAACTATGCATGAACTGTGGAGTACGTGGAACAGTCCGTGTAAATAACTGTCTCAGAACAAAACTTCTCCCTGAAATAGTTCTGTTTGTTGAATTACTGTCCTCTCATTCCACTAAATTTGAACACGATAGCTAATGATAATGACATTGAGACAGGGTAGCTAATGAAAATAAAACAAAATAGAAAGAAATTAAAAACTCAGGTGTCATGCGTTCCATTATAGAACCACAAATGCTTGGCACCCTTCCGTCCAGACTCCTGTCCTGAGGGAAAAATGAAGTCTTAAAGGCCCTCCATGCCACAGGGGGAAGGCTATTCCTCAAAGTAGATCTAGTTATCACTTAAAGGCCCTCCATACCACAGGGAGAAGGCTTGCTATTGCTAGATCCCAGCAGATGATAGCATTTAATAGACAGCTCCTATAGTAAGTCGACCCAATCCAATATAGAGGGAAGGGTAGATAGCAATAATATTTAGACTCACAGTGCTTTATAGACCTCTCTAAGCAGTTTACAGAATTAGCATATTTCCCCCAACAATTTGGGTCCTCATTTTACCCACCTCGGAAGGATGGAAGGCTGAGTCAACCTTAAGCCTGTGAAGATTGAACTCCTGGCAGTGTTCTGAATTAGCTTGCCGTTAGCTTGCAATGGTTAAACACTGCACCACCATGCACAGCATTATCAGAGAGAGAAATGGGCCTGCAGATAACCTGGCCTTTTGCCATATGGGTCCTTAAAGGGCATAATCAGCTCCTTGAATTGTGACTGGAAAGAAAGTGGGAACCTGTGCAACTTCCACAGTAGCAGTGTAATTACTTACAGCAGTGTTGAATATTGTAAGCTGCTCAGAGCTGCTTGATAGTGAGATGGGTGTCATATCAATTTAATAGAGTAAAAAAAATTCTTTTCACTTTTCACTTAATAAAGTAAGCTGCTATGGCAATCCATTGCCAAATTTCATTTAAAATGTAGCTGCATATGTCTCCAGGAAAAGTGCAATATAATAATGTAATTTTTATCTCACAGATGTACTGGGGTAATAAAATAAATGTCCTGATTGGTCTGTAGCAGTTATGTATATTTTTCTATATCAACTTACAAATTTATACTAAACCAGAATTAGAATATTTTATTCACTGATTTATTTTACTTTTACCATTTTTCTCTCAAATACAATACTTTCTGAATAAGTCTGATCACTATAAATTATGGCATTATTCTCTTATGTGCTTTGTTGCTTAGTTTTATAGAACCAGTCATGTGTTAAAACTCTAAATGGCTTGGATACCTGCTATCTGACGAACTGCATCTCATACTATTAACTTGTTAAGTCACTTAGATAATCAGGGAACAGGTTCATATTAAGAGGCAGGCAGTTTTAGAGTGCCTTCTCTAGTTGACAGAAAGCACACATGGGGGAAGCAAGGGGGTTAAAGTGGTGAAAACAGCAGTGCAGTGTATTCTGGCATTGCATGTGCACTGTGGCACACCTAAAAGAACTGGAATTTGCAGCACAATGCTGGATTGGTAATTCTGACACTAGTGGTTAGCATATCGGAGAGAGTCTTCTCTTCTTTGGCCTTTAAACAATGCAGCATACAGCTGGAGAAAGTGAATTGGGGCTTCACTTTTTCATTGTATAGGAATATGGCATCTTCTTCCACTATGATTTTATTAACCATATTAACCATATTGACATTAGTTTTATTGGGAAAATTAATTACCAACTTCTGCTGTTGGGTTTTGCCTATTTCCTTGTTGTATTCTCTCTTCCAAGATTCAAATTTAAAATTGTTTTGAAACACAGACTTTTAAACCTGTGTTTTATGTGGCAACCAAAGGACACGTAGTTTCAGCACTTGTTGACATTGTCTGAGTTGACAAATCTATATTATATCAAACCCAAGGAATAGAACTATTTGCAGCCTCTTTGAGGTCCTACAGGGATTTTCTTATCCCCTACTACATCAACAATGCTGCTTTTATTGAAACTTCATTTAGTGTTGATTTTACCCTGCAGACATCTGTAGATTACTTAAAACATTGACAATGTAAAATCATTCATTTCCTCAAAAAACAGATTTTATATGAGATAGAAATATTTTAGGATGATTAAAATGTTATAATTTCTGAATGAATACTTTCTAAAAAAATCTCAGAGTTTTCAGAAATAACTCATAAATTAGAAATTGGAAATTTTATGTGTATCTTAATTATTTAGAGGATACCATATATACTTGTGGATATTCTGAAAGTTTTAGGTGCCAAAAAATCAGGTTTGGCTTATCCACAGATGGGCTTATCTGCAAATATACATAGCAATACTTCTTTTTAAGTACCAGTATTTCCTATATATACTCGTGAATAAGCCCATCTGCAGATAAGCTGACCCTCAATTTTTCAAGTGAAATACTATGAAAAAATTCAGATCAGCTTATCTGTGGTTAGCATATTTTTCATGGTGAAAAATTTGAGGGTTGGCTTATCTGCAGATGGGCTTATACACGGGTGTATATGGTAATTGGATAGAGGCAGAACATGGGATACCTTAGGTAATTCTTAATCATAGAACACATTTCTTTGGACCCCATTCTTGCCTTCGGGTTATGATAGTAAAAGATTCCACAGCCATTAGTCCTCTGCTATCAATGCCTAACTTTAGAAAGGAAAGAGGCATGCTCTGTGGTAGATTGAAGATGTTATTAAATATGCTGAATCCAGTGCCCTCTTATTTCCCTGATATAGTTCTTTAAAAAGGGAAGGTGTGGGCAGTCTTGGACCTAGTGTAGTCATACTCTCTTCCTTAAGACTAATGGAAAAGTGGAATGGATTTGGGGATTTAAAATAAGAAAAACTAAACCAACTTCTCCAAACAAACTTCCTGCTTTCTGGTCCAAGGCCAGCATATCTTTGAAACTACTGTAGTAATAGACAATTTCCAACCATATCCGGCACCCCCTGGATTTTTTGGAAATGTTGCTATGGATGCTTTGTATCCCCATTACTTCTTAAGGATTGTTCGGCTTGCATTATTTATAAAATCTATTATTTCATCCCTTATGAAAATATTATTTGGCTATTTGTTGATTTACTTAATTGAATTAATTTTAACCTTCAGCGATGATTCTGAAGCAATATAGATGCTGTGCTTCCTGTACATGTAACCTAATGAGTCCAGTTTTCTTTCTGCGAATATCTGTAGTTTCTGTATTATTTATGATAAGCATGGGGAATGATCCTAGAGACTATTAAGTTGGTCTTGAAATTCTGAATTCTGAAAATAAATAAGGGATGAAGCAATGGGAAACAGAAATTAATGGGATTCTTCTTTATGTAGATTTTGACATCTTGAATATTGACTAGGTTTTCTTCTGTTCAGCCTCAGTGTTTATTTGCTCATGTAAAATAGAACAACAAGGATGCTCTAAAGGTATTTACAAGTGTCTTTTAATGCTGCCTTCCAGAAGTGAGAAAAAAGTAGAATACTGAAACATGATTCTGAAGCAGCTTGACAAAATATGAATGGTGTAAACTCACTACAATTAAACTTTAATATTCCTGTTTTACAGAATTTAGCCATTTTAAAGAGTTCTTTTGAGATATTAAAAGATATTATATGGATTCCACATAATAGAAATATGTATATGATCAGTTAGAGGGATCCTTTAGAGATTATCTGATTGTAAATTACCAGTATTTTTATTTATTTTATTTTATTTATTAAGCCTATGGCATTCACTGATGTACAAATGAAGAGTATGTGGACAATGCAATATAGGAGACAAAAAATTAAATTAAACCATAATAAAATCACCATAATATGGGGCCATAAAGTTGCAATGGGATTAAAGTTATAATTCTATATGTAAGGAAGCTACCATCTAACTGATGTGGCTGTGTTGAGATCATCCCAGGTGCCATGAAATTTCCTTCTTGAATAATATGGTATAGTTTGCTCCAGAAAACCACTGACACATTGCGGGCTTTAGCTATTCCCCACTTAAAGAACTTTGCCTTAGTCCTGGCATGGCCTGTCCTGACTCTATTCAGGTGGCTTTATATTTTTCAGGGCAACTGCATTCCTGAAAGTGGTTTTGTTGGATCTGTATGATCTGTTCGATTGTGGTTATTAAAAGTTGCCCTTCTTAATTGCCACTCTTTATCTACAATGTAAGACTGTACAGGTAGTCCTTGACTTATATTTAGCGGTTCATTTAGCGACCGTTCAAAGTTTCAACGGCATCAAAAAAAATGACTGTTTTTCACACTTATGACCATTGCAGCATCTCCATGGACAGATGGTTGGCATGCTATGGTGATAGCAGTGTCCTGGGGTCATGTGCTCGGCTCTTGAACCTTCTGACAAGCAAAGTCAATGGGGAATCCGGATTAACAACCATATTACTAACTTAACAAATGCAATGATTCACTTAACAACTATGGCAAAAAAAAGTTGTAAATGGGACAAAACTCACTTAACAAATGTTTCACTTAGCAACATAAATTTTGGGCTCAATTGTGGTCATAACTCAAGGACTGCCCATAGTATGTTATCTCAAATTGGTTTACTAGACTTAAGACTGGTCAGAGGTACAGAGTCTAATATTGGAAGATTGTATTGGAAGATCTCTAGGAGTTGATGGCATGATTATCTTATTCCACTCTTGAACTATCTGAGAACAGGATGGGCAATGTTAGAAAAAACATGGAGCCATGATAGTGGTATGGATTTAAGGGTTCCAGATATTATTCTGCAGGATCCAATCTGGGTTGGTTATCTGGCCCTGGAGACCATCCCAGATTGGCTCCTGCATCATTATCCTGGAACATGTATTCACCTTCATTCATGAGATATTATTCTCCTTATGTCATTAAGATGAACATCAATCTTGTTGGTATGACAACCTTTTCCCCATACAGGTGCGCAATATTCAGTGACAGAATATTCTAATGACTGTGCCACTACAAACAGTGTTTTTTGCTTGTGTTTCCCAACCTGTTCCTGTGATTTTCCTAATCAAGTTGTTTCTGATTTCCAATTTTTGTCCCATTACTTCACTGTTTTCCACATGCAAGGGCTTGATCAAGGATATTTTGAATGGCAGTTATGTTTTATCCTCTTTCCACAAAACAATAGGTTTAATTCTGTTTTTGCTATATGATTGCTTAGGTAGAAGTTCCATACTTCAGTTTTATTTGGACATAGCCTGATTTCTCATAATGTTGACTTTGTGACCTCAGATCCTTCATAAGAATGTATTCCACTTCCTCAATATCCTTGGTTTGGATAGCTATTGCCATACCATCAGCAGAGCAAAAATTTTCAGAGTTAGTTTCTGGTAAATCACTAGTATATACATTAAATAGAGTCACATTGGCTCAATGGTTAGAGTGCAATACTGCAGGCTACTTCTGCTGACTGCTGGTTGCCTGCAATTTGGCAGTTTAAATCTTACCAGGCTCAAGGTTGACTCAGCCTTCCATCATTCCAAGGTGGGTAAAATGAGGACCCAGATTATTGGGGGCAATATGCTGACTCTGTAAACCACATAGAGAGGACTATAAAGCAGTATATACAGTAAGTCTAAGTACTATTGCTAAATAGGAATGGAGTGGAATTGGAACTGATCCCATGGCAAGCCAATCTTAATGAAAAAGGATTTACTAGTGGTACCTCCGACAGCAGGGGTATCAAACTGACAGCCCGTGGGCCAGAGGCATCATATGCAGGCCACATCCATCCCAGCTCCTCAAAGGCAAAAAAACATCACAATACCTCACATGACGCAATCGAGTTTGACACCCGTGTCCTACAGTGACCTTGAAGTATCGGGTTTTTTAACATGTTCTTCAGAACGCTTGTTACTTTAAGATACAGAATAGTTTTCTTCATCTTGAGCATCAAACCATCAAGCCACGCCATATCATAAGCTGCAGTCAAATCAATAAAAGCCATGGAAATTTTTAGTCCTTTTTGGAAACCAGTTTCGATAAATGAAGTAAGAGCCAGATGCTTGCAGTAACTTGTTTTGGTGCAAAACCCAACCTGGAAAGAAGGGCCACCCTATCAATATGTAATAAATTACCATTCCAGAAGTTTATAGCAAATACTCAGCAGAGCTAGAGGGCAGTAGCTTGCTGGGTCATTGGGTGGTTTTCCGGGTTTTAGGATAGCAAGATTTTGAACTGGCTGAGGATCTTTCCAGTGTTCAATATTTTGAATTGGGCCTAGAAAACTGTTATCAGTCAGTGTAGTGACTTAAGAAGAGGTGTGTAAAGCAATAACTGTCATTCTAGGAGGGACCCCCAATGTATGCACCAACTCCCTCAGGAGAAGCACAAAATAATGCATCCAAAATAAGTACTGGGACTGATATCCCTGGGAATGATATTTCTGGATATCCAGTGTCCTACATACTGATGTAGAGCCACTCAGTCTTGGAGAGATTTAGTCATTGTTCATTTGGCCATATTCAGTTCCTGACAGCCTTTCTGTATCACCTCCAGTGTGACTCAAGGTGTCATAGAGTACATCAGCATATTGATGACAACTCATCACAACTGATGACACATATGATCCAAGCAGATCCATATAAATTAAATTAAATTCTTGGACAGTGGGGGCATCAAACCTTAAAGTATCCCATATTGGAGCAACCAAGGCATTGAGCATTGTGATGACCAAAGAAGCGTTCACAAATCAACTTCCAGGAAGAGCAGAAAACTTGTCAGGTGACCATGGATTGAAATTTCATACAGGAACAATTGGGAATAGGTTCCAAGAAACAAGAAAGTCCCAAGGCAAGAATGCTGAGCTAAAAGAGGCAATAAATTGAAAGCATTCAGTTTAAGAAGCTGCAAGTTGAATAAAAAAAGAAGGAACAATGGGGAAATTATATCTGATATTAGAAAAGACTAATGAGATAAGCCTGAGGCTGGGAAGCATTATATATTGTTCACTGAGGAACAGAAGACTACTTGAAAAGCTATTCAAGAGGTTTTAAGTTAAAATAAGAGGAAACAGATATGGAAGCAATTCTTCATAAAGAAGACAGTTAGGAGGGCAAGTTCTGTGGATGAGTTACAACTAGAAGCAAGTGACATAAAAGTTATACTGCAGTATTGGAACTCAGATACAATTTTCTGTCTGTTAGCAATGAAGCAGCCTCTCAGTTTTCAGGAGAAAATGAGAGAGACTCTGTAAAAGAGGAGAGAAAATTGTAGTCACTGAAGGGCACAGAGAATGCAAGTGATTTGCTGCTATGAAGACTTAAAACTTTGACTGGACACCTTGGCTTGTGAAGAAGTAGAATGTTTACTAGGGTTGTCTGGAAAAACAACTTCCTAGACTTTTCAGATCCATGGAGAGTTCTCCATGCCTCTAAAACTTGAGGTTAGAATAAATGAAACTGTAAAGAATAACTATATAGCAGGAGTGTCAACTCGATTTCATTGAGGGTCGCATTAGGGTGTGCTTGACCTTGGGAGGCCGGGATGGGCATTGCCAGCTCGATGTCACTCATGTCAGGGGTACTTGTGGGGGTCCAAGTGCTCTGCCAGTGAAAATGGGCTCCAGAGCTCCATTTTCAGCTGCAATGGCCTCCTTCAACCCTTTGTCAGCGAAAACAGAGCTGATGAGGCCCTGCAGAGCTCCATTTTCATTGGCAGAGGTACCATGGGCCAGTCCTTCACTGTTTCCAGGGTGGCCCTGCAGGCCAGATCTAAGTATTCCGTGGGCCTTGAGTTTGATACCCCTGTTATATACATTATTACTCCAGATTTTGAAAATCTTGGTAGAAAGCTCAAGACCATGGGGTATGGTATTCTCATCAACCTTTCCACACTGTAGCAGATAATGGAAAAGAGAAAGAATATGCTAATAATGTATCCAACACTTGATTCAAAGAGAGTATTATTGGGAAAAATACATTTTTGGTACTATTGTCTCAGTTATTTGGATGATTAATTAGGAATGAAGTAGGGATGAAGTACATACACGCTACTTAAAATGTGTGTGCCCAGAAGGAAGCCCTGGAATAAGAACTTGAGAAAACTTGAAGTATTGCTGAGATGGGACCTCTTAAACCTCATTAAAAATCAGAAAGAACATTGGTTCATAATATTCATGGCTTTCACTTTCTATCCATTAATGCTGAGTGTATAGGATAGATACATAATGAGTTTGATCTCTTGGTACAGAAAAGCAAATATGATTTAATGGAGAAACAGAGATCTAGTAGGATTATTCCCGTGACTGCAATACAGCAATTAGAGGATGCAATTTATTTAAAAATAACAGAAGTAATAGAAATGAAGAAGGGTTGCACTGTCTGTTAAAAATATCCATTCCATTTTTACTGTTAAAATTTACTCTCTCTTGTCATATTTTAAAATTAATTGATTTTGGTGGTAACATATGGTTAGCAAATATAGTGTGTGTATATACAGCTGTTTGGAGAATAAAAACTGGTTCTTGAGTGAATATGTTGATATATTAATTTTTTCTTTTTCTTCCCTTTTGTCATTATTTTTACCCATTTACAAAGTTTTCATTTGAGCAGATCCAAGGATATTGGAGGCTACTATCTATGAAAAAGGTTTGTGGTCTGAATACCAACCATTAATTAAGAAATGATCTTTGAGATACAATAGCAATAGCACTTAGATTTATATACCGCTTCTCAGTGCTTTACAGCCCTCTCTAAAATAGTTTACAGAATCAGCATATTGCCCCAAATAATCTGGGTCCTCATTTTACCCTCCTCAGAAGGATGGAAAGCTGAGTCAACCTTGAGCCTGGTGGGATTTGAACTGCCAAACTGCAGGCAGCTGACAGTCAGCAGAAGTAGCCTGCTGTACTATATTCTAACCACTGCACCACCACAGCTCTATATAGATGCTACAGTGCTACATTGGTATTTATAATAGTTCTTTACTTAATATTGAAATAACTGGCTAAGCTTAAGACTCTGTTATAACATTCATGGTTTCTCCAGGTTCATTTATTATACCAAGTGTGTTGGAAGTTTGCCTAAATTTTTAAATCTGATGATTCTGAACCCTATATTTGTGTTGTATACATGCATTCTTCCCAGGCTACTGGGCTTCATAAAGCCTTGAAAGTGGCATGTTCTTAGAACGTTATCGAGTATGACAACTTTTTTTAACTTGATGCTCCTTGCTGGTGTTCTGGTTTATATTTCCCAGAATGGAACCTTGAATATCTGAAGAGTACCAGTTTTGGAAAGATTAAACTATGGAGCCAGCCTTTTGTGGGCAACAAGATGAAGTAGCTAACTGTCCTCAGTCTCATAGATGAAGCATCTCCTCCTGCATTTAAAATATAACTTAGCATCTGAAATACTTACATATATCAAAGTTTTGTTATTGTTATTATTATTATTCAAAGCAATAAAACAATTGAAATACAAGAATCACATCAGTCTACTAGATTTCCCACATATTTCCTTTTGCTTGGTCAGTTATTTTAATAGAAAGCATTAACAGAGGAGAATATTTGTAGCCAGAGTTGAAATGAGGGTTCCCTTGGTTCTCTCTGAATTTGATTGTTTTTTTGCAGATGCTTCATTACCCAACTAAGTAACCTCATCAGAAAGCATGCCACACCCAACCAATATCTATCTGTAGTAGTCCAGAGAGCTGTGGTTTAATGCTTTCTCCTTTAAAAGAAACCAGATGTCTATCAAAATTTACTTTGATTTCAAAGGATAACCTTATGTGGCATTTGCAGTTCTACTTGAGAAAATAACTCATATGTTCCTTTTGCCATACAAACATAATTGCACATAGATTTCATTATTTTATAAAATATATTAATATCAAGCTCATTAACTTAAAGCTGCATATATTTTGCATTTTTAAAAATTACCTTGAAAGCAATTGTGAATTTTGATTTATATATGCAGGTGTGTCTAAATTTACCAATAGAAGTGCTTTCCATAGTTATTTAGGATTAAAAAACACTTTAAAGATTTTTTTAACTGAATGATATACCCCTGACTATGTGCCAGAACATTTCTCATTTATATTATACCTGCAAATCACCTGTGTTGAATTAATTGAAAACAGTTGCATTCTGCAATATGCATGCATAATAAAGCATACTTTGCTTATATATTTCTCCTCAGTGAGAGAAAAGTACCTGAGGTCTTAACTACATGACTAGAGGGCATGGAAAATTGACACACAGCAGATAGGCAGTTGGGTTTGTCAACAAAGCCAGCAGTAGGCCAGCAAAGACAAGGTGACATGCAGATGCAGTGGATAAGAATTCCATCCAGAGATTCCTGAGCATATGGAACTTGCATCTGCCAGTGTGATTGTAACAATTGGCTCTCCAAGTTTGAACAGCTTTTATGGAATTAGGGGGCAGCAAATCTAAGCAGTACTTTTTCTGAAAGAGTAAACTAGCATTCTTAAAACTCAGGTGATACTTTGGAAAGAACTTAATGGGTCAAAGCATGACTTAGGTCTCAGTCAAGGTTTCACAGAGTGAAAACAGAGCCGAACGGAAATAGTAGGAATACATTAAACTGCAAGTAAATTTAAGAGCCAAGGCCACTGCTTAATTCAGGGTAAGTTATTTGATCCATTCGGTGATCTACTGCTCAAGTGGAAGGAACTGAACACGGGGTGGTCATTCTGCGAAATGTGATCTGAAAAAGGAGTAAAATGTTATAAATGACAGAGATAAAGAAGACTTAGCATATTCTAAGTTCCAGGTAAGTTGGGGCTGTACGAGGGGTGGTAAAATCAGTTGAGTTGTATTTCATTTTTTTTCTATTTTAAATTATTCCATCCAATTTCTATATTTTATTAATCTCAGATTATATTTAATTATGAGAAAGAGAGAAATTTAGCTCCACTTAGCTCTGAAAATATAAACTATCATGTTACCTCATCTTCTGGTTTACCATTGTGTCATATACAGTCATTTTTGTCTGACAGATCTGAGACAAGGAAACATCATTAGACTTTACAAAAAATAGAGCCTTATTTGACTTGAAATGATAAGCCTAAGAATTTTAAACATTCAGCTCAGTGTTTCCATTTTTTCACACTTCCTGTTTTTGTAACAGCCCAAAAGAAATCTAGAGAACTTAAGATTAGCTTATCTTTTGGTGTTAATTTAGTATTAATAAAGATATAGCCTAGTATTATTTTGAGTGGATTTTGTTTTTTCTCAGACTAATATGGCTAAGGTTGCTTTTCTTGAATATATGCTTCATATCTACAATTAGGGAAGAAAACTGTTTATATGGCTGCTTCTATGATCGGGGGAGGGGGGGCTTACAAAAATAAAAATCCAATATACAAACAGTACATTATTTCTTTCTGTATCTGTAACTTTGTCTCTTGAGCAAACAATTACCATATATACTTGAGTATAAGTCGACCCGAATATAAGCTGAGGCACCTAATTTTACCACAAAAACTGGGAAAACTTATTGACTCGAGTATAAGCCAAGGGTGGGAAATGCAGCAGCTACTGGTAAATTTCAAAAATAAAAATAGATACCAATAAAAATTTTCACTGGGACAGTTGAGAATAAGTTTGATGTTCACAATTTCCTCTTTGAAAGAGACCAGTAAATAGGGAACAAGAAGATGAAGAAAAAGAAGTGTGTTTTTTCACACTTTTCACACTGCAGTGAACAAAAATGGCATCATAGGAACAGGCTTATTCTCAGTCCAAAGGTTTGTTTCTGATTTCTTCCCTGATTTAAGAGAAATTTGGGAAACGATCTCACTATCATGAAAGGTTTAATTGATTCACTAACCCAAAAGAAGATGATGATGACAGTGGGAGGCAGGAGTCACTCTCTCCCTTGCAAGAAAAAAGCAAGAGCCGTTCTTATGATCTCTCTCTCTCTCTCCCTGTAATACAGTCAAGCCCTTTCCAGCACACGTGATCCACCGCCGCCGCTTTGCACCTTGCAAATGCAAAATCCCGGGGTTTTTGCATTTGCAAGGTGCAAAGCGGCAGGGGCGGATCCTGCGTGCTGGAAAGGGCTTGACTGTATTACGGGAAGAGAGAGATCATAAGAACGGCTCTTGCTTTTTTCTTGCAAGGGAGAGAGTGACTCCTGCCTCCCACTGTCATCAACATCTTCTTTTGGGTTAGTGAATCAATTAATTTGGGAAATGATCTCACTATCATGAAAGTCAGTGTTCTCTGCCAGTGGGGCATTTGGAAGAAAATGCCCCGCAGCATATCCACGCGCGTGTAAGGGGAATCAGAAATCCCCGCGTTCAATGCCTAGCACAGCAGAAGAGAAAACGCAGCTGTGAGCAAATACTGGGAAAACCTGATTGATCAGAAGGAAGGAGGCAAAAGAGGGAGGGGTGGTGGTGGACGGAGGTCCCACTGGTATTTGTGAAACACTTGGTCGGCAGCGCTTAAAGTCAACGTCCTCGCTTCCACCTACCCAAAGCCATGAAGTCCCCAAATTGCACAGCCCAGAATCGCCCTCCCCTTGGGGCAGCAACAATGCCCGGTATTTCCCGAGATGAAGCTCTGCCATGCAATGAAAGCGTCCTGGCTCTAGGCTTGCGGGCTCAGAAAACAACGCGAGCCAAGGTTGCTTCGGCTCCGCTCAGATTCGTTTCCTCAGCCCTAGGTGCTTTCAGTCCGCTCAGGAGGAGGGGGAGGAAGTGGTGGCGGCAGCTTGTGTTGTTTTGTGAGCTCTAGGCTCTAGGCTCGTGGGCTCAGAAAACAACGCGAGGCGAGGTCGCTTCGGCTCCGCTCAGCTTCGTTTCCTCAGCCCTAGCTGCTTTCAGTCCGCTTGGGAGGAGGGGGAGGAAGTGGTGGCGGTGGCTTGCATTGTTTTCTGAGCTCTAGGCTCGTGGGTTCAGAAAACAATGCGAGGCGAGGTCTCTTCGGTTCCGCTCAGCTTCGTTTCCTCAGCCCTAGCTGCTTTCAGTCCGCTCGGGAGGAGGAGGTGGTGGCGGCGGCTTGCATTGTTTTCTGAGCTCTTGGCTCACGGGTTCAGAAAACAACGTGAGGCGAGGTCGCTTCGGCTCCGCTCAGCTTCGTTTCCTTAGCCCTAGCTGCTTTCAGTCCGCTCGGGAGGAGGGGGAGGAGGTGGTGGCGGCGGCTTGTTTTCTGAGCTCTAGGCTCACGGGTTCAGAAAACAACGCAAGCCGCCACCACCACCTCCCCCTCCTCCCGAGTGGACTGAAAGCAGCTGGAGCTGAGGAAACGAAGCTGAGCGGAGCCGAAGCAGCCTCGGCTCACACTGTTTTCTGAGCCTAGAGTCTGGAGCCAGGGCACTTTCATTGCACGGCGAAGCTTCTTGTCTCGGGAAACACCGGGCGTCGTTGCTGACCCCTGAGGGGAGGGCAATTCTGGGCTGCGAGATTGGGGGACTTCGTCGCTTTGGGTGGGTGGGTGGGTGGGAGCGAGGATGGACGGAGTCCATGAAGTAGGGCTTGCCTGCCCTTGCAGGCTGCCTCTGCTTCCTTAGGGGCGGGGAAGGGGGCTCATCTGGACCAAGGGTGAGTCTCCCCCTCAGTTTCCCCTGAAGGATCTTCCTTCGCTTTTGCCTTCTCCCTACATCTTCCCTCCATTAAAATCCCCCCCACACACACACACACTTATTTTCAGTCGGATAGATTTCATGTCTGAGCATTCTCACATGGCGGTGGGTCTTCCCCCCCCTAAAAACAGTTTAAAAAAAGCAAAAACAATATATCCTCATGCAAAAACTTTTCTGTTTCCGATTACCCCCATGCTTAAAAGTTGCAAAGGAAACACGGAAGCAGGGTAGCGGCTGCCCAGCTCCGGAGCTCCACACCATTTTTTTTTCAGAGGGGAATCTGACTCGAGTATAAGCCGAGGGGGGTTTTTTCAGCACAAAAAATGGGCTGAAAAACTCAGCTTATACTCGAGTATATACGGTAGCCAGAAGTGGAAATATTGATCAAATATTACACTCTAAATAACTAAAAATAAGACAACTAAATAATATAACAATGATATCTAAGTAATATAAAATTAGGATAAGCAATATATATCTTTGGGTGTATTGTATATATGTATTGTATGTATTTATATCTTGAAAATATATACCTTTGTAATGTTATCATTTCTGATAACCTTTCTTGTTACCTTTTGTTGTTGTTTTCATTTTAGAGAAATAAACTTTGTATAAAAAAACATTAGGAATTATTTAATTCCAGCTGAGCAGGCAACCTGCTATAACCAGATAGAATAAATGATCAGCCTATAGTGTGTAGATCTGTAATAGAGTTGTGTAAATCAGGCCTCTAAATGTTCATAGCAGAATGGTGCAGCAAATGTAATGAAAAGCAACAATTATTTTTCTATTTTAGAAATAGAAAATAGAAAAAATAAGCAAATAAGATAAAGCCAGATTTTTCTTTTAGTTCCAAGTTTATTATTTAATTGTTAAGAGTAAAAAACTACTGCAAATAAATTGAATTATCTACCAGGATGTCACAGTCTGCCTGTCCCCGCTTTAAAAGAAATCAACAATCTCCTTTCATTATCCCTTAGCATTTAGAGCAGAGCTCCTTCAATTGGAGAATGTTAATGCAAAGAAGCATTTTAAAATGAAAGAGTTGGCACATGATTCTTAAAAAGAAAGCCATCTTTTTGCTGAAGTTAGCTTTGTCAGGGATTCTGCTCTTTTAATAGGGGAGAGATCTTTGCATTTTTTAAAATATGCAGACATGAGCAAACAGTATTCAGTGCAAACATGTAGTCAAGCAAATAAGTGTATATTATACAGTGATACCTTGGTATTCATCATTAATTGGTTCCAGGAGGGGTGTGATGAGTAACAAACATATTTTTCCCATAAAGAATAATGTAGTGACATTGACATCGACAGCTTGTTCTAACTTGTGCACTAAGTGCCAAATAACAAATGAGTACTGGGACAAATTTTTTACATCAAAATACATTAAGCACCAAATTCGATGAGTTTCAAAGCAGTTGAGTACAAAGGTACCATTGCATTGAGAATCTTTTTTTTCAACCACACAGAACTCTATCCTATAAGCCTCTTTTGACATGTAATATAAGAGGAAAAACTAGGAAAAATGCCAGGCAAAGTAAGCATTAATTAATGTTCTATAGGAGAGGTGTCAAACTCGATTTCATTGAGGGCCAATCAGTGTTGTGTTTATCTTGGGGGGCTAAGATGGGTGTGGCCGGGGTGGGCATGGCAAGCATGATGTCACTCACATTGGGAAGGTGCTTGTGATGGCCCGAACAGTCTGCCAGCAAAAATGGGCTCCCAAGTTCCATTTTTGGCTACAACAGCCTCCTGCAACCCTCCGCCAGCGAAAACAGAGCTCAGGAGGCCGCGGGTTGGTCCTTCGCTAGTTCCAGGATGGCCCCAGGACCAGTTCTAAGCACCCCATGGGCCGGATCTGTCCCTTGGGCCTTGAGCTTGACACCCCTGTTCTATAGTGTCTTAATATTATATTGGTATTAATGCAGAAATCTATGGCTCAGAGTAGGGGGAAAACCCATTAAGATAAACTCTGATAATCCTGAAATAGATTCTCTGGGATATTTTGTTATCTATCCAGTTTTTTAGAAAGTACTGAGGGAACTTTACTTCCAAAAATATTAATGGCAGAAAAAGGTCTTAAGTGTCAATTTGAGGGCATTCCAAATTCGGTACAAGATATTGCTGATTGCTTTTTCATTTGATTCGCAGCAAACAACAAGCTTAATATTGCATCAAATACAGATCACATTTACTCATAAGTAGGTTTTATAACGTTCAGTTGGATTAAATCAGAAATATATCTTAAAACACATTTGAAATCCTTTCATCAATGAGATCAATATAAGGCTGCCTGACTTTACTCAACTAATACTAATGTCATTCTTTGAAGTTTCTTTTTTCTTTTTCCTGCAGTCACACATAAACTGCAGCTGGAATTTTGCAGGCTGTTCACCTGTTGCTTCAGTCCAGTAAGGTATTACATATGAATATAATAATATGTCTACTTCCTCTTAAGCCTCATGCATCATATCAATAATTTTAGAAGTGAGCAATTGAGAATATTAAGTTTTAGAAAGCACTGTGGAAGGTTTCCACCATTAGATACATAGTTATACAACTGTTTAGAGCAGCAGTCTCCAGCCTTTCTGGCTTTGAGGAGCGCCCAGGGAAGTGGGAATGGTTCCATGTGAGTGACGGATGAGCACAAATGCATGTGCATACAATTCCATTTGTGTGAGGGGCAGACACATGTGTCTGCTGCTCGCACAAATGAACCTCCATGTGCATGCTTGCTCACTGCTTCTGTGTCCTAGTCATGAATGGGCTGCGGCCTGGTAGTGGGTCTAGACTCTAGAGTATTTCCCAGAGGAAATAGATGCCTATCTGTTTAAAAAAGCAGTGTCTTTTCTGAGCTTTTGCTCATTGTTCAGAAAGTTGTTTCTTTATTTTACCTTTGTAAAACTTCTCAAATTAAATATTCCTGAAATTATTTGTGGAATATATATTATCACTTGATTACTTATGAAGTCAATAGCAAATTGTATATAAAACTGAAATTAAAGTCTCAGTTCAGACTTTTAAGTTATAATAGTACTTAGTGCTCGGCTTAATGCGTCGGCGTGGGCGATATTTCCCCGGGCGGTATTGCAGCCGATAGTTATAAGCAGCTAAGAATTCTGACCATCGGTTCATCCTAGGGGATAATATGTAGGGAGTTGGCTTATCTCTGGCTATTATCCCCAACAAAGGCTTGTGGTCAGTCACAATAGTAAAAACCCTATCATTCACGTATTCGTGAAATCTTTCCACAGCTGAGACAATTGCGAGGGCTTCTTTATCAATTTGTCCATAGTTCTGCTCCGTTTTTGAAAGAGTCTTTGAAAAATATGCAACAGGGGCTTCATTCCCATTAGGCAGTACGTGGCTCAAAATGGCGCCCACCCCAAAAGGCGATGCATCACAGGTTATAACTAATGGCAAAGTCTCGTTATACTGCATGAGTACAGAGTCAGAAGTGAGCAGTTTTTTAACATTTCGGAACGCCTGTTCTTCACGGTAACCCCATAACCAATTTGCTTTTTTATCTAACAATCGGTGTAACGGTTCAGCGACCGTTGCTTTGTGCGGTAAAAATACATTATAAAAATTGATGAGGCCTAGGAACGCCTGGAGATTGGCCTTGTTTTGTGGCCTGGGAGCGTTTTTGATCGCTTTTAATTTACTTTCGGTTGGGTGAATGCCCTGGCTATCAATCAGGTACCCTAAAAACTCAACACTGTCAGTACACAATTTACATTTGTTTTTTTTAACCTTAAGACCGGCCTCTTAGAATTTTTTTAGGACTAATTTTAACCGGTCCTGTAAGATTTTTTTTGTAGGGGCTGCAATTAATACATCGTCAAAATAGGGGACCCTTGCAATAACCTTTCCATAAGGCTCTGAAAAATCCCAGGGGCTACACTTACTCCGAATTGCAGCCGGATACATTTAAAGGCACCTCAGTGCGTCACAATAGTTTGGGCCTGTGCCGTTTTTTCATCTACTGGTAATTGCTGATATGCCTGAGCTAAATCCAATTTAGCGAAAACTTTCCCTCCCCTCAGGGAATGGAGGAGGTGCTGCACCACCGGAACTGGATAAGCGTTCTGCTGCAGGGCGTGGTTCAAAGTGGCCCAGTAGTCCCCACAAATTCAGATTGACCCGTCTGGCTTAATGGGTGTTACAATAGGGGTTTCCCAGGGGGAGTGATCGATGGGCTCCAACACCCCCTGAGCTTTCAGTTTGTCAAGTTGTTCATCGATTTTAGATTTTAAGGCAAACGGAACTCGACGGGGCTTTAGGCGAATGGGAGCTATTTTTGGATCTAAGCTGAATGAGATCGGGGTCCCCTTGTACTCGCCTAAGCTGTCCGCAAAGACATCCCTGAACTCATAGATAAGGTCTTCCTCCCAGTCACAGCCACCGACTCGATTCACGCCGGCCACTTCAATGCCGAGTGGCGCGAACCATTGGAGGCCCAGTAGGCTAGGCCTATCTCTATCGATGACCGTTAAAGGTAAGTACGCTGTGTGCTTCTTGAAGGAGACTCGGACTCTACAGGACCCAACAATGGGAATTCGATTCCCCTGGTAGTCCTTGAGGATGAGGCGTTGGAAACGGAGATCTTGGCATTGAATTGTGGGGATGAGTTGCTTGAGTGTCTTCCAAGACACCATCAAGAGGGACGATCCCAAGTCGACCTCCATGTGGCAAGGCTGGTTCTCGATGGCTACCATGACTCGGATTTTCTTAGTGTCCAAGGCTGAGGCATGACCGATAGTGATAATATGGTGAGCCTCTTCTCTCTGCAAAGCTCGATTTCTGTAGGAGTCGATTTCTGCTCTCGCCTTACAGGATGGTTTCCTGTCGATTGGCGATAGTTAGCCCCTTTTGAGGCCTGGCTGGGTCCGGGCAAGCTGCGGCAGACCCGTCCGATGTGGCGTCGTTTCCCGCACTCATGGCAGAGTGCGTCGCGGAATCTGCATTCGGATCTGGCATGGTTGGCTCCACAGCCAGCACAAGGGCATAAGGGCTTCGGGCGAGGGTCCCGGTCAGACCGCAGTTGATGGACCCCTTCTTCGTCGCTGTCTGATGACGAAGAGAGGTCCTCATGGTGCATTGTCGTGAGCTGCCCTTCTGAACTAGGTGAGATTTCGCTGGCCGGTGGTGGTACCAGAGTGCGGTTTCGGCGTAGTTGTGCAGCCGACTTCCTGGTTGCTTCTGCTGCAGTAGCATCGGCAATGGCGTCAGCAAGGCTGATGTCGCCTTTCGCCATCAGCTTGCTTTGGACGCCTGATGCATCTAATCCCAGAACTATGCGATCTCTTAGTGCTTCTTCTAGATTGGTGAATCCGCAGAGGCCTCCCAAATTTCGGAGGTTTGCTATGAAGTCGGCCACGCTTTCTCCCTTTCGCTGGCTTCTTTGATAAAACTCGTGGCATCTCACGAGCGTAGGCACGGTCGGGGCATAGTGGTCTCGCAGGATAGGTTCAAGGTTGTCCCAATCCATGGCCTTCACTTCTCGGGGTTTGGCTAGTGCTTTAGCCATCTTAAATACGGTTGGACCGCAATGCGTTAGGAACACCGCCCGTTTCTTCCCGGCTGTGGCGTCTTTTAAGTTGTTCGTGTCTAGGAACATTTGGAAGCGATCCATGTAGGACTCTCAGTCCTCTTGTGTTGGATCGAACGGAGCGGGTGGTACGATGCCGCCGGACATGGTTCCATTGTTGGCGTCGTCTGTCACGTGCTCAGTGTTCTTCGAAGTTTCGTTGGTTCAGATGTCTCCACATCGCATCCTTGTCGCCAGTGTTAAGTTTGAGCATGGGCGAGAAAGAATGGAGACAAGTTTCTGAACGGTGAATTTCAGCTCTTTATTTACATTGTGACTTGCTTCTTCTAACAGCAGTAAAACCCGCCTTATATAGGCAAACCTTGTAACGTTTAACCAATAACAAGCTAGGAACGCTAGCTTTTATAACCAATAGGAACTCTCTGTTAAGGGCCAATCGGATTCCCCGGAACAGGCCAATCCAGTCCGGCCGCTTAACAGCCAATCAGAAGTGCAGGGCCAGAACCCTGCACTTACTCCAAGCTCACACTTTATTTATCATATTGCATGCACAACACTACCATTTCAGAATCCATGGTTTTGGAAAATCTGGCATACTTAAATCTTCTAAAACTGCCAGGTGATGTCATGGAATGGGATGTTGGGAGTTCAACTAGAGCAGGGCTGTCAAACTCCCGACCCATGGAGTGCATCATGTGCTGGCCACCCCAATGCCTGTTTTAGCAAAGTGGGAGGAAAGTCCCTATATGTCATGTGATGACACCATGACAACACGAGTTTGACACCCCTGAACTAGAGGCTGCCAAGTTGGGGAATACTATGAAATAAATCTATTATATAAGTATAAACATTTACAGCATGTTACACAAAATTTCCCAAATGGAACATTATGAGAACTCATAGATAATTATTTAAATATACTAGAGGGTTTTTTTTAACAAATCTCAAACCTTTGAGACTCTTCTCATTTAAAAACTTATTCAATTAAGAGGTTGCATTTTTTTTCCCTTTAACTCTGCAAGGATAGTACTTTTATTTTCCAGTTTTCATACTGAAAGCTTATATTTAATCTATCCGTTGGAGAAATAACTTTTTTTGCATTTTCATGTATTAAACAAGTACTTTATCGAAATTGGTTCTATTGCTGGTAAATCCATAACTCCCTTTAAATAAAAGTACATGCATATAGGTTCCTACTGTGATTAAAATCATCAATAGTATGTCTCTGTAAAGTATCTGTTTCTCGGTGTATTTAGCAGAAAACAGAGTAGAGTGGGAAATGAGAAGTGGTCAGATAATTATTTTAAAAAACAAGCTCATTCCTGAAATGGTCTGCTGTCTTATTGAATAAGAGCACTAAGACAGTTATGAGAATGTTTTATTTGCTAATACATTTAGCTAACAGGTTTTGCATTATCTTTGCCCTTTGTGTTCAGGCCACCATTTATGAATTGCAAAAATTTTCTCTGGATTTAGTGGGCCTCATTCCTGTATAAACATGCAAAGGATTACAAGCCATAGATCTGTAATAGTGGAAATTGGAACCTGCATTAAAGAAAATTCATGAATTACAGAGCAAAATGGACACCTCCATAGGTTAGATTGTCAGCAAATCTTAATAATTTGTAAGAAATTGGGCCAAGGTGTAGGAAGGGATGGGAGTTAGAATTTAAGAGGTGCATGCATAGCAATTATATTACTAATTTCTACTGTGTCTTGAATACTGCTGATCTTTCTTTGAATCTTTGTTGTATACTTGTGGGTTCTAATATAATACATCTACAACAGATTGCCACATCCAGTTCTGATGTTATTTCGTAATTCTAGTTTCCTTTTCTGTGTCAAATCTGGAATACTTCTTTGAGAATAATGAAGCAAGCAAGGTGGTAGAAAGTATGCGATTATTTTCAGCTTCAGTTTAACATTTAAGTTTTATAATTTCTTGATAATGAAACCTGGTTGGTGCCAAATGTTATGTACAACTTTGATTAAATTTTTACATTTACAATTCTGTTCCCTACAATGGTTTATTTACGGATTTAACAACATGAAAGTGAGTTCATTTCTAAGGCCACCACTGAATTATTGCAGATTACATAGTTATAAATGGCAGAAGAAGGAACCCTTTCCCTGTGCTGTAATGTTGCCAAGGCCCTGAGGCTGTTGGCTTAGTTCATGATATATTGTACTGCTAGCATTTCAGCTCTCTCAGGGGAATGTTGGTCCTACTATAAGGTTAGGAGTTAACTACTTGTATTTTAGCTGGATACTGCTATCAATACGGCTCCTATGGAAACTTTATTTGACGTCATTTTTAAAAAATCCTTACTACTGTAAATCTATTTAATAAAAATCACTAAGAATTATTAGAATGTTGTCTGTATTATTAGTTGCCACTTCCAGCCAACAACCTACCCATTCATTAGCAGAGATTTTTGGAAATCTCACTTGATTACTTATGCAGTCAATAGCAAGGGTTGTCTGCATTCGTAATTGTTTGATTTTATCGTCCCTTCTTTAAACAGACATTGTCTATGATAATGTGATGCCCTGATAGATGGGAAAGGTTTTGTCTGTGAATATCATTTAGATAATTAAAAATGACAGATGAAATCGCCTGCCGTCTTGACCTGTACTTTGTTCCCTCAGTGATGCTGAAGAGATGCTGATTGCTGTCAATCAAAACCCATTGGAGGTTTGTAAATTCTGACTGCTGTGAACTCTGACCCTCCATGTTGTTCTGAAATAGATAATAACCTTGAAATTATATTATAATTTAAAAATGGCTTCACCAGTGGGACATGCTGTATATACTTTTTATAGACGATGACTACCTAATGTCATTGTTGACTCTAGAAATTCAGCAGCAAAAGTCTAAATGATTAGCAAGTTCATAGTGCAGAGGATGATCTTCTATTAATATATAAAATAATGTCATTCTCTGTGTATTTTTGTGCTTATGTATTCCAAGCTTTTAAAAATGCTTTCACTTGAGAATATTATTTTAATCATTGATTTTGCTGCATTTAATTTCATAATATCTTTTATTTATTGTCTATACCAGTTATATAGCAGTCCTCTGGGCATTTTTTTAATGATGGTTTGAAATATAACCAATAGAAAGAATACTAACATATTCAAGAGGTAAAAGAGAGAGTGCATATTTTTCCCAATGGAAGTCAATAATAACTAAAAGCAGTGGAGGCATAGGCTAAACTTCCTATGCATTTATGATTTTTTTTTCTAGGAAAATGTTTTCCCCATTTTGTTCAGAACCATCTGGTGGAAATCATATTTATAATGTGGATTACTCTCAAGCACATCATGAAAACAGCTTTTTAAAATCTATTTTCTGAAACTTTTGATGCTTCTGTCATGTAATAGGCTACTTTAATTGGCTGTATAATAAGATGAATTTTTTGTTTAAAAGAGGCCAAATGTGTTAAGAAATAACTCTTCCCCCTTTTACTATGCTTGCACTCATTCTGAGATGGATCTCAAATCTGGGACAGACATATTTTTCTCACTCTCTTTGTATTTTTGGACTACAATGTGAAATAATAATGCATATTTTGAACATTTTCATGAAACGTATATTCTTACATCAGTGTGATGGTAATAGTTTCCAAGCAAGATATAATAAGAGGTTTTAGAGATTCTTTAGAGCATTGTTTTTTTGTGCTTCCCTCCGGTATTTTCCAAAGCACCAGAAAAACAAAGAACAATGGATGGAAACTAATCAAGGGGAGAAGCAACCTGGAATTAAGGAGAAACTTTATAACAGTGAGAACAATTAAGCAGTGGAACAGCTTGCTTTCAGAAGTTGTGGTGTTCCATCACTGGAGGTCTTTAAGAAGATACTGGACAGCCACTTATCTGAAATGGTATAGGGTCTCCTGCTTGAGTTTGGAGTAGAAGACCTTCAGGGTTCCTTTCAGCTCGATTCTTGTCTAACTCTTACATTCTATTCTTGCTATTTGAAGCAAGCTTCTTGTTAAAAGCTAATGGATGAATCAAAAGCCAGGATTATAACGCATAATTTAGGAACAAAGGAAAGCAAAGGAATCACCGGTTGTCACATGTGCTCCAGAAGTGTGACTAAAAGTCCAGCCATGTTCTACACACATAGGTAAAAGATCTGACTTTGGCAATATCATTTTGATGAATTTTGTCCAGTAACCCTGCATATAATACCTTCAAGATGGAATGAGTAGTTTGTTATATACACTCGCAGAAATACTGAAAAATTGAAGCATTCAAATTATTTCCTTCCAAAGAAATTAGCAAACAGATTCTACTAAGGCATTAATTACCTCCTGCAAAGCAAAGATTAAAATCCAGAAGAATGAAGCACCGTTAAATGTAAGCCAGTTTAGATCAGTTATTGAATAGAAAACTAAGCATGCAAAGTTTTCCATAGTTTCAGAACTCAGCGGTTACACAAATATGGTTGGTGTTATGTTTGGAGCATGGGCGAGAAAGAATGGAGACAAGCCTCTGAACGGTGAACTTCAGCTCTTTATTTTCATAGTGACTTCTAACTTCTATAGCAGTTTTAACCCGCCTTATATAGGCAAACCCCGTAACTATTAACCAATAACCAACGAGGAGCGCTAGCTCTTATAATCAATAGGAACTCTCTGTTAAGGGCCAATCGGATTCCCCGGAGCGGGCCAATCTGATCCGGCCATTTAACAACCAATCAGAAGTGCAGGGGCAGAACCCTGCACTTTACTCCAAGCTTATGCTTTATTAAAACTTTATACATTCACAACACCCCTTCCCCCTGGCTTCTGTTTGCAGGGCGCAGTTACATAGTCCTTTAGGTAGGACGGTTGTTTTATTAGTCTCTTTGATTTTCACTGTGTCATTTGGCTGCAATCACGCTGAGGTAGATCGTTGTTTGGCAGTGAGGCTGTTTCTGGTTCAAAGTTCATTTCCCCGTCGTTGCCCATGTTCTCTGTAATTCCCTGAGGTTCAACTGTTTCACTCTCTGGTTCCACTTCCTGAGACTCTATTATACTGTCGTTCCCTTCGAATGGGTTTTCTTCTTCTTGGAATTCATCTTCTTCCGTACCCCCCCCTCAGTCTAGTCATAGGGGAGTTCAGGACTGCCCGCCAGAAGCCGCGATCGTAATTGATCGATATGGCGTTTCCATAGTCTACCGTCAAGACATTGTACAAGGTAGGATCTCGGGCCGGTTACACGAACTACTGTCGCCTCCACCAACAATGGGTCGCCCAATAGGTTTTTAGCGTATACCAAATCTCCTACCTGGAAGGTACGACAGCGGCCGCTGGATCCTAGTGGTTTTTCTGGTTCGTAAGCTGGGTATAACCGGTCGAGGTGGGAGCAGAGTTTTTGTCCCATTAGCAGTTCGGCAGGAGTTTTGTTGGTCACGCTATGTGGTGTGATGTATTGTTAAAAAAGGATTCGATTGATCTTGTCATCAATGTTGTCGTAGTCTACCTTCTGTAAAGTTTTCTTCACAAATTGTACCATGAGTTCTGCTTTGCCATTTGTCGCAGGGTGCGCAGGTGAGGTGAGCGCATGTCGAATGCCGCGGTCAGCGAGGTACTGCTCGAACGACAGTGCTGTAAATTGGGGCCCGTTATCGGATACCAGGACGTCTGGTAGTCCGTGGGTTGCAAATAGTCTTTCCAAGGTTTTGATAACTGCCTCAGAGGTTGTAGTCGTCATGCGATGAATCTCGAGCCAATTTGAATAGGCGTCGACGGTTAGTAGAAAAGTGTGGCCTTTGGTCGGCCCCGCGAAGTCCAAGTGAATTCGGGACCAGGATCCACGTGGTGTCTCCCATTTAGTAGGAATGGCTTTAGGTGGGGCGTTGCTCACTTTCTGGCATTTTGGACAAGCTTTAACCCAATGTTCGATTTGCTTGTCAATGCCCGGCCACCATGCGTAGCTTCGTGCGAGGGCTTTCATTCGCACGATGCCGGGGTGGCCATCGTGCAAGGTTCTCAGAAGCGCTTTCTGGAGTCGTTCTGGGATAACGACTCTATCGCCACAGATGACACAGCCTTTTTGGGAGAACTCGGTTTGTCAAGTCTTGAATGGTGTGAAGTCATCTGATACTTGGTCCAATGGCCATCCGCGTTCTACCCAGCTTAGGACTCGCGCTAAGGTGGGGTCATATTTGGTTTCTCTTGCGATATCTCGGGCGGTTAATGGCGGCGAGTTGAGTGCCTCAATTTGCAACGTGGTTACCGTTGGTGCAGGATCGTCGAGAGTCTCTGGAAGCAGTGCTCGGCTCAATGCGTCGGCATGGGGAATGGCTTTCCCCGGGGGGGATTGCAGCCGATAGTTATAAGCAGCTAAGAATTCTGACCATCAAGTCATCCTAGGGGATAATATGTAGGGAGTCGGCTTATCTCCAGCTATTATCCCCAATAATGGTTTGTGGTCAGTCACGATAGTAAAAGCCCGGCCATACACGTACTCGTAGAATCTTTTAATGGCTGACACAATTGTGAGGGCTTCTTTATCGATTTGTCCATAATTTCGCTCAGTTTTTGAAAGAGTCTTTGAAAAATATGCAACAGGGGCTTCGTTCCCATTAGGCAGTACATGGCTCAAAATGGTGCCCACTCCGAAAGGCGAAGCATCACATGCTATATTTAACGGCAAAGTCTCGTTATACTCTATGAGTACAGAGTCAGAAGTGATCAGTTTTTTCACGTTGCGGAATGCCTGTTCTTCTCGGTGACCCCATAACCAATTTGCTTTCTTATCTAACAACCGGTTCAGCGACCGTTGCTTTATGCGGTAAAAATACATTATAAAAGTTGATGAGGCCTAGGAACGCCTGGAGATCGGCCTTGTTTCGTGGCCTGGGAGCATTTTTTATCGCCCTTAGTTTACTTTCAGTCGGGTGAATACCCTGGCTATCAATTAGGTACCCTAAAAACTCAACACTTTCAATACACAATTTACATTTGTTTTTCTTTACTTTAAGACCGGCCTCTTGGAATTTTTTTAGGACTAATTTTAACCGGTCCTGTAAGATTTTTTTTGTAGGGGCCGCAATTAATACATCGTCAAAATAGGGGACCACGCCCTTAATCCCTTGTAATAACCTCTGCATAAGGCTCTGAAAAATCCCCGGGGCTACACTGACTCCGAATTGAAGCCGGGTACATTTAAAGGCACCTTGGTGCATCATAATTGTTTGTGCCAGTGCCATCTTTTCATCAACAGGTAGTTGCTGATATGCCTGAGCTAAGTCTAATTTAGCGAAGACTTTCCCGCCCCCCAGGGAGTGGAGGAGATGCTGCACCACCGGCACTGGATTTGCGTTCTGCTGTAGGGCGTGGTTCAAAGTGGCCCGGTAGTCCCCACAAATTCGGATCGACCCGTCTGGCTTAATGGGTGTTACGATTGAAGTTTCCCAGGGGGAGTGATCGATGGGCTTTAACACCCCCTGAGCTATCAGCTTGTCAAGTTGTTCGTCTATTTTCGACTTTAAGGCAAACGGAACTCGATGGGGCTTAAGTCAGATGGGAGCTATCTTTGGGTCTAGACTGAACGAAATCGGGGTCCCCTTGTACTCGCCTAAGCTGTCCGTGAAGACGTCCCTGAACTCATGGATAAGGTCTCCCTCCCAGTCACTTCCGCTGACTTGGTTTATGCTGGCCACTTCAATGCTGAGTGGCGCGAACCATTGGAGGCCTAGTAGACTAGGCCTGTCTCTATCAATGACAGTTAGTGGTAAGTACACTGTGTGCTTCTTGAAGGAGACTCAGACTCGGCAGGAACCAACGACGGGGATTCGATTCCCTTGGTAGTCCTTGAGGATGAGTCTTTGGAAGCGGAGATCTTTGCGTTGAATCGTGGGGATGAGTTGTTTAAGGGTCTTCCAGGACACCATCGAGAGGGACGATCCTGAGTCGACTTCCATGTGGCAAGGCTGGTTCTCGATGGCTACTGTGACTCGTATTTTCTTTGTGTCTAAAGCTGAGGCGTGACCAATAGTGATAGTATGGTGAGCCTCTTCTCTCTGCAAAACTCGATTTCTGTAGGAGTGGTTTACTGGCTCTTGCCGTACAGGACGGTTTCCTGTCGATTGGTGATAGTTAGTCCCTTTTGAGACCTGGCCGGGTCCTGATAAGCTTCGGCAGACCCATCCGATGTGGCCTCGTTTCCCGCACTCATGGCAGAGCGCGTCGCAGAATTTGCATTCGGACCTAGCATGGTTGGCCCCACAGCCAGCGCAAGGGCGTAAAGGCTTCGGGTGGTGATCCCGGTCGAAGTGCAGTCGATGGACCCCTTCTTCGTCGCTGTCTGACGACGAAGAGAGTTCCTCGTGGTACATCATTGCACGCTGCCCTTCTGACCTGGATAAAATGTCGCTTGTTGGTGGTGGTACCGGAGCGCGGTTTTGGCGCAGTTGTGCAGCCGACTTCCTGGTTGCTTCTGCTGCAGTAGCATCGGCGATGGCGTCGGCAAGGCTGATGTCGCCTTTCGCCATCAGCTTGCTTTGAACGCCTGGTGCATCTAGTCCCAGAACTATGCGATCTCTTCTAAAGAACTATGTGCTTCTTCTAAATCGGCGAATCCGCAGAGGCCTCCCAAATTTCGGAGGTCTGCTATGAAGTCGGCCACGCTTTCTCCCTTTTGCTGGCTCCTCTGATAAAACTCGTGCCGTCTCACGAGTGTAGGCACGGTCGGTGCATAGTCATCTCGTAGGAGAGGTTTGAGGTCGTCCCAATCCATCACCTTTACTTCTCGGGGTTTTGCTAGTGCTTTAGCCATCTTAAATACGGTTGGACCGCAATGCATTAAGAACACCGCCCATTTCTTTCCTGGTGTGGCGTCCTTTAAGTTGTTGGTTTCTAAGAACATTTGGAAGCAATCCATGTAGGACTCCCAGTCCTCCTGTACTGGATCGAACGGAGCGGGTGGTACGACGACGCCGGACATGGTTCCATTGTGTAGCGTCGTCTGTTACGTGCTCGGTGTTCTTCGAAGTTTCATTGGTTCAGATGTCTCCACATCCCACCTTCGTTGCCAGTGCTATGTTTGGAGCATGGGCGAGAAAGAATGGAGACAAGCCTCTGAACGGTGAACTTCAGCTCTTTATTTACATAGTGACTTCTAACTTCTATAGCAGTTTTAACCCGCCTTATATAGGCAAACCCCTTAACTATTAACCAATAACCAACGAGGAGCGCTAGCTCTCATAACCAATAGGAACTCTTTGTTAAGGGCCAATTGGATTCCCCAGAGCGGGCCAATCCGATCTGGCCGTTTAACAACCAATCAGAAGTGCAGGGCCAGAACCCTGCACTTTACTCCAAGCTTACGCTTTATTAAAACTTTATACATTCACAACAGTTGGTCTTTCAGTTTGAACAAGAGAGGTTCAAAGAGGCCATCTGGAAATTTAGGAGAATTGAGGAAAGAATTGTGATAAGGAAATATGACAGAGAATTTGAAGATTCTATAAGGAAGTAGCTTATGCTGGCAGGTTGTGTCTTAGTTTTGCCTGCATACACGCGAAGAGATCCAAGCATACACACATATAGAAAAGGTATAAAACTAGATTGAGTGTTTTGAGAAACATTTTTGGCACAAAACATAACTTCTAATGATTCCTATATTTGTGTATATTTAAGGGCCTGTCTGTAAGTGTCCTCAAAAAATGTGGATTTTAATTCCCAGAATAGAAAAATCTTCAAGAGCTTTCTGTTAGTAATAAATAGTTCAATATGTTTTTCTCACAATCTGGAACAAGTTAATAGTGGATAAATAATATAAAGTCAAAATGAACTATTATATACTGATGAAGTAATTTCATTAATATGAAAATGTTTCTGAAATTAAGGGGTACTCTTCTAAGAATAAGAACATTTCACCTCATTGAAGTCACATTGACTGCTACTGATGGGAAGCTTTTGTTACTCATTTCATACTTAGAGAGAAAAATAGTATGATGTGGTCTTGTCCCCTGAAAAGATTAAGCAATTCAGATAGTCCTTGTTTAACAACCACAGTTTGGATGGCAACTTGGTAATTAAGCAAAGCAATTCCTAAGTAAAACATCATGATTTTATTATTTTATTTCACAATTCCTTTGCTTTACAAACTTATGAAAGTTGCAAACATGAGGACTGCTTGCATAATTATTTTTTCAGCACCATTGTAACTGAACAGTAGCTAAACAAATCAGCTGCTGAACAAGGACTATTTGTATACTCAAATAAGTTAGATTTATTGCTGGAAGCAGTATTCCTGTAGCCTTCATTGTTTCTGTAGCTAGAACAATTGCAACTTTTTGTTTTAACATCTATTAATTTATAGTATTTGGCAGATACAACATTACTTTTATATTGTCAGAATACAAACTTAAGCTTTTTAAAATTACATTTTGTATCTCAGTGTAGTAAAGATGAAGTATTTTGTAAAATATTTTTTAAAAAGCAGTTTTCATTCATCTCTAAACATTGCAAATATGGGTTTCATCTTTATGCAATAACTTCACTATAAAACTCTAGAATTTTCAGAAAGATTCAACATATTGTGTATGTTAAAAGTGTAACTCCTGCTTTCCTTTCATTTCTTTTAAACCATTGCCACTAGGAACCCCCTCCATTTGGATTTAGCCTATTTACTCTTTCTATGCCATTTTTTTCTTGCTTTTTGATCCTTGTCCTTTTTCCTAATTTTAATTTAAAAACTTATACTACTTTCCTGAAGTTCTAGTATTATTGCTTACCCATAGTAATGTAACTTAATATTTATATGGCCTAATTCAGAAAATGCGCAAAATGTAGCAGTAAGTACTGCTGATGGGCCCTTTTGATCCATTGGTACAACTAAAACTCAATCAAGACCAAGAAGTTTTCACCAACTCACAACTTATTCTTATTAGAAAAGACTAATTTCCATATAAAAGATGATATGGGATTAGGCCCATGTTGGCGAACCTATGCCACGCGTGCCGGAAGTGGCATGCAGAGCCATTCCTCCCAGCACACGAGAGGTCACCCAGAAGAGCCTCACTGCATATGTGTGTGTGCACCATCGCCAGACAGCTGATTCTCGGGTATCTGGTGCGCGGGCGAAGGGATATGTGTGCGGGAGACATGCACCCATGTGCAGAGATGCACTGCGCATAAGGAGATCACATGTGCATGCACTGCGCATGAGGAGATCACATGTGCATGCACAGATGTTTGGCACACGAGGGGAATTGTGCACGCATACGCAGAAGTGCGGCATGTGAGGGGAATCACACACACATGCACAAAGATGCATGGCACGTGAGAGGGGAATCGTGTGTACATATGCAGGGGGGGTCGGGCCCAGCACGCACTGTCTTCTGGGTGCTGGCATGTGAGTGCAAGCAAATGTACACGCACACAATTATCAGCACAGGAGGCATAAAAGGTTAGCCACCACTGGACTAGGCTATCAGAGGAACCTGCTCTTCCTGGTTACATCAACTTACCCATTAGATCTGCCAGACAAGGCATGCTTCAAATACTGTCAGCTATAGACCTATATGTATTTGGTACCAGAAAATATGCCTAATCTGCCATGAATGGCCCTTGTGGAACATTTGTTTCTCTCAGATAGATTAGCTCCATTCCTTTTGACATTCCAGAAGGCCCTCAAGATTTAGTTATTTTATCAGGTCTGGAACTCCCAGGAAACCAGAAACATGCTTAGATGGCTCCATTGCTGACCTTTTTAATCCCTCTTTGTCTGGGGTTTGTATTTTTATAATATTAATATTAATACTATTAATATTATATTAATAAACATTATTACTATTAATGTGATTTTCATATCTGTAGTTTCTACTCATTTGTTGTGCACTGCCCAGAGTCAATTTCTGTGAGATGGATAGCTAGATAGATTTGAATGCTAAACAAACAAATAAGATATAGTGGGAACCCCCCCTCCCCCCCGAAGAATTAAATATTTTAAGGAATATTTGCTCAGGTAATTCCCCATTAGGAGAATAAGCACACACAGAGAGACGCAGTGAGAGTAGTACTATACAGTACACTGTATAGTATGGTAGTAGTATAGTAGTACTATACAGTACACTGTATAGTAAACTGTAGGTTTTTACTTCCAGTAAAATGGTTAAGCATGTTAGGGATAACATTGTTTACCCTAACTGGTTTAGGTAAAATAATAAATATGTTATCATGGTTTGTTAGTTAAAGTGTCTGTAACTTTAACTGTAAGAACGTAATTAAGGGAGTGATTGTAAAAGCACCATAAAAGAAGCAAGGCATGGCAGCTTGCTCTCTCTGGCTTTATGATCCCTAATTACTGGATAGACTGAAGACTGCGTTTTTTTCCCCTACTGGAACGGGAGAGAGAAAGGACTGTTGATTTATCAACGATGAGAGGACTGATTTATTGTAGGTGAATTGACATTGGATATTCTACACGGACTTTGCTAATTGAATATCCTTGAATGGACTGACTAAAATGATACATGACAAATGGGCTGTTATTTTGACTATGCTATAAAACTCTAAATGGAATAAACTATATTTTTGATAGCACAAGTGTATCTGTTATTTTTACTGTATGTTAACTAACATACAAACTTATCTCACACATTTATCTGTATGCCTATCTGACTAACAATGCACATTCTGTTTAGCTTGTCTCCTTAACCCTGGTTGGGGAACACAGGCTTAACAAAGCAAAGTTCAACAAACAGTCCAAATCTTTCACGGTTAAAGCAGTCAGTTTTCAGTCCAGGGATAATCCAATAACAAAGTCCAGTATCAAAAACAGTTCAGTAAAAGACTTACATCAAATCCAAGAAGAACTATGATCAGCAACAGTCAATAGGGAAAATGTAAGAACGACAACACCCTCAGCAGCTACAGAACAGAACAACCCAGGTTTCTGGATTCATCTTATGGCCATTTGAGGAACCACACCCAATTACAATTTTAGCATTCCCTTAAAGAGACAGTATTAAAATGTCTATCCTGGTTTATATATTTTTCAACCCAACTGTTAGGTGACTTACATTCCTAACAATATTAATAGGGCAGAATTATATTTCCCTAAATGAGAAATGGAGGAACATGGGTTTTTTTTTTTTTTTTTTTTTTGGAGGCAGGAAACAGGCTCAGTCTTTCTTAATATCCCCAGCTGAGGAGGAGGAGGTTTTAGATTTGGTAATCCATTCAAGACAGGATATTTTGAAACTCCCTTAAGCAAAGTTTGAACAAAGGCAGAATGATAGGATTAGCTTTCACTCAAGATCTAACACAGGCAAAGCCATTAAGCCACAATAGGAATTGCCCAACACTCTTTCAGGATACATCTCAAAGTAGTCCAAACTTCAACCAAACCTGGGAGCTCAGACAAACACATTTCCTCTTTTGCCTATAAAGCCAGCCATGACCCCTACATAACCCCTATATGACCCCATAGGAATCTGACAACAGCCAATAGAATACATGTTCTTGCACAGAAACAGGAAGTTCAAGTGCAAAGCCCAAAGAAGTTATAACCCCCCACACACACTCTCAACTCCATTTTTGTCAACTGCTCAGAACCACAAATCCATTTGGTTCAGTTCCAAGGTGGGAAAAAGACACTGGAAAATGGAGGCTGATTGGAAATATGGTTTATTAATGAAGCAGAACCACATTGATTTGTGGTTCTGAGCAGCTGACAAATGGAGCAATGAGAGCTAATATAGTAATGTTGAAAAGGACTGTGGCCCTAAGAAAACTATTGCAGGAAGTCAATGTAAAATACAACATTGCAAGGCTGACAGTGTTGAGATGAAACATCCACTGAATACATTTAATCTAATCCCTGCCCACCTGTAAAACTGCAGTTTTTAAGTTGCATCATAAAATGATGTATTCATGAGAAAACCGTATCTATAGTTGAATTATGGTTTTAAGTAGATTAGAAATTTAAACTCAAATTTATGAGCATATGAAATATCTTAGTTCCTAGTATGTTAATTGACCAAAGCATTCTAATATCTTCATGTCTGAGAGAACATGGAGAATATGCTGCTTTTACACTTCATCCCATCATACATGCACACAGAGAAATTGTATCTTGTTGTCTATAAAGCAGAGGCAATGTGCTGTAAAATCTTAAATGGTTCTCTTAAGAACACAAGAATAGCACTGCTGAATCAGGACAAGACCATTTTAGCACCCTGTTTTTCATAGTAGCAAATTCCAAAGATCCCTCTGGAGTGCTCACAAGCAGATATATCCATCTGGTATCTGCATGTGTAATCTTGCAACACAAAGATAATACTAAATCTTCAGACAACCAACCTTTCGCAGACCTGTCTTCCATTTATTTATCTAACCACTTTTAAGTCATCTAAGGAAATTGTTACTTGGATCATATTTTGTGGTAGTATGTGGAAAGACCTTCTTTTTTCTCTTTTAGATCTCCTTTCAATCAATTTAGTTAGATGACCACAGTTTTAGAATTTTGTGAAAAAGAAAAAAAAACATTGTCCTTTTTCTGGTACATGATTATATAAACCTCATCCATGCTCCCATCCATCCATCCTACCTATTTTAAAAGCTACTAAATGTTCTAATTCTTATTCAAAAAGAAGGCTTTTGAGCCACTGCTGATCTGTTTTTCAGCTCTATCCTTTTTCAAATATGGTGTTCAGAATTGTGCATGGTATTCGAAGTAAATTTTCAAGTAGACTGGGTTCTGGAGCTGTATTCAGATAATGGCAGTCTCAGGCTGAGCTGTGATTGGCCAAATGTATCTTGAGAGCACATCTGGCCAATCACAGCTTAGCCTAAGACAGCCATTAGTCTCTCTTGAGACAGAAATTTGGCAAATGGGCTAAAATCACTCAGATGTTATGCAGGATGGGAGCAACTGGGGCTAAGTCATGTCAGCAGTAAAGTAGCACAGCTCCAACTTCTCAATGAACAAACATGACCTGGATGATTGAGAATCTCTATAGACATTTATGTTGGGTATACAATTACTTGGAATGGATTGTACTGTGGCAGGATTTGTAAATTTTAAATACTCTTATTTTTGTAAGTTTTGTACTCACAATGAAGCCAGATTACTTCATTCAATTTCAAGGAGACATTTCTATTGATGTAACCTATTAATTTTCTTGCAGTATTATTATTTTCCAGATTAAAAAGGTTAGACTGCAATGTTTATACTTTACTGTGGTTTAATAGTATGAATACTGGTTTTGTATGAGTTAATACTTTTGTGTGTTTTTTAAAACAATATTTATTTGAAATGGTTCCAATGGTGATTATTTTGCCACAGTATGAATATGAATTGTTAAAAAACCCATGGCTTGATTACTAGACTTCAAAGCTGTCCTACTGTGACAATTACCTCCCAATTGTCAAACCATTTATTTATTACAATATTAAAGACTGATGCTGTCTTAAATTGTAAATGGAAACACATTATTACTGAAGTTGGCTATGAACACAAAGGGCCTTCAGTTAAGAGTTGTAATAGATAAAACTAACATGCATTTCAAATTAATTGATTCACCTCTCCAGCAAGATATTGAAAAATGTTTAACAGGTAGACGACAAAACTAATAAAAATTGTCAAGAATATTTCAAGAGGAAATATACAAGTGGGCATCAAGAAACATTTGCATTGGTTGGATGTAGCAAGACAGCACCAAATATCCTCTTTTTCTCCTTCTTTTTCTCTTCTAAATAAGAATGATGATGATTGTAGGTTGCTTTGGGTGAAAGTAGGGTAAATGGGTTCAATCCATTATAAGTGTTTTAACATTTAGTTCTTGCTGTGTTCTCTGATTCATGCGGGTGAGATATCAAAGTTCCCAGCTGCTTGCTTGTAAAGAGGCTGGGCAATGTCTGTTCAAAGGCAACCGCTTCTGTTTCCCACTTGGCACTGACTGGAAATCAAGAAAAATGTTTGTGAAGTTTTAGAGCACTTACTGTTATAGCCAACCCTTTTGACACTTACTTGGAACTCCTTCTGATAAGGGACAAAGGGGGAATCAGAAAGCTAAGTACTGGCCTTGGGTTTCCTGAAAATCAGGAGGAGGGAAAAAAAAACAGTATCTGGGCTTCTTGTATTCTTGGGGGAGAAAATTGGAAAGGTCATATTTTTCATTCACAAAAAATAACTGGTAACTGGATGCAACTGTCAGTTTCTGGACTGTTTTATAGAAACTATAAGGAATGTAACTTGGTTCCAAGGAAAATAACTTGGTTCTTCTCCAACAATTGAATCATGATTTTTTTTTAAATCAAGTTTCCTAAAAGTTAATATATTTTGTGAAAAAGGAATAGAGAGAGAGGAAGATATATTATCTGAAAAGAGGGAAATGGATGAAAAGAAAGAGTAATAAATGGCAGAAAATATATACACATCAGGGAAAAGTCCCTGGGAGATGGCTATTCTTAACACTTTCTTTATGTTTCCAATCTTCTTTTTTCTTCCTGATCTTCTTGCCATGTTTGCTCTCTACCTTTACCCTATGCTACTGTAGAATAACCACAAAAGATGAGCTGGGCTAGGCCAGGTGACTGTGCCAACATCAAGTGTCAAAGTAGGGAGTCTCATTGCTTTGGGTCACAACCCCTCCAGTACCACTCACTTTTTTATTCTGTGAGAGACATAGGGCACATCACAACCAGAGACTTTGCATTCCAAGAACAAGGATGGTTATGATAACAATGATGAAAAATGAAAATCAGACCTCTTAACCCGTATCTTCAATGCATATGCCAGAGGGGGGGAAAAAACCTAGTCCATTTGCATTTTTCAGGAATTGCAGAGAAAAGCAGTGAATATTTTTTAATATAAGCTTTGTTAAAGATAAGGAAAAAAAGATGCTCGCTTACAGAACTACGTATAGGTGAATGAAACAAGGACTACAGCAGTCGTTAAGATGATGCAGATTTTTTTTCCTTTTCATAATAACAGACTGCACTAAATGCTCTTACCCTCTGGTATACTGGCACTGCCCTTTTCCAAAGAAGTACTAAATTTCTCTGATCTTTCCCACATACGTCCCTAAGCTTTCTTCCAGTTACATTTTTCAGGCAATTTTCTCTGGGCACTTATCAAGACAAGGCTTTTTAAAAGAAAAGGCAAGGGTTGAAAAAATTTTGGTTTTGCTTTTCCAAAACCTTTCCCCTTTCTTTTTGAAGCTAGGATTTGAAAACAACTAACTGAATGAGACATGTTTTGAGTTGGCCGACATGTTTTGAGTTGTTTGTGTTTGTGTGTGTGTGTGTGTGTTTTATTCAGGAAAGCAAAAGTTGATTCTCTGTCTGAAGGAAATGGGAGTACTAGATGGATTTTTGTTTTCCAGTTGGTTTGTCACAGAGCCTAATGATCTTTAGGGCACAGTGGATATGCATACCCGAAGATCACCTAGCTAGCTTTTTTTCCATAAGGGAAGGCTATAAACTGGACCCTCCTGATCTTAATCCTCTTTGTTAGTAAGTACACCACACAATGGTGGTCATGGTAGAGCTTACAATACAATACATATGAAGAAAATTGAATAGATATTCAAGTTGATTTTCAAATTTCTTCTGAAACAAACAACTTTAGATTCCACTGGTCATCCTCTGAATTTGTAATGCTGATTACAAAAAGTTTAAAGAAATTCCATGAAATAGAAGGATAACAGGCTTGTACTTGTGCCCAAAGCAGTGCTTTCAATATTCTCAGTACAGATGGTCCTTGTTTAGCAACTACATCATTTAGTGACTATTCTCAGTTTTGAAGGTTATAAAAAGGTAACTTTATGACCAATCCTCAAATTTATGATGTTTGGAGGTCTGGAAAGCAAATGAAAACTAAAGTAAGATCATAAGCACACTCATGGTTTCAATTACTGACCACTTTGCTTAATACTTTGCCAAATTACGATTACCTATATATGATTTTTGCTTCTAGCCAAAGAGACTGCTTTAGAGGATCCACCATGAGCAATGAGGGAGCTGATATGTCTTTTTAGTAGCATACAGTTGATTAACTTGTAGATTCCAGACTAAAAAACAAACAGATAAAATGACCTAATATAGGTATAAATCTTAACTGAATGAGAAAGATGGGAAATATTGAGCAATTTATAATAAAAAAATCATTTATTTAGAAATATGTTTGCATTTTTATGCATAGTATTTTTAATGTTGTCTTTAGCCTATAAAAGTGATTCCACAGAAACAAAATTAAAATCATTTAGACATCTACTGCAGGAAAAAATAGAACAAAAAAGTCCAAAATATAAAATAACTTCAATATACTTTCTAGACCCTTTATGTGTTAATTATACTGAGCCACTGACCAGGAAATGGATTACCAGATGTTACTGTTTCATATTTGTCTTATATAGAAATAACCATTTTTTAAATTCCAAAATAAAATACTAACTAACCAAATGGAATAGTAATTAGTATAAGAAACTAATTCCAAAATATATTTTAAAGAGAATTTCGTTAGTTATAACATAACAGTCTTAAGAGACAATCAATTTGTTAGTCTTTACATATTTTTGTTTTCATTTTGCAACATATTAATTTTGGGGAAATTCAACTGAATCTGTCCTTCATTTCTCTCAATAGGAGTACTAGAGTTTTTAAGAACCATTGGCTATATGAATGTGTTAGTTGAGGCCTTCACATACTGGGCCCAAACGTTCTTTTGCCTTTATCAACTTTGGGAATAGAGAAATTGAATGAATAATGGATACTTTCTCTGCCTTTCTACAGGGAATGGAGAAATTCTCCAACAAGTTCTCAAGAGCATAATTGCCCTTTAACTGCAGTCAAGTCTGCTCTGAAAGAAATCCAGTGGGAGGAAGCACTATTTTGTTTTTTGTCACCAAAAGGTGCTTCTTCTGGCTATTGCGAAAATATGAATAGAAATCTCTTCAATTTGATAAGCTTTCTCTCACTGAAATACAGCAGATCTGAGAGATTGTGGGGGGGACTAGGAAAGTAAGGGATGGGAGAGTCAAGAGATAGAAGCAAATCAGGGGTGGGATTCAACCGGTGTTACTACCAGTTCGATGATTATGTTTTGTGCTGGGAAGAACCAGTAGCATCCTACCCCTGAAGCAAATCATTCAAACAGACTCCATCTTAATGAATTCACTATAAATAATGGTTGGGATTTTTCTTGCAGTTTCTAAGAATCAGCATTTATCCTAAGATTAATATTACAAAATTTTGTAATGTTGATATAATTGGTATAATTCTTGTTCCCTTACCTTAAGGGACAATAAATAGATTTATTTTTCTTTCTCTTGAAGTCCTGCCCCCCCACAAAAACAAATGATCCCCAAAAAATAGGTAGTGCAGAGGATGTGGAATCAAGGGAATTTAACCCCCCCCCTTTTTTTTTTTTAACTTTGCTTATGGAATTTCTACTGAACCAGATAATTTTTCATAAGGGAAAAGGCAATTCACAGCATATAGCATGGAGGTTCTTTTGCTGGCTGTTCCAGTTGTATTTTTAATCATTTATTGTTTTGACAAACAGTAGTCAAAGTAAGGGGACATGGATTTTTCTGTTTAATAAATGAGTTTTTCAGTTCCACTTCCCTACAGTTCCATATATCACGCCAGTTTAATTTGAATTTTTCAAACATTGGACACATTTATTTTCTTCTTCATTATTATTATTAAATGTATATGTTGTCCATTTCACTGTCCCTACTGGTAGTGATTCTGAGCAGCTTACAGTTTTCAATTATAATATATAACTAAACATATAATTTCATTATGGTTATAGTGGTGACCCACAAATATATCCTTTTTAAAAGGTACTTGAAAGGAGAAAGGAATGTAAGAACATTTCTGAAATCAAAATTCCTATTTAATATTTATTTGCAGATGACAGAGCTAAAACATGGGCAGAATCTCTACATTTGCATAAACAGTAGGTAACAAAAACAATGTAATTTTTAGGGACCAATATTGTTTTTATGATTTTGAAGTCAGCAGATCTGATCCTTCTCCCATCCACTGAAGGCATTTGACCATGGCCAGGAATAGATTCCCCAGTAAATCTCTTTGCAGGTTTCATCTAAACTGAATGTTTTTCTAGCAGGCAGTTCCAGATCAGTGTAAGTCTTATAACATTTTTTTAAGGGTAAACAGCTTTAGCAAACTAACAAAGCAATCCCCCATAAATTGAATACCATGCTGTGCACTTTACATTTTCAGTGCCTTTTTGCATATTCAAAAAAAAAGTTATATGCATTCTAGCCAAACAATTGTGTAAAGGCTTGGTGAAATTATATGGTAGGAATACCAAACCAACAGGGAAAAAACATTTAATAGATCAGTTGTATATTTTCAGCTTGGCAGTTCCTGCAGTTTTATATCAAGTAATAGATTTGTAATTTCTCAATCTGTAAATTCCTGATTAAAGACTAAAGTGACCTTATTTTAGTTGTGAACCATTAATCATGAATTTCAATTACTGGGTACAGATTAATCAAAACAGTTTGGCTGTGCCAAACTGTGAGAGGGATCTTGGAGTCTTAGTGGACAGCCAGCTAAATATGAGCCAGCAGTGTGCAGCAGCAGCCAAAAAAGCTAATGCAATCCTAAATTGTATTAACAGAGGGATACAATCAAGATCAAGTGAGGTACTAATACCACTCTATAAAGCCTTAGTAAGACCACACCTAGAGTAGTACATACAGTTTTGTTCACCACATTACAAAAAAGATGTTGTGACTCTAGAAAAAGCACAGAGAAGAGCAACCAAGATGATTAGGGGACTGGAGACTAAAACATACGAAGAACAGCTACAGGAACTGGGCTTGGCTAGTCTAGTAAAGAGAAGGACCGGGGAGACATAATAGCAGACTTCCAATATTTGAGGGGCTGCCACAAAGAGGAAGGGGCCAGCTATTTTCTAAAGCTCCTGTAGGCCAGACAAGGAATAATGGATGAAAACTGAACAAGGAGAGATTTAACCTGGAAATAAGGAGAAACTTTCTGACAGTGAGAACAGTGGAACATTGGTTCCAATCAACCAATGAAACAGCTTGCCCTCGGAAGTTGTGGGACTGCCATCACTTGAGACTTTCAAGAAGAGATTGGACTGCCATCTATCAGAAATGGTGTAGGGTCTCGCGCTTGGGTGGGGGCTTGGACTAGATGATCTACAAAGTCCCTTTCAACTCCAATTATCTGTTATCTGTATCTACCCCATGATGCCTCTTTATCAGCAGCACACTTGTATCAACATCTGCAGATATTTTTACAAATAGAATAAAATTAAAATAGATGCCAGTAGAAAGTTCCCTAAGATATTGTCAGGTTTGTATCTGATTAGATGCATTTAACAGAGTAAAGAGAGTTGTATCCTATAGGTACTGTCTGCTCTCAATTCTGTGAGATTTCGGTTGAACCATAAAACTCTTTAAATAAATAACATTCCATGCAGCTTATATCATATTCACAACTATAAAAAAGAAGCCTGTAAAATATACTGTCAAGATTATTTCAGAAGCAATTGGACATGATATATGGATATGGAAGAGGCACTATAGAAGCCTGTATTTGTGTGGTCTTGCCCAAAATCCTTGACTTCATAGTTTAGAAATACGTGGAATTTAAGTTAGGAAATTGGATATGTAAAAATGTGATCTGTTTTCTTACTGCCATTATTTTATACAATGTCATAATATGATTAATTGAGTAGCAGTATATCCTTTTTGTTTTAGATTTGTTTCTGACTAATATTACCCTTTGCTTCTTCTTTTTTAAACTTGTCCACTGCAGATAATCAAGAATAAAGGGTATAAACTTTTGAATAAATTAAGTAAGTAGTCACACATCTTCAGCCTTTTCAGTCTAGTGGACACATTTGCGATTTTGAGCGCATATATTGGCAGTTTCATAAAATAGCTGTCACGATAAGGGGCTCGCCTATTCACAATATGGCTGCAGTGATGATTCTACTGAGACTTAAAAGCACTTCTATACCAGGAAGTGGGGAAAGGGTGAGATGCTCCTTGTTTCCTTCCAGGAATATTTTTGTCCCTTTCCACTTTTCTTTTCTTTTTATTATAGTAAGTTGGGCATACTTCCAAAGAAAGCACTAATTCCAACAACCTCCTCTTATATAATTTCTGTCACTGCCTATGGAGGCCTCATAGTATTTTTTAGAGGGAAAAGACTGATGGTGAAGGTGGTTGCCTTTAGTTTACAGGATGACTTATTCCCATATTTTAAAAATTGGAATATATACTTTTAAAAAATATAACAAGTCATATTGGCAGGGAGTCTGTTAGATTTAAAAAGAAGTGTCCACAGCATCATGTAAGGGACCCAGAAGTAAATTAGCCTTTCTCTAATTGATGTCCTCCAGGTGTGTTGGTGTTCAGCTCCCATAACTCTGAACTAGATCACATTTGGAATCTAAGACATCTGGAGGGCACCAGCTATGGAAATACTGGCCATAGAAATAACTTCATCCTGGAAATGAACATTGTAACAAGCAAAGGATCATAAGCTGGAATAGTCCTAAAGAAAAATGAATACATTCAAATAGCCTTAGGCCAATGATATGATGGAAGGTAGATGCTAATGTTCTCATTTATTACTTCTGTGTTTATTTTGAAAACAAGCCAAGAAAACTGATAAAATATCTTTTTTGACCAGGACAGAGGGAAAATTGTAGCTTAGCTTTCTTATGAGTCAGTAGGAGATTTTCATATGTTCCTATTTTGACAAACTTTTGGGATAGTTTCAAAGATGGTGAAAATATTTGTCTTGCCTGAAACATCAAATGTCATTTACAGGAAGGCATCTGCAAAGTGCTGCACATCAACAGGAAAAGATTATGATTTGCAGAAAAGGCTTTCCTTTTCTTTTTAAGGGACTGCTTCAGTGTCTACCCAATGTCATATTGAGCTGTGAAAATCCAGCACAACTCTCAGCCTGCTACATTTACCGTATAACCTACTTCCTATGTACAGTAACCTACTTCCTATGTATTAATGTATAACCTACTGGAGATAACACTTGGTTCAGTAGAGAGAAAAGTAGGCAAAGAACACAAATCCATATTTTCTCAAGAACTTACAACCTCTATTTTTTTCATGAACCAATTAATACATAAGCAATAAATATATGAGCAATGCTGCTCAAAAAGTCAAACATGTACAGACCTTCTTGCTTCTATGCCCCAAGTGTCTGCTATCATCTCTCCCAAAGTTGAGTTACTAGGATTGTGCAACTCTTTGAAATTAATCTGGAAAAAGTGCTCTGCACAACATGAGAGGATAGGTGTAGCAATACCAATAACGCTTAGACTTATATACCTCTTTACAGTGCTTTACAACCCTCTCTAAGCAGTTTACAGAATCATCATTTCCCCCAAATATCCAGGTCCTCATTTTACTTACCTCAGAAGGATGGAAGGCTGCATCAACCTTGAGCCAGTGAGAATCAAACTGCTGACAATCGGCCAAATTAGCCTGCAGTGGTGTGTTCTAATTGCTGCACCACCACGGCTCTTAGCACATAGCATCAGTCAAGATTACCTGAAAGTAGCTTTCCTTTTCCCATGATTATGTATCTATCCTCTGTAGTATCTATCCTCTTCCTATGATTATGTATCTATCCTCTGTAGTATCTATCCTCTTCCTATGATTATGTATCTATCCTCTGTAGCTGCAGCATAATTCCAGAAAAGATGTATTCTGAAGGTCTGAATGGCCCAGTTACTTGCTGTCCAGTACTTGCTTATCCAACTTGGAAACAGCAAACTCTTATCATTGTGATGTAGTGTACTTGTCTCTTTCTCAAAAGACTTCCTGCTCATTGCATTTTTTTATTTAAAAGCCTGTGTGGACAGCAATTGTGAGACACTCTGGAACAGGTCACTCAGCCATGTAAATTAACTGGATCATCTTGAGGCAGAAACTTTCTTTCATCTCAACCACGTGATTGTTGTTTTGAGGATAAAATGAAGGGAAATGCCTCCTCCAGATTTTCGAGGACATGCAGCACACAAAAATACATACATACTCACATATACATAATATGCATACTGTCAGCATTCCCAGGTAAACCAGACAGGAAGCAGAACCAGATGAGCTTATTCTGCTTTATTTTAGGGCAGGAGTGTCAAACTCATGGCCCTTGGGCCAGATGAATCACACACTGGCCATGCCCATCCCTGGTTTAGTGAAAGGGGAAAAGCCGTGATACATCACGTGACAACAATGTGACACTGTGAGTTTGACACCCCTGTTGCAGGTCTACATTAACAGAAACTTGCAAATCTGAGAGTACTAAAATTTAGCCTTTGGACTTACTTTCTCCTTACATTATGCAACTGTGGACTACAGGTAGTCCTCAACATCTGACCACAATTGAGCCCAAAATTTATGTTACTAAGAAGACAGTTGTTAAGTGAGTTTCGTCCCATTTTTCGACCTTTGTTTGCCACAGTTGTTAAGCAAATGTCTGCAATTAAATGAATCATGCAGTTCTTAAGTGAATCTGACTTCCCCATTAACATTGCTTGTTGGAAGTTGGCTGGAAAAGTTATAGATGGGGATCACATGACCCTGGAACATGCAAGTTGCCATGTGCCTCAATTTTGATCACTTGACCAGGGGGATGCTCCAACAGTCATAAGTGAAAAATGATCCTAAGTTACTTTTTTGAATGTTACTGTAATTTCAAACAGTCACTAAATGGATGGTTGTAAGTCAAAATAATAGAATAAAAGAGTTGGAAGGGACCTTGAAGGTCTTCTACTCCAACCACCTGCTCAAGCAGGAGACCCTCTACTATTTCAGATAAATGGTTGTGCAACATCTTCTTAAAAACGTCTCGTGTTAGAGCACTCACAACATCTGGAGGCAAAGTTATTAATTGTTCTAACTAGCAAGACATTTCTCCTTACTTCTAGGTTGTTCCTATCCTTGATTAGTTTCCATCCATTGCTTCTTGTCCTTCCTTCAGATGCTTTGGAGAATGGATTGACTCCCTTTTCTTCGTGGCAGCCCCTGAGATATTGGAACACTGCGATCATCTCACCCCTAGTCTTCATTAAAGTAGACATACCCAATTCCAGCAACCTCTGCATTCTTTCTAGAGCAGGGGTCTCCAACCTTGGCCCCTGGAAGCCTGGCGGACTTCAACTCCCAGAATTCCACAGCCAGCTTTGCTGGCTGTGGAACTCTGGGAGTTGAAGTCCGCCAGGCTTCCAGGAGCCAAGGTTGGAGACCCCTGTTCTAGAGTCTCAACATCTTTTTTGCATTGTGGGGACCAAAACTGGATGCAGTATTCCAGATATGGTCTTACCAAGTGAAGAACTACTATATGCCCTCTCTTATCTAAATGTTCCCTTATTTCTTTGCCCCATCTCTCAACATCTGTCATATATACATTTACAAATATAAATATAAACACAAGCACACATATATACATGCATACAGTAGGATCCTGGTATGCTGCACAGCAGCGCTTTAGTAGAATCTTGACATGCCAAGGACAGTTCCAGAAAAATGTATCAGCTGTCCAGGGGAGGGGGAGGGAGAAGGAGATGGAAATGATGGAAAATGGATTTCCAGCAGGTGGAAGTTTCCCTAATCTATTTGTTTTCTGATTTATATGTGTATTGTCTCAAACCTCTGTGAGCAGCCATTTTGTGAGTAGTGTCTCACTTTCACTTATGGTAGCTATTTAAAAAAAAAAAAAAAAAAAAAGCTCATTTTTTCAAAACTTTAAATATGATCTCCGGTCAAAAAGGTTGGATAGCCCTAGTTTCAACGGTGATGTTTTTGTTTGTTTACATAGATAAATAAATACCTTGGAATGTTGTAATATAGAATGATAGTAGGGAGGGTATAATGAATACAAAAGGCCTGAATCATTTTCAATATTCCAACAGAGTATTTCATGTAATATTTGTATTTATCAGGGCTATCAGAAATACAATAAGTGGAAGCGATTGTTCCATATGAATACTTAGTTGCTTTTAAACAGAGTTGACATGAAAAAAAATCACATGTGTCAAGTAGTTTTTTTTCTAAAGCTTGCAATCCTGAGTATGTTCACCTCATAATATGATCTGAGTGAATTTCCAAAGGAGTATGTTGAGCAAGTTTTATTAATCATTAATTCTGAATTTAAATGTACAAACAACTCTTAATCATTATTTTTGTTCCACAGTTATCTTATAAATAGGATAGTTTCCCCAATATTTCTCCTTTTAAAACATATGCTTTCCTCAGCCTCAGATGTATAGTTACAGCATTTATGCATTCAACTTCTTTGTCAAGTGATGCTATTTTTTTTCCTGCTGTAGTCTGACAGCCACTAATAATAACGCATGAGGACAGTCAGACAAAATGAAGACAAATGTTGTTTGTCGCAGCAGAATCATAATGTCTTCAGATGCAGTAAAAACAGTCTAACTGTGTGTGGATACACTTTATAGCTTATTTAGCCCTATGATTTTCCTGATTTTATTCCTCCCCCCCTTTTCAAAAACAATAAGCAAACAAGCAAACAATAAAGTACAAACATTGGGAACATTGATTAGAAATATCTGAAGACAACATATGGGCCTCTTAGTTGGCCAAAAGATTGTGGAACTATGGAGAATAGAGATGCACAGATGGGTACTTTAAAAAATTTATGAGGGGTGTAACAGATCTAAAACATAGATTTTTAGTCAATGTTCAAGTGGAAAAACAGAAAATATATGTCACTGTGCTTCATGAAATTTTTAAATCTGTAAAAGCCAATATACGTTAGTTGGAATCATTAAAGATTGTCCTAATGTGTTCACTCTATAGTGTGACAGACAGGTGAAATCCCCCCAGCACTTCAAGCTCCTGATAACAATAGTGTTTCCATTTTGCTTGAGGTGAATTCTATAATATTATGTATCCATATTGTTTCCTACTCAAGATCAAAAAGTGTGAGTCATAAAGAGAAGTAGTCAAATGCTCTGTTAAATAATACAACTTTCTGTTACACTATTTTTGTTGTTAAAATAACACTTTGTACAAACAAAAGAAAACAGTTTTCTCCTTAAGTTTCTTTTTATGTAGACTGAATATGTCACTGGGATAAGAACTAACTGTTTTTACAAACTGCACTTTGGGCTGTTGAGCCAATCCTTCTAGAGTGCCAAAATGTATTCCTAAGCTATATGCTTGCATTCATTTATTCACATTTAACTTCCATTGATTTCACTGCCACAGAGTTTTTAATAATAACATAAGTAGTATTTATATTGTATCTTTAAAAAAAGCTATTTAAATTTAAAATATAAATTTATAGTTAGTATAAATTAGTAGAATTTAAAAAAAACAACCACATTCAATGTATTTGCTTTATTGCAACTTATGCAGCTCTGAGTCCTTACTTTTGTCCTCAGAAAAACTATGCCCTAGTAAGATTGTCACTAGCATAAAGGTGATCGAGTAAGATGTGTGGCTAAGTAAGGATCTGAACTAGGATTTCCTTTCAGCAGCTCTACATCCCATTCGGAATTTGGCACGTTGCACATCTTGTAAACCATTCCCAGCCCTCCTCCCTTTTTCCATTAACTGAACATGGAAGGATAGCAGAGATTTATGCAGCCCACTCGGGAGGATTATGAGGATGGATCTTGTCCAGCTCTGTTTCTCCATCTGTACAGGTGGGAGAAGGAGATCTGCAAAATCAGGACTAGTCAGGCTTGTTCGAAGTTTTGGAGACAGCTTCCATAGTTTCCGACCATTGGTCTTATAGGGTTGTTTCATATAATTGTTACAATCTAAACATCTGGAAAGCACCAAGGTGTGTTCTTGTGCATTCTGCGATGAGACCTTTCGGGAATTCTCCCAGAAAATACAGGAATACAGTCTAACTGAAATCACAAGATTTACTTTTGAATACAGTAGATTCTGTTAAGAATTCTGTTAACAGTAGATTCTATTAACAGTAGATTCTGTTAACAGTAGATTCTGTTAATAATTCTGTTAAGAATTATTCTATAAGTATTATAAGAGGTACTAGTGAGTTACATATAAATATTTAACACAGGAAGGAAGTGAAAATGTTCTGTACTTTAAGATAATAACTATAGCAAAGTTCTTCATACTATGTGTGCCAAGATTTTAGCTAAGGAAGGTTCTCAAGCATTATGAAACAGTGATCCATAATATCCATAATAATGAGAAAGGAATCTGTGTAGCCTAACTCATGAAAAAGGTAATTATTTCATTAGAGTTAAGATTGCATAAATCAACCACTTACTGAAAGCTACATAACTTTCATTGTACTTCCTTAATTTAGATTTATCTTTAAAATCTTTTTCCATATGTGGTCATTTTCTCTCAACACCCAGGAAAATATTTTTCAGTTTTCAAAGGATGAACATTTAAAATGAATAAAAATACTGAACTCTCTGAACAAATGCATTCTACAGATGCTCAAAATATTTCAGATACAGTACCACTTGCAACAGTAAAGTCACCAGCCAGCAAGAAGCCATCTGCCAGTTTCAGATGTGATTAGTCATTTTCAAAACTCACTCTGGTCTTGGCTTCCCATTTTGCTTCCGTAAGTCCTGCTCTCTCTCTCCTTCCCTCCCTTCCTCCCTCCCCCTCTGTGTTTACAATAGTCTGTGTTTACAAACAGAGTTGAACCAAGTTTTGACTGGTCTTGTTTTGCTAGAAGCCGCCAGGGTACATGAAGCTAGTCTGAGGTTGCCCACACAAAATGGGAGCATATTTTGATAATATTCCTAGTTTACTAGAGCAAGCCTGATAAACTCTCTTCAAAATATTTGTGAACCCTTTGTAAATTTCTTAAGATTCTTGGGAGTTATCCCCCTGTGTTTTGAGAATGTTTAGTCTGAAGAGCAAATGGAGTGATTCTTAAACATAAGCAAAGAAAGAAACAATAACTAATGTTGCCTGTTTCTAATTAATAAAATAGTGAATCGTTAATTCTCACATTTTCAATATACTACCTTTTAACACAAATCTGTATAATAAGTACCATGAGGGAACAGTTTGACTGCCCCTTTCACTGTTGTGTGATTCAAGTACTCTACTTACAACCACAATTGGGAACAAAGTTTCTGTTCTTAAGCAAGTCAGTTGTTAAGTGGGTTTTGCCTCATTTTATGACATTTCTTGCCACAATTGTTAAGTGAATCACTGCAGTTGTTAAATGAATCATGTGGTCATTAAGTGAAACTGGGTTCCCACATTCACTTTGTTTGTCAGAAGTCAGATGGGAAGGTTACCAGTGATGATCACATGACCCAGGGACAGTGCATAAATACATACTGGTTGCCAAGTGCCCAAATTTTCCCACATCATTACAGTTGTGCTTTTAAAGTTGTAGCAACGTTTTGGCAGAATCTCATCTGCCATCATCAGGCTTCTGTATAGTGTTCGTCTGTGAGTCAGACTTTCACAGCTATTTCTGTTTTAAATTTGGTGCTAGCCTACTCTGTGCCACAATGGTTTTTCTCTTCATCCTGATTGGTTGGGAGTCTTGGTCTGTGTTTATTGGTCTTGGAGTTTGGTGGGTTCTGCTTAATTTTTGTTTCTAATATCTTCTGTCTGTTTTGTAGCTTTTGTTTTTTTGTCTTGGTTGGCTGGCAACACTGTGTTTCCTGTATTGGAGACTTTTAGTGCAGCTTGGCTCTGAGTAAACAGACGGCTATCATTTATTAGGAAGCTAGGTTTCATCTGGATGCCTGGTTGGGGTGTGTTTGAGCTGGAGGTATCAGGGGGAGTCTGTTTGTGCCCAGGTGTTTGACCGGCTTGTGGTGTGGAGATTTTTTTGTTTGAGAATGCAGGCTTCCAGATAATTGACAGTCTGGTGGAGTCATCTCTTCTATTCATGCTTTTAGGTCTTTTTTTCAATCTCTATGGCTTCTCTGATAATTCTGTAGCTGGGGTTTTCGATAGTGGCTAAGGTTTTGGTGCCATTGAAGTCGATGCTATGACCTGTGGCTTTCATGTGTTGGAAAGTGTGTTCCAGCTTTTTTACTGCATTTCTGTGTTCATCCAGGCGGGTACTTATTCTTCTATTGGTCTGTCCAATGTATGTGGCAGGGCATGATGCACAGGGGACTTCATATATGCCTTGGTTTTCCAGGTCAATTTTATCTTTGGGTTTTTTTAGGATGGCTGCTATTTTTCTGTCTGTTTTGAAGGCAGTTTTGCAAAATCACTGGCTTGATCCACAAAAACACACTGAGACATAGTGGAGACCTAGAAGATGAGCAGACCTTTGGAACAGCTGTCCTGCCCTACATAAGAGGTACTATAGACAAAATCAGTAAGTTACTATACAGGCATCACATCAAGACTGCTAAACTAAGCAGTTTACAGAGTCAGCATATTGCCCTCAACAAACTGGGTCCTCATTTTACCAACCTTGGAAAGATGGAAGGCTGAGTCAACTTTGAGCCGGTCATGATCGAACTCCTGGCAGTGGGCAGTGAGTTAGCATGCAGTACTGCGTGGCTCTAAAGTGCTATGAAGTGGTATATAATCCAAGTGCTATTGCTATTGCTTTCCAGTGGCTCTGCTCTTACAGTTTTGGATGTATTATTAGGAGAAAAAAAAACAATGGGAGACCTTTGTTCAGCTCCTAAGGAATTGGATTGGGGAATGTCTTGCAATGTTGTTGTTTATTATCTATATTAAGCCATTAGGAAGAATTTATGAGCAGGTGTGAAACTGGTTCCTATAATAATGTTCTGCTTCACTGCTTTCCTGTTAGCTAATGTTTGGAATTTCCATAAGAAGCTGGACTGGATTGGAAGGGACAAGTTGAAGATGAATAAATCAAAGTTGTGAGTGATTCTCTTAAGAAACAGATTTGCAGTTTGGGGACCTTCCTTGATTTAGCTCTGTTGGGAGAATAAAAGCAGAAAGATGGGAAGTTTTAATCAGTTTTGTCCAAATAACTTCCTGCATATTTACTTGGAGGAGAGGCTACAGGTTCCAGTGATACAGGCAACAGTGTTTGATTACTGTACGTACTGTTTGTAGGGCAGCCCTTGAGGATGGTCTGGAAATCACACTGATTTAGACCACAGCAGCATGAGGGATGAATAGCACTTCTAGGAACTGCCATACCAACCTCAAATTGATTGCCAGTTCCTTCCTGAGCCAAATTCAGTTTGCTCCCAGCGCAAATTATCCATAGGACTGCCTGCTGTTTTAAACCTTGCTTGCATTTATTGTGGAACCTTTTGCAGGCTCTACCACAAATATGTATAAGTGATGGGATTTGTAGTGTGGATACCACTGGAGTCTGTCCCCTTTCTTATTATAATTTAGAAGAGATCTTAAAACTGAACTTTTCAACCAAGGCATTTTACAGTTTTACACTTCAGTGTTTTATAGATTTTAGTGTTTTACATTAATGTTCTTCTAAGATTATTAAATGGACAGCATTAAATGTATGTATGAATAAATGGATTCTTAAATCTTTTTAATCAGATATGTCTAAAATATGTCAATCATTGAAAAGCAGGCAAACAATAGCCATCAGTATATGTACTAGATATGTATTGTTTTTGAAATATGGAAACAATAGCCATGTCATGGTATAGTGTAATAATTGGCTCCACCAGATATAAAGGAATGGAGACGCTTATACTGTCTGCCTCCCTCTAAAAATATTAAATAGAAGATGTTTCCTATGCAACAGATATTTAAAATTCTTTACAATTTACCAAAGACACAGGGCTTTTTTCTAGTTGTACCTCTTCAACAAATCATGCAACAATAAGCACTCCTTTTAAAAATAACATTCTTGGGTCATGGATCAAAATTAACACATTCACAAGATTATAAAAGTAGATTCAATTAGAATATGAGTACATTATCTTGTAGCAGTAGGAAATAGAATAGAGCTATCAAACGAAAACATCAAACAGTGCAATTAGAGTTATTGAAAAGTGTTTAACAATTAATACAATACCTGCAATGTGCAATCCAGTTATATAGGACTAAGGGGAGGCTCTAATAGGATAGATACTATCATAGAAGAAATTGATGAGCAAATGAAGTATCCCATAAAATTTCTCAGTTCATTAGAGAACATAATGCCTCTTCTTTACCAATCCAGTAACATAAGAGATTTCAAACCTGATGTGACACTGTCTTAAATCCTCTTATTCCTTTCTGACTGATGAACAAGATGATTAGCAGAGACATCTTGCAAAAATGTTAATACATAGTCCTGAAAGTTATTAAAGTTATTAAAAAGACTAATATGACTTAGAAATAAATAGATAATAGATAGAAGTAGATGATGGTGGTGGTGATGGTGATGATGAGCCATCAAGTTGAATTTTTTTTTATTTTTCTAGAGGCTTCAGGCCAAAGTTATAACAGGCAATTATAGAACTATCTCTTTAGTTCTGGGCTGCTTCTGCAGAACGTAACTTGGTAATCTCCAGGCCCTAGCTTCTTTTATGTGTATAGAGGAGGACAGAAGATGATTATTGAATACACACACACACACAGACACGTAGAATTCTTATATTTCTTGTAGTGTCTGTTTTCTCACCAGCCCTACCTCAAAGGATTGCCAATGTAGCTTCAAAAATCTCAGAAATTTAAATCTCAAATAATCAGACCAGGGACATTCTAATTATTATTGGGATGGGGGATAACAAATGTTAATCATTAAAGGCCTCAGCTTCCTCCAAACAAAAGTAGCTCTTGTTCATTTTGATGAAATCATTAAAAATATTGCTTTCCCCAACATAATCCACTTTTATAATAAGGTAGGAAAGGAAAGAAATGAAAAAGACGATTTCATTTGCCAGCTAAGTTACTTGCTACAGTTGTAAGAGTAGGGCACTATTGCAGGGACACTCAACTTTTTTTTTTTTACAACATCCATTTCTTGAGGGATATATTAGGATTTCATAGGATGCTGAGGCTCTCACTCCAAAAGTGGGATGGCTATATGATAAATTTTACTGTTATTTTAATGTTACTTATAGTTTTAGATTTTATTTTACTTAAACAAATATTGGCTGGATTTGAGATAACAGTTATGTTCTCCATTGCCACAAAAAAACAGCAGCTTTTTTCTTCATCAGTAGAAGGCCTGCAGCCCTGAGATTCCTTTGTATCATAGTTTCCTCTGTTCTCTAAGAAAAAATATAGCAGCTTAAAAAAAAACCTCAAGAGTAAGTAGAAGAAGAAAGTTACCAGAATACATGAGAGCCAGAGCTTATTTGTTATTGAAGACTGGGAGTGGGGAGAATTAAGAAGAAAAATGAGTGCCTTCAGTCTTAGGAATAATCAGACTGATAGTGAGGTGTCTAAAGTCTTTGCAAGGCGTAGAGAAACAATTTTACTTATTAACCCTCTTCCTAAAACAGGGGTGGAAAAAAAAACCTTGCATATACTTCAAATATTTCAGCCCCATCCATTCTGGATGATTTTGAGAAGTACAAAACAGGTAGAGAATATTAATTACAGCCCTATGGCTAAAGAACAAAGAGGCTTCCTAATATTGCCATTATTTTAAAATAAGGCACATAATATTTGCCTGCAAAAACCTACTTTAGAGGTTTTATGAAAAGAAGCCTGATAATTTTTAATAATGTTGTTCACAATCAAAAACTCAAAGCATAGTCTGTGGTTTTCTAAAATAAATCCATATAAACTGCTATCGCTTTACATTTCAATTACATGCTAAAAGCTTGCCATTTTTTTCTACATTCTGTTTCAAAGGAGCCCTCTGCTGGACAGCTTTGCTTGATAAATGATACTCAAATGGGTACAAGCATCAGGCCTGTATTGTATATAAGAATTAATACATAGCCAAAGTTTCTTTGAAATGCTAAAGCCCTACTATCATTAAACAGCTAATAATGTATCACAGAAATACATGACCAATGTCCAGTTAAATAATATCTATGTGTCTGGCCAAATGCTGATTTTTTGGAAGCTAATTCATTGAATAAAGTTAGCAGCGTTTGTAAGAGTAATAATTATGAACTCTCATCTTTTCTACAAATTAAGAATATTAATTGTTCCCAAATAATTAATGCCTTTAAAATGGAAATCTTGCATCATTTGAAGATGTCCATTCTGAGATATTCCTACTGAAATGGAAAGAAGGAAATCGGCTAACAGGTGTTGTCGCAGCAGAAAAAGAGAGAGAGAGAGACTTTCTAGAAGCCAGCAGATGAGAATGACATCATATAGTACCTGCAATGCCAGTCAGAGTGTAGAAGCACAGCAGCTGGCAGTCTATCATGTTTACAGAGCGAAGGACAGAGAATTAAAAGTTATTGATTTATAAGCTGTTGTATGGCACCTTGAACTGGTTTGATTTTTAGTCCCATTGTCTTACTTTTTTTTTATTCTAAATTGCTTCATTGGGAATCTGATTGAGAATGTAACTGACCCAACCGGAAGATTCAATGCTATCATTTCATTGCACTCTAATCTAATAGTTTTTTTTTCAGGCTAAGTGTATCTTTAGTAGTATACTGACAAGGCAGTGTCTGGGTCATATTGCCAAGGGAACTCCAAAGTTTTGGGGATCATCGCAGGGTTTTTCTGATAGGAACAAAGGCCCTGTTGAAAAGAGTTTGTTTTCAATATGCCAGATTCATTCTTTTTACTGCTCTTAATTATAATATGGAAAACAGGTAAGAGCTATGCAGGTCTAGGGCTAAGTGTACCTTAAAGATGTTTAGTAGCAATTCTAGGAAGGTGTTGGTATTAGTCCTAATCAAGGCATCTAACTGTGGGCATTGCATACAATATATATATATAAAGTCAATATATAAAGTCATTTAAATAAATGACACATTAAGGAACTCTTACACTTAGTTCTGCTTCTATGTGATAATTTTTGTATCCATTTTAAAAACATGGACAGAGATTGATGCAATAGATTTTGCTGATCAGAATTTGCCTTTTAAATTCTCATTAATGAACAATTATTAACTTGGTTACCTTTTTCTTGTTATTTGCTCTTAGTTTGATTGTTTTGATGGTTGATATTAAAGAAAATTTGAAAAATTAATATTTTCCACAAAAATTGAGCTGTTTTGTTCCTTTTGTGATCTATTCCTCAAATGTCCTGTCTTGAGTTTCCAGAAACAAACTATTTCAAACTTGTTTGGTCTGGTGGTTAAAGCACCAGGCTAGAAAATAAAATACTGTGAGTTCAATTCCAGCCTTAGCCATGAAAGCCAGCTGGGTGACTTGGGCCACTCACACTTTCTTAGTCCAATTCACCTCAGGTGAATTTTTGTGGGGAAAATAGGAAGAAGGAACATTAGGTCACCTTGAGTTGTTTATAAAAATAATAATGGCAGGATATAAAATAAATTAAATATAATATTCCAAGTAATAGACTCTTCATTGTTTTCTCATCATAGAGATTAAAAATGTACAGCTCACATTTCATTGTACCCATATTTGAACAGTATAGATTGGTTTTTGACATACCATTTTGTACTATATGAAAATTGAAGAATTCACAGATTGGTTCCTCTGTAGCTGTATAGTATTTGATTGTGCTGAGATAGTGTGCATTAGTAACAAATAGTGTGCACTAGTAACAGATCAATGGGATAGTTTGTGATTTTTATTTTTACCCTAATTTCTCTGCAGTGATCCTTCACCAACACAAATTCAGAATAATAGGCCATAGATACTAGCTTTGGGGGCTTACAGAAAACTTCTGTTTATTAGCTCTGCTATTCTATCATTTTTTACTTCTCTCAAGTTCATTTTGTTCTATCTGAAATATCAGAACATTAAAAAAAACAGTGGCAAGTGAGCTTTACATGCTAGATTTTACTTCATCTCTTTGTAAACAGTTATACACTGCTCAAAAAAATAAAGGGAACACAAAAATAAGACATCCTAGATCTGAATGAATGAAATATTCTTATTAAATACTTTGTTCATTACATAGTTGAATGTGCTGACAACAAAATCACACAAAAATTATCAATGGAAATCAAATTTAGCAACCCATGGAGGTCTGGATTTGGAGTTATACTCAAAATTAAAGTGGAAAAAAACACTAAAGCATCCAACTTTGATGTAATGTCCTAAAAACAAGTCAAAATGAGGCTCATTAGTGTGTGTGGACTCCGCGTGCCTGTATGACCTCCCTACAACGCCTGGGCATGCTCCTGATGAGGTGGCGGATGATCTCCTGAGAGATCTCCTCCCACACCTGGACTAAAGCATCCCCCAACTCCTGGACAGTCTGTGGTGCAACATGGCATTGGTAGATGGAGCGTGAGATGATGTCCCAGATGTGCTCAATTGGATTCAGGTCTGGGGAATGGGCGGGCCAGTCCATAGCATCAATGCCTTCGTCTTGCAGGAACTGCTGACACACTCCAGCCACATGAGGTCTAGCATTGTTGTTCATTAGGAGGAACCCAGGGCCAACCACACCAGAATATGGTCTCACAAGGGGTCTGAGGATCTCATCTTGGTACCTAATGGCAGTCAGGCTACCTCTGGCAAGCATATGGAGGGCTGTGTGGCCCCCTAAAGAAATGCCACCCCACACCATTACTGACCCACTGCCAAACCGGTCATGCTGGAGGATGTTGCAGGCAGCAGAACATTCTCCATGGCGTCTCCAGACCCTGTCACGTCTGTCACATGTGCTCAGTGTGAACCTGCTTTCATCTGTGAAGAGCACAGGGTGCCAGTGGCAAATTTGCCAATTTTGGCAAATGCCAAATGTCCTGCACGGTGTTGGGCTGTAATTACAACCCCCACCTATAGATGTCAGGCCCTCATACCACCCTCATGGAGTCGGTTTCTGACTGTTTGAGCAGCCACATGCACATTTGTGGCCCACTGGGTCATTTTGCAGGGCTCTGACAAAGCTCCTCCTGTCCCTCCTTGCACAAAGGCGGAGTACTGGTCCTGATGCTGAGTTGTTGCCCTCCTACGGCCTCCTCCACGTCTCCTGATGTGCTGGCCTGTCTTCTGGTAGCGCCTCCATGCTCTGGACACTACGCTGACAGACACAGCAAACCTTCTTGCCACAGCTCACATTGATGTGCCATCCTGGGTGAGCTGCACTACCTGAGCCACTTTTGTGGGTTGCAGACTCTGTCTGATGCTACCACTAGAGTGAAAGCACTGCCAGCATTCAAAAGTGACCAAACCATCAGCCAGAAAGCATAGGAACTAAGAAGTGGTCTGTGGTCACCACCTGCAGAACCACTCCTTTATTGGGGATGTCTTGCTAACTGCCTATGCTTTCCACCTGTTATCTATTCCATTTGCACAACAGCATATGAAATTGATTGTCAATCAGTTGCTACCTAAGTGGACAGTTTGATTTCATAGAAGTGTGATTGACTTGGAGTTACATTTTGTTGTTGAAGTGTTCCCTTTATTTTTTTGAGCAGTGTATATAATTTGCTGGCACTTTTGGTGATGAAATATAACTGGAAAATTGCAGTCATATAAAACAAATTGATTATGGAAAACAAATGAGAAGATGTAGCTAAAGTTTTACTGGATTGGTGATAGTAGATTGAATTAAAAAGAAAAAAGAAAAGTATTTGGTCGAAAGATGCTAAATCCAAAGTGGGATATTGGATAGCGATTCTCCAGAACTGGTCAGAACATGCTGAATACCACTGGTTTTCATGCATTATTCAAAAATTCCTTTGTGTTGAAAAATCCACATCTGCCATATTTGGCTTTTCCGTAGTAGGAACATGGAATTTTGAACAAAACTTCATCTAAAAAATAATTTTAAAATACAAGTCTCAATGTGTCTCTATGTGTCTGTCTGTCTTTCTGTCTCTCTTATTTAGATGTGTATTTCCTGAATATACTTTTTCAAATGCAAATGTTTGAGTAGGAAACAACAGAAACAAGCAGACTTCACTCACTTCCTATTGCCACTTGAATCTAGTTTGCATTCTGCAATTAACCATAATTTCCTATTTTATTGGGAATGTGTCATTACAAAATTCTGAGTAAATTATTATCTTGAACTTATGTTTGAACATAAATATATTTAATTGGACCATGACTTATTGTATTTCAATTTCAAGGAAGTTTCAATTTCATAGGCATCTTAGCTTATTCAACAGTGATGTGATCCTGAAAACTGGATCCTTGTGCTTGAATAAGCAATAAAACATACAAGTAGAAATAGAAGATTGGAAGTTTAAATAACATAGGATTGGCTGGAAGAAAAAGGTTCTAGAACAACGTACAGCTTACCAACAGCTATAGGTAGGTCTTAATAGTGTCACACAGAAAAGAACTGATGAAATCAACATTTTCCACATGCAGTTTTTCCTAATATATGGAATGTTGGACAATCTTTGTAGAAACTCTAGGAGAAGGGGAAGCATAATGTGCAATTAACTAGTGATGCATGGATTCAGTCAAGTTAAACTGAGACAAACTGAAAACTCTAGATTTGACAATGATGAGATTGTACTTTCAGATTAGAACAGAAGGTACAAAGATTGCTAAACGAGCAATACACATATAAGGCGAGTAGGGAATGAGGAAGCATATGTTTAATTTTTACATTATCCTTGTTAAACTTCTTAGCTAATTAATTTTAGATTGTACCTTCAGTGTTTTCAGTTATGGGGCACTTGATAGAGAGGACTAGAATCTTCTCTGGCTTTCTTTTTGGATTATTTAAATCAATTCACTCTGCTCTCAACCTTTCAGCATATAGCAGAAATTAATGAAAGACAGCATTTGTTTTTCTTGGTTAAACTCTAATGTTTATATACATTTTTTAAATGTAGCTGGAAATTGTCTAACAGGGAAGCAACAGCAACTTATATAAAAACTAGCCAATCCTGTTGTCACGATGATTTGTAATGGTTTCTATATACAAGAAGTATAGTTACTGTCTTGTCTAACACTGACCTTCCCATTTCACTTGACTGAATTTGTAAAGATCTACATGTAGGTGTTTTAGTATTTCATTGCTTCAGCTTGACATAAACTAATGATGTAGCCTACTAAACATGGTGACATGATTAAACTGTGATGTTAATTAGTGATTTCTGCAAGAGACTTAATCCCCTCCCCCCTCCCTGTTTTTTTCCTTGTGTTTGTTAGGCATGTATTAAACTTCAGGTGACAGAATTGGATGTTCTCTTTATAGCATCTGTTAATACCGTTAAGGACTGGTGAGGAAATTACAGTTTGGGCATTTTTCTGTCTTGGGTTGTCAAAAAATGGAAATTTGTCTGAAAAGAATATGAGGGTTTTCACAAGTAATTATGATATGGAATGATATGTAGATGCTATATATTAATTAATCTGCTTCAATCATATATATTTTATTCAAAGAGGTTTTGGTGGGAGGAATTTTTGGAAGGGTTTAGGAAGGTTAAATCTGTGAGACATGGCTTCCATCTGGAATGCATTAGCTCCAAAGATTTATTAGCCAGAGTGTCTCTGCATAATGTTCCATGGAAAGTAAAGCCCTGCATCTAATTTCCAGCATGATGTCTATTTGAGGAGTGATCTTTGAAATATCATAGGTGACAATCAAGTTTCTTATTTTTTTTTAAAAAAAGTAGATGTGCTGGAATTTTACGCCAACAATTTAAAATCCCTCACGAGAACTGCTAAAGCAGGTAGTCTTATTTGTTGACAAATGATAAAACAGTAGTAATAACAACATGCATGACATTTTAAAATAAGATTGATCCTTTGAGCAGAAAAAACACTCGGGAAAATCACCAGGCATTCTATATTTGCTTAACTGAGTGCAACAGGCAATATTAAAAGTATTTCATTTCTGAGGCTGTGCTATTCTTATGCACTATTATCAGAATTCAAAGGCAATGGGTAGTGAAGACGATACTTTACATGTCCATCCTTGGTGTAGGTTTAAAGTGAGGAGGTTCTAAGTCATCCCTGCCTAACATAGTGTCCCAAATAGACATATTGTATGTTAGGATTGCCAATCCCTCAATTCCTAGCGATCTTGGCCAAACATCCTAATGCATAGGAAGCTGAAGTTTCCATACATTTAGTGTTTCATAAATTGAGAGAACCTGAGCCTTACAGCTGTAGCAAGTCTACATCACAAGTATTATGAATGTTGTAACAATGGCTTTCATGAATAAAATCAAAAGCCTCTATAACAGAGGTGTTTAATCTTGGCAATTTTAAGATTTGTAAATTTCAACTCCCAGAATTCCCCATTAGCATGTTGTTCTGTCACAAGTCTTAAGTTGCCGAAGTTGGATATTACGGCTGTATAAGGCCAAAGAAAATTATAAAATTCTTTGAGTTCTAGCTGCATAACATATAAATATATCAAGTAGCATCGTGTTTATAAAATAGAATAAAATAATTGAGCTAGTAGAGATCTTACCACTAATTTGATAATACATTTATTTGTATTTATGAATACAATACATGAAATGATAAGAACAGTGGAATTTCTTCAGTTATACAATAGGGCAGTCCTGCCTCCATAACCAAGAAATAACAGGCAATTTTACTGATGTGGTAGATATCCTATATAACCGAGAATCCCACCACTTCAAAATCTGTGAGAGAAGGCATAACTTGCAATTCTGTTTTAAGACCCAGATCCCAGACATTTAGGGACACTATTGGTATTTTTTCTGGTGGGTAAAAAGTATCTTCAAGGCATTTACAATGCAGCATCTGGTTAACTGTTCAATATTAATATTTTCTTTTGAATTTCTAAGGTTTTTTCTTTCCTTCCTTCCATTAATTTATTACTTTTTGCTCCAGAAGAGGGCTTGCATAATAAAAACATATTTTTTTATATCATAAGCAGGTAAATTTTTATAGGCAGATAATTTTACTTTCTACATTCTTCCAATTTGCCTGTTGATTATTAGCAGGTAATGGTTTAGCAGCCAGAGAACTGGCACATTGTCTGGATAAGTTTCTGATTTTCATTTAAAATGAAATAAGATTAAATAACTTGAGCTATGGAATTGTTGAGCATGTATAAGTGTATCTGAACTGCAACTTAACGCAATACATACTAGTCATTAAGTGTCAATATCAATTATCTAGTGGAATGAATAGGGACAATACCATTTATTTTCTAGGAAATAAACGCACACACATATTCAGTCATTTATAATATGGAGATTTCTAAAAAGAAAAAAAAAATGAGAGTATAGTTTTGAAGGTGGGAAAGGAAATTATTATCTATTGTTCCTTTATGGTTTGCAAAAAGCCAAGGGTAATGATTCAAAAGGATGGAGGTAAGATTCAATTAGGAGTTCTAGCTTAGAAAGCTAGAAGTTTACTATTACAATGGAAGAGCTTAGAGAATTTTAATGCAGGCTTCTCAAGTTTCTCATCACCAATTCAATAGATATACAATGAAGCTTGATTACGTTAAGCATGGAAACAGGTTTAGTATTTATGATTTCTTGGTTAAAAATTTATGCTTGCATTGGTCATCCAAATCTTAGTTTAGCTTTCCTTCTTCAGGCAAAGGAAAATGGAAGTGAATCAAAATATAATAGAAAGTCTTTGCTTTCTATAACCTAAGATTTGATAGCTTATTTCATTCACTGACCACTGAAAATCAGTATATATTTTGTATACAGTACTTCATATACTAAGTACTGTAATTTCTAAATGTCCAGCTCTTTCAAAGTTATCTTCATTGAGAATAAACAGAACATAATTATTATGATCATACTTTTTAAAAAATAAAAATGAAAACAAACAATAGCAGAGTATCAAAAAAGCCAGTATTAACATAGCCAAGAGAAATATTCCATGTCCCAAGCTATATTGTGCCCAGGCTCAAGCACAAAACCAAGGCCTTATGAAAGGCCAGCAGAGTGGGAGCTAACCAGATTTCCAGAGAGATGGTATACAAAAATTCAACACTCCTATAGATCAGTAACATTTCATCTTGCAGTTGGTTACTTGAAAATGTCCCTATTTCAATCATATCAACTGCTAGACAACTGAGTGATGAAAAGATACAATATATTTTAAATATTTAGTTGGGGTATTTTTTTTCTTCTCTTATATGATAAATACATAGACATAGAACTAGAAAACTGATCCAGTTGGCAACAGAAACGGCCATATGACATTCTTTTGGATTAGCTGATAATAAGTAGAGTATTCATCATATAATAATTCATTAGTTGACTTTGCATGATAAGGACCACCCATGCACTCTCTAAAGAGACCTACAAAAGGAAATCTTTCCACTTCCTAGATGATTATCAATATACCATCTGTCTAACAGAGAGAGCCTAATCACAATAACAAGAGGTGTAGTCATTGTACTGTCTAACAATCTCTGCTCCAACAGCATGATTATGTAAGTGCACTTGTAATTACTTCTGAGCACTGTAGGTCTTAAAGTAAAATATTGTTTAAAATTAGGGCCTAAAGTTGTGTATATATCTATATCCATGAAACTAATTGCTCAAAATACATACATAAATATTGCAGCTTTAGTAAGAATTGTCCTTGCTTGAAATATTTTGGGGACATAGAAAACCATTATTGCCAAATTAATTTCCTTTTAATAAATGAAGTTACCCTCCTTTTTTTTGCTACAGATCAAAAATGTTTTGCTGATAAAATCCTTGGAAAGCTTGATTGAAATCCTGGCTTCCTCTCTAAAATGACATGCTGACTTCTTCTCTAAGTTTCTGATCTATAATAATCCATGAAGATCCCATCCAAACAGTTTGCTGAGAACTAAAGTACCTGATCTTTTTTTTTTTCCTGGTGGATGGTGACCTATTAGAAAATTTGTCCATTTCTTGCTAGTATCTCTCTTGCTAGTATCTCTATTTCTCCAGCAGGTGAAAAGGGTAAACTTCAAACTGAAAAGGCAGAAAGTTACAAAAGATGAAGGGGAAAGTGTAATGCTTACAGAAAAAACATTCCACAAAAATGTTATACTTATAACTGTGTAACTGTGAGAGGGATCTTGGAGTCTTAGTGGACAACCAGCTAAATATGAGCCAGCAGTGTGCAGCAGCAGCCAGAAAAGCTAATGCAATCCTAAATTGTATTAACAGAGGAATACAATCAAGATCAAGTGAGGTACTAATACCACTCTATAAGGCCTTAGTAAGACCACACCTAGAGTACTGCATCCAGTTTTGTCCACCACATTACAAAAAAGATGTTGCAACTCTAGAAAAGTACAGGATGATTAGGGGACTGGAGACTAAAACATACAAAGAACGGTTACAGGAACTGGGCTTGGCTAGTCTAGTAAAGAGAAAGACCAGGGGAGACATGATAGCAGACTTCCAATATTTGGGGGGCTGCCACAGAGAGGAAGGGGTTAAGCTATTTTCTAAAGCTCCTGTAGGCCACACAAGGAATAATGGATGGAAACTGAACAAGGAGAGGTTTAACCTGGAAACAAGGAGAAACTTTCTGACAGTGAAAACAATCAACCAATGGAACAACTTGCCCTCTGAAGTTGTGGGAGCACCATCAGTTGAGACTTTCAAGAAGAGATTGGACAGCCATTTGTCAGAAATGGTGTAGAGTCTCCTGCTTGGGCAGGGGGTTGGACTAGATAACCTATAAGTTCCCTTCCAACTCTGATTATCTGTTATCTGATACTTTTTTATGATGTCAAAAAAGCAAAAGTAACCTTTCCAAAATTTAGTAATTACTTTTTTTGTTCTTCTTTTGTTACATATTAACCATGCATTTGTGTTTTGTGTATGGTCTAAAGTCCAATAGTTTTCCTAACTGTGGTGTCATTCTTGAAATTTGGGAGGTTAGGCTTCAGAAGCACTATGTTGCTGTTTATTTTATCTGTGCTGTCCTGGGTCATTTGCTGCGTTGCAACTTCTTGAATTCTTGTGGTGTAATTTCCTGAGTTTTCTGATGTGATGTCCTGAGTGGGTGGCTGTGATGTAGCATTCTGAGTTTTGGTCTGGCTTCGAGTTTGGGGTCTGAGTCTGTGTTCTTGGCATGTGTTGCAACACAGCAAATGACCCAGGATATCAAAGCACAAGACCAAGGATACCACAGCAATAAATCTCACAAGGTCAGCACACAGTCCATTACCCAAGCCGTTACTACACAGAAGGCTAATGGAAAAGAGATAAAAATACAAATGACCCAGGAGATTACAGCATAAGATCCAGGATATCTCCACAACAAAACTCATAAGGCCATCACACAGCCCATTATACCAACATCAACTCCATCAACCAATCAAGAGGCAGCAGCCCAGCCAACCAACCCAGCACACCAGCCCCTACCACCAGTATTCATAGAGAGATGGCAGCTCCAATTACACACAGCTTGCACTGGCATGAAGCTGAAACGCCAGCCTGAGGATGGCAAGTAGGACCTCACCGAAATGTCAATACCTGAACAAAGCCTGAATAATATATATATATTTTCTTAAGTTTTCGCGGGTACTTACATGTATGGCATTCAGCTTTGTTTGGGTATTTTCCTACATCATTGTAGTTGTTCTTTTAGTTGTAGCAATGTTTCAGCAACGTATCATCATTCGCCTGATGATGGCAGATGAGATTCTGCTGAAACGTTGCTACAACTTTAAAAGCACCACTACTATGACGTGGGAAAATACCCGAACAAAGCTGAATGCCATACATGTAAGTACCCACGAAAACTTAAGAAAACATATATATATATATATATATATATGGATCTTTGGTTATTCGGGTTTTCTCCCACATAAGATTGGAAGCCCCCAGCCAATCAAGTCACACCCCCACTAGCAGTTAAAAGGAAGAAGCAGATGCAAGCTCACATCACTCTGAGAAGCACAGAGCTGAAGACCAAGTCTGAAGATGATGAATGAGACTTCATCGAAACGTTGCCTAGATACTTCCAATCTTACGTGGGAGAAAACCCGAATAACCAAAGATCCACATACAAATACCCGCGAGAACCTCAGAAAGCATACATACATACATACATATATATATACATATATACATACATATATATATACATATATACACACACATATATATAATAAAACACTCATTCCATTCCAATTCAATTCTATCATTAATATTAGTTAGAATTTTAACATCTTTAACATTTCTTTTCAATTGAATATCATACTTCCTTGTGAACACTTATAAACTTTCCATAATTAATTCTTTTTTCCATATTGCTCTTCACTTGTATTTTTATAAATCATTAATAATAATAAAAATGTTCCCATTTTTTCCTAATTTCATTCTCTCATTCACTTTATTTCATTTATTTATTAACAAACATTCCACTGCATTACAATAAGTATTTTATCCATCATTTTAATCATACATTGTTTCATATTTTCTAAAATTATTTCTATTTCTAATATAACAATATTATCTTATGTACCTTTGCAGAGTCTCTTTTTCAATTAAATTTTCACCCATTATCTCTAAACAGGCTTACACTTTCACTCCTTATATAATTTCCCTGTTTCTCTATATCTTGTTTCTGTCTTTTATAACTTCCTTTCCTTTTTCCCCCTCTTTTTCTCCCTCCCCTTTTTGCCCCTTTGTCTCTCTACTTCTAATTCTCTCTTCTGTGATCCTCTCTTCTGTTGCTTCCTAATATTGTAATTATTTTTCAAACTATTCTTTTTTTGGGGCGGTTGCTTTTTTCAAATCTTAAACTTTTCACTTTCTTTCCCCCCTTTCCTTTTTTTTCCCCAGATAAAATTACTTGATCATTAAAGATGGCTTCTTCTTTATCCCAACGTTCTACAAGCATTTCTTGTTGTTTCTCATAGTTCCAGATCTCCATTTCTAAAAATTGAAACACGAAGCTGAAAGAACCTCTTCCTTCTTGTGCATCTTCTTTCTGTTTTTAAAGTTCCGTTTTCAGTTCTTCTAAAAGTGATGCCATTTTAAACATTTTTAAACAACCACCCGATTGATTTTAGTCATTTAAATCCAATAGCCAAAAATCACCAAGTAATCCAAATAATCCAAAGCTGTTTCTTCGTGCTTCTTTTTTTCACTTTCTCTTCCTGGGGTTCTATTATTTTGTTGCAAATTTTCATTTAGAATGTATCTTTTAGGAATCTTGTTAAGGTTTTACTGTAAGTTCCATTTAGTTCCAGGCAGTCTTCTCCATTTTTCCAGATCCTGCCCTTTTATTCTTTCCTTTTCTCTCCTTTCCTGCTTTTAAAGGTTTTTGAGTATCCAAAAGTCTTTATTATCCCTTTGACGTTTTATTTTCAGCTTAAATGCCTATTGATGTCAAAGTGGATTTTTGTCAATTTCTTACTTAAATCTCTTAGCTGTCAGTATAAGGAAGGGAAGAAAAAAAAAGCGAAATCCTTTCCCTTCCCTCTTTCCTTCGCTGCTTCAAAGTCTTCTTTGGGAACAATGTTATTTTTTATAGTTCAAATTCCAGGGTACCTTACGTTATTGCTTTTTCAGTTTAACCCAGTCACTCAAAACTTTCTCTTCTTATCTTCCTCCTACACTTTCTTTTCCAGTCGAGTTCTTCTTTGAGGTGGCCATTTCTGTCCACTGCTGCAACCGCCTTCGGGAAAGGGAGTAATGGCCAGCTGGGGAGGAGAGATGCGGCTCTCCTCAACCCTGCTGGCAGTCTCCCCCCTCTTCACCACCTCTACAGAATGGCTTAGCCATTAGCAATCCAGCTGGCTCGGGGCACTCCGGCGGCAAGCACGGATCGAAACCATGCACGATTGTGGATTTTGGTTCGTCGCTGAAGAAGCTCAAACTGGAAGTCCTGAAATCAATTGTTTTTAATTGACAACAGCATTGGAGCTCCCTCAAGGAAATAAAAGACTCATTCGATGAAAGTTGCTGAATGGTATAAATAGCTTTTTAAAACCAGCCAAGAAAAAATGCTCTTTGATTGGTCAGATGGGATTTTTTTTAAGACTACTAATCAGTCTCAGATTAAAATCTGTTGTCAGATTGTAAAGTGTTATCATTTTCATTATCATTTATTTGATTATGAATAATTATCAAGAATCTTTGAAATCAAGAGGTGATATAAGAAATATGAAACATGCAATAATTTAAACTAATCCTTCCCATGAAAAGTAAATAATTTTAATAGCAGTTTTTACTGCTACTTTGTTCATTTGCCACAGGATTATAAGGAATATATTTGTATTGCATACTTGTTTGTATGTTAATAATAATAATACTAATCATCATCATCATAATTTTATCCGTTGTCTGCAGGATGAAGGCCTCTTCCACATGTTTCCAACCAATAAGGTCCTGAGCTTTCTTTTGCTAATTGGGCCCACAATACTTTCTGGTGTTGTTGATTGTATATCTTCCTATTCTGAGTCCTTCCATCTCTCACTGCCAGAGAATCCGATCTTTGTAATATGTCTCTGAAGTAGGATAATTTGACCCGTGTCATTTCTGCATGAAGTGAAAACTCTGGGTTGAATTCTTCAATGATCCATAGTATTCTCAGGAGTCTTCTCCAAAACTAAAGTTCAAAAGCGTCAATATTCTAACAGGGATGACAAAAACAAGTGATCAGCAGAAAAGCAACCATATAATAAGAAGCTAAAGTCTTTCAGTTTAGAAATGAATTGAGAGTGGGTGATGGATGGTTTACACTGAATATTTAATGTATTTAATATGGGGTAATATTTTTCTAATTTCCTCCCTAAAGTACAGTTCTAAGTATTTAAGTAATGGATATATAATAAAAAATATTCTAAGATTGCAAACTTTGATGTTTACTTGTAATAACACAGACATCGGGTTAATAATCCAACAAGTTTGGTTCTCATTATCAACACAAATAAACATGCTGTATTATTTGCACAGATGTATATCCTGCTTTTATTTAGGCCAAATAATTGGAAGTGGCCTTTACCAGCAGTGACAAAGAAACATGGAGATCACATTTAATCCATACTCATTGCGATTCACCTTATGGTGGCTTGCTTCATAGCAGAATATATATATATCATTTCCACAGTTATCCCTCATGCTTTTAAAGAGTAATATCTTTCTTCAGGGACTGTTTGTCAATTTCAATGATCTAGATTTGATTTCCTGAATTAAGTAGCCAATTAAGTCAAGAACTATCATTAGAATACGAATTGAAAGCAAACAACTACTAATCTATCACTCCAAACTTTTTGAAACTATGATGCCCAAAATACTTTTTCAGATTATTTTTGTTTATTCAGCATTTTATAATAATATATGTGTGTCTTGCTCCAGAAATATTGTTTGCAGCTGTTAGACAAAAATAACAACCTTCTAGATTTCATCAAAATATGCAATGCTACCTTTGCTTTTCTTTCTTCTGAGCTTCTGAATAAGCAGGTAATCTTTCATACAATCTTAGATGTCTGAAAATATATTTCCATTTTAGTTGGGAATTCTCGCATGTCCATTCCAAAACTAACGTTGTGGATAGAAGCACATCTCTCAGGGTGAGGTGGGTGTTCCTGAAGTAGACATGAACAATACCAAACTGTAATGCTCTTCTGTCAGCCTCTTCATTTGCCTATATTTTTTTTTTCAGACTTCAATATCTTCACTTATGACTTTGGTCTTCACTTATATATTCAAAACATCACAGCTTTAGGTTCCTTACTAGTGCTTTCAGTGAGCTGACCTGTTTTCTTCTTCTTCCAGCATTTAATATTAAATGATGTATTCTTTCAAGATACTCTCTTTCGTAGGATTGAAACCTAAATAAATCAATACATCTGGAGCTAATTGTATTAAATGGTTCCCATTTACCATTGCTTTGGTGACTTTATTTTATGGTTGTTGTTTTTTTTAACAAAGCCGATGTAACAAGATGAAAAACTGGATTTTACCATTCTGAGTGCAAACAACCATTAGACAGAAGATTAATACAATATGTTATAATATATGGGTTTTAGACAGCTTTGCTCACAGAAGTTAACTCTTAATTTAATCGTAAGTGATGGGTGAAGAAGTCACTTCCAGTTCTTAGAAATGTTATGGATATTTGTTAGATCCAAGCATTCTTTGTATCATTTAGACCACCCCCAATATTTTGAATGAGACGTCACCAAAATATAAGGACATCATGTCCATTAATTTGTTGACCTCAAACTGTATATAATGATAACCTTTTGTCGCACTACATTATAACAATGAACAGAAAAGAATTGGATTGCTAATAACAACAGCAGGTGGCAGCACCTGGCCAAACTAGTCTGATCTCAGAAACTCAAAATCAATTCAGCCCTAATTAAAAATGACACAAATAAAAAAGAGAGACTTACTACAAAATATTTCATTTTAATTTATTGTTATTATTGGGTAACAGTAGTCCTTGCCAAAATCTAACATCCATATGATGGTACATATATCCCCTGTTTTGCTTCCCCCCATCCCCCAAGTATTATCCTACATCACACTTCTTTTTTCCTTTCCAATACAGGTAGTCCTTTATTTACGACCACAATTGAGCCCAGTGTTTCCTTTGCTAAGTGAGACATTTGTTAAGTGAGTTTTGCCCCATTTTATGACCTTTCTTGCCACAGTTGTTCAATGAATCAACCTTCTCCTTTGACCCTGCTCATCAGAAGGTCACAAAAGCGGATCACATGAACCCAGGACACTGCATACCTTATGCCACCAGACTTGAAATTTTAGACCTAGTCAACCTAGAACTATGCCGTCTTCAGTCCTACCTGTCAATGAATACTTCAGCTTCAACCATAACAATACAAGAGCAAACAATAGATACAAACTCAAGGTTAATTGCATCAAACTTGATTGCAGGAAATACGACTTCAGCAACAGAGTGGTCAATGTCTGGAATACTCTACCTGACTCCGTGGTTTCTTCCCCAAACCCCAAAAACTTTAACCTTAGACTGTCTACTATTGACCTCACCCTTTTCCTAAGAGGTCTGTAGGGGGCGTGCAGAAGCACACCAACATGCCTGTCCTACTGTTGTTGCTTTTCTTATATGTATCCATTTCAAGCATTCATAACTATGTTTATACTTATACCTGTTATCTTATAATCACTTAATTAATAAATAAAAAATAAACTGTCATAAGTATGACTCACGTGCCAAGTATCTCAATTTTGAGCATGCAATAATGGGGATGTGGCAATGCTCATAATGATGAAAAACAGTCATAAGTCACTTTTTTTCAGTGCTATTGTAACTTTGTATGGTCACTAGGTGAACTATTGTAAGTTGAGGACGACCTATATATACCCATTCCTGAAATCCACTAACCATATTTAAGTCTTTACTGAGCTAGATTCTTGGGAGTCTTAATTTCACAGTTTCAGAATAAGTTATTATCTTGTATCTGTGCAAGATTTCAGAGTTAAGAGGAGAATTCCCTTTCTCCACTATTGTGTTGTAGGTCTGTAGCCAACACTGCCAGGTTCTATTTGGAGTTTAGTTGGCTGGACTCTTGGTTGAAGGAGCAGAGAAAGAAAAGACAGTTCATTTCTCCTTTTATTATTCAAGCACTTTAAATCTTGAAGCCTTTTGGTTTATAATGCTAAGGAGCCACAAAATCTACAGATACCAGCAAATGTCACCAAAGTGTCATCTCTGCATCACAGCAGTAGCTCATTTCGAAGCAATGACAGCGATGCTTGCTTTGGATAAGGTCTGAGATGGGTTTATTTCCAGATTTTAATTACATTAGGCACAGGGATGGGGAATAACATTCTTTCCTCTTGGGGAGTGGGGAGGATAAGTTAGCCTGCCCTCCTTGCATCCCTGTTTTATCCAAAGATAATAGGATTAAGTTATGCAGTGGGACTTCTATGACTAAATGTGCCTTGCTGCCTTCAGCAGGGGTCTAATATGGATAGATATAATTGGGTAAATAGTGAATAAGAATGAAGAAAAACAGCAGTAAAAGCAGAATGGTTCCTACTAAATAATGGCAAATTGGATTCCATCCAGTCTCTGCAGACTTGGATATAATATAGCATCTGATGCTGAATTGTGAGATTTGAACAGCACTTTCCCTTGTCTAAATTTTCCCAGCTTGTCTTTGAGGCTGGTAAAGGAGGCCCATTTTAAGACTGTTCAACTAGGGCTTAAAAAGCGCATTGAATTCAATGCCTAAAGAGAAACTCAGCGGGAATCTTGCTTTTCCTGACCCTCATCTATTTGCAGCATTTAGCCTACTAACAGCTAAATATTTATATTTTCTTCAGTTCAGAGAGACCAGATTCATGGGATACCACCCTAAAGGAACGATTAATTAGTGTTGGCATACATTCCTATAGAATTTCACATAGATAGGACAAGCCGTCTCCAGATAAATAGACAGATGGATGAATAGTTGATAGAGCGATAGACAGACAGCAGATACACAGGCAGACAGATTATTTTCACAAAATGCCTCCCACCTTAATTAACCTTGGGTACCTCATTCATAAACAAGATAACCATGTCTGTTGCCTTCAAAATACAGGTAATCCTCGACTTACAATTGAGCATGAAAATTTCTGTTGTTGAGTGAAACGTTTGTTAAATGAGTTTTGCTCCATCTTATGATCTTTCTTGCAGCAGTTGTTAAGTGAATCCCACTTCCCCATTGACTTTGCTTGTCACAAGGTTGCAAAAGGTTGACAGCAATGCACATAAGTATGAACCGGTTGCCAAGCATCTGAATTCTGATAACATGATCATGGGGATGCTACAAAGGTTGCAACTGGAAAATGGTCATAAGCCACTTTTTTCAGTGCCACTGTAACTTTGAACAGTCTCTAAATGAATTCTTGTAAGTCGAAGACTACCTGTTTGTGCACTTTCTTGTTTCCAATCTTCCCTGTTAATGGTCGTTCTGCAAATAAGTCATTTAGATCAGTTTGCAATTTTCTGTAATGATACAACATCTCTTTGAGTTTATACATAACTGCACATTATGTAATTCTGCATATAAACTCTTCCACATAAGGGCAAATCTAATAGCAAATGCGCTAATAGAAAATAATGGATAGGGGTTAAAAAACATTGCAAAGAAAAATGAAGGATCAACTGAATTTAGTAGAGGTAGATCAGAATAAGCAGTGTTTTTGAAAATACAATAAAAATTCTATTGAAAAGAAATGAGAAATCTAAACTGGATTTCAAAGTAAAAGTACAATTAGTTGCATTTAATGTCATATTTCATTAACATGAAGTTCCAGAGAATAGTTCAGCAAACAATAAGGTGTTTGTCAACCATATTTGCAGAAAACAGAAAGTAAACAAAGGATAGGGATTTAGATCTGGAAATAGCAGATTTCTTCTTGTTTATGTTGTATATTTTAATGGCTGAAGAAACATACAGCTAAAGGGAACTGCTAACAGATCATCTGGTCCAACACACTGTTTAGTAAATTGCTTTGAGGATTTGGCATGAAAACTAAAAGTATCCTGTGGTTTGGCATACTAGCCTGCAAAGAAACAAATATTTGTTGTTCTATGTTTTGCACTTCCTTTTTTAATTGTAATGTATTGTATTTTTAATTGTAAAGTATCATAGATTTATGTGCCATTCATCTTTTGATAGTTCATCATTTTAAGCCCTGAATTTTGTTTTTATACAGCAACAGAGAAATAGGATCAGTTACTATATTCTCAGCTCCAAGATACATTTCTCAATTTTGGGTTATAATAAAAATGCTGGAGATCATAAGACCTCAAGCCATAAGGGTGTGTCAAATTTTTCAACTTTCAATTTCCAAAGGGGTGTTCAAAAGTTGTGACATGCCTTGGGGATTGTAAAGATATTTTGGTTACTTTAATATAATTTAGATGTCCTTGGTAAGGACCTACATAAATATCATAACTTTTTAACATTTTGTTTGTTTCATTATCACATCCTGTCAAAGTGATCATATTGACATAGCTGTTGTGTTTGCCACAAAACTGCCAGATGTACTGGTCATTTGGGGATCTCTTGGTATATTAAATTTTTATTGTTATTTTTGAATATATCAAACATGAATGCAACAAAAGACTTTGAATTGTTGAAATTTGTTATACATTTAAATATTGAGTGCACTTGTTAACAAGCCTGTTACATTTTATAAGATACATTTGCTGCAAAATATAGCCAAATACTAATCCACAGTTGTAATTCAGGGATCAAGATACGAAATTCAGAATACTTTTAAAAATAACACAGTTATCTCTACAAGGCAGGAATAAGAACTGTATGCCATTGAAAAATTAATATTATGAAAAGAATTACATATAAAACTGTATGCTGTAAAAATCATTTTGTATGTCTTACCATTGTAAATGCATTTAGAAGATGCACTTCACTGCTTCATTTAGTAATTTGTAGTTCAAGTGTATTTTATTCCAAAATTTAAAACATAGATATTTTCAATTTCATGTGCAGAAAACGAACTTTGAATTAATTGGCTGTAGAATGGGATAAAATATTGGATTGTAGTTACCTACTGAATACTATACACTTGTTTTGTAATGCTGTTTTATAAGAAAAGAGATTGAAACCAAACATGTGCTTTTGATTCTAAACCCTGACATTGTTGATTTGTTTTCATTGATTTCTCTGATCTTGTGAATCTAACAGTGGCTGTTTATTTTGGAAATGATTATATAGTGGAGTGTAGTAGTAAAGTAGCTTTAATTACATGTAGGTCTTCCAACAGACATTATAGGACTCCCCTACCTACCCCCATAAGATTGAATAAAATTTTTAATTTCATTTATCTTTGTACATGATAAAATAATCAAAATAATCAGGGATTGTAGATTATGACTCTAGCTTCTATTGAAGACCATGAGTTTCCCCATATTACTTTCACACAGTTAAAGATGTCTGTACATATTGAAGACATTTTTCTTCTTTAGATTCTCAGAAAGTTTGCATTTTACCAATTACATAAAAATGGTAATTTGATGTGAACATTTAACTCATACATGTTAAATTTTAAAGCTGCCCTTTATCAAATGCCTTGATTACCCTCCCCCCAACATTTTTCTTACTTGTTTCCTATAATAATTTTTCTTCTAGGCTATTGAGCTCTGTTTAGTGACATTGTAAGTGGGATGTACTTCCTCACATCACTGCTTTGTTAATGCCATTCATTAATCTGGAACCACCAGCTTGTTCAGGGATGGTTAGATATTTCATATTTTCATACAGTTTGGAGGGGAAAAGGAGGGAGAAAAGGATGACAGCTTATTTTACAGCTTTTGAAACCAGAACTCATCAGCTGTCATGTCATTTTTAATCTGGATAAAATAGCAGAGGCTGCATCTGAACGTGCAGCCTGGGGATGTAGCAAGAGGATCACACAGAAAAATCATGGAACAGGAGCTTTTCCATCCATTTCATATATACCATAAAGGCCATACATAGTATGTGTTCATTTTTAACAGTTGTGTGGCATTTCATGAATATGTTTTGATGACTGACTTCAGTTAAATTTGGATAGAGAAATTTGGTGAATCGCTGTGCTACACAGTCCTGGAAGACTGTGTCCTTGACAGCTTAGGTGATATACCAGTGCTGCCTCCCCCAGTTTTGTATTGTATATGGTGAATTGGAAATTACAGCAGATGTAATTCAATACAACTAGAAGGCATATTCAGAAGACTATATACCATTGCATATTGTGATGATCATCCAAAAGTGATTATCAACATTATAGTATTTTCTCTGAATATTATGTGGGTATATAATATGCCTATTTTAAGCTCATTATCTTAAGCATAAGAAAAAGGCATGGCTTATTTTTTTACAGAATTCTCCAAGACAAAGCTCAAATAACATGTCCTTTTAATAGGTCAGATTTGTTATTTCATCAGGTGCTCTTAGCTGCCAAGAAAAAAAAAAAGAAATACATTGCAATTTCTTTCTCCCATTGATTAAGAATTTTCTTGATTTGTCAGTGGAAAGTATTGACTATAAGAGAATTAAGTTTTCTATTAAAGATGGCTAAGCCATGTGTAAATAAAAATTAGTAAGATAAAAATTGAGGGAGAACAAATTTTACATGTTTCATACAGTTTTGGACAGAACTTTAATATGATGTTTCACTGACTTTCTGATGCTTATAAATACATGAAAATCAATACAATGCATAAATAAAATAAAAAAACCAAACAAAGAAGTATTATGTCCCAAATGCTCTCCGGAAGAATGGTCTGTGAGAGGGAGATCTAACTTCAAGTGGGAGACCATTCTATCTTTCATTCTATCAAAGAAAAGCAGTGCTATAAATTATTGGCCCACATGGCCTTCCAAAAATAGTCAACAATCCATTACTTTTTCCAGTATGGTTGTAACAGTTAGAGAGTGAGGTGGTCCTGTAGATAGCCTGGCACTTTGTAGATTAAAACCAGCACTTTAAATTGCATTCAGAAGCTCACTGTATGCAAGGCTCACAATGTGTCATATTCTCCCAATAATGACTGCTAACAAGCATCTGTGAGTTGTAGTAGTCTAGACCATGGGTATCAAACTCAGTCACATCATATGACATCACATGATGTATCGTGACATTTTTTTGCCTTTGCAGAGCTGGGTTGGGCATGGCCTGCAGATGATGTATCTGTCCCACAGGCCACCAGTTTGACACCCCTGATCTAGACAGTTGGAGATGAGGATATGAATCATTGTTGTATTTCATCCCAAGAAATGATTCAACTAATATATCAGCTGGAGCTGAACAAAGGACCTCTGACGATGCCCTCCACCTGCTATTCTAGGAGAACAGTGATTCCAGGAGGCCCCCTGAATTGAAGATCTATTCTTTCACAGATAGCACCTCTCCATCTAAAATAATAATTAGGGCCAGTACCACAGTCTACAAACAATTCTATTTTACTAGGATTCAGTTTCAACTGTTATTTTTCATACAGATTCTCTAGACACTAGATAGCACATTTGGAATCCCAGTGCACTTTGTAGGTTAAAACCAGCACTTTAAATTGCATTCAGAAGCCCAGTGATTATACTGTAGAATACAGATTATAGTATAAAGCTAGGTATCATTGGTATATCGATGATACCAGACCCTAACTTGCCAGATGACCACCTACAATAGCTTCATTTAGATATTAAATAGCAGAGAAGACAAATTTGACCCTTGTGGAGTTCCACTGAGCTGATGTCTTCTCTCTCATCACCACCAAATAGAACCAACCATTAAGGAAAGAGCAGAAGAACTGTAAATACCACTCTCAGTCTCTGTGGATGGTCTAGAAAGATATCATGGTTGATATGAACAAAAGCCCAACAATTCCAACAAAACCAGGACAAGGACATGACCTCGGTCTAAGTGGCAACAAAATTGATGCACCAGACCAACCAACATCATCTTAGTCCCATGTCCAGGATTGAACTTGGATTGAAAGGGGCCCAGATAATTATTTTGCTGTTCAGGGGGAGTTTCAAAGATGCTTTGAAAACACAAGAGAATTTTTAAATTGTTAAAGCAACTGTGTTTTTTTTCAGACTTGCCTTGGCTGCTTTAGAAGTTGCCCTCAATTGTCTTTGCACAGAGATGCCAGAAGCCTTAAATCCTCCTGTACATTCTGAAGTTGCTATTTCAAAGTATTTGCAGAACCCTACTAGGTGTTGTCTTTTTTGCATAATAAGAAAAATGATGGGAGTATTCTGAGCAGCATCAGGGCTGCAGTTTGATGGGCAATTGTTTACATTTTTTTTGTTTTAGGTTAGGTATAAAATATGGATCAGATATGCATTTTTTGTTTTGATTTTTGGGGGAGGAGGGGTGGTAGGTAGTATTTCCAGCTGGAACAACAGTTGCATTATTTCTGTTCAGTTTACAATGAATACTTTCTATTCTATCCACAATGGATTCTTCAGTTATGTCATTGAACATGGAATTAACCTCATTTCTGACAAACTGCACCATCTCAAAAAGAACCTATGATAAGTAGCTATCCTATAATCTTTTCCAGTGATATGTGCATTTTTTTATTTTGTCTGTTTTCTTTTTCTTTAGCAGATGAAAAATAACACAGATAATAACAATTTATAGATGTGTAATTATTCATATTCAGTATAAATGAATTATGTAACCTGCATAAAATAGCAAATCTATGTAATTATCAAATTCTGTACTTCTGCTGGGGGTAGAAGGGGAATCAAGAAAGTGAGATTCATAGCCATGATTTATTCCTTTTTTACATGCATTATCTGTGCAACACATTCATAAAAGTGTTGGGGATACAAGCAACCAGTCATAGCCACCATCTTGGTTTTTTTTTTTTGACCCATCCTGTAAGGTACATATGTGCTTAGGATGTTTGAAGAGAAAATTAATTAATAAAGACAGGCATGCTTTTTAAACTATGCTTTGTTCAGTCTTGGAACTACCAGTATGTGAAACTATTGGATCAAATGTTTGGGTCAATTTGTATTAATTTAAAATGATCTCAGTAACTAGGAAACTATACAAAACTGTTCATTATGGGAGTTTTAAGGATCTCCATTTTCTGATATAAATGTAGATTTAATATGGGTATATTATTAAACAATAAAAAGAGATAACTGACGGTTTAGCAGTAAGAAAGCTGACTTGGATTCAAATAGGTACTGACACTTCACGTTAAGCTTTTTTGTAGACACAGTGAAAGAGATGCAGAAACAGTGTCACAGAATTTCATATCATAACTCATAATTGCACTCCCTTAGAAATCTGTTTTGCTATTGATACATGTGCAACAACTTCATTAACTCTGATAGTTTCATTGATTGACGACTCGGTAGATTGCTGCACCTTCCCACTGTGATGATAGCAGTGTTGTATTGCTGTGATAATAGATGCAGTCTTATTGCTAAACTAGGCTTTCTGAACTAACAGTAGTATCTATTCTAGGAAAAGAGTGGTGATAGAATATGATCAGGGAGAGCTGTAGATCAGTAGCACAACACAAACTTTGCACCCAAAAATTCACTTTTCCAGCTTCTGGCAAATCTAGGTAGGACCTTTTCCCGAAACCCCATATTGCTCCTGGGCTTCTGTGATCAGCAACTTCCTACATAGGTTAATGATCTGGCTAAATATAAAACTCCTTTGTTAAGAGAAATAATAGCAAGCCATAGAATACACTACGTCAGAATTGTGCACTTACTACCCGGGTTTATGACTTCAGCTCTGAGAAATACTTGTATTTTGGTCAATCTGAATTGTTCCTACCATCTCCAGGAAAGAATGCCATTTTACTCTATAGTCAGCCATCCTATTTCTTTACCTATAGAGCCATTATCTTTCTAACTAGAGACAAACTACAAATTACTCAAACTTGTATATAGCAAAATAACAAAAAGTATATTTTCTTAAGAAAACCTTGGAAAGTGCTTGCTTGCTTGGTTCAGCTCAAAATTCCCCCACCCCAGCTGCTCTCCTCACTTCCTTTATTCCCTCTGAAGTCTACTTTTTATCAAGATACAACTCTCCCTTGGGACTTTGTTACCGACAGTTATAATTCCTAATATGATTTGATGCCAACAATACAGGGAATACTGAAAATGCAGCCTCGCTGCTCAGCTGTGGAATCTTTGTGGAAATCTTTGTCTATAAAGCCATTTGCACAAAAATATTTTGAGTCTATAGAATAGATGCAGGAATATCTCACTGATGAATAAATGTATGGCTGGAAGGATTGCAAGATCTCCATGTTGGCAGGTAAGTAAAAGAGGAAGGGAAAAGTGGTAAGAGAGAGACTGCGCTGGCACACTTAGAAGGAAAGCTCAAATTGATTTCACACTGAAATTTGGATAATCAATTATTCACTGAAAGTTCAACATTATGAATTTATGGGGCAGTTGGAGCTACTTATTTAGATAATATTTGACTGTATAATTCCTGGCTGTTTTTTGTTGGGATCAGCCATGTATTTGAGAGAGAAAGACATGGGGAGGGGATATTTTTTTCTGCCATTACATCACTATTGGATAGGGAAACATGTTGGTGATGGAAGGAGAATAGGTCCATTGAGGAGAAAGGCTATACTCATCCCTAGCAACTTCAGTGAAAGTTCATCTTCTCAGAGAGTGCTGATGCTCAGCTGAGAACTGTAAATTCTTGTTCTAGTCAATACAGTTTCTGGAGGGCAGATCTCAATAGGCTTCAATTAATGTGATGCTGACTTGGTAGGAAAATCATGCCCCAGCTGACTTTATTTTTAGAGATGCTTATACCCAAACAAATAATGCTGCCAGGTGCAGACCTTTTTCTTCATATTTGTTATTCTGGGTTAATTTGAACTTTTTAAAGAAACATATTACATTGTAACTTATGTTTATTAATGCAACTTTAGATTGCATGATGTTTTTCTTCTAGCAGTTTGCATTCAATAATGTTGGTAATTTACTGATTGCATTTAGTAATTTTAGAATGAATCTGTTCTCAGAATAATAATTCTGCAGCTTGGCATAAATGGTTGTAGTATTTGTTTATTATTGTTATTTGTAAGCATGGTGAGTTTTTCCTCTGTTACTTTAATAACAAAATTATCTTTTTAAAGGTTCAGTAAAGAGAATTCTCACTGTTTCATAAATGGTCAAATAAACTTAGCTTTTTTCCTGGTAGTATAATTCTCATTCATAGACAGTCTTAATCAAATTAATATCCTGGTTCATGCAGAATTTCAAGCATTTATTTGATCGCTCTTTTGTACATTGGACAATTTTAGACCCAAATATTCTGCAGAGTTTAGTGTTCCTAACTTGACTATTAGAATACTCTGTGTGAGACAAAACAGTCAAATATGTATTTGTTTGCACTTGGCAGTGTAACCTATCTTATGCACCTAACAGAATAACAGAGTTGGAAGGAACATTGGAGGTCTTCTAGTCCAACCCCTTCTCAAGCAGGAAAGCCTATACCATTTCAGACGAAAGGTTGTCCAATCTTTTCTTTAAAACCTTCATTGTTGAAGAACATATAACCTCTGGAGACAAGTCATTAATTAACCATAAGGAAATTTCTCCTTAGTTTTCAGGTTGGTTCTTTCCTTCATTAGTTTCCATCCATTGTTTCTTGTTCTGCCTTGCTTTGGAGAATAGCTTGACACTCACCCACCCCACTATTTTGTGGTAGTCCTTTAGATGTTAGTTTTTCAAAAGATTTATTTATTTGGCAAAAGATTTTGAAAAGACACATGGTCCCCATTTTTGTCCTTATATTTATTATCTCATTGTGATACTTTGGTGTGGAAATCGATTTCTATAGCTACCAATTTTATTCCTGGTTCAATAATTACCCCTTCTTACTTTCGATGATTGAAACATGATGTTTTCCCCTTAAAATGTATAACTATTTTGCAGCAGAAGCATACAGCCTGCTTTATAATGGTCATCAAATATTCATTAAGAACCTATGGAAACAATATTTTTTAAAGCTTCCATTTGATAACACTGCATCAATGAATTCATTCTGTTTAGTAATAAGAAGTGACTGACAATATTGAAGATCAGGCTGTCAAGCAGAATGATCATTAAAAATTTAGCAAATAATTATTATGAGAAATGGGCCCTCAGAGAAATGACTTTCACACCGTGAAATTGTAGAATTACTTACAGTGCAGAATCCAAAATATTCACAGATGAATGATGATAAAAATTCTGATTAAATATGCTGAAGTTATTCTGAAATATGCTGAAGATATTCAGTTTTGTAGCATAGTTCTTATATACTTACAGTGTTTCTGGGACAATGAAATCAATGAAAAAAATGTTTTTGGGGAAGAATAGTAAAGCTCTTTAACTCTTTATTAATGTAGCTACTTTTTAAGAGCAGTATTCTCTGCCTCCTTCCCTTTACCGCTTTGAAAAAGAGTACAAAATCCCCAACATATTTTCTTATGTTTTTTTTTTTAAATCAGCATACAGATATAGGTACATATGTTCCATATTCAGTTGGAAGAGAATGATGAAAACCTGCTTGAATTACTACAAAAAACAAACAAAAACACCACTGTAGATTCAGGAAAGTTGCAGAAACGGGTAGTGGACAATCTAGAAGATAAAATAGTAAAACAGATAAAATATAATTACTATGTGTAATTCACTGCAAAAAATGGCTTTGCACAAAGCCAGGGCTAATTAAAACACCACTGTCATATGGAAACCCTCCAGATGACTATATATTAATTCCAGTGTCCAATTAGCATCAAGACACATTTTTTAAACTCCTTTTTATTTGTGAACATTTCTGTATAGAGAAAGTCCTTGAGTTATGACCACTCGTTCAACAATCGTTCAAAGTTACAATGGCATTGAATGAGTGCTACTTCAAACAACCCTTGAGGTTCTGTCCATTGCAGCACCCCCACAAACATGTGATTAAGATTTGGGTGCTTTACAACTAACTCACATTTACACCAATTCCAACATTCCATTTGTGATCAGAAGCAAAGTCAATAGGGAAGCTGGCAAGAAAAGTCACAAGCTTTCAAGAAGAGATTGGACTTCCATTTGTCAGAAATGGTGTAGGGTCTCCCACTTGGGCGGGGGGTTAGACTAGATGACCTACAAGATCCCTTCCAACACTGATTATCTGTATCTGTTAAGCTGTTCCAGTAAGTCTTTCTCCCCTCTAATTCTCCCAGGAGTCCCGTTACAAAGTCTGAGGTCCCAGGGATTTTGTACTCTGTAGCACTCCCCACCCTGCCTGCACTCTGTAGCATGTACTACCCAAACCACCCTCCCATTCAGCCACAGCACCCCTGCCAACCTACCTATACTTCCTAGCCCTTTACTGCTGCCAACCCAGTACTCATTCCTTACACCCCCTGCCTTCCCATAGCATTCAAAGTCCTAATGACCATATCATGGGCAACTGTGGCCAAACCATTACTGTTTATATGTTAATTGTGACAATCTAATGCATTCTACTATGCATGTTCACTTCTATGTGTTTAGAAGCCATCTTTCAAAAACATGCATTCATTAGAAAGCTTTGAAGTCTCCCCCTGCATGGATATGGGACATATCTTGTCCTTCTTTGCAGTATTAATTTAAATAGCTGAACGGAGATTCTTCAATTTTGGCATGTAATTTTCCCTTTGCTGCAAGAAAATGGATTGAAGGAGGGCTTAAATGAATGTTACAAAGTCAAGAAAATATCTTTATGGCATGTGATTATATCTGTTAAGATGCTTTACTGGTCTAATAAAAACATAATCCCATGCTAAAATCTGCTTATAGTCATGTAATCATTCCATCAGAATTATTCTGTGCTGGAATTATGAAGACACTTGCTGCTTTGACTGTATTCCACAGTGCTTGCCTATGGAGATATCTCTTCTTGTAATTTACTTCAAAACCAAAACCACAAACCATTGGTGGGTGAATAGAAGTATGGACTTTCACATATTTCAGTTTTTAAAAAAATCATATTTTGTTTTATGCTATCGTTTGTGTAACAACTGAAAAACGCAGCACTTTCTTTAAAGCAAAACCTTATGCAAATGACTGCCTTTGTTTTTTATTATTCCTTGGTCGTGCTGTTAATAGAAAGGACATGAATTGAAGAGAACCTTCTTTTTCTTAAGCAATGTGTTATTGATGAGCTGGCATTTGCCCTGTAGCTTTCCCAAAGGATTGCTTACATCTATTACTCACACACATCGATTGGTTAATTTGATAATTCTATCACCAATCAGCTTGTGTCTGACCTTTTTGCCATGGCAATGATGGCAGAGTCTTCATTTTTACATTGCAGTCTTGCTAGATTGACCTTTCTGAGGAGAATGTCAAGACATCCCTTGATCTTAGCCTGTCACTATATTTGTTAGAATTATACTGTCCCTTAACCTTGATCTTGTATATATGCTGCATCCAGGCTGCATATTATGTTGGTTTAAACATTTTAAAGTGTAAAAAATAAAAAGTGTCAAATTTAATTCAGATTATTAAACTAAAAAAATAAAATCTGATCTTCCTGTTTATATATTTTACTAACTTTACAGCAGTTTCTTTATTGCTTAAGTTTGGAATTTGTGTACTCTGAGTATGTGAGCAAAACTATTGTCCTCTGAAACTATCATAAAATAAGCATGACTTGTATATTCCCATTACAAATGTTATTGGATTTCCCCTTCCTTAAAAAAAGTGTCAGAAAAGAATGAGAAAAGAAAACAAAAAAGCTTTAACCACAAACAAGTTTACTTGGAAGTAAGTTTTGTTCATTTCACTGTAACAAAACATGTGTGTCCTTGGACTTTTTTCCATTATTGATTTGGAAAGAAGTCTGTGGTTTAAGTCATTTAAATATTCAGTGTAAATATGCTGTGATTTATATATTGATATAGGCTCACCAAATTTGTTGTTAGAAAAATTGTATTTAATGACAGTGTGCATGATTTTGAAGCAAAGTGTGCCATTCTCTTCTTCAAAAGCAACAGCAACATTTTATCAAATGGCAAATATAGTAAGCAAGCATAGGAATAAGTGGCAACAAAGCCCCTCGACTTTGAACCTGGTACAGCAACAGCATTCTAGAATGTGGATAACTATAAGGGTTTTGGGGGGGTTAAGCTGATTGTGCAATGAAAAAAGAGTCTTATAACGTTTTTGCTCCAGTCTTTATCAAACTTAGAATCTGTCAAGTTTGAAATCCACATCCTCTGACACAAAGTAAATGACTTTTCATTAGCCAGAAAGTATAAGGCATTTTCTGGGTTTCTTTTCCTTTAAGCAGGTACTCTTAGTACATAAAAAAAATTGTGCAGTTGGCTTTATAGTAGGACTGATTAAGATGAAATGACTAAATTCATTTCACTGATAATCTTAAACAAATTCCTGTCTAAGCCTTTAGAAGTTAAAGGCTAGTGAGCTAAAGGACTGATACCATCTATATTCCCATAAATCTTCACTAAAACCAAATCTCAGGTTATTTTGTATGGATCAGAATACACTCTCTTGTTAATTAGGAACAGGATAAGAAGACGGAGCATTAATAAGAAGATTTATATTTAAAATAAAAAATTTAAACTATTTTTTTTAAAAGAATTTTATTGATTTTCTACAAACAAACAAGACAAACAAAACATTAAAACATCAACAATCATATGTACATCCAGCGTGTCGGTTGGTTCATCAGTTTTGTGCATTCATTTTGTAGTCTCAATTACAATTATGTTACATAACAACTCATATTGTCAATCCAAGCTTATATATCCTAATATCGCTATTAAAAAAAAGAGAAACTTTTGACTATACTTTTAATCATTCATGCTTTATGAGATAACAATACTTTAAACAGTTTATTCTGTAACAAATCATATAATCCTACCAAATCAATCCTAAAAACACTTTATAAATATAGTGTCAAATAACAAAGACAAGAAAAAAAATAAAGATATTCCTTACTGTCTAACATTCTAAATATTCTATTATCGTACTTTATCATCTAGCCATTGATAAAAAAGATCCCAAATTTCATAAAATTGTTTATCTTCTTGCTCTCTAATTTCAAATGTCAATCTACTCATCTCAGCACATTCCAATATTTTCTTAATAATTTCTTCCTGTAATGGTATTTTCTCATTCTTCCAGTTTTTAGCAAATACAATCCTAGCCGCTGTTAATACATTTACAATCAGGTATTTCAAATCTTTACTATATGTATCAGGTAAAATTCCCAATAAAAAGATCTCTGGCTTCAAGTCTATGTGTTTCTTTATCATTTTTTCCAACCACATGCGAATTTTAGTCCAATATTTTCTGGCGTCCTCACAAGTCTACCACATATGGTAATATGAGCCAGGTATCTGATGACATTTCCAGCATTTTTCAGATTTGTTCTTAAACATTCTTGCTATTCTTGTCGGGGGAAAGTGCTACCTGTAAAACATCTTATACAAGTTTTCTTTATATGCTGTTGACATTGTCATTTTATAATTTTGAGACCACAATTTTTGCCATTTCTCTAAATCAATCCTATATCCAAAATTCTTCCCCCAAACAATCATAGTTTCTTTAACTTGTTCTTCCTCTAATTTAATTCCCAATAAATAACCATATAATTTTTTAATCACCTTCTCATCAGTACCCATCAAGATCTTATCTAAATCAGTCTGTTTATCATAGAATCCCTCCGTTTTAGAATCTTCATCATACCTTGAATGTATTTGCACATATGAAAACCAATTCATCCTTATACCTTGTTCCTCTAAGTTTTGAATCGATTTAAGTTCACCCTTTTCATCCAATAGTTCAACATATCTAACTGTTTGTTCCTTCTTATAAATTATAGGATAGGAAAATGCTTCAATAGTCGATAACCAAACTGGAATTTTCAAATAACATTGTCTTTTTATCTTCTCCCAGTTTAACCACAAAGACTCCCGTATATAATATCTTCTAAAATAACCCTGTGCTTTAGTTCCCTTATACCATAAAAAAGCATGCCAGCCCAACAGCAAATCATGACCTTCTAGTGTCAACAATCTAGCCTTTCTTAATGTTATCCATTCTTTGACCCACATCAAACTTGCAGCTTGATAATACAATTCCCAATTAGGCAGGCCAAAACCTCCTCTAATTCTAGCATCTTGCAAAAGCTTTAGCTTTATTCTCGCTTTTTTACCTTGCCATATAAACTTCAACATGATTTTATTTAAATCTTCAAAATAGTCTTTTCCAAGCCTAATTGGTATTGTTTGAAACAGAAATAGAATTCTGGGTAAAATATTCATCTTGATTGTTGAAATTCTCCCTATTAATGACAATTGCAAGTTTTCCCATTTCTTCAAGTCTGTAGCTATCTGTTGTTTAAGTTCAATATAATTATTCTCTTTTAATGTGCTACATCTTGCTGTCAAATATATCCCCAGATACTTAACCTTATTCGTAACTTGGATTTTCAAAAGGTCTGCCAGTTCTTCTCTTTGTCTCAGTAGCACGTTCTTTGTCAAAATCTTTGTTTTATCTTTATTTATTTTCAAACCAGCCATCTCACCATAGGTCTCTATCTTTTCCAATAATTTTGGAGCTGTTTCTAGCGGATCTTCCAGAATAAAAGCTAAGTCATCAGCAAAAGCTTGTAGTTGGAATTCTTCCTTTTTTAATTTTCATTCATTTTATGCTTTTATCATCCCTAATATTTCTATTCAACACTTCCAAAGTCAACACAAATCGCAAAGCAGATAGGGGACATCCTTGTCTTGTGCCTTTTCTTATATTAATAAAGTCTGTAAGTTCTCCCTCCATCATTACCTTTGCTATCTGTTTATTGTATATGGCTTCTATTGCTTGAATAAATTTTCTGGCAAAACCCATCTGTTCCAATAGTAATAACATAAATCTCCAGTTCACGTTATCAAATGCCTTTTGAGCATCTAGGAATATCAAAGCCATTTGCTTTTCAGGATGAGCCTCATAGTATTCCAAAGTATCCAAGATTATTCTCATATTGTCTCTGATTTGTCTCTTTGGCAGAATTCCATTTTGATCTGGGTGGATAAAATTATTTAAATATTTTTTAAGTCTTTCTGCTAAAATTGAAGCAAAAATTTTATAGTCTGCATTCAATAAAGAAATAGGTCTATAGTTCTTAATTTGCAGTGGATCAGCCTCTTCTTTTGGAATAAGTGTAATATAAGCCTCTGACCATGTTTTGGGTATCATCTTCTTTGACATAACTTCATTCATAACTTCTAACAATGGGATGCTCAATGATTCTTGAAATGTTTTATAGAATTCTGCCGGAAACCCATCTGGACCTGGTGCTTTCCCATTATTTTGTTTCTTAAGTGCTTCATTTAATTCCATAATTGTTATATTGCTTTCTAGCATTTCTTCAGTCTCTTTAGGTATCTTCAGTAAGTTAGCATTCTGTAGATACTGTTTGACTTTTTCCTCATCAATATTCTCTTGTTTATATAGTTGCCCATAAAAATCTCAAATAATTTCCTTTTTCTACTTATTACCATAACAAACTTGGCCTTGATCATCTATTAGCTTCAATATTTTTCTTGATTCCTTCTCCTTTCTCAATTTATATGCTAGTCATCTACCTGGTTTATTTGCATCTTCAAAGTAATTCTGTTTAGAATTTCTAATTTTCTGTGCCAGTTCTTCTTTCTCTATTAATTCCATTTTATGTTTAATTACATCCAGCTTCAATTTAAGATCTTTTTTCTGTGGCATTTTCTGTAATTCTTTTTCAAGTCTTTTATACTCATCTTCCAAGGCCTTTGAAGCTTGCCTTTTCCTAATATTCTTTTTTCTTGTACAATCTATTATCAAACCTCTAGCGTATGCCTTCATTGTATCCCAAACATTCTGCGTTGAAGTATCTTCTTTTTTATTTTCTCTAAAGAAAAAAGCCAGTTCCTTCTCCATCCGTTGTATAAAATCTTTTTCCTGTAAGATAGTATTATTTAATGTCCATCTCGATCTTTTTTTTTTGTCCCTTCCATTTAATTGTCATTGGGCTATGATCTGCCCAAGTACTTGTTTCGATATTTGTTTCTTGAATATTGGATATTAATTCTGTTGAGATCCAAATCATATCTAATCTGGACCATGATAAATGTCTATTTGAATAAAAAGTATATTGTTTAGCTTTAACATTTCTTTCTCTCCAAATATCTTTTAAAGTTAATTCGTCTGTCATTTTAAAAAAAGATTTAGGGAGAGTCTTTCTATTTTGCTTTGTTGTTGTTGCTATATAATCCAGTTTATTGTCCACAATTCCATTAAAGTCTCCCATCATAATTATATTAACATAGTCCAGTCCAATTATTTTCATGTGTAGTTTTTTTATAAAACTCTTCTTGTTTATCATTCGGAGCATAAATTGCAATCAAGAGTATTTTTATATTATTGTCCATTATTTCCACCATTAATACTCTTCCGTCTTCATCCGTGCAGATCAGTTTTACTGGGATAGCCTCTTTAATGTATAGAACCACTCCTCTTTTCTTACATTGGGTCAAAGAAGTAAATATTTTCCCTAGTTTTGGCTGTACTAACAATTGTTCATGTTGTTTTTTAATATGAACTTCTTGTAGACAAATTATATCGAATTTTAATTTCTCTAATTTATGAAAGGTTTTCCTTCTTTTAACAGCTGAATTGAGTCCATTTATATTCATTGTAATCAGTTTTTTTTCTTCCATGATTATGCTTTATATTTAGGTCTAACAGCTCTCGTGGATCTTCACGCTGTTCTTTACTATCCACCTGTCCACCTACTGCACCTTCCTCTTTTTCAGTCTTCAGTTGTTCCTCTTGGAACTCAGTTAATGAGATCTCTTTCTCTGCCTCCTCTTCTCTTCTTCCAAAAAATTCTGCATGGAAAAGTTCTGCTTTCTCAATTGAGTCAATTCTATGTCTCTGCTCTTGCCACGTAAACATTAATCCTTCTGGAATCAGCCATCTATAATTCACTTCGTTTTCCAATAGCATTTTGGTCAGAAATCAATATTCTCTTCTCATCTCTCTCACTCTTCTGGGTATTTGTTTTAAAACCACAATCTCTTTGCCTTTGTATTTCAATGTCTTCTTACCACTTGTAGTATTTGTGTTTTACCACTTGTAGTATTTGTGTTTTAATGTACCACTTGTAGTATTTGTGTTTTAATGGACTTTTTGGTAAATCTAATATGGACTTCCTTTGGTAATTTATTTCTCATCGCATATCTTGTATAAACTCGATATACCTCATCTACTCCATCCATCATCTTTTCCTCTGTAATTTCCAAAGCATCCGCCAAAATTTCTATCATTATCGCAGCCAAATTTTGTCTTTTTTCTTCTTCTATATTTTGAAATCTGAGATAAAATTCTGACCTTTCCATCTCCCACCTCAACATCCCACTTTTATCTTGTTCAACCACTATTAATCTACTGTCAATATTTCCAATCTTCTCCTCTCTTTGTTTACCTTCTTCCTCAATTTTTTGGAATCTCTCCTCATACTTCACCATCATTTGTTTAATATTTTCCACTTTTTCATCAGTCTTCTCTATTCTTTGTTCAATGTTCTCTATTCTTTGTTCAATGGTGTCTGATTTTGTCTTGAGATCTTGGATTCCTTGCATAATCATCTGTAAAGTTACTTTTTCTTGTTCTTTATCTTGCTTCAACATTGTCTGAATTAAACGTTGTCCTCCAGCTGGTGGGGAGGCAGAGGTAGAAGTAGAAACGCCAGATTATATTGGTTTCCTACTCATTTTAATGCTTCCAAATCTTCAAATTCTTTTTAACTTTTAATCCAATTGGTAGAATAGCCAATTATAATCCAAAATGGAAAAATCCAATAGTAAAAGGCCCAAAACCAAAGAAGAAAAAGGAAAAAAGAAAGAAGAAAGGTCTTCGGGTTCTTCTAGACCCTAATCCAATTACGAAGTAGTCCACCATAAAAAAATGAAAAATAGAAAGAAAAAACCCCAAAAATAATAAGATTGATTAAGAAAAAAAAGAACAAAAATAAAAAAGAAAAGAAGAAATTCCTCCAGGTTCTTCACACCTTAATCCAGTTGAGAAATCTCAATAATCAAAAAAAAACAACAACAGAGTGGTCCAAAAACATGGATAGAAAAAGCAAAAGGATCCCAGTAAAAATAAGGAGGAAAAAAAGAAAAATAAAGAAAAAGCTCTGAGGCTTTCCCTTTGAAATAAAAAGCAAAAATAAGAATATTACTAGAATTGGAATTTACAAAGAGGCTGGTGAGTAGGGGTATCACAAGTAAAAAAAAAAAACATGAGAAAGCACACTGCACTTTATTTAGTTGTCCAAGGCTCTTATTATGACTCTCTTCTCCACCAGCTTCAAAGCCAAGCCTCAAGTGTTAAAATATTGATTAGAGTCCAGGAAAACACCTGTAATAATATTTTGCTGTGCTCTCCCTCTATCTTATCACATTAAAATGTCCTTGAGAAGGAGTCTTCTTACAGTTCTCTCCAATTCAAATAAAATATTTTCAAGCCTCTAGTTGGCAGTGTTACAAAGTTTCTTAATACTCTTCCCCCAGCCAGAAAAAAAAAATAATTTATACAAAAAAAATAGCCAAAGGGAGCCTCTATCCTAAAAGAAAATTAAAAAATCAAAAGGAGCATAAAAATATATGTAAGAGAAAATTCAATCCGGTTACCTACAAAGTCACACTAAAGTCCCCCCCAAAAAAGTAAAAAAAAATAAAAAAAAATCCAAGCCTCAATTTGACATCACTTTAAAAAATGCCGCTCATACAGTTTTTGTCAAAAAAAAATCTCACAGGTTTCTTCTCTATTCAGGGTGCCCTTTCAAATCTCAGCGAATTTATAACAAAAAGGAAGTTTCTTACCCAGCCGACACACTTTCACTTCCAGCCACTTCCTTTCTGGAGCTGTCCCGACTTCAGCAGCTATGGAGGCTGCCTCTCCGCCGCCAGCAAAAGGGCTTCTCCTGGATCAAACCAGACATTTTGCGATATCCCTGGGATCCTGGGATGATCACCATCTCTACAAGACGGTTTAGGTCCGTTGGGACCAACCAGGGGCGAAAATATCGGCTGCGATCTCAGAGCCCCTAGATCGCAGCTGTATCACCGAAACAAAGCTCTGCCTTCTCCAAAATAAAAAATTTAAACTATTATCTCCTCTTTGATTCCTTGTAACAGAACAATCTTCTCTGGCTTTCATACCTATTCTCAGGTGAACTTGTGAAATGACTTTAATTAATAAATATTATTTTAAATCAAGGCTTTGAAGAAGTATGCAAGTACTACAGCCCTTCAAGATTTATATGATCCTGTTCCACATTGCTCTAAATACAAGATTATAATAGGGAAGATCAGATACTGAAATCGGGAATAAAAAAATACATTGAAGTGGGCAATTCATGTTCTATTTGAAATAGATGAGTAGTTTTCATTGTAGAATGAATACATATTACATACATCCTTTTCATGAACCAAGTGTCATGCACTGGAATCCTTTTCAAATCTCTTGAAATATAAATTCTACTGATTTCACATGAGTCACTCTCAGATAATTTCATATACAGAGCTGCAGTTGTGGTAATTTTATTCATAACCATCCTTATGCTTATAATATATGTTGGTCTGGAATATCTCATTCACAATAGGTCTCTTAAAGAACAGTATGCTTTTCACAATCCTATTCAAAAGAGGTTTCCTGAGTGATTTTCAAGAGCATTGAAGTTAGCACAACAAAGATAGAAAGGTAATATTGCTCCAGACTTTAGACTGATGTCATCAATCTAACTCACTTGCACATAACTGAATGTAAGGCTTTATTGGTTGAGTAGCCTGTATGAACATGGTAGGAATGGTGCTTGTGTATTGCTTCTCTGTTGAAGGAATGTCTCCCTTCCTGAGATGGGTTGGCGGCGAAGTTCCTGAGGCTGATACTTTTCTGGAGCTTCGACTGCTTTCTCTGGACAAGCATTGGAGTCAATATGTCCCAGTTTATATAGCACCCAATTCATGCTGAAAGCCACACACCCATTTTTGTTTCAGCAGCAATTTTAGTAGTCAGAGACACTAAAACCTGCCCTTTGTTGTGATAAGAGCACACTTGAATACACCGTTTTGTGGTATCAAAAAGCTTGAGAAGATTTGATCAGTCTGTTCCAGACATTTTGGCTTCCACAGAAACAGCATGGCCAGATCTTATGGGCCTTCGGAAAAATCAGAAGGGATATCTACCCTGTTTCTCCAACAATATGGCCTCCCCCAATAGGAAGTCCCAGCATGTTTTATAGGCATGAAATGAAATTAAGCCCCTCCCCCCAAATTAAGGCCTATATTAAAACATGCGAAATGGGGGGGTATGGTGGGGGGGCTTGCCATTAGGAAGTACTTTTGTTGCACACCCGGATATGGTGCTGCCTGCATTGACCTCGATACGAAATGCCCCACCAACACCGAGGTCAACATTCAAGCCGTCACTGCCCACCCGCCCAAAGATGCAAGGGGGGGGATTAAAAGACGGCCTAGCCATTTTTTCGGGGCTCAAAAAAAATTAAGACCCGGCCTTATTATATGAGAAACATGGTAAATTCAGGAGGAAGAATGTTCCATAAGGTGGGCTCTACCACAGAGAAGGTACATCTCCTGGCACCAGTAGACTTGTGCTCCTCAGACCCAAGATTGTTATTAGTTGAAATAAAATATTATGTTTGACAGGAAAATTGGAAGCAAGCTTCTCTGGCTGATAGTTAGAGTCTGTATCTCTGTACAGAAGAGAGAAAATATCAAAGTCTATTTTTTTAATTTAAAACCAACCTCATTTTAATATGTAAACTATCCATTTTATACTACATCTTATTTTTTCAGAAGAAAAAATGTGATCTCTTCTGCTTTCCATAGTTTTCAGATGGCAAATATCTCTATCTGAAAATATTTTTTTCTTGCCCTTCCTTCTTCCATCTTTCCTTTATTTTATGGTGCATGTCACCCAAGGCAAGTAATATTTCTTTTTTCCTTTTGTTTTACAAGCTTGCAATAATCCCATTTTTTGTGAGATGTTATCAGTGATCTTTTCTGAACAATTCCTAGAATATTACTATTTTCAATGAGATAATTTCTTTGTGTTTGAGTGCACATACACTTAAAAAGTAATACAGAATTTATGTTTCTTTCTTAAAATCATGCACTTAAATGTAGTGCTTTTTCTCAAAGCCATCAGAGATCTGTTTCTTTACTTTCAGAGAGAAAGGTCCTTACTCCATGAATCATAAATTAGACATATATTTCTTTTGTTAATGAGATAGATTGTAGTACCTGTCAGATTATTGCCAGAGATTTTCTTTCTTGAGAATAGAGCCATTAAGAGATAAGAAACCTCAGATTGACAGAAAGGGGTTTTTCCCACCTCCTGCTCACCCAATAGAGTAGTAGTTCCTCCAATTTATGACAGCATACTTTAAAGTTTGGAAAACAATTTGCAATCCTAATCATTTAATGTGCAGGCATATATTCTAATGTATTCTACTTTGTAACTAACAGATATCATCATAAAAAAATCTGCTAAACATACTTGTTCTTTAAAACCTAAATCTAACCCTTTTTTCTTATTCATATGTTAAAAATGGAGTGTTAGTAACTAATTTCTTGAATTCCTAAAGCTTTGTGCTTTCTCCTTTTACTATCCTCAGTGGATATAAAGGAAGTTTGACATCAGGGAAATCTAATGTCAAAGTACAATGAATGTGTTGAATTGCAGCATGTAAATCTAAGAACTTACATAAGTGGCCTTTTACTGTAGTGAAAAGAGCAGGTAATTCTAGAGTAGGTATTTCTAAGCTTACTGTACTAGAAAGGTTAACGCAAACTGAAGTCCACAAAGGAAACTCAGTTGATGGGCTAATTGCATTATTCTTGGTGAGAATTAGTGGAGAATTATTTCTGAAACATGCTGAAGTCTACAACCTTCATTGTACTAAAATATATGTTGTGAAAATAAAGACACAAACATTTTCCTTGGAATGCAAATTTGTTTTACTACATCAGTGATCTTATTTTTATCCTGACCATCTCATTTCAGCAGTAAACCAGGATTTTATTCAGGGAGTTTAAAAGTAACTATTATATCTAGATTAAATATTATTTGGAATTCTGTGAGTCTGATGTAATCACTTTTTTCTTTATCTCTTCCACTTTCTTCTCTAGAAATAGAAGTTAAAGGGAAAAAAATAAAGTTTTTTTTCATTAAATATTTCCCATTTGTACACTTATACAGTTGAACAGTTGCATGGTTACCTTGCACATTTTAGAATTGGCACAAGCTTTGTTAAGTTCTAGACTTAAGGCTGGAAGTTTCAAAGCATCTTCTGTTCACTCTTTTTAAAACCAGACTAAAGGGAAAAGTCCTGAGTAGAACTTTTTGTTCTCATTATTTGTTTTAAAAGATAGTATTATAAAAAATAGTGATAAATGAAAAGAAGACAGAAAAGGTCTTGAAAATAGGCCCATTGACAGTTGAAGATTAAGCACAATCAGACTATGCTCAGAGACAACAACTTCTGAGTGCCATTGCTACAGCACAGAACTTGGCTATTTTCCTTAGTCCAGATTGTTTAATAAGAAATGCACTATAGTTTGACCCAGATAATGTTTGTGTTGAGGGTAATTTACTGAGCCCTCCAATGATGTTTAATAGGAGATTTCAGAATTATGCGTGCAACTATTTCAATTTCAGTAGATGAATTTATGCACAAATGTTTTTGATAAGGAAAATTGTTGACTTACAGAGGATAGCATCCAAGTATGACATGTGAGGGCACAAATATATATTAAATCTATGATAGATGATTAAAAGAGATCTGAGCTTCTTATAGCGCATGTTAGATCTACCTTTGTGTATATCAAAATTAACATCTCTCTAGGCTGTATCCAAGCCCAACACAGAAAGGAGTTGAAGAATTAGCCTGTATCAACTTGTATTGTCCAATAATACAAGTTGAACTAGAGATTCACCATCATAGGTTAACAACAGTAGCAGCTTATTGTAATTGGGGTTTATTAGCTAGGAATGGAGGTGATGTTCAACTTTGATGTATGATATCAAGAAATATAGCAATGAAATAATAGGGGATTCAATTGTTTGACTCCCTTGAAAATTGGAATCGGCACAGTCAATTTTCCATTGTTCATGTATATAATTTGTATTTCAGTGTTCTTCCGCAACATCATTATTAGTCACAGAAGTCATGGGTTAGGCTGTCAGTTTTTGCCACAGGCTGTGGGTGGCTTCATTATTGGAGCCTGAATTGAATGCTACCCTCAGGTCTATAAAGGCAGTGTAGAGGAAGCCTCTTAATAGTTTGACATATTCCACAAACATGATGATATAAGACAACATATTAGTCCACTCCTGAGAAGCCTGGCTGGAAACTGGCTTGTTCTACAGTTAAATTTTTTGTCCTGGTTTATTCAATTAACAAACAAATTTACTGATTATTCGTAATAAGCAGATTGCATGGTAATTAAGCTAGTCTTACCACTTTTTAATAGGTTGGAATTACAATAAAATTACTTCATACTTCATGAATCTGAAGAAAAATACTGATTATATATGAGTAGGAAGCCAACTCAAACCTATCATTCAGGGCAGATTCTCCCTCACCTGCCCAAATCTTCTAAATCTGGAAATAGATATCCATTTGATTAAAAAAAAATAACTTTATTGATGCCATCTGAGTCACAATAATTGACCAGAAAATAGCTCTGATAGTTGAAATAGATAGATCTTTGACAACCCTGATTCAATGCACAGCTTATTTGAAGAAAGCAAATTCTGTACTGTGAATTTCTAGGAGAGGTAATAATAGAGGCCATCAATTCAGGGGGCTTTAGAGATGCATTAGTAACCATGGAAGATAAAATTTGATATGTCATCTTGTTATGATGACTATATATTGCCCCAATTTTGAAAGCTATAAGGTAGTTTGTTTGGTAACTGTTCAAAGTTAGAACAGCACTGAAAAAGTGACTTATGACCAATTTTCACACATATGACTGTTAAGCATCCCTATGGAGAATAAATGTTGAATGCTTGATGTTAAGCCTGTGTTCCCCAACCAGGGTTAAGGAGACAAGCTAAACAGAATATGCAGTGTTAGTCAGATAGGCACACAGATAAATGAGTGAGATAAGTTTGTTATGTTTGTTAACATACAGTAAAAATAACAGATACGCTTGTGCTATCAAAATATAGTTTATTCCATTTAGAGTTTATAGCATAGTCAAAATAACAGTCCATTAGTCAAGTATCGTTTAGTCAGTCCATTCAGGGATATTCAATTAGCAAAGTCCGTGTAGAATATCCAATGTCAGTTTACTTACAAATAAATCAGTCCTTTATCTCTCTCCCGTTCCAGTAGGGAAAAACGCAGTCTTCATCCAGTAATTAGGGATCATCAAGTCAGAGAGAGCAAGCTGACATTCCTTGTTTCTTTTATGGTGCTTTCACAACCACTCCCTTAATTACATTCCTATATTTAAAGTTGCAGACACTTTAACTTATAAACCATGATAACATATTTATTATTTTACCTAAACCAGTTAGAGTAAACAATGTTATCCCTAACACTTGACAACTGACTTATATTTATGATCGTTGCAGTGTCCCAGGATCATGTGATCCCTTTTGCAACCTTCTGAAAAGGAAAATCAATAGGGAAACTAGATTCATTTAACAAGCATGTTAATAATTTAACAATTGCAGTGTTTCACTTAACAAATGCCACAAGACAAGTCATAAATGAGCCAAAACTTATTTAGCAAATGTCTCACTTAACAACATAAATTTTGGGCTCAGTTGTTATAAGTCGAGGACTGACTGTATTGTCTGAACACTACATGCAGAGGATTTCTAGTGGACTAATGATCTAGCTGATTTGTTATTTTCGAACAGAAGATTCTGAATACTTATTAAATTCTTAATAGAAATTCTGCAGCAATGTATGCAGATAAAAAGGAGATATTTAAGGTGAACTAGAGTAACAGTTTTAGAATGGCAGGATTACATTTTTTAAGGGCAATTTCATTTTCCAGAATTTTGTGAACAGCACCAGATTCAAGAAGACTTATCTAAAGCTACAGTTTTAAAACAGTTTTGCAACATCTTTATTTGTACATTTGAGCTGGACAAGGACCTGACCTAAATGATTGGAGGAGGGAAGGAATGTTTGGATACATATACATTGGAGTAATTTACAATGCAAATAATCTTTTTTCTCTCCCAAAGACTGGCTTCCTCACAATGTAAACCAGTGTGGAAAATAGTATAATTCACAGCTGAATTATAGTTTCAATGAGTAAATTCTCCATATTTAAAAGATGAAAAACAGAGAACAGGAATATCGAGGTGACCTCAACCCCAAGAAGAGATTAGCATCAATGAAGAGGGCATGAATAAGTTTTATTGCCAACTTCCAGCAACATATTAGAATGTTGTAGGACTAAAACAAGAGAAAAAATAGCAAATAGTGGCATATATAAAGCTTATATATAAAACATAAAGCTTATTAATTATAGCTTTTTAAGATGAGAGAAAGGGAGGGGGGAAAAGTGGAGTTGTAAATAAAATGTAAGAACACAAATATTGAAAGAAGAGTAATAGTGAAAATACATGACATGCATTTCCTATGCAGGATTCTTAGGAACTATGTTCCTTTAGGTTATTAAATTTGAGAAGACTTGCCTATCCTTACTAGCTGAGTACTGTCTCTGATTAATAAACCAAACAGTTCAGTTGATTTTTGTGTTTCAAATTTGGCATGTAAGAAAGTAAATGCAAATTTAAATAAATTTATATTACTTTTTGTTCACTCCATGTGAAATATAAGTAAATCCTGAAGCCTTTCTGGGTAACACATAAATGAAATGTAAAACATTTGGGTTTTTTTTTATATTTCCTTTGTTCATTTATACAGTTGTTCAGATTCCAACAATGTATGTTTTGTACCACTTTCCATTTACTCTTACCATTGCACTTCACATTATTTAGGTTTTAGCAAGTTGAGTTTTTTCCCCTCCATGGAGTATCATTGATTGTATTGTATTTGTTTCCGGCAATAAAATATGCCTTTTTTAGTTTTTAAGGTTCTTCGTTATTCTTGAGATATCTGTTGAGCACTTAACCTCCATTAGCCCTGAGGTCTGAGAGTTCTTCAGAAGACAAAGAATTTTACGATACTGTCCTCAAGGATGTGTCAAGGGCAATTTAGACAAAAGATTGATGTCTCCTTTAACAGCCAGATAAGTATCTGAGGATATTCAGCAGGAATCACTGCAGTTCTACAGTACAATATTCTCATTCAGCATAATACGGCTGAATCCATGCAATATATGTGACAGTGGTGAGGACACATCTGATCCTCAATACTCTTCAAGTAGTAAGTTTTGATAAAAAGGGCATTTGAGAGAAGCTGATGTGTTAAATTGCAACATTAACAATATTGCAGAAATAAACATGAATCAGTATTTATGTTGATTCCATTGTATATCCCAAAGGTTTATTTATTTACAGCTGCAAATGTTCTTGTAAGAGTAAACTATTGACCATTTTTTTCATGTTGTTTTATGGAGGCCTCTTCCCAACTGAGTTCCTTATTGAACTGCATTTCTGTGAGAGTATTGTAGGATTGCAGCACATTTTATAGAACACAAAAGATGTGCCTTCTGAATTTTCAATGCCTTTCATATTGGTCCCCATAGGAAAAAAAACATCCCTGAAATACTAAATAAATCAAAATAGAAACATTTGACTTTCTACCAACATTATTTTTCTCTAAGTTAACATTTGTTGGAGTAGCCTGTCTAGTCTACCTTTATCTATTTGATTAATATATACAAAAAGGCTTTTTGAAACCCGCTGTTGCATTTTTGGCTACAAAGAAAAGAAGTTTATACTCCATTTATCTTTAAAATGAAAGCCTATTAGTGAATGATTTAAAGCAATTGTAATACACGTGTGTGTGTAGGTATGTACACACACAAAACTTAAACGCTATTTTATGTAATTCAGGGACTCTATTTGACAGTGTCTTAGAATCAAATCCATAAACTTGTAGCATGTAATTGTTTAAATAAGGATTTCAGCTGAAACTGGTGTGACACCAAGTAGAAGATTTTGTTCATATGATGGTAGAATTTAAGAGATATGGTAGTAACTCGATTTGAATAAGTTCCAGTTGCTTTTGTATCCTAGCATGAAATATGTAATTTTTAAAGTGGTATATATACAATGTGGAGTTTAATTTAATGCAGCAAACAGGGTAACATGATAAATAAACTCTTTTAGCTATGCAAGGTTTGAAACAGTACAGTATGTGCTAGAGTGTTTAAACAATCCTTGTGAATGCATGTCCTCAGCTGAATATTCAATTGTATAATGCCACTTCCCATTTGCTAACTAACCTTAATATACCTGATAAAGATAAGCAGAAATAATGAATCATCAAACCAAACTATTTGGAAAGAAAGAAGAGTTACTGTATTAGTTGTGGTATCTCATCCAGCTGTGGCTGTCTTCCCCAAACTGTCCAAATCATTTGATAGACAACATATTGAGGCATTACACATATCAGGACTAAGAGTTACTTCTGAGGATCTGTTCCCAAATACCATATTCCAGTCCAAATTAATTTACTCCTGTGGATTACTAGAGAACTAGGTTTATTAAATTTGGCTGTTCTCAGAAAATTCCCCAAATGCAGAAATTTGTAGCATGTAATATTTTCAAAGCAAACATTCTCAAAGCAAATATTTGCTTTAATAGGCACAGGGAATATTAGATGCACACAAATCACTGATGGGCCTGGAAAGCCCTTTAACTCTACTTTCCTCTTTAACAAGGGGTGTGATGAACAGTAGCAATTGATCTACATCATCCTTTGCCTTAAATAAAGTTTCTGTATCTTGCATACTATAATCTTCAATTCTGCCAGAAAATCTCTATTTAATAAACTTGCCCAGCTAGTTTCAGTGGGAATACAGTTCTCTTCCATTCTTTAGGCAGTGAATCAAGAAAGTAGGAAAGGTTGGCTAACCAGTATACCTACTACTATTATCCAATTTAGCAAGGAATAGCAATAGCACTTATATACCACCCCATAGTGCTTTATACAGCACCATCTGAGAGGTTCACAATGTCAGCATATTGCCTCCAACAATCTGGGTCCTCGTTTTACCAACCTCAGGATAGATAGGATAGAAGGCTGAGTCAACCTTGAGCCCTGTCAGAGTCGAACTCCAGACTGTGCACACAGAGTTAGCCTAGAGTACTGCATTCTTTTTTTAAAAAACAAATGTTATTAATTTTACAAAAAAAAAAAATACACAATCCAGGCATAACAACTTGAAGAATCTTTTCTAAAAAATAATAATAATAATAATTAAAGAAGAAAGCCAATAGAACATAACTCCAAATTGTAATATCAATATTTACATTATCTATTTAACTTCATATCTTATCCAAACCTCCTTTTATCCAAATTATATTTCTTGCTTATTAAAATTTTATTGCCTTTCATAAACATACAAAACACAAAACATAAACAAAACTAAAACATCTTTTCTGAAGGCTGCCTGATCCCGGGTTGAAACTCTTCACACAGACACAAATTCAAACATCATACTCACTTTATATATCCTTCCATATCTTATTATCATTTTCTTTTTTATATATATAAACCAATTTTATCAGTTTTACAAAAACAGTGCATAAACAATCAAGGCATAACAGCTTATAAATTCTTTCCTAAGAAAATAATAATAATTAAAGAACAAACCAATACTTTATCTATTTAACTTCATATCTTATTCCAGCTTCTCCTTTTCATCCAAATTATTTCTTATTGATTAAAATGTTATTGCCTTTTATCAAGATACAAAAAAAAAAAAAAACCTTTATATATCCTTCCAAATCTTATTTCCATTTTCAATAACATTCTTTGTCTGTTCTATTTCCAACTATCCATTCATCTTTTTTCTTTTACTATACTTCTCCTATACACTAACTGGAGTGACACCTTTAACTCATTACCCTAACTTAAAAGTACTTCATATAACAATTTTTCTTGGGATTCTGTTTAAAAGATTCTAAAATTACACAATAAATTTTATACTCTAAATACACATATAAAAAACACAATCTTATGTACCCTCCAGAATCCCTCTTTTATCCTAAATTAAATTCACCCATTGTCTCTGAATAAACTTTTTTTCTTTAGATCTTGCTTCCCCTCATTGAGGCTTCTCCTCCCCCCCTTTCTCTCTTGCTTATTCTTCTCCTTGCCCTTTTTACCCCTTTGTCTTTCCTCCTCCCTTTTCTTACTCCCTTTCCTTTGCTTCCTAACCTTGCATCCACCTTTCCGCTCATTTTTCTCTTCTTTGGTTGTTTTTATAATTCTTAAAATCCCCTTTTTCTTATCCTTTTTCTCCTCCTCCCCGGAAAGAACCCATTGTTCATCAAAGATGGCTTCTTCTTCTTCTTTGTCCCAGTCCTTCTGCTGCGTAGTCAACTTTTCATAAGTACATAACGCCATTTCTAAGAATTGAAACAAAGTGCCCAAAGTATCTTCTTTTTTATATTTTTGATATTCAGTCTCTAGTTCATCCACAAGCGATGCCATCATGAAAAAAGAAACTTTTCCCAAAAAACCACAAATATTTTTAATCAAGAATAATTCAAAAAAAAAAAATTCCAAAAATTAATACTTTTCTTCCTTCTTCTCTTTCTCTTTCTGGGGTTAATGTTTAATCAAAGAGGTCCAATTACCATATACCTTTCTTTGGGATTCTAGGCAATCTCCTCCTTTTTCAGCTTCTGCTCCAATTTTTTTCCTCTCCCTTCCCACTTGCAATATCAATTTTAAATAATCAGAAATCCATACCTCCAACAAGGGTTTTCCAATTTCTTAAGTTTTTCAATGTCCAAAAACCCTTTTGTCCCTTAGCTTCAACTCTCAAAACAATTCACTTTCAATGTCCAGTATATCCAAACATATCTGCTGTTTCCATGGGGTGGGAGAGTGAAGAAAAAAAAAAGTTCCCTTTAACAGCTTCTCCGCCGCTTTCGATCTTCTTAGGGATACAATGTATCCTCCAGCAATTCAGACAGCTCAGTTGCAGCCAATTTGCAAGATGTTACTTGACCCGGCTCAGACAGCACTTTCACTCCTTACTTCCTCCAGCGCAATCTTACCCGGTTGCTGGCTTCTTCGTGGCGGCCATTGCTGACTGCCGCTCCACCGCCTTGGGAAAAAGGGGTTTTTCCGGAGGGGGAGGGGGTCTGCGACACCCCCAACCCCCTGTCCGACTCCCCTCTCTCTTCAGCTGTCCCTACAGGGCAGCCATATCCCCCTGACCCATCTGGATCGGGGGTACCTCGGCGGCTAGCACAGCAGGAATCACGAGCTGTCGCGAATTCCTGCTGCCCCGAAGCCACGCGAAACCGGAAACCTAGAGTACTGCATTCTAACCACTGCACCATCAGGGCTCCTAGGAATAAAGTAATATCACTTATCATTAATCACTGTGGTCCCACATTCCATCATCAATCATAGTATTAGGAAAAGATACTGGATACTATAGCATCCACAGATCTCCCTCTCTCTCTCTCTCTATGTCTATATACACAGATACATATAACTAAATACTCATACTTTTTATGTATACCTGTCTATCTATCTGGATATATATTTAATCAGCCTACCCCCAACATCTGATGGAGTTTAACCTTTCTTTGCCCATCAGACCCATCACTTGACACTTGAGGAGATGAAACTGGCTAAGATATATCTAGAATGCCACAGGAGGTCAAGGAAGAATGAAGTCTACCAAACATGGATTAGAACTACTATTAAAGACTTACCTTGCATTTTTGCCTTAATAGTTTATTGTTGATAGTCTTCCAGCACCCTTGTTTAGGATGACCCAAGCCCTCTTCATGAAAGGGACTCAGATGTTCACTTCCAGGGCCATACAAAGGAGTTTGTAGGACATTAGTTCTTTTGTACAAAGTGTTGTGTGTGAAAGAGTTATTGACCCAAAATTATTATATGAGCTGCGGCAAAGACTGAACTAGAACTTGGGACTTCTGGTTCCAGTCCAGCAACTTAAATATTATACCACATTAGCTGTTCTAACTTTAATTAGCTATTACAACAACTTTACCACTTATTTATATACATATAAACAGACTTTTTGTTATTTTAGTATATCAATGGATTAAAAATCCTGCATCACTTTTAAAAAATTAATTATTAGCATTGTTTCCAGTGCTAACTTTCTCTGTGTGTGTGTGTGTGTATGTGTGTATGCAGGAGTGGGATTCAATTTTTTAACAACTGGTTCTGTGGGTGTGGCTTAGGTGGTGGGCCTGGCTTAGGTGGTCATGTTATTGGCTGAGTGTGGCCAACTCAGTATCACTCACATCAAGGCACACATCTTCTCGCCTGGCCTCTCATGACTGTGGGGATGCTGCAACAGTTGTAAGTGTGAAAAATGGTCATAAGTCACTTTTTTCAGTGCCATTGTAACTTTGAATGGTCACTCCACACAAGCAAAATACCAGCAAAGGAGGGGGAAAAAACTCCAGAGATGTTCCTGAGACAGGAAGTCTAGTCCTGCCAAGAATGTAATAAGGATTAACGGAGAGGCAGTTTCTGTAAACAACACCAGAATGTTTCCTTCCTGCCTTCCATACAGGATTAGGCCAGTAATTTCTTCTAATAACCGGTCCTCCGAACTGCTTAGAATGTTAACAACCAGTTCTAGTGAATAGTTGCAAACTGGTAGAATCCCACCCCTGTGTGTATGTATGTAGACGTAGATATAGATGTAGATATGTATGTATGTATGTATGTATGTATGTATGTATTCATATTCTCAGGCATATAGTTCTACTTTCAGTTTAGTCAGATATTTCATAGTGAATATGCATAACAAAGTTTTCTGCATGTTTACCATTGTCTAACCAACTGATCTAATTCTCAGGTACATATGCATAGATATATCTTTAAGATTCTAGGATTATATTCAAGAAATAGCTTTTCCTTTATAATATTACCTGCAGCACTACCTCTCACTTTATAATATAATTCTTTACATCTCCTTCAAGTTAAATTGTTGAAGTGATGAGAAATGTCTTTGGTGAATTAAACAGCTTGTTAGCCATGAAGAATCAGCAAACTGAGCTCTCTAGAGGTTTGGGGTACAAGATAGTAGCAGAATGATGAGAAAAGTAAAATTGTGGATTTTGAATGCATTTAGATATTTCTAAAATTCAACATTAAAAATAGCTTAATATAATCCCTTACTTAAAATGGTCTTAATGAAAATGTAATTACAATAATTAAGGATATGAAGTTGACTGAAATACTGACTTTTATGCATGAAATAAAAAAATACACTCATGTTTTGTGTTTTGATTATTAGTAAAAATGGATAATAGAAAACTACTTTTTTGGGAATCATAATGTAAAAGTAAATTTTATAAATGTACATATATTTGCTGCAGAAGAAATTGGAAGCTTTTTTCTATTCTCTTTTTTCTTTGTTTCTTTCTTTCACTCTTTATTAGCTTGTATTAGTTTTTGTTTTTTAAAAACTTTTAATAGTTTATTTAAAAAAAAACAATTAAGGACCCAAATAGTTAAAATAAACATCACATAATAATCTCCAGGTGCAAAGTATAGATATTAGGGGATTTAAGTTACCATCAGTACTGATTATTAACTTGCCAAATGTACTTGAGCAAATTGTAATCTACAACTAGAAAACCATAGGTTTCCTACACTAATTATAACCAAAATATTTTGTTGTTGAGTTTATTCCTTTGCTAGAGATGCTAAAATTAAAGCACTTACCCATGTATCTCTTGTGCATATCACTAAGCATCAACATTCTTTTCCCAATAATAGCCTACTAGATATCCTAGGAAATCATCAAAAAATGGCATGAAGTCAACAGCCTTCCCATTATTTATTACCTAGTCTATGGACATCAGAACTCTGTCAGGCCATCATGCTGCATCCTGTGTCAGATATTCATTTTTCAAAATTTATTGAAAATAACAGTAATGTTTGATATAAAGAATCTGTCCCCCTTGCAAGATAACACAGTACAGTTGATGCTTAGTTTCAGCAACAGAAAAAACATATTATCTTACTTAACAAAAGCAGCTCATATTGAGCTTATAGTGCTGCTTTATAGTGCTGCTAAATAGAAGGATGTCTTTCACATGAGAGTTTTTTTGGAAAGACTAACAAAACTTGGTTAACAAACCATAAGTATACTACTACGTAGTATGAAGCACAACCCTTCCACTTCAACTATGGGAAGGGATGACAAAGAATCTTGGTACAGGTCCAAGCGACAAATAGGGAATTCCTAGATTATATTTTCACTTTGAGCTTATTTTTATGTTACAGTCTGAAGCCTGCTTTAAGTGTTGCATGAACTGTTGTTATGAACCCAGCTAACTGCAATTTAGTTACTAAACTATATTTAAGCAAACCACTTGAATATGGTATTGTGTGGTACATGATAGAATCTTAATGAGAAATTCTAGGAAAATTGCTCTCTGCCTAAAATGTTCATTAAAGGATTGTATTTATTTTATTTTGCTTTCATTTATATCCAGCTGTTATCTTCAGCAGATCAAAGTGGCCTATATAGGAATCTCATTTTATTTAACACCAGCTCTGTGAAGTTGATTGAGCTGAAAGAGAGTGGCTACTTTAAGTCACCCAAAGTGTTGCCATGTCAGAAGGTAGATATGAATCTGGTTGGCTGCAACTAGACCGATCTTAATTGAAGTCCCAGACTGAACTAGAAACTGTTTTTCTATCTTACATTTCTGCAGGTAGAGACAACTGAAAATACAAAAATTGAAGCACTTAGCCATGTATGTTCACAAGGGGAAATCCAAATCATTTTACCTTTGCCTGAAATAGATGACTGAAGTACAAACACATATACACGTGAATTTATGAAGAAATGTGTAGGTGGTATGATATTGAGAGATTGGGACATTTTTAATAAATAAAATATATTTTCCTTCCTGTGCATGAAAAAGGCTCTGAGAAAGGCTTCCAAAGATCAATGACAACTACAGAATTTAAAAGAATAGGGTTAGAAAAGGAAAAGGGCAAATTCACATATTAAAATTACACATGCTCAAACATTGATCTTTATCTTGCAAAAATTATTTAGTAAGCCATCTTAATTTAAATACCATCTTGAAAGCATTTATTTGAAACAACAATTCTCTGAAGTGAAGGTAGTCAATGCATTCACTTTCAAATTAGTTAATATAACTTTTTTAATAGAAATGTGTAAAGAACACAATATTTTACATTAGGTTTATTTACTTTGCTGTGGTTTGATTTGGAGATGTGTCTCTTTCTCCACATCCACCTCAGAGCCTAAATCTTAAGAGATGAAGAATTAAGATGGGGCCAGATTGTCATGGAGAATGTTTTGTGGTCAGTAAGAGTCAACACCAACATGATGGCATGTAATTAATCAGTAATAATCACATACCGCATAGTGATATACTTTATTAAAATTCTGCAGAACTATTGCAAAGCTATGGGTAGGAACAGAATTAAGAAAATGTTAAAATGTGAAGCAAAGAATCTTAGAGACAAGATTAAACATTTAGCATTTCTCAAACAGTTCCTCAGTGCTTGCTAAGTTTCTCATATTCTACAACAACTCCTTTTATAACCCAAATATGCCAAACTATTGATTTGTGGAAATTGCTGCTGCTAACAACATTTAGCAACAATAAGCTGCCTCTGTTCGTGACAGAATGAAATGTTACCCTCTCACGTCCTTAAGTAACAATGCTATAAAATGAATATTTTCAATACCTTTTCCTTTTGGGCTGAATTCACATACCCTTCAAGGAGGAGAGTGGTAATAAGAAAGGGAAAGACAAATTTCACACATTTAAACCAACTAACCAAATATTGGTAAATTACATGCTTATCCGCTAATGTAGGGGTATCAAACTCATGTTGTCACAGTCGTTACATGACATATCGTGACTTTTTCCCCCTTCACTAAATCAGCCATGGGTATGGCCAGCGCTTGACACATCCAGCCATGATTTTAACACTCCTGGTCTAGTAGAAGGCAAAACTAAATACCTTCCCTTTCTGATGCTTCTCCTGGGAAAGAAACTACTTATCTCCAAAGGTACCATTTTTACTCTGTTAATTTATTTTATTTTAGTTTTAAGTTCAAATGTACAACAGCAATATTTAAGTAGCAAATATGGAGATACTGAAGACATTTGTCTCAACTGGTGAGCCGGTCTTAGAATAGGTCTTGAGTTTCTTAAAATCCAGAGCAGACTGTCCATTTTTAGTTACAATCAACATTTTTCCTTCGTACTATCAGCTACTGAAGTATTAACTTTAATACATAATATGTAAATTCTCGAAGCATCATTTTGCTCTTTAGTGAGTTTAGATATTGCAAAATGGTTTAATTATAAAAACAGACAGACCTAGTCCTGGGACCTGTGTAGCTAAAAATAAATGTGCAATCAAAACTGCAATTACCTGCAGAATTTAGTGTAAACAGATCAGCAATCACATAACAAACACAGGCTAGTTTGCATTCTGATATGAATATGGTTAGATCCAAAGCAATTTTCCTTTATTTATCTTAGCTGCTCAGCATAAATAAAGCAAGGGCATTGAAGCAATTAGCATAATTAGAGTATCGTGGTCAGGCCCTGTGTGATTTCTAGAGACGTTTCACTTTAGATTTTTTTTCCCTCATACAACAGTTTCCCGAAGCCACTAAAACATAGCTCTGGGCATTTTTGTATTTCAAATTTGCAAGTTGTCAGTTTGAAAAACCCTTGACACATGGATGTGAAAGCATCTCACAGACAATCACAGAAGGTGTACCCTCCGCTTTTCATTATTAAGAAGCAGGGGAATTTCCTTTCTCAGTTCTTTTGTCTGTTTGCCATTTAACCCTAGAAATGTCAGATGTAATTATCTAACCAAGGTGAAAAGAAGCAAGGGTTAATAACTTATAAAAAAGTTTAGGTATCCATCTTTCACAGACTCTCAATACTTCTCATTGCTATTTCATTTTCTTTGCTGATTAAATATTTGATTATGTTTTATATTTAATACAAATACTTTCTTATTAATTAATTTTATTATCGTCTTTTAGGACATGTCATCCTTTACTTTAGAACATTAGAGTACCTTTTTCAGTTTTTTTTTCAGTGATATACATTTTTGTTCTTTGACACATTATGCCTATTGACATGTATTGATTATCAGATATTAAAAATACTTTAAATGCATTTGGTTTGGGCTTAACTATAAGGTGGAAAGCCAACCATTATGCCATGCAAACTGAGCAATCAGATTTTATTCAACATGCCATAGTTAAAATAAACTATGACTCAGCATACCGTGTAAACCTGGCAGTTGTGTGTAAAGCATGGTTTATGATTTACTATTAATTTAGTTGTAGCTTGCCTTTATTATTTTTACAAATAACTCAAGGTGACGAACATATCCAATAAAACTTCCTCCTCCTATTTTCCCCACAACAACCCTGTGAGGTAGGTTAGGCTGAGAGAGACACTGACTGGCCCAAAATTACTCAACTGGCTTTCATAGCTAAGGTGAGATTTAAAGTTCAGTTTTATAATGTATAGTTTATATGCAGATGTAAAGCTACTGCATTTAACTCTGTCACCTCTGGCAATGGAAGGGATTGATTATATATGGATCTAATGATCCATATATAAGATGAAAAGAAAGCTGCATGAAATTTGCTGGAACAAGTTTTGAAAACTGGAGGCTTTTTGTAGGATGGAAGGCCTACATCATTTTGCCAGAAAGGTCTGCTTCACCACAAAAAAAACCCAACTTTCTTAGTATTTTTATTATTTGTTTTATTGAGCCATTCACCTTGTACCTTAAATATTCCATTTTAAATGCTTGAGCTCCCATGTTATTGCTCTGTTTTATGGAAACGTGTTTTGTTTTTTTGTTAAGCACATCAAATTGTCTTTTACCAAAGATAGATTTTCAAAATGAAATTATTATAATTATTTGTTATTATTCTCATAATTAAAAATAGGAAACTAACATGGATAAGAGCCAAAAGTAACTTCATCAGCAATACGGTGGTCCTCAATTACAACCACATTGAACCCAAAATTTCTAATGCTAAGCAAGGCAGTTGTTAAGTAAATGTTGACCCATTTTTATGATCTTTTTTCCACAGTTGTTAAGTCAATCTCTGAAGTTAAGTGAATCATATGGTCATTAAGCAAATCTTGCTTCCCCCATTGACTTTGCTTGTTGAAAACCAGTTGGGAAGGTCAGAAATGGTGATCCAGAATGCTGCATCTGTTATAAATACATGCCAGTTGCAAAGCACATAAATTTTGATCTTGTGACACAAAGGTGGTATTCAGCAGGTTCTGACCAGTTCTGGAGAACCGGTAGCAGAAATTTTGAGTAATTCAGAGAGCCAGCAAATACCAGCTATGACTGGGCCTGACCCCATCTATTCTCTGACTCCTGAGTCCCAGCTGATTAGCTGGATTTTCTTTTGTTGCCCTGCACAGGAGAACGGAATTGAAAAGCAGTTTAGTGGGTGCGGAGAGAATGGGGATTTTGCAGTAACCTTCCCTTGGAGTGAGGCGGAAATGGAGATTTTACAGTATCCTTCCCCTGCCATGCCTACCAAGCCAAGCCCACCAAACCACACCATGCTCACCAAGCCACGCCCACAGAACTAGTAGTAAAAAAAAATTTGAATCCCACCACTGATGTGACCATAGAGATGTTGCAGTGGTTGTAAGTTTGAAAACCAGCCGTAAGTCAGGGTTTTTTTTCAAAAACTTTGAACGGTCATTAAAGGAAGGGTTGTAATCTGTACCTAATTCTTGCACATTTCTGTAAAACTCAGGGTTAGTGATTTATAGTGTTCACTTACTAGCCCAATTCCTGTGATTCTATTATATTAAATAATTGGTTTGTTCTAAATTAGCTTGATATCTCCTATTAAGGATAATCTTCCCTATAAGACATCTGGTCAGAAATAATATGCAGGTCCAGAAATTGTACTTGTATATTCAGTCAAGAGAGGAGATACTTGAAAATTAGAATCCCCTTGCTTTCTTTTGAGACTTCCATCCTCTGTGTTTCTCCCTGGTTTGGCCCATCCAGTCTGACTCGTCCATGGGCTGCGTGGATAAGCCCTGGAACTTGTTGTTGTTGTTTTTTAATTGTTGTTACAAAGTAGTGTCCTCTGTGCATCTTCAAACAATCACAATAGAGCTGGAAGAGATCTTGGAGATCTTCTAGTACAATACACTGCTCAGGCAGGAGACACAATATTGTTTCAGATAGGTGGCTGTCCAGTCTTTTTCCCCCAAAAAAACTTCCAGCAATGAAGCACCTACAACTTCTGAAGGCAAGTTGTTCCACTGGTTAACAGTCTTCATCTGTTTGTGTCTGAACATTAGTTTTCAGTTCTGACTGAATCCTGTATATTTGTTTAACAAATTAATGTAAGTTAAACAGCTGTTGGGATAGTATGCATCATTCCTTTTCCTACTGTGAACCAATATGTTCTTGACAATCCATAGGATTCTCCAAACAGAAAGGAAAAAAAATGAATTGAATCTGTCTATTTCTTTTTTAATTCCCAGAAGAGTACAATCCAGCAGCATCCTAAATATCACTTTTCTTTGTCATGGCGCCCATTCTTAGATGTAATATCAGCCTCCTTGATACTTGCTGCAGGCAAAGTCTCATCACATTAAAAGGATGAATTACTACAAGACTCTATTTCACTCTGCTGAACTGGGAGCAGAACAGTTTATTTGATGGGACAGTTGCGAGCCTCAAACCAATTTCCAATTTGTGTTTTCCTGTTCTTCCACTCCTTTCTAGTCTGCCTTTATGTCTTCTATTATTAAATTAGTTTGGCATGGCATTACTGCAGACTGCTAAGGCTTGGATGGGATCCAAATAAGCTGGATTAGTCACTTAACTCTCTTCTCATAGAAGTTTTCACAAGAATGCTTTATTTTTGGGAAAAAGGATATTCACGGTGCCTCCTCTAAGTTAAACAAACTACATTGACTCCCAGGCCTGTGGAAACTATTTTCTATCTATGTCCCCACCATTACATTAATTTCTATTTTAAACCTTCTTTTAAAATCTCACTAGATTTCAAAAGATTATACATATAGTTGCATAGACTATTGTGCATGATCCGAGGAGAAACAAGAGTTCCAGTCACCCCAAAATACTGGTTTTGCAATAGTCAACATGTTTTAGTTCATAGAGTTGTTGTTGCCCGAAATAGGGAAAAGTTTGTCCTTTTTCTTTTGTCATGTTTTAATACTATACAAGATGAAGCGCTTTTCTTTTTTGGTGAAAATATGTAATAGTTTACCAATTTTACCTTCTAAAATGCTTTTGTGGGAGGGGAACTGTTCATTTTAATTGTTATCCCTGAGATTCCACTTCTCAACCCAGGCAAGGTTGGCCAGGTATCATGAGCCTTTTGCAATAGAAATAAAAAAAGAAACAATCTTAAATATATTTCATTAAATTATTCATAATTATTTCACTTTCATGTTTTCATTATACAATATTGTGAAAAAACTTTAATAGAAACAAATATGAGATTTTTAAGTGATATTCAACAATGAATATATCTCATAATATTTTTGTTCATCCTAATATAAGTTTAAAAAATGAGAATTGATTGATTGACTAACATGGAAGTCTAAAGCTGGCATCAAATAAAATAGGTATTATTCAGTTGATGGACTTAATAGTTCATTTTCCAGCAACAAAGAATGCCTTACTTTATATTCAGAGCCACTTCATTACCCTCTACTGACACAACATTATTAAAAAGTCAAACTGTTTGCCTTTTCTGTTGTAGTCAAGAAATTAAGCTCAAATAATATGGGAACATTATTTTCATGCCTGCAGCTCCAGGATGTGATGTCAAAATAGATAATGGCATCAAGATATATAAGAGTTGTAGCATAGAGTCGCTGGGAGTTGAATGGCATAGAAATTTAATAAATTAGTAGTTATACGATTGAGGACAACTTTACAAAAGAGAAATGCAAGTAGGGGAAGGAATGGTTCAGTCAGTTTCCCACTAGTATTAGTGACTAGTGTCAATGGCAAATATGTTAATTTTCATGGATTAGGACCTTTATTCTGAGAATATAATGTTTCTGTGTGTTTTCTACCTGGGTTAATTGAATTATTTCTGTTCTGAAGAGAATTACACTTCCTAAGTTGCCTGGCTTATGTTTTGAAATTGTTGATTCATCGGTTTCTGTCATTTGGGGTTCAGGATGAATTGATGTTCAGGATGTCTAGTTTCAGTCTTAGGTCAATGCATCTACATGGAATAAAAAGTTTCACATGGACACTTTATGTAGGTAACTTGCTATTTGAATTAGGTAACTTGCTATTTGAATGTGGTTTGTTCATGGGATTGCTTTTAAACTTTTCAGGAAACTTTTAGCAAAATCCAAATCATAAACTTGTATGTGTTTAACAACACAAAGATATGATATCAAGTTAATAATCTTCACACTGAAGAACCTGGAGTGTCTATTTAGATCCTATTCTCTTACAATGATAAAGATGTAATATTTCCAAAATTGGTATCCATTAAACATTAATTTGCAAAAGGTTATCAATAACAATGTTTGCATTCCACATGCCATAAGAATTTCTTTCATTTACATTTCCTGTTTTTGTGTTAATCTTTTTGGAAGCTGCCCTTCCCAAGATGCCTTATAAATTAAAAGTAAGGAAGTTAAAAACAATAAAATATGTGATGACATAAAACCTAAATTCAAGACAATTTTAATTAGTGCAGGGTCTATATAGTCAATGATACCTACCTTGCAGGTTAAAAGAGAACTAAAAAGCAAATCAAATAAAAAATTATCAAAAAATAAGACAATGCATTCCATAAATTGTGTACCACTCTGAACATGTATTTGTTGCCAATCTCCATCTCAACTTCACCTCCTGGGTCATCCATACAATGGCCTCTCAGGAAAGAGGCAATTTGACTTTTGGGAACTAGATGATATCATTAAGCAATGTTCACCTTTCCTCCCCTCCCCACTCCCCTTGCCCTCTTTCAGTTTCTCTGTCTGATACCGTATGACTTCCCACAATTGTTGCTTCACGGTATCCAAGCAGCAGCTTGAACCAGCCTTTATATTTCCATTGTGAAAGGTGAGGGATGGGTAAAGCCTTAGAAGCTCTGCTTCAGACTGCTTTCTATTCTACCGTGTCCCTCCCTTCTTTCAATTCTCCTTTCTTCCTAATATTTACCAAATGACAAGACACATACCTGTCATGACATTTTAACATATTGCTTATTTTATTTCTATTTCTATAAACAGCTTTCCAGATCTTAGGGTCATGGTTTTAGATCCCTGTTATAGTTTTTTTCCCCCTTGAATACTTGTTTCCTACCCTCCTCCACAACAAATTGAGATCTACTCTGTATTCTATATAATATGCTCTCTAAAACATTTTTTAAATGTATTTTTCTTTTTGTCTATATTAAAATTCCCTTGTTCCATGTTAAGTCTGAGTAATTACCAAACAAATTGCAATTAAACTCCAGGACATGATCTCATGCCGATTTAGCCCTTCTTTTCCTTCTGTATTTAATACTTTTCAGATACAGAAAATATCAAATCTTTGTCCTTTTCTTATTTTGATACTTATCATTAATGGAAACATTCCAAAACAATCAGCCAAATACCTATCCTTTGTTCATTTATTGCCTTCTCTGAAGATAAATTGACTGTACTCAACTCTCTTCAGCATTTTTCTTCACCTAGATATTATTGCCTTCTGCAGCCACCCCAAGGTGACTGTTATCACTTAATTAAATCCTTGCACGCTGGGAAGAAAAAACAACATTGTTCGTTTATAACCCCAAGGAGCTTTCTTTAAAAAAAAAAGACAGCAAGCTTTCCCCCTGTTTTATTAACTTATTCCTGGCTACAAAAAGGCATACTTTGCTGATGAGCAAAAGGCTGCATTCATTTAAAAAAAAAACCCCAGGTAAACTTGTCTATTCCCTGTGAAAGAAGTATGAGCATTGCTATGAAAAAAGAGAGAGAGAGAATCTCTTCAAATCCTGCAGTTGTAGGAAAGGTCTCTGTAAACATCAAAGTAGGAAAAGGAACAGAAGAGTAGTACACAGGAAATGCGAAAATAAAATGCAAACCTAAAATTGGAACAAAGCAAAAAGTGAGGTGGGAAAATGTATTGCAAGTGCCAGGGAAAATTGGCATTATGAACAGCTTTTTTTGTGGAAGGAAGATATATCAGGGCTCTTTATGTTACTGTCTAGGGCAAACTCTTTTTATTAACCTTTTGGTTAATGTTCTCTCTCTGTCCATCGATTTCAGACTCAAAAAGACTGAGCTCTTGCTTTTTTCCTTTGTGTTTCACCTCTATGATGTTCAGCCTGGAACTGTCATATCCTTGAAAGCAGTAAATAGAAAAATGTGGAGGAAAACCATTCATTATGGCAAGACTTATGCTCTGCTTTTATGTTGTTTTAAGCACAGCATTTGATATTACCAAGTTCACTTGACGCAGCATGTTTCCTTCCAGCATATGCACAATGATTTAGTTGACTTTCCATTCATTTCTACTCCATTAAACCTAGGTCTAGAAAATAGGTTTATCTATTCTAAACGTTTGGCTCAACAAACATATGTGTTTGTCCACAATGCAGAATCATTTTGCCACCTGCTGTGTTTTGCAATACAATAAATGCTTATAAGCAAGTATTAAGATTATAATACTTGGAAGAATAATTTTTGCTGGAGTGTTACACATGTAAAATCACCACAGTCTCATGTTTGTACACGATGTATAATTAATGTTTTGAAGCACCCCTTGTTTTATAAATATTATACCCATCAGTTAATTTATTGTTGTTGTTTTTTCAATTTACGTGCTGAACAAAGAAAATTGCTTTCCTGGAAAATAGATTCTTGTTGGGTTTGTAATATGAGGTACATAACAAAAAAAAAATCTACTGGCAATTGCAGTAGTCTCCAATATAATGGAAATAGTTAATATTTGAGTTGATCTCAATCTTGGACCAAGAAGATCCTCATTCTAATTCAAACATTTGGTTTATGATATGGTACCACCGAGAGGACACAAATACACTACATAATATTTGAATTTAGCCTCACAATTGATTCATCTATCATACGCAAAGTAACAGAAGAAGAGGTTGTTAGAAAGAAAGAATACATTGTTTGCTCCATTTTTAGGCAATTCTTACCTCCTATAAAGGTTTGCGCTGCCACTCTTTTAGGCATCCAGATTTAAGACCTGGGCTTTTTTTCTTACCCAGGTGATGTTTGTTTGTTGTTGTTGTGAGCCACAGATAATTGTGTTTTAAGATAAAGAAGTATAGAAATGTTTTAAATAAAAAATATAACAAATAAATAAGCAATCTTGTATTTATTTATCCTGACACTCCCATCAGTGAGATCATGGATTTATAAGCATTATAGACTAATACATCTAGAAAGCAATTTAGAAAAGACTGACCTAAACAAGTTGTCCCTAGCAGTGTAACAAATGCTGGTTATGATCTATAAAGCCCTGCATCATTTGGACACTGGTTATTTGAGGGACCATCTATCTTGTAGTTCTCTGGCTGATATATGTTGACAAGGTTGGTACATTGAATTCCATCAGGTACAATGTCATCTGTCATGACTCAAGAAGTTCAGCCTCCTCTCACAGCACCTAGCCTCTGGAATGAGTTTCCTCTTGAAATTGATGTGACTCCCACCTTGTTGCATCTAGAAGGCCTTAAAGAACAGACTGTTCTCCCAGGCCTTAGAATTAGGGTAGATGGCGCCCTATATGAGATTTTTGAGAGTATATTATTGGTCAGACTGCTATCCGGTTATTTATTTTTTCTTGTTCTTAGTTTATTTTCTTTTTTCTTTTTCATATCATATCTTAATGTTGATATATTATTAGCCACTAGACTCACTGTGTAGTACCTAAATTGTATAAATTAAATTATTTTTTCTTTGGTTCTTTAATTGAACTGAGTATATATTTTTTTCTGGCTTTCATGCATTGATTCCTTTTTTTTAATTAAGTGGAATGTAAATTGAACATGAGATAAGGCTAAAAAAATTAAAAATTGTTTTTGAGAAATGTTGCTATGCTCCATTATAAAATACAATGTGATTGTGTAATAATATGAATAATAGTTACAAATTGTTAACCACTATGTTGTTTCTGAAGTAAATGTATGGCCTAGTTCTCAGCATGGGTATTTAGAATTATTTTCTGCAGTTTTCACTGTAATTTACCACTTCATATTTAAAAAGGCATAACAGATTTAACAGATAATCAGATTTAACAGATAATCAGAGTTGGAAGGGACCTTGTAGATCTAGTCCAACACCCCCGCCCAAGCAGGAGACATATTTAAAAAGGCAGGGGGAAAAACAGTTCAGGGCAGGAAGCTGATATGCTTGTATTTAAACAAGGATATTGGAAGTTAGTGAAATCCATATTAAGCTACATAGGCATAAAATAGCCATTATGTTTGAGAGATGGTGGAAAGAAGTAACATCCTCCTGCAGGCTAAAGTGGGATTAGGAGTCCCATTGACAAGTGTGCTCCATATTGTCTCTTTACCTGGTTTTATATTCCAGCTGTGAGACAGTGATGGGAGGTTAATCCAACAGTACCCTGTAAAGGTAAACCAGGCCACTGTTCTGAAAACATTCAGACTTAATCTCTAATTAATTTTAGCGTGAACAGACATTTCTGCTTTGTGGGATATACTTCCTCTGTAAAAAGAAATACACACTCAATACATCATCATCATCATTATAATAATACCCTAGCTATAAAATATGCTCACTTATCTGGAACATATACTAGCCCTTCTCTGAAGCCCCAGTTTGAGAAGGTACCAAGCAGAAATTGCCAAATAGGTTGAGGAAGAAAGAAGAAAATAAGCCTGCAGTCCACATTATTAATTACCTGTGCTTCCGATCTAATTTCTCATCTAAATTATAGATCTGAAGCACAGGTAATTTAATGAAGATCTTTTAGGAGGTAAAATATAGAGAGGGGAAAAGAAAGTGTATTATGGTATTCTCAGTTCAACATTCACAAGCTATTCTGCTCAGTTTATCAATCTTCTATGTGGTCTTTTGTAAAAGGTCCACAGACGTACACTATGTACTGTGTAGATCCAATTTCCCTGCCCTTCCACAAACACAAAAATCAACTTTGGGTGTTCCTGCTTCTTAAGCCCTGAGAAAAATGTCCATTGCATGATAGTTTAATTCTGAGTATTTATATTTCTTTTTGCACTGAGTATCTTGTGATCTTTTGTCTGATCTCCCTGGTAGTAAAACTGTAGAAACTACTTCAATCATACATGTTCAGCATGAACAGGCATCCTCTGAAAGGTCAGTGCTTTAATATCTAACTCCCACAACAGGAAATTTTAATTGCATATGGCAGCCATTTATTCCTCCCTCACAAAATCTTGCTCCACATTACCTTACATATCATTTTTTTATATATCAATGTACACTTTTTTAAAAGTAGTTTTAATTTCTCCCGTTTAAAAATCTTGGAAGTTTGGAGCATTATTGGAGCATTAGAATAAAGATGGAAACAAAATTCAACTATTGCTGGGTGAATAAAAACACATTTGAAAGAGGTTCAGCTTATCTTTAAAGAAGGAATACCTACATTATTATATGCCTTACATAGAAAAGTAGTAACTGTATTTGAAATTGTTGAAAAGAAGATAAGTAATGTGGCTGCATTTATCAAGAGCGCATTTATCAAAGGGCATTATCAAATGTGAATAAAGTCTCTGGAAATTATACAATTCAGTAGCAATTTATCCTGTTACAGCATATCAATTTAGTGAAAGCTTTTCACTTAGATACCTACTACTTTCTGGAATTTAAAGCCATCCAGGAGTTTCAAAATATAGCCGGTCATCAGACTATTAAAACCTTAATCCTAGTAAAACCTAGCATATAAATTAAAACTGAACCCTCTAGTTGACTTCTCTATGCTAGCTTTGCATGAAACATCAGACAACTTTCAAATAGCAGTTTCCTTGCTATATAGATTTTGCCTGAGAATCAACATCTTCTGGATTCTATTGCAGAAGTAAGAATCTATTAAACAATTTAGATCCATATACAGTGGCATAATTAGCAGGAAGGGAGGGTTAATTAACAGAACGCTATCAAAAAATGCTGTATATTTTTAAGTCGGCAGGTAGCTATAGAAATGTTGCTATCCTTTATTATCTGATGACTCTGGATAGCTAACAACACATTCAACATAAAATAGCACAGCATAATAAACAATGGCATAATGCAAGTGAGGCTTCTAATAAACTTCTCATGATTCATCACAACATATATCAGGCTTCGTTAACATCTTGGCCTCAGCACCTGAGTGAAAGACCATATCTTTAAGGTCTTCAAGAGAGCTTTCATGGTTGGGTGTCATATAACTCTCAGGATTATTCGATAAGGCAGGCAATCCTCAGGCAAGGCCCTTTTACTGGGCCCCTTTCCTGTTTAACAGAAAGACCCAAAGCATTCCCATTTTACTGGATTTAATTAATTCCACTAATAACCCAGTTCTATGCTACTCAGGTCTTCATAGGAGATAAGTAATACTTTGAATTCAGTTGCCTGAATTAAACCCTATTAGGAATCGGTACAACTCATAAAGCACTATTGTTACGTCGGCATATTCTGCATCCCTAATTATACCTGCTATATTTCTGCAATTTCTGAACGCATGGGGTGGCGCAGTGTTTAGAATGTAGTATTGCAGGCTGACACTGCCCATAAGCAGGAGTTCGATCCTGACCAGCTCAAGGTTGACTCAGCCTTCCATCCTTTTGAGATTGATAAAATGAAGGCCCAGATTGTTGAGGGGAAATATGCTGACATACAGCTTAGAGCGGGCTGTAAAGCACTATGTAATGGTATATAGTCTATTGTGCTTTTGTTCTCGCTGTGCTCTTTAAAACAGTCCTATGTAGAGCGCATTGTAGTACTATAGTTCAACCAAGGGGTGACTAAAGCATTAATGACCTTTGAGGAACAGGCAAAATTGGCACACAAGGTGGATTTATGTAAAGTTGTTCTGGGCCACTATTCCCAAACTATGTTTGAAGTCAAAACATATTTTAGAGCAGCATTTTCTTTCATGTAATACTGGCTTGCCTTTAGACCACAAATCATGATTTCTTATAGTAATACTGTACTCTATTCAATATACTGCTGCACTGGCAGGTGTTATTTAAATTATTTCCTGTAATAGTTATTGTAATATTATAAATATGCTTTAGGTATTCTGCATTATTTTATTCCAACTTGCTACTCACCTTTTGATTACTTTACTTCATGTTCTTGTGGAAATGCACACAGATGCACTCACAGAGAAGGATAATTGAGGTGATCAAAAAAATCAAGATGTTGACTTCAGTTACATGATTAAAACATCATCTCATTTTCATATATGTGAAAAGGGGGCAGGGATCCAGTCACACACTTATTGCTAAGATCTTGATTTTCTTGAAACCCCCCACCCCCCCAAAAAAACAGATGCCTCTGCACACACACAGTTTTATTTCTTTGAATTACTGCCAAAATGATATAAGAAAATTATAAATGAGAAGTTATTAAGGGCATTGAATTCTGTTCATAGAGAAACTCTATTTTGCTAATATTGCACTTTTAACAATGATAAAGCATTGATAAACCCTGAATGGCCAAAGCTAATTCTCGTCAAGATTCAGTTATAATATAGTTGTTTATTGAGAAAGAAAAAGCTTCAGAACTCTTTCTAGTTCAGTTAGATATCATTTAAAAGGAATGATCAAGCAGTTAGACTTGCCTTTTATGATTCTTTGCAAAGCTAACATTCTGCTTTGTTTTATTTATTTCTTTTTATGAAGACAATTTTAAATACAAATCCCACTCCAACGTGGTGGCATTTCTCTATACGCATGTTTCCCACACAATACCCACCTAAAAATTTTATTGGTCATGATTAAAATAACTCAATTGATGATGAGTGTTAGAATAACTGTGGTTACTACAAGATAAAGGCATATCAAAAGTTTTGTTGCATTTTTCCCAATCACCCAAATCCACTCCTTTGGATACATTTCTCTTGAAACACACATATGGTTTTTTCTCTCAAATGGACAAATACCTTCCCGGATAGGTTTCTTTTCATAGGAGCCTGTTCAAATTTATTTCCCTTTGGTCTCAAATCCTGTTGACTTAGTGGGATTGCATGTAATGTTAAACCCTCCCCTGTCTTCCCTGGCATATGCATGCACATCAGCAGTTAGTTATGGTCAATGCTTGTGATATCTTCTTCAAATCCTTCATGTATGTATTGTCTTCCCATAAATCTGTCCCCAAGTCTCCAGCTGGTCCAATATATGGAATCTGTCCTCCTGATGCAATCATTAGTACTATCATCAAGGTGGTTAGCTCAGTCCAGGGTCCAATCTTCTTCATCTTTTTAAGGTGAGCTTCAGTGGCTGACCGTCCACTGAAACTGCCCTCCACGTAGAATTTGGATCTGGTGCCTTCTTGACTCTGCTGTAATGCATCCAGCCTCCTTCTCGAGTGCATACTGCAGATCCAGTTGTCAACAGCACCTGGTACGGGCCTTCCCAGCTAGGTTGCAGCTTCTCACTTCTCCAAGTCTTTATCAGGACCCAATCTCCAGTTTCATAGGGTTGTTGGCTTCCCGCAAGTGGTGGTCGTTGTGCCAACAATCCCTGTTTATGAAGAGAAAACAAAGACCTGGACAGTGTCTGCAAATATTTTCTCAGAAACAAATCTTTAAATTCAGGTATAGGATTTCCCAGTCTGGCCAGGTAGAGTTGCCCCATTAACATTTCAAAAGGGGAGATCCCTGTGTCTTTCCTTGGGCATGTTCTAATTCTAAGGAGTGCCAAGGATAAGTTCTTTGTCCATGGTAACCCATTTTCTAATTGTAATTTGGTCAAATGTCTCTTCAATTCCCCGTTCACCCTTTCCACTTTCGCACTGCCAAGGGGTGTGCAAATCCCATTTCACCCCAACAGCTCCCATCACAGATTGCAACACTTTTTGTGTAAAATGTGTCCCCCTGTCAGAATCAATAGCTTCTATCATCCATATTGTGGAATGATTTGTTCTAATAGGATCTTGGTTACTGTGGATGCTGTGGCTCTTCTAGTTGGATAGGCCTCTACCCATCCTGTCAATTGATCTTTAATCACCAATAGTATTTCCAACAGATACTCTGGGCTAGTGTTCACATCTTTGGGCTCTAAAAATGTGGTTTTACAGCCATCACCAGTGCTTCAATTCCACAGTGTCTTTCCTCATGTACCTTCTCCAGAATTCCTCTCATTACATTCACGGGAACCACCCTCACTCCCTCTGAAGTTCTCCACCCATCCTCAGTTCCAAATCATCTTTCTCTTTTTCCTCAGGTTTCCAATCCTCATCCTCTTCCATTTCTAGCAAGGGAATTAATGCCATTACCAGCTTTATTTCCCCTGCAGCTTTTTTGCCCATTTGTCTGCTCACCTGTTTCCAACTACCTCTGGGGTATTCCCTTTCTGATGAGCATTCACATGTACTATTGACACTTGATTTGGCAGTTGCAGGGCCTCCAGAACCTGTTCCACAAGCTGTCACTTGTTTCCCATCAGCCCTGATAAAACCCCTTTCCTGCCAGATTTTACCAAAGGTATGGACCACACCCCAGGCGTATTTGGAATCAGTCCAAATTGTCACATCAATTCCTTCAGCCAAATCCAAAGCCCTCTTCAAAGCAACTGCAAATCCTGACTTCCTCTTTCCTTCCTTAACCCTGCTTGATCCATCCACAAACCATCTCTCCCCTCCTTTCAAAGGATTTTCTTCCAGATCCTCCCTCACCTTTGTCATCAAATCTACTTGCAACAAACAATCATGATTCTCAGCTTCCCACTCCTGTCTTCTTCCTTCTAAAAATTCTGCTGGATTCAAATTCCTGTCTGTCCCAATCACTACATTAGAGCTGGTTCTCGAAAAGGTCTCATATTTGAGAATCCGCCCCTCTGTCATCCAAGTTGTTGCTAACTGACTTAGCACAGAAGTAACCTGGTGGGGTGAATGCCCTACAAGCCCCCCCCCAAAGGTTAACTTCCTGCTCTCTACCACCAACATAGCTGTAGCAGCCACAGCCTGCACACACACTGGCCATCCTCTCACCACCAGCTCCAGAGTTTTGCTCAGAAAGGCGATGGGCTGGTATTGCCCCCCCTTTCTTCTGCGCCAACACTCCTAGTCCCGTTCTCTGAGCTGCTGACACATACAGATGAAATGGGAGCTTCAAATTGGGCAAAGCCAAAACCGGTGCGGATGACAATGCCTTCTTTAAATCCTCCCATCTCTCATCATCTCCTTCTAGCCATTCTATACTCTCTCCTTTCCCTACCAACTTCCTATGCAGGAATTGGGCTAACACAGTGTCCACCCAAACTCTGCAATCCAAGAACTTTATTTCACCTTCTTTTCCACAAACTGGATCTTTTCCCTTGAAACTGTCAATCCCTGCTCCTTCAGCCAATTTAGCAAAGCTACCAATGTTGCTCTGACTTCTCCCTCTTTCTTTCCAGTCAGCAACAAATCATCCACATATTGAATCAACATAAAAGACACTAACTTTCCAAAGCCTGTCCAAATCTTCCACTCTCAGGATCATTCCATTCAAATGCAAACAGGTCTTTACTTCCCTCCTCAAGGGGGCATGCCCAGAAGGCATCCTTCAGATCAACCCCTCTCTCCCCCTTCTATTCATTGAATATTTTGGGGTCCAAAGCTTTGTCACCCCAGGCTGCACTTGAACCCTTAATCGGCTGAATGTTCATTCGCCCTGCCTTCTCTCCTCCTGTCCAGACCTCATCCGAAATTGCCCTCTCATCTTCCACAGTCATCTTCCACATCCTTACTCCCTTCCCGGTATCCCACAGCTGGATACCAAACACAGGCAACAGATCTCTCCTTAGCAAATTCACTCCAGTCACTACTTCATTCATTTCCAGTCTGATTTGTTCAAACACCCTCACATCCTGTGATTTTCCATTCACCCCACTACTTTTATCATTTTCCTTGATCTATGTGCACCCTTTTATCGGGACACACACAGAAGTCCGGCTTGCGCCGGTGTCTATCAGGAACAACCGCTCCTGATGGTCAAGACCCACTGAAATGTTTACCAATGGCTCCCCGCAGGTCCTCTTAAAGGAGCCAGAACAACTCTAATCATACAATGCATAATTCCTCTCCTCCTGGTTGGTAGGACACTCGCGCGCAAAGTGTCCTTCCTTCCCACACCTAAAGCAGCTTCTGTCCATTCCAGGCTGTCTCATTCCCATCCCTCTGAAACCTCTTCCTCTGAAACTTCCTTGCATTCCACCTCGCCTTCTCTCACCCTGGTCTCCCATTGCTCCTTTTACACAATCCACATTTTTCTTCACCTCATTTTTAGCTGCAGCCTGCACAGCTGCAACCATCATCTGTGACTTCTGTCTGGTTTTTACAGTGTCTCTGTAGTTCTAACTGTTCGACCACCTCATGAGCATTCTCATGAATTTTTGGAAGAGTCTTTTTCAATTCTCACAACTCGGCTGGTTTTATGGGGCAGCCCAAAGACTGTCACCGGGTTGCCTGCAGCATTGATCCCATTAGGAACTTCCCTAAGAGGAAATGCATCCACTTCAGGTTTTTCTCTGAAGGGAAAATTTTGAACACTTCTCTTCTTAACTGTTCCACTTCTTTTCTCAGTCGCAGATAGGGAGGCGGCTGAGGAGGGGGTTGTGCCACCAGCAATGGCGGTGGTGCCATAGGAATGTTGGCGGGCGCGTTATTCAAATTAGGATTTGCAGGCGGCGGACTCTGCAGCCAATCGTCCATCTCACTCTCATTGTCTTTTTGTTGAGACGGACCTTCAAATTTCACATGAAACCATGCATCTATGTATGCAATTTGAGTGGTCATTTTGTGTTGGAGAATATAGTCTCTCAATTTGGTTATCCAATAGGTACTGGTTTCCCCCTCAGGACTCCAGTGATTTGGAAATTTAGGATCAGTCAGAGGATATTTTGGCCATCGGTCTCGACAAAGATAAATCATGTTTTTCTTTTCAAGATGTCTGGTGAATTCCTTTAGATTCGGGGAGAACCTACTGCTGGAGTAGCTGTCCCAGGGGCGAATCTACCGGAATTGATTTCTGCCATTGTCAGATTTTCCCTGTCCCAGACAGGCTTCTTCCAGGCTCCCAGAGCCTCACTCTGCCCCTTTCCCATCTTCTACTCTTTCAGACTCCCAGAGTCTTGACTCACCAGTCCAGTCCTCCAGCAGACGCTGGATTCTCCCAGAGAGTTTAAGGACCCCTCTCTTTCAGAGTCCTAGTCCTCCAGCAGATGCTGGATTCCCACAGGGAGTTTAAGGACCTCTTCCCCTCCTTTTCTTTTTCTGACTGCAAATGAAAGGAACAAAGTTTTACCTGATCACTCCAGACCTCCGAGGTAGTGGATGTGTGGGCGTCCCCAACTCAGGCTTTCTCTTTTCAATAGTCCCAGACTATCAACACTGTTTCCAAGGATCGTCTGGATTTCCAGTCGCCTCTGGAGCCGACCAGAATTCAGGGAGGAGGCACCTCTCAATGGGAGGTTGTGGCCACTACTCACCTCGTCCCCGGCTTCCGGAAGACCACCATTGAGGCTCCTGGCTTGGCTCGCCAAATTGTGAGGTGGGGGCTTGAAAAACCACCAAAGATTCGATATTAATCCAAGGAAAACAGCTTTATTGTAGCATTTCTGCAGAAACGGGTTCCTGCCCTGGCAGGTGGGAGGAACCCAGAGCAAAGTTTGTATTCTATTTTATACCCTGACCTACCGCCCCATCCTAGGATGGCTTGGTTTATAATCTACCTATTGAATTTCAGTATACAATTCATCACCAAATATGGGGACATCAGGAAGTTAGATGCTTCCTAACACGTAGTATTTTCCCAGATTTTCCCAGAGCACAACGTGTGATTGTTCAACGTTTCAAATTCTCCCTTTGCAGTAGAAATGTATCAACTGATAGTTTTGAGATTTGAGTCACAGCTATACAATACACAATGGATTTATTCATTTTCTCCCCTCACAAAACTATTCTGAACTTTGCTTGTTTAATTCCAACCACTTTTTATTTCTATTCCTTCCACTGCTTGCCAACAGATTGTGTCTAGCTTATGAGTCTGTAGGAGAGATAGAGCCAATTGGTTTTCTCACAAATTAAAATAGCCACTACAGATTCAAGTGATTTCCCATTCCCCCCCCCCCAAAAAAAAAACAGGCTCCAGTTTTTTTTTTAATTGACTCATCAGAATTATGTTTAGAGGCACAATACTTAAACTTAAAAAAAATATTTTTTCTCCAGAGTCTCTGCAAAGCTATTGACAATGAAAATTAGAAATAAATGGTAAAATTATCTGTTTGCCAAGGAGAAAGTTTAGAATATCACTAAGTCTGTTAATCAGGGGTGAGCAGTTTTCTTGTTGATCTTAGTCTGAATTATAAAGAAAACATCACAGATGCCTGCTGCAACAACACATATATTCATTTAAACCATGTATATCTTTCTTTTAACAGAAGTAATTGTGAAATATGTTCTTTTTGCATTCATAATTAGAGAGAAGAACAGATGGTGAAGGCTTAGTTTAAAATGATATATAATTAAAATAGCCTAGTTTACTGGTAATTCCTCATTCTAACTGGAGTTTAGGTCAGAGTAACAGTATTTTGGGGAGGGGGATGATAAGAGTAATACGGTTTATAATCCAAGTATTGAGAAGTTCAGGGAGAACGTTGTATTCAAAGATATTCCCTGGAATGGTAATATAATGATGTATCCTTCTCCTCTTTATTAACATATAAAACCCTCTTTAGTCCAAGTGGACACTGGGCAATCCACTTGGACTGAAGCAAAAAGAAAAGAAAAATATTTTTAAAATGTACTTTTAAAAAATCACTTGGTTTCCTATTAGGATACAAAAAACACATTGGAATAATATGCATTTCCCTTCGTTTCCAAAATGTAATTTCATTGAGGGTCATATCAGGGTTGTGTTTGACCTTGGAGGCCAGGAAGGAATAGCCAGGGTGGGTATGGCTGAAATGGACATGGCTGGGGTGGTCATCATCAGCTTGACATCACTCATATTGAAGGCACCTGTGGTGGCCCAAGCAGGGCTGGGGGATCCATTGTCTCCAGCAGAGGAAGGTGAGCCCAGGGAGAGCGCCAAACCCTTATCCCCCAAAGGAGCCTCACCATCCCTCTCAGGCCATGTGGAGGTCCCCTGAATGGTGGCACAGGTTGTCCAGAGTCCTAGGCAGCAGAGGGTAAGCATCCAACCCAGCCCTCAAGCTCCCAGGGCAATGGAACCGCACAGCCCAGCCCCACTTCCCCAAGGGGGTGTCCAGCTGTGCTTACCTCCTTCTCAAGGCTGCTGCTGCTGTTCTCACTCTCCTTGGCCTGGTTGCTCATGGTGTGTGTGGGAGGGCAAAATGTGTGCGTCAGAGGAAGGCCCACTATCTCTCCATGCAAGGAGACCCAGCTTTGTAACCAAAGCATCCTCAGCGATAGAATGGGATCGCCAGGAAGAGGGGTTAGGAGGAGGAGACAAGGGAATGGCAAAAGGGCAGCAGGACTGCTGGTGGATAAGTGCTAAGGCAGGACTTCCCTCTCTCCCTCCCTCCCTTCCTTCCTTTTCTTCTTTTTCCTTCCCTCTTCATTCTTCTTTCTTTGTCCTTCCTCTCTTTCCTTCTTTTTCCTTCCTTGCTCTCTTCCCATCTTTCCTTTTTTGTGTGTGGTTTCCTCTTTCCCTTTCTCCTTTCCTGTCCCTTCTTGGATGATCAAATGCAAAACGGGAAGCATTTCTCCTTTTGTTTTGTTTTGTTTTGCAAGCCCTCTGCCAGCAAAAATGGAGGGTGGGGCTTGAGTTTGACACCCCTGTTATAGGTAGCCCTTTACCTACAATGTTCATTTAGTGACTATTCAAATTTACAATGTCACTGGAAAAAGTGGCTTATGACCGTTTTTCAGACTTACGACCATTCACCATCACCATGGTCGCATGATCAAAATTCAGATGCTTGGCAAGTGACTCATATTTATGACAGTTGCAGTGTCCAGGAGTCATGTGATCATCTTTTGACAAGCAAAATCAATGGTGAAATCAGATTCACTTAACCATGCTATTAACTTATCGACTACAGTGATTCACTTAACAACTGTGCCAAGAAAAGTTGTAAAATGAGATATAAATTGTAAGCTTACTGTCGTAAATTGAAGATTACCTGAACAGTGTTGATCATTTGCTTAAAGGGTGAATAACAAAGATTATGCATAGATGCCAAAATCCAGATTTCTTTAGTTTCTTCCTCTAAAAGAGACCAGATTTTCAATATAAAACAGCCAAGAGAGGCAGAATTATTGTACTCCTGATTATGCTTGTATGTGCTTCACCTGCACATATGTGAACGCACACATTCACAGATAATGAAGTACTCTTAATCATAATAAATCTATCAAAGAAACTTATGGAATATAATGAATTATATCTAATTAGGTACTTCTTCCTATCTATCTCTGGCACAATGGGAGACAAAAAAATGATGATTTGGTGAGAAAAGCAGAGGAAGAAGAGGGAAAAGAAGAAAAGTCCAATTACGTATATGAGGAGAACTCTGTTCTAGAACAGGATACAATTAATGTGCAGTTTTTTAGATTGAGAGAGTTCATTTTTGGATACCATAGATAAGAAATATCAAGTAGAGTTGCGAACATCAGTAATATAATTGGGGTTGATTTCATGCTATGTAATTTCCAAAAATAGTGAAGGTGACATAAAAGGGCAAAAATGGCATTGAAAAAAAATGAAATAAATGAAAGCATCATAGGGCTTCATATATATATCTGCTCTGCATATTGTTCTGATTCACATGAATTAAAATTTATCAGCAACATTATTTAAATATTCCACAGATCCTCATTAGATCTGAAAATAATTTGCCTCCTATTGACCAAATAAATTTACTAAGATCTGACAAGGAGAAAATCTCACTGTTGCTTTCTGACTTGATTAGACTTGTTTTCAGGACCAAGAAAACTATATTAATTAATCAGCTACTTGGATGCCTTTAAAGTGTTCTCTAAGATATTGTCTCAAACTACTTTGGGGGAAAGAAAAATGTAGATTTCGGCATGGTATTATGATAAATCTTCTCGAGGAAGGGCATGTATTAACATTTGTGTCGGTACTTTTTCATCTTAATCCAACCTTGTTTAATAATCAGAAAAGTCGACATAGTGGGTAAGAAGATGTAATTAACTCTTTGACCCCAGAATCTTAATTGATGCCTGTTGAAAACAGTGGGGCAGTTTAAAAAAAAAAGTTGCCTGTGGTGATTGAAATAGCATAATACATAACAGGTCCCTTCTCCCCCAAATCAAAATAAGGCAATGCTGGATAATTTTAGTTGTGTTTTATGTATAGCCAGTAGGAGAAAAGGGTCATTAAACCAACCAGCATTTCTACCCACTCTTTTTTTAAATCAGGGATGATCGCATTTCTATAAAATATGTTTCTTTTTACATTGTCAACTTTTAGAAATCAGTTCAAGAGAGAAGAGTTCTGCATATTTGAAGGAAAAGTATTGTTTAATGTTGGAGATGGCTAAACTATAATTTACATCTTGATGAGATTGGTTCATAATAACAGGACAATATGCAAATCCATAGCGATAGTCACACTTTTGGTTGCCGTTAAAGGTGAAATGATTATACAACAAATTGCTTTTAAAAAATCTACTCTGTTGTTTATTGACAGAGTTTCAGTACTGCATAAATACCAATTGGTTTCTCTACTGAGTGATGAAGAAAACCTTGCATCAGACATTTCTATGCCCAGGGCTTAATACCTTATTGAATTACTCTAACTGGCTATGTTTTTGTCCCTGAGGAAACTAAAACTGAAGCATGTGGAGCATTGAAACACAATTATTCATGCAAGTATTCATATAGCTCAGCAACATTTTGAGGCACCAATACTTTCTCTTGTTCTGTCTCTTAGTTCTAACGCTCTCTTTATTTGTTTTGTTGTATTCTTTGCCACCATTTAAGACAATTTACTGACCTAGCAATGCGAAGGGTCTTTTTAGTTAGACATCCAAGGATTCAGGGAATATTATCAATATTGGACATTCACAGTTGTTAGTTGTGTACATATTTTCTTTCTGAAGACCATCTTACTTAAATCAAATGAGTGATAAAGATAGAGACGCAGTGCTTCTAAATTAAACTTTTGTTGTTGTTCATCACTAAGTCATGTCCAACTCTTTGCAATCCCATGGACCATAGCCCACCAGGCTCCCCTGTCCTCCCGTCTTTTAGAGTTTGCCCAAACGCATGTTCATTGCATCAAAATTAATCTACTTTTCAAAAACTCCATTTCAATTGTTGCTCAAAGTTAGAGCTGTTTTAGTATATTCATTGAGAATTATTTTTCCAACATTTATTCTGCATTGGGCTTTTGGAAACTAGTGCTTTCTCCTGTCACTTATTTATTTCAATTAGAAGGTGCCCGACTCCACAACAACCTTGGGCAACTTCCATTTAAGATAAAAAAAATTATGAATAGGAGCTTTATGCCTATTCCTTTCCCTAATCCATTTTCAGGCCCATTATTGGTGTCCATTATCTTTGATAATACAAATTTTAACTGTATTATATGAAGAACATTTTTTTGTTTAAAGATAAAGTTCCCCTCACACATATGTGCTAGTCATTTCCAGCAGTGCTTATCTCCGTTACAAAGCTGAAGAGCCAGCCCTTTCTGAAGACGTCTCCATGGTCATGTGACCGGCATAACTAAACACCAAAGGTGCAGGGAACTTTTTTTTGTCTACACTATATTTCATTCAATTGTTCAACTCTTCTTATTTGTTTTTCCTAATATTAAAGAGAGATGAGCTGGCAGAAAAAAAAATCTTATCTATATTAAATATAAAGCTCTCCAGTACAGTAGTCTGGAGAGTTAACTTACAAACACAATAGAGCCCAAAATTTCTGTTGTTAAGTGAGACATTTATTAATTGAATTTGCCCCATTTTATGATCTTTCTTGCCTCAATTGTTAAGTGAATCACTGCAGTTGGTAAGTTAGTAACCCAGTTGTAAATGAAACTGGCTTCCCCATTGATTTTTCTTGTCAAAAGTTTGCAAAAGGTGATCATATCACTTTAGAACACAGTAACAGTCATAAATATGAATATGTCAAGCATCTGAATTTTGATCACATCATCATGGAGATGCTGCAAAGGTCATAACTGGGGAAAATATCACAAGTCACTTTTTTCAGTGCCATTGTAACTTTGAATGAACTGTAACTTTGAATGAACTAAGTGAACTGTTATAAGTCAAGGATTACCTGTATTCACTTTTCCAAAATGGAAAAGGTTAATATTTTTACATTGTGTATTTTACCCTTTATTTGTAGGAGATTTGAAAGCAGGATTATTATCACTAGAGTTGATATATACTAGGTTTATAGTATCCAAGAGTGTTGTGATTCAAAATCAGAAGCCACCCAACCTTGTATGTGCCACATTTTCATTTTACTCCTGATTGATATTATATTACCCTTGATAAGCAAATGGAGGAGCTTCAACAAATTATTTCTTTAACATTTAAACTTCAGCCTTCAACTGTATTTTGTTTTATTCATTTAACAATAAAAAATCAGAATTGTGAAGTGAGGTGCTGTACAAATATTGATAAATAACTGAAAATGAAATAAAAATGGTTTCTGAATCAAAAATGTGGGTACAAAAAGACTGCTGAATGGTAGGAAAAATTCTTGTTCTTGCCAATGATCTGCTGATTTTGCTGCCAAAGCTGATTTTCTGGCAATGCTAATCCCTGAATTTGAATAGGATCACTTAGGAATGGCCCAAAACAGGTTTTGGATGGCTGTGGATTCACCTGGGAGGGAGACTTTTGAAGATTAATAGAGATAGCATTAAGAAACAAACATGTATGTATGATTCAGGAAGAACTGTTCATTTTGGGGATGATATGGGATGATATAAGATGGCATGGAAAATTTTCTGAGTTGATCACTCATATTTTGTTAACAGAAGGTTTAGAAACTTGTCTTTTATTATTGTTCTTCTTGTTAACTATTTTGTCATTACTATAATATATAGATGACAAATTAGTAATTTGCAAATAGATTCATATTTCAAAAATCTTTGGGGCCTGTTTTGCAAGGGATAAAAAATTAATATGGTAGTCATGTATTAATTAATATTCAACTAAGGGTATAAATATGTGTATACGTGTTAGATTTTTTTCCACTTATCAATGCACTTTTTAATGAATTGTTTGTAATATGTTTGTTTTTGTTTGCTCATTTTTTCATTTTTGGAGATTTATATTTTAAACTTTTTTAAATAAAATCAAAATTTTAAAAATGTGGGCTCTTGTTTCAGCAATTCTTTAATATATGTCTCACTTTTTTAACATCAGGAGATATCTGAATCCCTATTATTTAAGAAATATATTTACAAGAAGTGAATTCTTGCATCTCTTTTTTATTGCCTTGGTAGTTTACAATTGGTCACAGAGTCAGGCAGCAAAAAAAATTAATAAATTATTGTTTTCTTTTTCTAATGGTGAGGGTGCTATACAAAGTAACAAAAACAATTAATGGTGGCCCATCTATTCGCAGTTCATTTATACTTGCTTGATATCACTGGCAGTGACTCAACTCATATATGTGCCACACGAATTGCTCAATAAAGCAAACTTGAGATCACTATATGTTCAGAAGAAAATCTACATATTAATTTGCTATTTATAAGTAGACAAGGAATTATCAAGATTGTATAGTTAATGCTCAGTGTAATGCTTAGTAATTAACAATAAAAAGTACTATGTGTCATTTTAGAACATTAAATTGTTTTAGAACATTAAAAGTAAGAATTTATATCTCTGAGTCAAGTGCTAAAATCTCCACTATCTATGATTTGCCATTGCTGCACATTCTCTGAGTTTAAATTCCCAGTTTGATATTTTCGATGTCATAGCTCTTTTCCAGTATTGTGCTCCATTTATCCTTTCAAACACTTATCTTAATAAATTCTGATTGCTTGCTTAAATTGTTTTGGAATTATGCCTAGTAAAAAGAACCATGGTTTCATTTCAGATTTCTGTTTTCTTAAAAGCAAAGTATGATTTTCAGTGTATTTTTTTGAATCATCACTTTATATATCTATTATCCTTCTTGAGAATGTTGTCTTTCTTGCTTATTTAGGGGTGAAAACAGGGGTGGGATTCTAGCAGTTCAAACCGGTTGGGGCGAACCGGATGTTAAAGTTACAGCCGGTTCACTGAACCGGTATTTCAACTGACTGGCTGGCCCTGCCCATCCCACCCATCCCAGGAGTCTCCACGCAGCCCATTTCTGATGTAGGTAAGTGCACGGTCCGCATGGAGGCTCTGGGAGGGGGAAAACTGGGCCTTCTGGAAGTCTGGAAAGAGACCTGTTTCCAGATTCCGGAGAGCCTCCAGAGCCCGGGGAGGCCATTTTTGCCCTTCCAGAGGCCCAGGGAAGGCCTCTGGATCCTTGGGAAGGTGAAAAATGGCCTTCCCGGAAAAATTGGAAGTGGCAAAATGGGCCTATTTCCGGCTTCCAGAGGCCAGGGAGACTGTTTTTGCCCTCCCAGAGGCCCAGGGGAGGCCTCTGGACCCTTCAGAAGGTGAAAACAGTGTCCCCTGGACTCTGGAGGCCCACCAGAAGCCAGAAACAGGAAGTTTTGGCAGGCCCCGCCCACCATGGCCCCACCCTCCCAGCAACCAGGCAGCAAACTGGTTGCTGGGATTTTTTAATCCTACCTCTGGGTGAAAGGTAAAACTTGGAGAAGTTTTAGATTACAATAGCTCAGAATTCATATGACTGAGAATTGAACTTTAAATTGTAGTTCATCCTATTTCTTATATAGATTCTTTTAATTTCTATTCTAATGGCATAACTTCATGGTAATAGATAATATGCTGAAGTTTCTGCAATAGTACCCTGTTTCTCCAACAATACAGCCTCCCCCAATAGGAAGTCCCAGCATGTTTTATAGGCATGAAATGAAATTAAGCCCCTCCCACCAAATTAAGGCCTTTATTAAAACATGCGAAATGGGGGGGAATGGTGGGGGGGCTTGCCATTAGGAAGTACTTTTGTTGCACACCCGGATTTGGTGCTTCCTGCATTGACCCCGATACGAAATGCCCCACCAACGCCGAGGTCAACATCCAAGCTGTCACCACCCGCCCACCCAAAGTTTCAAGGGGGGGAATTAAGTCACCCCCAAAAAGACAGCCTAGCCATTTTTTCAGGGCTCAAAAAGAAATAAGACCCAGCCTTATTATATGAGAAACACAGTAATAGCTGGTATATTGTTTTTTAAATATAAAAATGCCTGAATATGTTTTTGCTTGGATCAACTTTAAAGTTTGTCACTTGAAATTGCTCCCTAGTAATTGATGTCAGTATTCAAGGTTTGTGTGAGAATCATCTGAAAATAAATTATGATAATTTTAGATAAACCACTTGCTTGTATAAATTCTTGTGTTTGCTAAAATCTATGCAGATTTACATTTTTATTAATTCATAAATATAAATTGAAGATTCTTCTTTAAGATGTTAACTTTACTGCTTGTTTTGTCATAACTGTCTCATTCTCCATGAACAACTAAAACTGTTTTCATACTCCATCTACTGAATTTAAGAATTCCTTTATGTTTAAATAAATGAATTAGTTTGTGTTTTTGGATGGTTCATGTATATATATTGGAATGTGCAAGACTGTAAATTTATGGAAAGACTAAAGGAAAGGTTAATAAATGAAATCTTAATAGTCTGCCATTAATTCCCAATTGTAACATAAGACTTATTTTTACTTTTATTTTAACTCTCTATTTGTTCCAGTTATCTTAAAATTTTAAACCACTAGTGCTTTTGATTTGACCCAGTTGTGAACACTTCCTTATACTGGTTTAATAGCATAATGGAATGTGTGGATGACCTTTGAGAAAGAGGGAAATAATCAGAGAAAAGAGGCAGGGTTGCCTTAACTGTCAGAGAAAAAACATTTAGGGAAGACCTGCCCTAATGGATCAAGCAATTAAAAATGTCAACTAGAAATTTGTACTTTCAGACTTGCAAGACTCTGTTAACGTAAACTTCATAAAGTAGAATAAGTTCATTTTATCATGTTTTCTGTCTGGTTTACTTGGAGGTCTGACAATGGCAGTTCCTTCAGAATCCTGATTTCCAACTCCCAAAAAGTGAAGTTACCAGGGCTCCAGAATTCTCACAATGTCTACTTTGGCATGAATTGAACAGTGTCCCATGTATTTGGGCTCCTGAGAAATACAGTTTTGCAGGCATTTAATGTGAAGTAAGATTGGAATATGAAATGCTGACAGGGTCATGTGTTAATGAAAGCTTCCTTACTACACATGCCCCAATCCAATTGTTACACTTCTGGTTCTGTTAATTCAGTTTGGGGGGGCGGGGAGGAGAAATTGATTCAATTTAGAAGGAGAAAAAGGAAATATCAGAGAACCTTCAAGTTTTTATAAGACTATGTGGGCTCAAAATTGTAGAGGTTTAAGACTACATCCAGAGGATATCAAGTTTAGGAAGGTTGGCAGATAAATCACATGCATCTAATCACCTAGCTAGCAATTGACAAATAATGGTGGTGGTGGTCAATTTTCAGTCCTTCGGGATAAGCCAGGTAGGAAACATATCCTGGAAGGACTTATTGCTGTAGGGTATAGTAACAGAATCTTCAGTCATGGAAAGAATCTTGTCCAAGTTCTCCGTTTCATTTTAGACTAAAGCAAATCAAGGTAGAGTTATTTTAAGTCTCTTTCTCACTCTTCTTTCTACCTCTTGACTTCATGTCTCACTCAAACCTTCCCAAATGTTAGCTTTAAATTTTTTTACACCAACAGATGTAACCCAGCAGCTAGTCTAGGGTTTCTTCTGCTCATCCTTACACATAGTATATATTCCTAAATAAGTATTTAGAACAGCTGTTTTTCTTTTCACCTATTGTGGTGCTACAATTTGAGAAAATGTAAATTGTGAAACTGCAGATAGCTAGATTTTTTTAAAACTTACATCTGGCAGTAGTCACCACCACCCCAATTTTCCAGGTATCAGGAGCTTAAAAGCATCTGTATGGCCTGTAATGGAAGAGGAGAAATGTAGTTGTGTGGTACACAGCTAAAATTCAGCATAGTCATTCTTAAAGCATTCACTTCCCCATAAGACACAGTCTAAACTTGCATATATTTGCAACCACAGGATGAATATTTATTCCAGTCAACACACAATGTCTTATATATAGTAGTATTGTGTCAGTTTTAAATAAGGTGGTTTATTAATTGATATAAGTTTCACATGGCTTTCATAAATGTTTATATACCAGCATCAATGTTCTGTCATAAATTATTCTTGCAACTATATCCAAAGCCTAACTACCTGTCAGAATACAATTTAAATCTACACATTTATCCTGAAAAGATTACATTTTCAGGATCTCTGTGTTTTGCAAATGCGAACCTATCTGACAGAAATGTGTTGATTAGTTTTGCTTGTGTTTAAATAAAACAGTAAACGTGTGGGCATGCTTGTGAATAAAGGGAGAATCATAATTCCTTGTTAATTTTCAAATTACTACTATTCACAATAATTTCTTCTCTTATTTTTCTGAAAGGAACATCTTGTCATTTCTCTTCTAAGTACAAATAATGTTTTATGCATTTTAATGTGATAATGTCTGTAAGAAAAATCCATTGTTTATGACAGTTATGTTTTATCTGTTTGTATATATTTCATTGTATGTAATGTCTCACGTTTTCCTCTTTTTCTTTTGCAGTCACTGGATGGATTTGTATTTGCACTAAACCAAGAGGGAAAGTTTTTGTACATTTCGGAAACTGTCTCCATTTATCTTGGCCTCTCCCAAGTAAGTAGAACATTCACATTCCATTTTAAGGCTCACTCTTTTTAAAATATTCTGGAACTTTTCACATCAATTTGAATTTACTGGCTTGGTTTTACACATCCTAGAAGGTGTAAGCTGGAAAAAGAAAAAGAAAAACCTTTCCTCCCATAAAAAATCATTATTAATTTATTGAGAACAAATGAAGTTTCTTTTCTCAGTTGTTTTGAACTTTAAACCTTCATAGCTGTTAGGAAAGAGACACAGACATAGTGCTTCCCATGTGCCCTATTACTGGATGTTTATGGAGAATCCGGCTGTTATCCTGGGAGCTGACACAATGGCAGGGAGTCTCTTGGAGTCAGAAAATGCTGAAAGAAACCATTAAAAAGACTTACAGGGAGGATTTCAAGAAGGGCACAGTCTGCTCTTTTTGCACATGTATAAATAAATGAGAAACAGTGCAGTGTAATTGTTTGTTCTTTTGTATCATTTCCTTTTAAAGTCTAAGATTGTATGAAGAGGAAGAATTATTATTATTTATTTGTTACAGTTAACTGAGCTGTCAGTAACTGGGGGATCAGAGATATCCTAAAAAAATTGGGAAGCCTTGGACGTGTTTTTTTACAAAATGGTTTATTGTGCCTCTAATAGAATTATATTTGAAGAACTCAACTATGATAACATTACATCTTTTCTGCATAGAATGGAGAGCTGTATTGGATGTTTTGCTTGCATTGCTGTGATTATTAAGACAGTCCTTGGATTGTAACTTTTCATAATATTATGATTTAATTAGTTGTCCTAAATTAAGTTGAAAATGTTTAACTAAAGTAATCAGTTAAGAATTAGCAGTGCTGGCTATGCATGTATGAACATCTGGAGGAAAGCCAGGATAAAAACCTAATAACAACAATAATTACAATAACAGGTAAAAGAAAAATACCCATGACTTAAAATAATGAAATACCAATTCAGAACATTATTTATGAAATGTCCATTGGTTATATTGGTTTACATCCATTCTCTCTCTCTCTCTGTCTCTCTCTTTCTCTGTGTGTGTATGAAAATGGCAAGATAATTAAGAGCAAAATTCAATATATTTTTATATCTCACTCTGATCTTAGTCTGGAATAAGATGTAATTCCTGCTTTGATTGTTTGGGTGTCAATTTCAAATGTTTCATAATTCGTTACTAGTAAATCATACATTATAAACTCCATTTATTAATGGAGTTTTTTTTTTAAAAAAAAAACAGAATACATTAATGGTTATTATTGTCTTGGGTTCATCATATTATATATTAATCTGTTTTATGAGGTGTCCAAAAAAGTTTAATAAAGCAGTGAAAAGAAGGATAGTTAATCAGTTTAAACAGGTAAATACTAATTAGGAAACTCCTGAAAGGCATCCATCATTATACAGTATCTGAAAACAAATTTTACAGCCCTGGTTAGTGGTGTAATCCAAATTCTGTCAAGGCAACTGCATTTTCTGTAATTGAGATGTGTATGTTTGCTTTGCATAACAGATGGCTCTGTATGCTTAGACTGATAGCTAGGAAAATAATAATTGCATTATTCTGGCCAAAAGAATATTAGCTCTTGGGCTGGGGCCATTTTAGGCAGTCCTCCTGCCAGCACAGCATATGCACATATATGGATTCGATTTTCAAGGAAATTGATGCATCTGGAATAGTGTCACCATCTGAAATATCATCTGTTCAAGAAAAAAAGTTGGCTTTAACCCTGCCCGCATCCTCCTTGCTAAAAGCATACTCCTGTAGTGAACTGCAGCACCATTACACAAACTTTTTTGAACTACAGGCAGACCCAGCTTTCCACAGATTAGGGCCCTCCAGCTGCCTACAATTTCAGCTCCCATAAACCAAAACTTAGACTCTGGGGCAGGTTATTGCTTTTCTGCTTACAATAGTGGGCTGAATGTAGCATCTGGCCAAACAATAGGTAACACCTTTTTCTTTTTTTAGTCAGTGGTTTGCTGAAAAACATATGATTAAAAATAAGACAGTGAAATTGCCAATAAAATGAGTAAAAGCTGCTTCCTGAGGTCAAATAGTCTGCTTCAAGGGCCCAGCCTTTGGTTGGAAAAGAAAGGGGGCATCATACTGAGTTCAGGATAGGTTGGCTGCTTTTTAAAAATGTAAGGAAATATTTCTCAAGATCCCTGATGTGATTATTTTCGCCATTGTTGCAGTGCAAATCCATTCAGAGCAGCTTTGATCCCACTGAGAACACTTTGATGCAGTGGACAGATGCATAGCCCTTTTGATGCCCTGGGGAAGAGCTGTACTGCTCTCTCCATTTTTGAGAGAGGAAATGCACAGCCTGCCAAAACAGAGATTGGCACAGGAGTTGAAGAGGGTCATTATTTAATCTCTATACAATGTATCAAAGTTTCTTGTCTGTTTCCTCTTGGCAAAAAGACCAGCAGAATTAGCTAGGTAAGATTTGGGAGTTTTATTTCTGTTCATGAAAGGTTTTCTTCATATTATATTCCTATCATTCATGTCCTGTTCTTTGCAGATTAAGCATTAGTGGTAGGTTCATTATCATTTTCTTTGGAATGACCTGCAGAATTGTGTACACATCTTTGACATTCTGGGTATTTTGACAAGATGGTTTCCTATCTGTATGTGTCCAATTACAAAATAGTTATCTAGCATCAGATCATAAAATAGCTATTTATTGAAAGCAAACTGGTGAGATTGCTTCCAGACTCCAAGAATGCTGTACTCTACTTCATCTTCCTTGTTTTGTCTGAAAGAGTCTGGAGACCTTGAGCCATCTTTCCTGTTTTTCAGAATTCATCATACAGTCCATAATAATTGTTACAAATATAAATGATGCTTTGAGCTGAAAACCTTTCTAGGCAGTTTTCTATTTCTTGGGTTATTATTTAAAAACAAAAGTTCCTTTTCCCCACTTTCTCCAGTACCAAGGGCAGAAATATCCTTCTACTCACCTTTAACATATTTTCCGGGTTGAAATGTCTGCAGAGTCTTGATAATATGGTGTGCCAAAATGGATAAAACAATAATGGGACAGGTTGTCAGTCTCTGCTGAAGCACCAGTCAAACTTTGGGAAAAAGATAACTCTGTCCCTCTGTGGCCTGCCACGATTGCATCTCTGTGGGAAAGGGGATAGAGAGGGGAATATTATTGAGGTTTAGGCTACAGTGGAGTCAGTCAGGAGGGGAATTGTTCTCCATCTTGGATTGCAAATAACGGAAGAGAAGGGATGCTAGCCGGTGGTGGGATTCTACCAGTTTCCCTACTGGTTCGGTTCACTTAACGCACACACACAGTTTTCCAAACACCAGCTGAGACTCTGCAGGGCCAATCATCCGAGAGGATAAAGAACAGAAAAGTGCAGAGGCTGATCCTGCACTTTTCTCTTCTTTCTCCTCTCAACTGATCATCAGAGTTTTTTGTTTTTTTACTACTGGTTTGGCCAGTAGTATTTCACCACTGATGCTAGGTTTGTCTCGTCAAAGTATTATAGCCCCCTTAGACTTGGGCTGATTGTGAAGCATTGAGACATTCATGGAAATATGAAACAGACATGATCACAGTGAGCAACACTTCTTCATATAAATGAGCAATTGAGAAAGATACTGATCATTCAGGAGGGAGAGGAATCAAAGTTTATCTATAGATGGCCAAATTTGCATCCTTAGATGCGACCATTCTAGTTGATACTAAGGTATTGTGTCTTTGATCTCTGGTATGTTCAAGTAATTTGTATCTCAAAGGCATTGTATATTTCGAATTAGGAGAGCTGCATTCAGCAGACTGTTATTCAGCAGTTCATATATTATTTGCCTATAAACCTCCTTTTTAAAAAAAAATTGGAAAAGAAAAAAGAGTGAGCATATTTAAAAGAATAAATGAGTGCTTAAGTTACAAATCTATAAACTATTCCAAGTATCATGCTACCTTTTCCTCAGAGTTCAGAGATTGCCAGTCTAATAGCCTTTCCAGCAGCTATGATGTTTTCAGTATTCATCACTAACGGTGATTGCAATAATCCACACTAAATTAAGCATTCTAAAACTTTTATTTACTGCAGAAGAAAGCGAACATCAACAGAAATTACTGTGCCAGTGCAAGCTCAAAAATTTTTCCAAGTGTGAAGATCACTGTAGCAACCTGTTATGTTACTGAATTCTTGTTTTTAATAAAAGTGCCAGGAACAAGCTTTAAAGGGCTATGGACTTCCTTTGAATTCATAATACTGTAATTGCCATAAAATAAACACTGCTGGGTTCCTGCTATTAGCTGGCAGAGGTTGCAGATCTTTACATAAACTTTACAGTTTTTCAGGAATTTAATTGTTCAGTAGTGTTCGGTTTGTATTTTTTTGAAAGTAATGCTTCAGTGACATCTTTCTATCTACAGTGTACAGTGTATATGCTATCTTTTCTTCAGAAGTAGAAGGCAGCCTACATGGGATTCTCCCTTAATTTAATTGCCATAATAACCCTATGTAATACATTGCTCTAAGAAATAATCATTCAGGGAGTTTCCATGGATGAGTGCAGACTTGAACTTAGGTTTCCACAGTGCTACTCCAAAACTTTAACTATTGCACCAGAGTGGTTCTTTTCTTAACTTTGATTCTGTTGCTAAATATTCAAGCTGGTTTTAGAAAAGGCTGAGGAACAAGAAACAATATTGTTGATGCATACTAGATAACTGAAAAAACCAATCATTGTAAAATGAAGTCACTATATGCTTTCTTGATTATGGAAAGCTCTTTCATTGTTTTGATTGATTGTCAAGTTGTGGAATGGCCTTAGGGAAATGGAAATCCTAAAACATCTTTTTCTTTATGTGAAACCTATACATCTGACAAGGAGACACAATCCAGGCAGAACAAGGTGAAACAGACTGGTGGCAAGTTGACAAAGGTGTAAGACAAAGCTGTATATTTTCTTCTTATTTATTAAAATTATGCTAAATATATATTGAGGGAGATGAGATTTTTAAATCTAGAGAAAGAAGCACCAATAACCTGCGCTATGCTGATAACTCTTTTCTGAAAGCTGAAAATGTAAATGAACTAGAAGTTCTAGTAATGAAAGTCAAGGAGCAAAAAAATGTGATTAAGATTAAGTATAGGGGAGACCAAACTAATGAGAACAGATACAGCAACCAGTATTTGAATTAACAGCGAAGATATAGAAGTGATGGAGAGCATTTTCCTTTTAGGATCTACTATCATGAATAAAGGAATAACCAGTAAAAAAATACAGGGCAGATTAGCACTTGGTAAGATATCAATTAAAGTGTCTATACTTACAAAGATCAGAATAATGCTGGAAATGATTTTCCCTTTGACACTCTATGCAACAAAAAACTTTAAAGTGACAGGATGGAAAGATGGAAAGAGCATGGATGCCACTGAGTATTGGGGGAAAATATATGAATCATAGGCTAAATCAATTCCAGAGCCAAAAAGAAACATAAATAGATCATAGAACAAATAAATCAATCCACATATCAATCTCACTTAAGGAACAAATTATCATATTTTGGGAACATTATGTGAACATCTAAGTCTCTTGAGACATCTACAATGCTGGGAAAGGTGGAAGGCAAGAGAAAAAGAGGATGGCCATCAACAAGGTCTAAGAGGAAACAACAATTGGATGGCACATAAATCATAAAAGCAAGCATTGCAAAAGTAAATTGGTCCACATTTGGAATGATTCACTTTCACACTTATAAGAGCGATATCAGCAGGGAAAACACCCATGCTAACAATTTCTACACTCAGAAGAAGAAACTTGATAAAGGCATTTAGTGCAACTTGGGATGGGTTGGGGGTGGAACACATTATGACACACACAGAGCAGTAGCAGCTCTGGGATAGTTTTCATCCCATCCCAATAGCTAATGCAATAAAATCTCCATTTACGCTGCAGTCATATTTAGTTAGTTTATATTGGCTCTATTGAAAGAGCTCATGAAAACATTTTAAAAAATATGAGCACTCCAATGTGCTATTGATATTGTACACCTGACCAGTGACCTCACAAGGTTAAAGATTTTTTTTTAATCTGAATCTACATTAAGGTCGCTTTCAGTCCTGATCATTTTTTGATTAGGGTCTAGAGATCTCCCAGTGTTGTTTTGTTTATAAAATGCGAGCAGCCTTCTATTTTGGCAATCCTCCATAGGAAAGCTCAATTGCATAATAGCAGTTTCCTAGAGTCATTCTCTTTTCTGTAATTTCTGCTTGATCATGTGTGCATGATACTGATAATAAATAGTATGTCTTGGTTGGTATATTTGTTTATTTACTGCTTTTATGATTTAATGTTTGGTTTTGATTTGGCATGATGTACTGACTCACTTTGTTTCCATCTGGTGGTTGCCCAGATATTTTGCAGTCCATATCTTAAGGTCCTAAGATTGTCCTCTACTATAGTTGTGCAAAGCTTAGAGGAAGTAATTTTATTCAAAAGAGATTTCATCAAATCATGCTTTCAGATATTATAGCTATGTCATATTTACACCTTTTAGTTGTTATACAGAAAGGTGTTAGGTTTTCTTTCTCTCTTTTCTGCCCCCTGGTGGTCATTTGGAATATATCTGGAATCTTGTAGCCCTGTTGATGATGGTTTCTTAAAATTTCCCTTCTAAAGTGCAGGATGTCAAAGGGGAAATCTGAATTTGGAGCTGGAATGAGAGCCAAAACCTACCTCTCATCACACATAATTCAAATTAGGTGCTCTGGCTTTGGAGTGGATATAGGAGACAGAGGCATGTTGTCAGGTCCAAATGTGAATTCCAAGTTTTGTGTATCAGGTTCATACAGATGTTGGATGAGATGGACTTTTATGACACCAAGGTGGACGGGGATTACAGTTCTCTAATAAAGAGAATAAATGCCAGATTGAATTGGATTCATGAATTAAGTAATCCAAGGACTCCCAAACTCACTCATTCTTAGAAAGAGAAAACTGAGAATATCAATGTCTCAGAAACTAAGCGAGTTCAATGTTTTGACACCTTTCAGAAAAGGTAATATTAGAATAACCTTTTTTTTTTTTTTAATGAGTTCTTTAAATATTGAATTGTAACTGATCGGAATTTTCCCTTTTCTAAATTAAAGCCTTCACCTCAAAATACACCTTTCAGCAACCCAGAATACAAGGATGCAAATTGCCCCCTTAAAAAGATTCTGCTGAAAAGGGAAGAGTACAGCTGCACACATAATGAGATCTAATAGAGGTGAAGGGGAATAAAGGATAAGTTGTTGTTTAGGTTGGGTCCTTTTAGAAAACAAAATTGGTGAAACTGAAGTGGTATATTTATGTGCTTTGCTCATATAATAACAAACCAAGCTGTGTATGTTGGATTCCTGAGTATTTGTCATGTAGAATGGCAAATAAAATTAGAGCAACAGCATAGAAGAACAAGGTCAAATAAATGACAGTACTCACACTATTTGTGAAGCTATTCTGAAAGGGAACCAGGTGCCAAATGTGGTTTATTTGAATAATAAAGAAGAATTAGATTCCCATGATAACTTGGCTAAGAGCCAATAACTCACTAGAGGTTAAGGATGCTTTGCAAACTGACATGTAATTCCTTTGCTTTTCTGAAAACCAAGCTTCAACAACTATGTCCCACCTGGTTTTGATGCAAATGTATTTGAAGCTTGTATCTGGCTATTTCCTTAGTTTGGTTACAATATGTTTTCAAAGAAATGTTGATATTTGCATTCCTTTCCCATGCTGCAACTTAAGTTCATATTTTAAAATACAGATTTAGAGAGAAAAAGAGAGTAATTCTGTATATAGTTTAAAAGACATAAAAAGGGGAGCTTTGAAGAAAAAACACCACACTGCCATATTTTTTCTGCCACTCAGTAAATTTGAATGTCGTTGCCCAGAATAATGAATATTCATTGCATATATCCTCACCACACTATTGATAGTGTTTCACAAAGATTTCATCTCATTAAAAAAAAAACACTAAATAAGCATCATATAATTGCATATGAAATAAACATATTAATAATCATATAGCTTTGAGGGAGATTTGTTTTAACCACTCAAAATTAATTAAAACGTTAATCAGCCCAGGTTTGTTTTTGTTTATAAGTGCATTTAATTGAAAAGAGAGAAGGGGGAACCCATTTTAAAAGAGAGAAACACAATGGGGTGCAGGACAATTGAGAAAATAGAAGTATCAAAATGATTCAGAAACAGTACAAGGGACATAGCGCATTATCAGTTTACAACATTTAAATTGATAAATGCTTGGTGGTGGAAGGCCTACAAGGGCACTTTGAAAAGCAAATAGTGACCTGGTGAAGAAATTGATTTCCCCCCCCCTGAAAATGACTGCATGATGCATCATTTGACTGCATGCTGTCCAAGTGCTTGACAGAGATAATCTGAGCAATCCCACGGGTGACCTTATCGTTCTCACCAGGGCAACTTTGTCTAGCTACTGACTTTGTGCATGTCAAGGTTTCTTTAGGCAAGATCCTAAGGGGAAAAAAGTTCCTCTGTTCGATCCAGATATCGAACCACTGTTCAAAGCACCCTCCTCCTCCATCTCCCATCCCCTTTCCCTCCAGAAAGACAAGGGTTGTTGCTTTGCTTTGTAATTATGAATGAATGAATGAATGAAATAAGGGAATATTATCTGTCATTGTGGTCTAGTTTGGTGCTGCTTTTAAAAGGAGAGGGAAGGATACCTGCCATTCGAGGTTATCAGACTCAGCTGAAACATTCCAAAGCATATTACAGACTTCTAAATACAGAAATGTGCCATCTGTCTCCATTCATTCTGATGCCCGGAATTCTTTACAATATTTTAGGTAAAGGTGAGATGCATTCCCTTTTCTCCCATGACAACTTTTGAAACACGGCACGTGCAAGTGACAGAAAGCATGAACGCCAACGCAGTGTTCCAAAGCATTTTGCTGGAGAAATTCTCTCTTCCTCACCCCCTTCTGCCTTTCCTCTCTTTCTGTGTCCGAAAGGATTTAAATTAGTCAAACACATAACATCCCGTTTCAGGAGGGGAATCACCTTTTAAAAGTTAATCCCTGCACATTGTGCATTGCTGTTCACCAAATTGGTAAATTAACAGCTCACAGAATGCAGGAAGCTTTATTGTTTTCAATGCTTTCCAAAGCTCATTACTCACTGTCTTGGGCACCTAAAATTCACCATATTCACCCATTACCTCCTTCCTTCATCCACAACATTAATTCTGAGTGAACAAGACGTGCTTCCTTGCTTTTGACAAGATTTGCTGCGGTCTCATGCGACAAAAACCCAACACTCATTCCAGATTCAGAAAGTAGGATTTATAACAGCATTTTAATTTAATGTTGGATGTCGAACATATAAAGAGATCACAGTAGTACTAGAGCTGAAAATTGATGCCTTTTTTATTAGTGTCCTCTCAGAAGTGGGTGAGCTGCTGTTTGTGCAATGGAGCACAGAGCATCACAGTCAGATGAATGAGGATATGCTATCCGAAAGGAATCATATTTCAAACCACTGCCTTCTTCTATTGATGTGCTCAGAGTTGAAAGGTTATGCTAGTAAATGCCATCCAAATTTCCAACTTTAGAAAGCCATGTAATAATCTACTGGCTCTCATTTTGTAGCCAATTGAAAGCACAACACACAGCTGCAAACATATTTTTCTTTTCATCATGTTGTTAAAGTTGAGATTAGTATTTATAACTCATCACAGTGCTTGGATATTTCCCTTCTGTATGTCTCTATTGTGTTAGACAAATCATTGTAAAGCCATAATGCCATATAGAATTTCCTAAGAAAAAAGTTGTTTGAACATAGTGTGATTTACTTTTGAGTAAACATACATAGAATTGCGTTTGAAATATTCTGCAGAATAAATGGAACTAGGTATGAGTGAAGATGCTAAAAAAATGCAGAATATTTTTTACGTATGTCTCAGTTCTACCTTATTTGTTCTTTGGAATATTTAATAGCCATTAAATTTGAAACACCGAAATCCTTTATGCAAGGGGAAGTCACTAGTTATAATGAATTGTGCAAATTTTTAGAGTAATAAAACACAACCTTGTAGCATGGCCATTTAATGGCTGGAAACTCTTCCTTTTCTGCAATAATTCCAAGCATGAAATGTTTTTTAAAAAAGATTTTCTATGCCTAATGCTTTCCTGTAATCGTACGAAGAACAAACTGAAATAGAACAATAGTATTTTTGTTATGATGTAGACATATAAAGTACATTATCATAAAGAATTATTAAACTATTGTTTCAATTAGTTTAATAATTTGTTCAGAAATGATGCCATGAGTGTCCAGTAATTCTCAAGTACTTACATGAAGAAAATGGCAGTAAGATTTTGTTATATGGAAAAAGTGGCAACCCAGAAATCAGTATTTCTCACAGTTAGAAAGAAGCTCTATAACCGCCTTTGTTTCCAGGGCTGATGGAAAAGAATCTCCCTTTTTTTGGAGCATCTTGCAGTGGACAGTTCAAGGACAGTTATCCTAGACCATGTAGGTTCATGTTCATTCTTTTCACTGGAGGACCCATCCATGCATGCAATTAATGTTGACCTCTCCATTGAAATGGACAAGAAAGCCACAGTCACTGAAACACTTTCTATAGAAGCATTAGAATTGATTCCATGAATGAGTGTAAAATATAATGCTAACCCTAGCAGAGTGGATGTGTTAATATATCTCAGTTTGAGTTTACTCTCATAAAATTGTCATGCCTTTCTTTAAGAATTAACATTCAATTTATAGGAATCCTTATTTGCTTGAGGATGGTTATTACATTTATTATTATCTACTACATGGCTATTACATTTATCACAACTCAAGTAAAACTTTGTTTTAATAGAAGTTTCCATCTTTCTGTAGTAGTGTTACATTTTGTTTTGCTCTGAAATTCATCCATGGCAGCACTTGGTTAAATAGGAATTGGAATGCTTGAATAAGAAACCCGAGATTGAAATATCACATTTATACTTGTGTAAGAAAGGATAGCAATTCAGAAGTATTATGTGTATCTTTAAAATAATATGGTCAGTAATAATTTGAATATTTACTCACCTTCTCTTTTTTTACCAGCTTTTACAATATTAACCCACCTTCTCTTTTTTACCAGCTTTTACCAAAAAAATGTTTCTACTTCAGTTTACTCCTTTGAAAAAAATCTTCATAAAATGATCTAATATAAGTTACTATCCTTTGTTCATCCCACATTTCATTATTTGGTATTTTCTCCCCCCTTCAACTGGCCCATTAAACAAATTATCGAATAGATTTGATTTCGCCAATTAGTCTCCTTCTCTATATTTCTGGTTATAAAAGAGAGAATTCCACACAATTGCCCAAACCCCTGAACTGCTAAAATTACTGAATGCTGCATTCAATGAAGAACAAGTGGGATGAGATTATGTTCTATTATACAAGAGTCAATTTTGTGAAGCTTGGGGATGGAACTGGAGTTCCATTTATATTTTTATTCACAATTTATTTTCTTAAACTTATTTATGAATTGCAATACTTGTATACATCAAATTCTGCAATTTTTAGAATTTTGTGGTACGGCTTGCCATTGAAAGATTTTGAGGAATACCACAAAAGTACCTTGTATTAATGGGAAAATAGTTTGCAAACATGTGTGCGTTACAGAAAATGTAAAAAAAAATGCCTATATTGAACCTGATTTAATTTTATTTGTTGCTAACCAACGTGGCCTGTAAGAAAAGGCTTTAGAATCTCATGTTTATGTGTTGCATGTTTTCAAATATTTTTCATATAACCTTGGCATCAAGTAACAACTCAGGATCAAGTTAGGTTCAGATGACAGTAGATGACACTGCCAGAATGTTCAATCCTGATGGACTCAAAGTTGGTAAAATTATGATCCAGATTTTGTGGGGCAATAGCGAACTCTATAAAACCATTAAGAGAGGATATAAAGTACTATAAAGCAGCAAATAAGTCTAACTGCTAAGTGCTATTGCTATTTGAATTGTTTTTGGAAAAAGCAAGTAATAGTACAAGAACATATCAGGATGAATTTAGGAACTGTTCCACTTCCTTGTATCTACATTATGGATGCAAGGAATGGAAAAGCTATTATTACAAAGGAAGCAATTATTAAAATGAAAGAAAAAATTATTAACGAGGATAGCTACGGACAGATCTGTGAGTTCACTTTTATTTTAATCATTTATAATTTACATAATTTACTTTATGCATTCATTTTGCTCATTTATTAACACATAGTTAAACTATACCCATATATTAATGCTTCTGTACATGCTACCATAAGTTTAGAAGCTTAAATGCATTGTGACAAAATTGGGCAAAATGGAATCTTACAGCAATTATATAATCTTAATCTTAAATGTAATACTTATTTTAAAATACTTATTTAGCCACTCTTGTAACTGCAACCATGAGTGGTGCACACAATTCTAAAAGCAATTATCTCTCCAAAAATAGTCTGAATAAAAAAAACCCATAAACTCATGGCACCCCAGGGCAGCACTCTTTCATACATCTACGTGCCATCTTACTGGGCTCCAGCATTTTTGTACCCCCACACCTATGGCAAGAGCCAACTCTTCAAGGTATCCTAGAATGCAAGGAAAGTTAGAGCTTACCTGTCTCAATAGTAGTCCCCGTGAGAAGGATCTTGGAATCCTCGTGGATAAATATGAGCCAGCAATGTGTTACAGCTCCCAAAAAAGACACCACAGTTCTAGGCTGCATCGACAAAGGGGTAGAATCAAGAATTACATAAAGTATTAGGACCACTTTATAATGCCTCAGTAAGATCACATTTGAAATATTGCATCCAGTTTTGGTCGTCACAATATAAAAAAGATGTTGATACTCTAGAAAGAGTTCAGAAAACAGCAACAAAGATGATTAGGGCAGGGTCACCAACCCCCATGCCATAGCTACAGGGCTGCAGCCTGTTTGAAACCGGCCACACAAATGATGGACAAGCATGAGCATGTATGCACGCATGAAGCTCCACTCTCACAAGTGATGGGCAAGCACGCATGTCCAAGCCTCCACTCATATGAGCAGTGGGCCCCTGTACTTGCACCCAAAACTCCACTTACACCAGTGGAGGACATTTGAGCAGAGGGCGCTTGTACTTGCGCATGAAACTCCACTTTTGTGAGCACTCTGCTCGGGCAAGTGGAGCTTCGCATGCGCGAGTGGAGCTTTGCATGTGATCACAAGCGCCTTCCGCTCAAGTGCCCTCATGCAGACTGAGCTTTGTGTGAATGGAGCTGAGAAGTGCCCTCCACTCACATGACGCTCTATTTGCACAAGTGGAGGGGGTGTGCTCCCACCGTTCGCACCAATGGAGCTATGTGTGCGCATGTGCCTGCCACTCACACACACCCCTCCCCCATGCCAGGCAGGGCCACCAAGGTAGAGACCTTGGGGACCGCTGGATTAGGGGACTGGAGGCTAAAACATGAAGACGGTTGCAGGAATTAGCGTGTCCAATTTAATGGAAAGGACTAGAGGTGACATGATAAGAAGAAGAAGAGGAAGTCAACCTATTCTTTACAGCATCTGAAAGCAGAACAGGAGCAATGGATGGAAACTAATCAAGGAGAGAAACAATCTAGAAACAATGAGAAATTTCCTGACAGTACAGTGAACCTGTGGAACAAATTGCCTTGAGAAGCTGTACGTGTTCCATCATTGAGGTTTTTAAGAAGGGATTGGACAAACCATTTGTCTGAAATGGTTTTGGTTCCCCTACCTGAGCAAGGGATTGGACTAGAAGACCTACAAGGTCCCTTCAAACTCTGTTATTCTGTTCTGTTATTCTTACCAAATTTCTAGATTAAGGGTGCTAATAGGGATTATATAGCTTTATGTTGACAATTCCAATTTAAGTTATTTTTTCCAGAGGTGCTAGACAATTCATGTTGGAACAATTGCAAATATTACTTTATGCTAGTCAAAGATTACAACAGAGATTTTTGGCTTCGCTTCTTTTTCCATTGCAGTGGATCTCAACTTAATGCCCTCTGAGTCCAAAACAAAGTATTTTTATAATATTTATTTTATGAAATTTATTTGCCGCTGATCTCATATCCAAAGTACTATGATTGCTTTGCATATAACTATATAGCATACATATCACAAATATATATATTTATTCCTATAATTTTATTGTTACAATATTGCCAGTTTATGCTTTGGCGTAGAATATGCCTACTAAGCATATTTATTCTACCATACACATACTCCGCACACTGCAAAAGAAAAAAAAAAACATTTCTCCATGACTAGGTGCATATTTTTTTCCATTTCAGAAACATATGTTTATCTCTGGTGTATTTATACATTAAGGGTTTTGTCATATCTATGCAGCTCTAGTTGTTCATTTTGGGTTGCTTTCATGTCAGACAAAGATACCTCCGTACACCCACCTCCTAGCTTACTCAGAGAGAATATCAGCATTGTGCTGATTTCAAATAAAATACTGTCTGTTCATTTCAGTAAATTAATTTTAAGAGGTGATTGAAAAGTTGATTGATTCATGAGACTTTTTTTTTTCTTTTTGCGAGTTCATTTAACTCAAATATAGGCCTGGGCAAACCTCATTCAGTATTGGCTACCACAGCTGTACAACAGGTTCAGTGAAGGGGGGGTAAGGAGGGAGGAGGTTAACCTTCAAAGGAATTTAGTTGAGCAGATGCTACACTGAACTAGTCAGAATAGAAAGGAAATGATATGGCTTTTAAAGGGCACATCTAGCATATCTTCTGGGCTAAAGTAATTCTGGCAATGCTTCAAAGGATATAACTTTTGATGGTAAAGTAGGTAGGCTACGGAATGAAATCACATATGGCAAGCTGTCAAATTCTTCCTACACACTCAGTACATTTATATAAGTGCAAATGGATGCTGCTTAAATGAAGTTCCTACCAATTTCCTGTTAAAGATTATCTGATATTATTTGATTAAATTATGCGTGTAAAATCTAGGACAACTTTTATGATCAAATATTTTGAAATTAGTTTTCCTTTTGGGAAGATTATACAAAATATGAACTGCAATTAGATTAGCACTTAGATGTGAAGGACTTTTAAAGTTGCAAATACATAAATGCGAGAATCCTGAATTCTTGATGAGAATGTTTTCGTAGGTCAGTTATGTCAATTATTATTGGCACTTCATTCTTTTTTTTTTTTGAAACAAATTTTTATTAATTTTAAAGATAAAACAACACATCATTAACCATTAAATACATAAACACATAAAACCTCTTAATATTGTAAATCCTTACAAGTCAAACAAAACAATATTTTTATACAACATAATTCCAATTTATCCCATCCCCATATGGACACGCAAATATCTTTCATCAAGTTTCTCATTATTTCTCTTTACTCCAATTCAATTTCATTTCTCTTCCATATTTATCCATTTTATAATCATCATATTCTTTTCTTTCTGACTTGTTTAAATTATTCTCATCTAACATTCCTCCAAGGTTTTATTGATTCTTTTTTCCTTTTTTTTTAATAAAAAACAAATTTTGTTAGTTTTATCATAAGCATAATACACAAACATACAAACACAAAACATAGACAAAACTACAAGATCTTTTCTGAAGGTTGTCTGTTCCCGGGTTAAAAACTCTTTACACAGACACAAATTCAAACATCATATTCAACCTAAGTCTCCTTCTATATCTTATTATCATTTTCTTTTTTATATATATATATAAAAACCATTTTTATCAGTTTTCTAAAATCAATACACACAAAATCAAGGCATAACAGCTTATAAATTCTTTTCTAAAAAAAAATAATAATGATAGACCAATAAAACATAACATTTCCAGATTATAATATCAATATTTCATATAATATTAACTTCATATCTTATCCCTACTTCTCTTTTCCATCCAAATTATTTATCAATTAAAATTTTATTGCCTTTTATCAATATACAAAATCAAAAAAAAAAAAAAGCATATATATCCTTCCATTATTACCATTTTCAACAACATTCTTTGTCTGTTCTATTTCCAAACATCCATTCATCTTTTTTCTTTTACTATACTTCTCCTGTAAACCAATTGGAGTTGCATCTATAACACATTACCTAACTTAAAAATACTACATATAAATCTTTCTTGGGATTCTGTTTAAAAAATTCTTAAAATTACATAATAAATTTTTTATTCTAAATATACATACATATAAAAACACACTCTTAAATACCCTCCAGAATCCCTCTTTTAGTCTAAATTAAATTCACCCATTGTCTCTAAATAAACTTTTTTTCTTTAAATCTTGCTTCCCCCCATTAAGGCTTCTCCTCCCCCCTTTTCTCTCTTGCTTATTCTTCTCCTTGCCCTTTCTACCCCTTTGCTTTTTCCCTTCGCTTTTCTTGCTCCTTTTCTTTTGTTTTCTAACCTTGCCTCCATCTCTTCGCTCATTTTTCTCTCTTTTGGTTGTTTTTATAATTCTTAAAAACCCCTTTTTCTTATCCTTTTTCTCCTCCTCTCCGGAAGGAACCCATTGTTCATCAAAGATGGCTTCTTTTTCCTCTTCTTCCTTGTCCCAGTCCTTCTGCTGCGTCAACTTTTCTAAGGAACATAACGCCATTTCTAAGAATTGGAACAAAGCGCCCAAAGTATCTTCTTTTTTATATTTTTGATATTCAATCTCTAGTTCATCCACAGAGAATGCCATTATGAAAAGGGAAACTTTTTCCAAAACAACCACAAGTATTTTTAATCCAAGACAATCAAAAGCAATTAAAAAAAGGAAAAAAAGAAAAAAGTTCCAAAAGTTAATACTTTTCTTCCTTCTTCTCTTTCTCTTTCCAAATTAATTTTTGATCAAAGAGGTCCAATTACCATATATCTTCTTTTGGGATCCACCAAGACGTTCTAGACAGTCTCCTCCTTTTTCAGTTTCTGCTCCAATTTTTCTTTCTCCCTTCCCACTTGCAATAACAATTTTAAATAATCAAAAATCCATACCTCCAGCAGAGATTTTCCAATTTCTTAAATTTTTCAATGTCCAAAAATCCCTTTGTCTCTTAGCTTAGCTTTCAAAGCAATCCACTTTCAGTGTCTAATACATCCAAATATTTCTGCTTTTTCCGTGGGATGAGAGAGTAAAAAAAAAAAATAAAAAAAAAGTTCCCTTTAACAGCTTCTCCGCCGCTTTCGATCTTCTTAGGGATACAATGTATCCTCCAGCAACAAGCAGCTCAATTCCAGGCAATTTAAAAGTTGTTACTTGACCCGGCTCAGACAGAACTTTCACTTTTCACACTTCCTCCAGCACAGTTCTTACCCGGTTGCTGGCTTCTTCGTGGCGGCCATTGCTGACCGCCGCTCCACCGCCTTGGGAAAAAGGGGTTTTCCCGGAGAAGGGGGGGGTCTGCGATGCCCCCACCTCCCTAACCGGCTCCCCTCTATCTTCAGCTGTCCCTACAGGGCAGCCATAACCCCCTGACCCATCTGGATCGGGGGTACCTCGGCAGCTAGCCAGCAGGAATCGCGAGCTGTCGCGAATTCCTGCTGCTCCGAAGCCACGCAAACCGGAAGTTCCCGGCACTTCATTCTTAATATTTCATTTTTTATAAAGATATATAGTTTACACGCTAATAAGGCTGTTGCTGTTGGATTCTTCACAGTTTGTAATATATTGCTATTTTACCATATAAGGTACAGTATATTAATGAAACATACGTGTTTCAAATATTTGTAAGTAAATTTCAATTTTGATTCCAGATAGTTAGCAACATAAACTCATTATAAGAGACTGGTGATTAAAAAAATAATAATATTCATATATACATAGAAAGAGACTGTGATAAACTAGTAGTATTTTCTTTTTTAAAATCTTCCATATGTGTGCCTTTTCATTCCTTCTTTTGCTCTGTCAAACCATCTCTGTATGTTGTAGGACTTTTCTGAATTGTGTACAGGGGTTAGAAGGAATTGACCAAAATCAGGAAGAGAAAACTACAGAGAAAAACCGGGAAGGGAAAAAGACACATTTGCTAAAGAAATCAATACTAAATTGTAGTATATATCTATATATAAAATCCTTTCTCACCCCTGTGTGTAGTATTATTGTCTCAATCTTGGGCCATCTACCAGAGGCCTGGGAGTTTGAGGATATCTCAGCTGTTCCTGGCACTGCATTATTCTGGGCAGAGAGACCAGATGATGTTCTCGGGATCTATTAGAGCCATTCTTCCATCTTAGGAGTCATAGCCCAGACTGCTCCTACTACCATTGGGACCACTTTGGCCTTTACTTTCCACATCTTCTTGAGTTCCTTCTTCAGGCCTCACTACTTCTCCAGCTATATATGAGACGGATGGATGGATAGATAGAGTGATAGATAGAGTGATAAATGTGATGCAGTTTGATATAAAGGCATCAGTCTAGAAACTGGGAGACCAAGACTTCTTGTCCCACCTTGGATGGTTTTCATTGGAGAGTTTGGAAATTTTATCTTCTGCAGAATTCCTTCAGTTGTCGGTTCTCATGGAGTAAACTTTTTGTTTCATGTTTGTACAATAATGTTAACATATGTATCCAAATCTCCTTTGCCCAATACTGGAATATCTTTGTTAGGCTATAAAGCTCTCTGGTTAATGGAATCCATTTTCCCCACAGTTATCAGATTTCTGGATACCAAAAGAGTGAATGTCTGTATACATTAGCGCAAAATGTAGGAGCGATTGCATATAATATCAGCATGATTACAAGGCTAAGCTAGATGCAGAGATACAGAGAAAAGTAAAATGCCAAAGTCTGTTGTGAACATTGGACAGATTAATATTTCATTTCTTATGTCATTACTATTGAATTGCTATTACTATTGAATTGCTATTCTGAGTTTTTCATAGGACATTTGAGAATCATATATTAAAAAAGAAAGAAAAATTTGTTTGCAAAAGAATAAATGCATTTAATCTGTGTCGGAAATGGTTAACACTGGCCTGTTACATACTGTAGTCCTGTCAAGAGTAACAGTTGAAACTTTTTACTTCATTATTGATTTATATACTACACATCTAAGCATTTCTAAACAAGTCTAGCACTTAGATCGGATGACCTATTCAGATAGGAATGTAAAGAAAGCTAATAAGTTCAGCCACTGTTCATTTGTTTTTAAAGAACCTGCCTCATTTTCCCCTCAACTATGTCCCATGCCACCACTCTTGGCACATTATTCCCTCATTCTCCTACCTCCGCTCTTCTTTCTTTGTATCCTCTGCTTGTAGTAGAAACAAACTTTGTGACAGACTTTCAATATTCTGTTATACCTACAATGTTGACGAGTATTTCAGAACCCTTGCTGTGTCTGTTTCTTGATCTTGCTTACCTTAAAGAGCTGATAACAACTATTTTACCAGATGTTCCTCGTTTCAAAGGGGTCACCATGTTCCTTGAAGACATCATCCCTTGTCTTCCACAGTTATTCCTCCCAGCTCTTTCTGTATGTGTGTTATCTGCATAATATGTGTGTGTGTGTGTATAAATACACACACACACACACACACACACAACCTCCAGGTGACATTGCCATGCAACAGGAGAGGAGGGATATTTTCTTGTGCAAACTGGACTTTCCCTGTCAGACTTGTCTGTTGACCTTGATGAACCTATTTTTGTGTTTGTGGGGGGAAAGATAATATGATGGAGTGAATGAACCATAGAGGGAGAAGTTTCAGGAAAGATTACTCAGTTCTGGGAAGGAAGAAAAAATGAAATACAATTTCAAAATAGCTCTGACCTGGTTTGGTTTGGTATCAGATGTATTAGAAATATTCCATTATTGTATTCTACAACAATGAAGAACATTCCTGAACCCAGTGCTGCTCCTTTTCTAGACCACACCTACCTAACTCAAGAGGCTAGTCATATACACATCCAGAGAAGATTCAGGCTGAAGCTCCTACTCAGCTAGGATTCACTGAGCAACTTTGGACCAGTCCCTCTCCCTCTTTTTAAGTTTTAGATAACAGCTGGGAAATAAATGCTTGGGTTGTTAATTGTATCAAATAACCCTCTCTCTTTAAAGTATGCTTAATGTCTATGGAGATTCTCCTATGGAGGTAGGAGATTCTCAATCATCCAGTTCATAGTTGTCCCAAGGTTTTTTTTTTCCAAACGGCAACTGGACTTTCTTGGGTTTTTCCCTTTTGAAAATATTTCACTTCTGGTCCAAGAAGCTGCTTCAACTCTAACTCAGTTCAGTTAGAACTGAAGAAGCTTCTTATCTTGTTCGTAAGAATTTTTAAAAAGTTGCTGGAGTTCATAACCCCTATTCTCTGAAACTTGAATAATTGTCTTCTGCAATGTTCCTGTCTAATTATCAGTTTCATTTACTCCCTATGTTGTATTTAGACTTTGAAATGTCGTGCAGTGCTCATAGCAAAACATGATTCTGTGAAAATGCATGTTTATATGCATATAAAATATAACCAAATACATTACACATCAATACATAATTCCAAAACTTGCTTGGTAAAATGAATTATTGGGTTTGTATCCTTATACTCTGTACACTTTGGAATTTGCATATCTAAAAGAAATTCCTTTAAGATTTCAATTTTACATTGACTTACTTGGGACTAAGAATGCTGTTGAGTTCATGGTGTTTACTTAGAGGAAAAGTTCTTAGAAGTACCATAAATAAATACAGTTGAGTAGCAAGATAGTCCTGCCATTTTCTCTGTTCTAAGAGAAGACCAGTTTTGGATACCTTCAGGGATAACATTACAAATTAAAGGCTCACACATACCTTTTTGCTGGTTTACTTTTGAGTAAATCTGCTCAGGTCCAAACCAGATTGGAAATAATGTACACAAAGTAAGAAATGTAAATCTTTCTTCAAATATTTTGTTGCAATGTATACAGGCAGAGGAATTCTTTTCTTCTTTTTAAAGCCATGAAAGTTTTGACTATCAAATTATTGCAAATAAATTGGTAATAGAGGAAGATTTAAGTCTTTCCTGTCCATACTGGTATGTGAGTACACACGTGTGGATGCAACTCAATCCTTATCAGGACAAATTACCTGAAAGTGAGATGGGCAATAAGACAGTACATAATTAGAACATTTCTTTATTATTTTAGGCTTCAGTGACACAATAACTTACTCTGTTAACTTATTTTGCATTTTATTAAATATGTATGTATGTATGTATGTATGTATTATACTGGGATACATTGAATTTCCTGTTTTTATTTTGAGGCTGTTTACACTATTTTTGTTGTTATTATCATAGGAAAATATTGTTAGCTGCTTATTAGTATGAATAGCAGTATTACATGATTATATACATACATTATAGAATCCTTTAGTGCCATTTCTTGGAGATATTTACATGATACTTGTAAGAAATCCCGAGTGAACAAATACAAATACTATGAAATGACAATATTGTATATTAAAAAAATGTCTTATGCTAATGAGTGTAGGGTATTTTACATATTTTAAAGGAAACATTTACAAACATAGACATGTATTCATAGAATTGGTTGTTTTGTTATATTTCACTGTAAATATTTCAAACCTTTCATTTAGTGGAACATTCTTACAGAATATGGGTTTTGTACAGATAGGATGTTTCCTAGCTCTGAGCATGGCCTGCTGCTAAGACTGACTGTAATTTACTTTTTGGTCTCTGTCGCCTTGAGCCTGCCTTCTGACTAGTTTGTTGAATGATGTGCTAATCCATTATATTTTTAGACAAGTGTATCGACCAGTATAAACAGACTGGAGGGCACAAACCTAAATGAAAGCTATACTTCCTTGAATCATTTAAAAAGCTCCTGCAGTGGTAGCAGCATAAAATAACTTTTCTCCCCCTCATTTTATATTAAGTATAGGAGAAAACTCTCTATAAATATAATAAAAATTTAGAAGAATGGCAAGGTTTGTATCATGTTTTTAGAGAGAGGCATATTTGTTAATCCAATGACCAAGTACATCTTTCTAAACTCCAGTTTAAAGTCCTGGATTAAAGCATAATGCTATTTTAAAAAAAATACACAGAAGAAATAATCTTATACTGTAACATTAGTTTGAAATACTTCTTCAGAAAATACATTTTCATCCATATTTGTTTAAAATTCTATTGGCACCAGTGAATATGGAGCATGTATATGTATGTACGTAGTGAGGATGCAGTGGCAGTTAAAGATGCTGAGCTTGCCACCTAGAAAGCTGACAGTCTTGGTTCGAGACCCTAGCACCATGCAATGGGGTAAATTCCTGTTACTTGCTCCAGCTCCTGCCCACCTAGCACTTTGAAAGCATGCAAATGCTAGTTGATAAATGGGTACACTTCAGTGGGAAGATAAGTGGCCACATGACCATGGAAGATAACAGAGTTCCATGCACCTTGGTGTATAGTCATGCTGGCCACATGATCATGGAAATGTCTCTTGACAGTGTTGGCTCCCTTGGCTGGAAAACTGAGTTGAGCACCATCCCCTTGAGTCAAACACAACTGCACAGGAAAAACATTTACCTATATACTGTAATTATATATCATTTGTCCAAAACCATGACTGAAATAGGAGGAAGGCAGAGCCTGATGTGATTGCATAGGTTTGATGGTAACAGCACAGGAAATGTGGTATCTGAATCCAATTTCAGATTTCTGCGTTCATGCTTCTCTAAAACCATGAGTAATATTTTCTGAGATAAAGTAAATATGATATAACAAAAAAAAATTAAGCTTATAGCTGTTATAGTAATGTTTAGTCTTTACATTCAAATCTAATCTGAGTGCACAAATTATAGTGCCATAAACAAGATTCTTCAACTATATTTCTACTTGTACAAAACTGTGGCTAATTTTTTTCATGTCTATATGTTAAGAAGCAAATGAAATAATTTCACCTATTAATGAAATAAAAATGCAATGTCTTGTTCTTCATTGTAAGATAGAATGAAGCAATTATGAGAAAATGTGATGAGTCATTTGTCCAATATATCTTCTATTTCCCAATTAAAAAAAATACAGCTCCAGGGTGGAAAGAAAGACGAACTTCGTTTATAGGCAGCTTCATGCACTTGGAAAGCCATGCCTCCAACTGCCGACCCAAATGCTGAGAAGGGACAGAGCATAAATAATTGACTTTCTGCAACAAAAATATAGGAAGGAAGATGTAATCTGTAACATGTTTTGCTTTCTCTTTCTGCCTACCTCTTATTTCCTGCTTGCCATTTTACTAAAAATGTCATTAAGCTGTGAAAAATCCCTGTGGGGTACACCTCCAAAGAATTTATGGGTATTGCCCAAACTTCCTGAAACTATTAGAGGTAGCCCAGATTATTTATTTTATTCTTATCCTGTCTCACTTTTCAGGCCTGGGATATATTTTTTTATAATTAGAAAAATACAAAAAAATGTGTTGAAATATACATTCACATTTAAGCAGAATATTCTGGCCTCAGCGCAAATACAGTTATGGTATTTTATGATCTGAATAAGTGAGGCAGATGAAGTTTGTAGTGAGCTGAAATCTATTAGATTAAACTCATCCCTAATTTAAGGGGAAAAATTGGATAAAGGAACATGGCTGTTTAAATTTAAATCCCAACAGGACACTGGTGGACACCAAAAAACCTAAAGATAGTCTTCTTCATAGCCTTCACTATGTAGTAGAACAATGATATGTGAATGAGTCAAGATCTCATTCGAATTTAAAAATTAAAATTCAAAGGCAACAAGCTTCAATTTAGATTAATTACAGATTTGATGCCATAGAAGATTTGACCGCAGGCTGTAATTTGGCAGGCTGCAGAAATATATACCAGGAACAGCACACTCTTTAGAAGGAATTGACTTTTCACTGTTTCATTCTTATATCCTCAAGGATTGCATGAGAATTTTTTGAAATATTCCCTTTCTTTTTCATTATTAAGACAGACGCAATAGGGAAGTGAAAAGGGTACCATAGGAACCTCTAAATTGTCCAGCATAAAAATCTATGAAGAAGTTCTTCTCAACCAATGCAGATGGAATCCTGGTCCTAGTTTTAAATGTAGGCATTCTTCCTAAAGATGGAAAAAAAACAATAGTCCTCTAACTGTTTACTTTTTCTCTGCTGGCAGGCTTGTTGGCATGATTTATCCACAAGGTTAGCCTGTTCAGAGATTCCACATTATGTTCTGTTTGTGCAATAATTTGGGCTTAAATAAAAACAAGAACATTTATGGATTATCATAATTGCAAATGTAAGAGTGGTGTAGAGGAAAAGGCTGTATAATATGCGCTCACTGTCAGACATACATAATGAAGAAGCTTCACATTGTACAAGACATTGTACAAGTAGCAGAAGAGGGATTTATTTGTGTTTGTTTTATTTTTGGGAAAGGAATACAGAGAATGAAAAAGAAGTAAAAGGAGAAAGTGAAAGAGCTGATAAATTATAGATAGATTGGATATAGAGATCAACAGAAACAGGTAAGACAAATAGATTCATGGTAAGGATAAAAGGGGAAGGTTTTGGGGAAAAGGAAGATCAGATCAGAAAGAGCAAACCAGAATTTTAAAAGTCCAGAAAAATATTGAACCTTATTTTATGGTAACTGTGACTATAATTCACTCGAGTAGCATGGCATTACAGGTTTAGTGCCTAGGAAAAACCAAGCAGAGTAGTGTCCCCAAGATTAATAGCCACTTGCTAATAGCATAATTTTCTGGTAAAAATTAGGCCATTTTCAGAATTTGGGAGCAATACTATAGTCTAAAGGAATAATCAGAAAAAATGACTACAAGAATCCTGGGGCTTTGGGATATATTTAGAAGTTTCATGAAAGGCTTGGACACTAATTTGAGTTGCAAGCAACTCTAAACAAAGTGAAAACATGAATTTACAAGCCAGAGCACTTATCCAGGGTTAGCTTAATTACTGTAGCTGAAGAAATTCTGATGCTCTTGTACTTAAAATAAGGCCCTTCCTACATCTTTGCTCCCACAGTTTTGGTTGCCTCTGTTGCCTTAGAGCAGTTGATTCCAACAATTCATAGCCTCCAGGATCTTCCTCTTTAGGAAAAGTAATTGCCTCAAACTCTTCATTGACACTTTGATTGGGGTCATGTTGCTCCTGCTAGTCTGAACTCAGAAGAGGTATCAGAAGACATAAATGTCGACATCATAGCTTCTTTTCAAGTGAACCTGCCTAAGCAGATGAAACTTATAGGTAGTAGAATTTATCCAAATGCTGTCATTGGGAGAATTCACAGAAATAATGAAATGCTTTGCCCAATATTTCTTTCAATGCTTAATAGCCCATCACTCTAGCCACTTCCTCTCCAGCTTTGTCTCTCTAGGGGGGGAAAGATAAAATATTTGAAAAATAAGAAGCTAAAATATTTACAAAATAGGAAAGCACCTATTGATAGAATCTTCATATTGCTTTTCTCTCTGGTTTGATTTTAAAGCCTCTCCTTTAATCAACACTTCAGATCAACTATATCAGGGGTGTCAAATTTATGGCCCATGGGCCAGATATTTCATGCACTGGCCGCACCCATGCTAGGTTTAGCAAAGGGGGGAGAAGTCATGATACATCACATCACGATGCCGTGATGATGCAAGTTTGATACACCTGAACTACATAATTTATTTTGAAGGTTGGTGTGATTGAATCGCCTTTAAATGAAATAACTCCCGCTAATTTCATATAATTCTATTAAAGAACATCCTTATAGTTATCAGATATGAGCTGCAAAAATCCAGACAGGCAACAGATGGCAACAAGAAGTCACTGAAAATTAATTATTTTTTTTAAATTAATTTATTTGGTTTATCAATCGCTTACAAGATAATAGGTATAAGGATAAACATAGTTATGAATACATGAAATGAATACATATAAGAAAAATAAAAAGAAACAATAGGACAAACATGGTAGGCATGTTGGTACGCTTATGCACGACTCCTACAGATCTCTTAGGAAAGGGGTGAGGTCAATAGTAGACAGTCTAAGGTTAAAGTTTTTGGGATTTGGGGAAGAAACCACAGAGTCAGGTAGAGTATTCCAGACATTGACCACTCTGTTGCTGAAGTCGTATTTCCTGAGTTAACCTTGAGTTTGTATCTATTGTGTGCTCTTGTGTTATTAAGGTTGAAGCTGAAATATTCATTGACCAGTAGGACATTGCAATGTATGATTTTATATACTATACTTAGATCGGACCGAAGATTTTCTAAGTCTAGAATTTCAAGTCTGGTGGCATAAAGTATTCTGCAACGAGTAGAGTAGTGGAGAATTCTATCTCTTTACTGAAACCCGTTGGATTTTTGCAATCCAGAAACAGCAAATCTAACATCCTGGGAAGCTAGGAGAAATGGGGACAACCTGGTTTTGTTACATTTGTGCATTCACTATGACAGCCATTTTGTGTGAATGACTAAAACATGCTGTGAAAATTCCAAACATACCCAATGCCCCAAAAATATTGTGGAATTCTGGATTAGTATATAATTGATCCTATTAAAAAGCCATGGTGATTGAATTAGGTTTTTCCACTCTCCATTAGTAGTAATAGCAATATTATTTAGACTTATATATCACTTCACAGTGCTTTACAGCTCTCTAAGTGGTTTACACACTCAGCATATTGCCCCCAACAATCTGGGTCCTCATTTTATCGACTTCAGAAAGATGAAAGGCTGTGTCAATCTTGAGCATGGTTAGATTCGAGCAAACCAAATTGTGGGCAGCTGGCAGTCAGCCTGCAGTACTGCATTCTAACCACTGCACCACCACGGCTCTTAATAGTGAATATTTTTATTCTAGAATAAATTATGAGAGGCACAGTGCCCAAACTTGCTCTTTTCAAGCAGAGAATGAATAATACCAGAATAAAGTGGTGAAAATAATTGCTTGATGAAATCAGAGCTTGCTAGAATGAATGGTTTTTTAGATTAAAAACGGGAATGCTGTGCAGTACAACCTAATTTCATTGAATAAACACTGCAAATTTCTGTTGTAATATTACTATATCAGTTTAATAATATTATGTTATTGGTATTATTAGTAATAGAAATGGGAACATTTATAACACAAAATTAAACCAAGAATGTTGAATTCCTATATATTCCTTCATAATAAACCCCATTCCCATGAAAAGTTCCTCCACACGTACTGCTATTTTTGCTGTTGTTTTGAGGTAAACAGAATGAATTGTATCAACAGTATGCCCTGTAGCAGATGGATAATAAAGCTTTCAGTAGAACAATCCTTCCCCCATTCAGTGTACTGAGTGACACTAAACAAACAGACCAACAGACTTGTGTATGACCCCATGTGACCACTAAAATTCATGGATGGAGCATAGAGAATTAAAATAATACCAAAAAAAAGTAGTTAAAGAGACAAGTAGATCAAAACCAATACTGACTGTGTATAACAGATACATCTCTTTACATTTCACTTTTGAATCATTCACATTAACATCCCTTCCTCCTTTCAATATTTCCTTATAAGAATCATATGAAGATGGATTCATGAAGCTATGCTAACTGGACTACAGTCTCCTAATGAAATTTATGTTGTGGAGGAAATTTGAATTAAATTTAGACCTATTGACATTTGATCATATATGGTAGTCCTTGATTTCTGATCATGATTGAGCCCAAGTTAAGTTCTCTTACATATTTCTTGTAATAATTCTGAACGATGCAGAAAGTATGCCAGGTGGAACTTATCCAAAATTTGCAGCAGTCTTTTGTGTACAGTGTGAATCTTTTAACAACAGTAAAATAATATGACAAATTAGTTTTATTCTTTAACAAAAGACCTTAATTTGTGTCATGCTGTGTCAGTATGAAAACCAAGAATAAATCGGAAGTATGAGAGAACTTGACATTTTGAACACCAAAATGTTTAGCGAAGCTTTTGTACGGTACCATATAATTTTTCTGCCATCAGAGATTTTTTGCCTCTTGCTTACAAATTATTTATGTAAGTTGAGTGTATTCTCAGAAATTAGAGGCTTTTCCCATCATGTAATTAGAGTTTTAAAAATGAAGCCAATTTTTTTAATTGCGTAGGAAGTAAGAGAAATATAAGACATGTTTCTCTAATTATGAGACTGCTGTAAAAAGCTTTATAAAGCAGATGCACTTTGCCAATTAGAACTTGGATTCAAACTTTATAGTATTATGCAGTCCAATACTGGTGTACTTGGAAGAGAATATCGCTATATTCACAGGACTTTCTGCTTGTTAAATATGTTTAGGATGTTGCTCAAATAGTATTTCTAGCAAATGCCATATAGACAGTGATTAAAAGGAAATCATAGACACTTAGTAAAATAAAGATTATTTTGCTTAATATGGAGTATCCTCTTGCACCAATCGACAAAAAATAAAAATATAAAAAAGATACTCTTCATGCTTCAATAGACAGTGTAAAATCTAAATATTTAATAACTCGTGATGTAAAGGATTTCCAAAATAACAGGATTTCAATCACTGCCCGAGTGCCCCGAGCCATTTGGCTTCGGGGCTAAGCCACCTCCATAGAAGGTGGCGAAGACAGGGGGGGTCTGGCAGGGTCAAAAGATATCGCACCTCTCTTCCCTAGCCAGTTAAACCCCCTTTTCCAAAGGCAGCTGAGCGGCAGTCAGCAATGGCCGCCACATAGAAGAGCTCAGCCGGAAAAAGAAAGTGCAGGAGGAGCTGTGAAGAAATGAAAGTGATTTTTGCTGACCAGGACAAAGTAACAGTGAAAGTACCCTGGAACTTAAAACTTACTAAAGAAGCATCGTTTCCAGAATGTGTCAAGTGGTGAATGGAAATTAAAGGAAAAGGTTTTTTTCTTTTCACTCTCCTTCCGAATGTGACAGCGATAGAACTTTAAGAGAAATTGGAAAACCCGCTTTGGAGGTATGGATTTCTGAACATTTAAAAGAAAATCTTTTGGCTGTAAGTGGGAAGGGAGAGGAAAAAAAATTGGAGCAGAATTTGAAAACAAGGAAATTGCCTAGAATTTTAAAGAGCCATTGAACATTAATAAGACTTCTAAAAGATATATCTTAATTGGAACTTTTTGATCAAACAGCAACCCCAGAAAGAGAAATGGAAGAAATAAAAAAGTATTAAAAGAAATAGTTTATTTGGATTGTTTGGTGACTTTGGAACTTTTGTAAATTATTTTTGATTAAGAACACTCAGGTGGTTGTTGCTGGAAAAATTTTTTCTCTTTATGATGGCATCGCTTGTGGATGAACTAAAAATTGAATATCAAAAATATAAAAAAGAAGAACAAGATGGGAAAGATACTTTGGGCACTCTTTTTCAATTTCTGGAAATGGCGGTATGTACTTATGAAAAATTGACTGCGCAGCAGGATGACTGGGACAAAGAAGAAGCCATCTTTGATGAACAAATGATTCTATTTGGGGAGGAGGAGAAAGAGGAAAAGAAAAGGGGGATTTTAAGGCTTGAAAAAACAACCAAAGAAGAGAAAAATGAGGTGAAAGGTGGATATAAGGTTAGAAAACAACAGAAAGGGGGAAAGCAGAAGAAAAGGGAGGAGGAGAGACAAAGGGGTAAAAAGGGCAAGGAGAAGAATAAGCAAGAGAGAAAGGTAGGGATGAGAAGCCTTAATGGTGGGAAGCAAGATTTAAAGAAACAAAATTCATTTAGAGACAATGGGTAAATTTAATTGAAAAAGGGATTCTGTAAGGTACATAAGATTGTGTTTTTATATGTGTATTTAGAATAAAATGCTTGTCTTATAAACCTATAAATATGTTTTTTTTTGTTATTGTTTTTTTTTTCTCATAAAATACATTGTGTAATTTTAGAAAGTACTAAACAGAATCCCAATATAAGTTAAGTGTTATATTAAGTATTATTAAGTTAGGGGAAAGAGTTAAAGGTGTCATACTCCAATCAGTGTACAGGAGAAGTTTGTTCAAAGAGAAAAGATGAATGGATAGCTGGAAATAGAACAGACAAAGAATGATAAGTATTATGATTTGAACTGAGATGAGATAAATAAAATAAAACTAAGAAAGATAAAAGAGGGGAGAAGCAATATAGAAAATTGAAAATGGTAATAGGATATGGAATGGTATATAAAGTGAATATGATTTTTGAATTTGTGTCTGTATGAAGAGTTTTAACCCGGGATCAAGCAACTTTCGGAAAAGATGTTTTATTTTTTTTATGTTCTATGTTTTGTTTGTGTATTGTTCTTGAAAAGCAGTAAAATTTTAATTAGCAAGAAATATAATTTGGATAATAGAATGAAAGGGAGAAATAAAGAGAAGTTGGGATAAGATACGAAGCTGAACAGATAACATAAATATATGTATATATTATAATTTGGAATTATTCTGTATGTTCTATTGGTTTTTTCAGAAAAGATCTTTTATGTTGTTATGCCTTGTTTATTTGTGTGTTGTTTTGTAAAAACTAATAAAATTTATTTTTTTTTTAAAAAAGAAAAATCAATACTCAGGATATTAATACTGAATCTGACTGTCAGTCTCAAGCAAATACTTATTTATGGATTTCACTGAATAGGCTGACTCACAAACTTTTGGGGATTTGTTGATTTTATTGTTATTATTTTTGCTGTTTTAACTGTGCTTTCAAAATGGCATTACATTTTTAAAGTTAATTTTTACACAGGATATGCAACAAAGAAAGATAAGAATTAAAATAATAGAAAATTTTGTTGCATAATTAATTTACAGCATTGCCTAAGCCAGAACTATCTATTCCTCTTCTTTGAAGGGACAAGGATGCTATTGATTTATATCAGTGGTCACCAACCAGTGGGCCATGGCCCACTGGTGGGCCATGAGAAAATTTCGATGGGCCACAGAGAAATCTCAGCCCCAGATCACTCCCTTCAAAGCAATTAATCCAGGCTGCACAGAAACACAAGTGCCTGTGCCGCCCACATGGCCTGTGGGAACCCTCGCCACCCACTCACTCCTTACCTGGCAAACTTGCCTGCTAAATTACTATTTTTCCTTTTTCTGACCATCAGGTGTTCTGCTGTGCTGAGAGATTTAGATTAGCTAGGAAGAAGGATATGGTTGGATTTCTTGCTTTCTAGCTAGTCTTTAGATCTTCAGCTCTGCTTTTAAGTACAGCCAAAACTCCCTTAGGACTGAAGGCTCTATTATTCAGTGCAAGCTCATGGCAAGCAAATTTGAGAAATTGAGCTAGCTGATGGCAGATAGATCTCTGAATGAATCTGTGATTCTGTGACAACTCAATCTGTCACATGACTACCAAGCCACACCCACAAATTAGGCCACTCCCACAGAACTGGTTAGTGGTCCCTGTGATTTAAAATTATGAATTTGGTGGTCCCTGAGGCCCAAAATATTGGCGATGCCTGATTTATATGATAAATACTGCTCGTTAAAATAAGGTTTGAATTTGAGGTTTATTTGAGGTTGCAGCTAGCATACACTATTGCAGGTAATCCTCAACTTACAACCAAATTGGGACCAGCAAATGTCATTTGCTAAGCAAAACAGTCATTGTGAGTTTTTCCCCACTTTGAGTGACAGCTCATACTGCTTCATTTCAGAATGAGGGCAATGCTTTCTTTCATCATTCTAAATTAGACTAACTAATCCCCCATATTTGAATCTTTGAACATGTCATGAAGTCAGTTCAAAAGATGAAAGGAAGTGGGTCTTGATTCTCACTAGTAAACACTCCCATCCCTATTCACAGGATCCCCACTTAAAATAAAAATAATTGAAAGCGGGACTTTTTCCACACAATTAACAAATAATTTTATAGAGACCCCCTCACACTTTTTTAAGTTCATCTAAACATTGTTTAAAAACCAGATCTTTTAATTCAACAGAACCAAAGCAATATATCACCATAAGACCAACATATACAATATTAGGGGTCCTTGGTGCTCTCTGAGCTTGGTTGTTTTCTTGCAGATGTTTTAATATCCAAATTAGGTAACATCATCAGCGCTTTTGTCATTACTTAGTTTAGGTAATGAAACATCTGCAAGAAAACAAGCAAGCTCAGAGAGCACCCAAGACCCTTCATTTCAACCCAGAGCTACAAATATTCTCTTTTATTGATATACAGTGTAAAATTCCATTACCCTAAGTGTACAGTAGAGATGTTCCATACAGATTCTAGGCTTCATTTAACTTGACATATACATAGGATCATGATTAAGTGTTGTAGTGTGTTTTATTGATTTTTGTGGTGGTGTTTGGGTTTTCTCTTGGTTAACCACTATGAGTAGATCTGTCTAAGAGTGAACAGGACAGAAAAATGAGAGACACAAAAAGAAAGAGATTGAGATTTCTATTTTCTGTAGTCTGAAGAAACAAGACTTGGGAAGGAAATATCCTCTGATAGGGAGGAAATACAACATAAATTTTGGGTTTTTGATCAATAGCTTTTCTTTCACCAAATAATTAAAATTATTTTATTTTTAATAGTTCAGGTAAACACAGTTTAGGACTAGTAAATAGTTCCAGTCTTATACTCACATTAGCATAGTGGCTCTTAAAGCATCATTTATTATATAGCTGTTGCATATTTAATTATGGGGATTTGATGAACTCTGGGAATGGTGTGCAAATAAAAAAAAAGGATTGGGTAGGGTTTGCTAATTGTCCTAGCATAATCAGCTTCTGCTAATTCCATAGGTACAGTATATTGCCATATATTCCGCTCTTATTATATGGGTATTAATGCTATTCATTATACATTTAGGTTTTCTTTCTGCAAGAAAAAGGCATGCTGAGAAGTCAAATTACTTTTAAATTATTATTTTCCCTCTCTGTCTTCAGACTAGACTCATGTCCATAACACTTCATATCATGCTACCCTTGCAAAGTCAGCATGTGGGGTTTGTATGGCCATAATTTATCCCTTTCAGTAATATTAAAAATGTCAGCTCTGTAGTCAGCTCAGATTTTTGTGATTCTAGAAAATATGAAATTACAAAATGATGAAACTATTTTTTCCCTGAAACATTTGGATCTGATTCATCACTGAAACCCTGCCCAGACAGAACTGTTGGGAGGCCACAAGAACTGGAACAGCAAAACTGAATTAAAATTGCCTGGCCTGGAATTGCAGCGTTAGGACAGCTGGTATAATCCTTCACATGGATAGTTCCACTGAAGCCCATACTGAGAAGCAAAGGATAATGTGATTTATAACTCTATGAAAATACAGTCAGTATTCTCTCCTGATATTTTGAAGTGGATGAGCATGCCCACTGATGCAGAGATGGCCTAGGGAAACTTCTGCAGTATCCCCCAAACTGTTTATACAAATGGTTCAAAGAAAGATGCTCCTTGCATGCTCCCCTCATGCAGGGTACTCCTTTTAAAGGGTTTGCATAGCCCTTTTAATTATTTCCCTTCTGATTTAAACCCAAGGCTGATAGATGCTTCTGTGCATAATTTTGTATAAAACCAGTTGTGAATAACTAAATAAAAGGGGTTTTTTGTTATTGTTTCTTAGTTAAATATCTTTATATAAGTCATTAAAACTGGTTATTTGGACTAGTTGGTAGCAGCTTCTCCTTGAATTTTTGAATAATTTATCTCCTAATGTATGCAATCACAGTAATATTACCCAGCACAAGTAATTGGACAACCATTCCTTTTCAAAATAATGCTAAAGAGAGACCAAGAAAGTAGGTGCAGTGGCAAATCTTTGGTTTGGTTTGGATTTGTTCCAGTCCTTTATTCCTCTGATAAAACTGTTTGGTGAAAACTCTTTTTTTATTAGTCACATCTCACTTGACATTTGAAAAAGTATGAGTAGTCTTAGCACTTTTATCATTTATTTTATAATTATTTATGTATATTTCATCTTTATTTATTACTTTTATAAATAACTCAAGTCAGTGAATATAACTAATACTACCTCCTCCTATTTTCTCCACAACAAACCTGTGATGCGAGTTGGGCTGAGAGACAGTGTCTGGACTAGCCATCCAGATGGCTTTCATGCCTAAGGCTGGTGTCATGCCTTTGTTGGAGTCTGATTCTGAGGAGGAGATTGAACAGCTGACAGGGAGTGGGAGTGTGGCTCTGGTGGCTGTGGAAGAAATGGGCACAGTCTGGCTGGGCATTCAAAGGAAGACCCAGGGCTACCCCCTCTTCATCCTAGGGCACGCAGGGAGGAACAGAGAAGGGAGCAACATGGCTTACTGGAGAAAAAAAGGGCCCGATCCCTTTCATTAGTTGCAGCTGGGAGAACAAGATATAAGAAGGGCATTTGCTCACAGCACCTTGCTGGAAGCAAAGTGTGCATTATCTTTGTCGAGGCTAATCTAGGTTTTGGCATCCTCCCAACTATGTGTGCTTCGTTACCTTTTGAAAGTCTGCAATCCTGGCCTGTCATGTTAATTACTTCAGCATGGTTTGTGTTGGTCTTTTTTATTTCTAATTTATCTGTACTTTGAGTTCGGACTGCATTTCTTCCCTTTGTAGACTGTTTTTGGAAGTGTTTGATCTCCAGCTGAGGATAACTGGACATTGGGGGCCAAGTTGGAGGTATTAAAGGGACTTTACCCATTTTTGTGACTTTGTTGCTTTAGTGTCATGCCCCGGGTCATCATAGCTGGATTAGAACTCATGATCTCCTGGTTTCCAGCTTTAACTGCTAGACCAAATTGGCCCCTGAACATGAACAGGCACAGATAACCACTTGAACACAATACTAACTATGATTCATCGTTAGTGCAAATTAAAGCTTTAAAAAGTCCATGCAGTCATGCTATGTCTTAAACAAATAATAGACCTCAGAGATATTGTGAAATAGCAGGTGATTCTGAGAACATTTGTGAAAATGTTCAAATATGCCATGCCATATTTAAGTGACATAATAGAGGTATTTCTGTTCTTGAACAGCCTGGTTTACAGGTTCTGGACTATTCAGCACCATATTGGTTTCAGGAAGAACTCTAATACTATTGGCTTTAAAATTCAAATTAATGCCACCTAATTATAGAATTAGCAAATCATTGCCAGTATTTATCCACTTCCTGTCAATATATTTAGTGTTCTGAGGTTTCAAAGTAAAACATGGCATTTTTAAATGTCTTCCCTTTATTTACACCAGGACTACAACATTTGTATAAACAGAAAATTACTCCATTCATGCTTTATTACCTCTTCTTATGTACCACAGCCTTGACCCCAGCTATCATAAATTGAGAAATAGTGGGGAACTAATGGAGACAGATGGGAATATGGCTTGCCATTTACTCAAATTGGTAAAGTAATTAACCTCAAGGTGCTGGTTTGCAAGAAAAATTGTTGGAATATCTCAGGGCGCCAGTAAACAGACTCTTGCTTTAACCAGTTCTGACAACTGCATCATAAACTAGACTTATTCTGTTCAATTGACCTGTCAACATCTTGAGTCCAAATAAAGATTTGTATTACAATGTACTTGCTGAGAAGTGGAAGAACACTACTGCTGTTCTTTTCAAATGTATTGCTGTTCTCTCCCTGCTAGATGTGAGCTGCAGTGTCATATATTTATTCTTGAGCCATTATATTCCTTAAAAATCTTCCGCTATGGATTGTGTGACAGCTTTGTGACAGCAGATGGTAGTCATTTGGCTTGAGAAAAGGAAATGAAAAAACATGGGCCAGGCTGACTGGGCTCATTTAGAACAGTAGTGGACAGAGGCCAGATCAGGATTTTATATATATCAAGGGACATCTTGTAATGAAGACAGTTTCTCCCTGTTTTCATCCCTGTCCTCCACAAAGCCTTATCCCTATATTGGGAAATGAAACAATTTGTCTACAGAGTGTTATGCAATTCAAAACATGATCTTGTAAACTGCATGTTCTGACCAAAGCATACCATGTCACCTGACATCTTTCTGTTCTTTTCTCTTCCTACTTTTTCAAATTGTATGTTTTTGTAGCCCACATTATCAGTAGTAATGTTATCTCTTTGTAGTAGAGAATGGAACTTTTGGGGGGCTATTAGTGAGTTGGCTCACATATTTCCTGCTCAGGAACTTCGAGAGTTTAATCAGCCAAGCCTTGTGCAGTTCTTTGCTTCATATGTTTTGATTTGCAATTGAAGCACCCGATGATAACAACAAAAAAAGCTGTTTTTTATTTTGTCATAAAACATATCTTGGAGACATATGTCAAGAGAACATGTGGAGTCATTTTTGTCTAAAGTAAAATCTGCTATTCAAGACAGATACAAATGGGAAAATTTCATGTTTTTTATTTTTATTTTTAAATGCAATTGGTTCCAGACACTGGGGGAAAAATACTCATTTGTAAATTCTGTCCTCTGGTACAATTGCCAAGAGATTCTAAAATGGCTAACGTTAAGTGATATTGATTCTGATATTTTACCTTCCTGTTGGGCATTCTTTTTTTTTTTCAGGGATACATTAATGTCATTTTTACTCTGAGAACATACAGAAACAAAAGATATAATACACAGCTAAATTGGCTGGGAAAAATGTCTCCATTAAAACATCTAGTTTTAAGAAAAATAATTGCTATCAACTCTGATTTGACATTTTATTAACTTTATATTGAAGATAGCTCTACATTATGATGAACTCAAATAGTATGCCAAAGGCATTGGTTGGTGTCAGCTCTACGATCTCATTTCTGTGATTGGATTAAAAGTTGGTTAATGTATAATTAATAAACAAACTATCACAAAGTTTTTTTTACCAGAATATACACTATGTGGTTTAGAACAGTGTAGATTTTCCCTCACAAAACAAATATAATTTTGTTTCAGAAGTGATGCATGTAAAAATAGTATGTTTTATGATATAATATTACCTTTTTCCTTACACTTTTTTTGTTAGTCACTCTGGAATCTCAAAAAAAATAGTTATGTATAATTTCATTGTACTCAACTTGTTAAGGAAGACAATAAATTCAGTAATAGCTGGATTGTGACTATTATTGTTCTTTGATTGTTAAATATAACATGTATTTTAAAAAGTCCATAAGAAGTTATACAATTAGATGCCATGCTTTGTCATTTTAGGCATTTTTACTTTGTAATAAGACAAGAAATACAGATGTAAGAGTTGTAATTTAATCATTTTATTGCTATCTTTGTATATTTTGAAGAATTAGGTATTGCACTCTTGGGAAGTCATATTTTATGCCTAGTTGGGAAAATGAATAATGTAACAATATGCAAAACATAAAGTTTTAGAACTTCTCTATTGAGTAAGGCATATAAACTAATGATCTAGTTAAAGTCCCTTGTGCACCATAATAAATATGGACTAAATTTGTCATTATAGCTTCAGACAGAGGTTTCAGGCAACGAATTTAATTAAATCCTTTTTTAATATTCATACTTCTAAACTGCATAATTCTGTTCTACTGTAAAACTGTATGCTATATTAAAACAAACAAAAACAGCAGATTACTAAATTGATATTAATGTGGAGTCAATAAGCATTTAATTCAAAGGAGAATATTGTGATGCCAGTGTTTGTTCCATCTAGTTTAAAGGATCTTTGGTTGTGCACACAGCTTGCCTCCTGGTTTAATACTGGCTTTTGTCATGGAGGCTAATTAGTTATTTATGGAACTCATAAAGGACACAGGAAGAAAACAAGAATACTATTTTTTTCTTACCCATTACGAAGCCGTGATTATTGAAAGTCTAATTTAGACAGCATATGAACCAAGAGCTAGATGGGACTATCTATTTTAATTTTCAATCAGTGATGTTAATAGTGTTCAAATACTGATGGATAATAAGAATGGTTTGGTAGAACACTATGCTGTCTTCTTCTAATTATACCTCTCCTTTGGAAAAAGAAGAGGTATTATTTTATAGTAAATGATCCCAGTCTGCCTCTTTTATGCCTTAGTCTTTTCTAAATTTACAGAGAAAATGTGCAACATGGACTACAATGCTTTATTTGGATATTTATTTGACAATAAGTTTACTGAAAAATAAAGATATGCCAGTTTCTCAAGATAGGATATTAAGGTAGGGTAACTTCTCAATTTACCTTAAGTGAACACCATAAATTTTAAGATCTGCTACATTTTAGGCATCCTATGTATCCACAAACAATTGCCATTCACAATGTGAAAAACTTGGGTGCATTTCAGGTAACCCCAAAACTTAAATTTAAAAAAACTAATTTTTTAATTTTTTTTTAAATTTTTAATATAATAATTCAATCTTCAGTTGAACAGTGTGTTGTCTGGGTACAAGTATCTTTGTTGAACAGTAATCAAAATTTGCAACATCTTTCATTACATTGGTACTGATTCTATAATATTAAAAAGTAATATTCCACATATTAATTATACAATATTAAAATAATATTATTCAACATACTAATCACAATATTCATTTATCTCTTTTAACATATCTTCTTTATTTTGTTTCCCTGTTTCTAACTTCCATTTTTGTTATTTAACCATTGATAAAATAAATCCCATGTCATGTTTACTCTTTCTCCTTAATTGCAAGTGTTAGTCTGTTCGCTACACGTTCTATTTTCCTAATCACATTCTTGTCTGTAGGTATTTCTTGACTCTTCCAGCTTTGTGCAAATACAGTTCTAGCAGCAGTTAATATATGAATAACTAAATATGCATTTTCCTTACTATATTGTTCGGGGTAGAATCCCCAATAGAAATATTTCTGACTTAAAATCAATATGTTGTTTTATCATTTTTACCAACTATGTATCATTTTTGTCCAGGGTTTTTTTTTTGCTTTTGGGCAAGTCCACCACATATGATAATATGACAAATTTAAAAAAAAAAACTTGATATCCATATCAATTTCTGCTAATTAGCATGTGTTTATTGCACTTTTATTTATTTTTGTATGTCTGATTTGTCAAAGAAATATTGGACTTAGAAATCTTGCAAATGAAATTCTCCTCATGGTCCCTATATTCCTTTGTCTGTAAGCTTTAGTAAACTCAAGAAATATTCACTAATAACAAGTGGTCATCTCAAAAAAGATGAAATCCAGTGATCAATATGAAGAACCAAGTTGTTGCAACAGTCTTCTTCTTTGGTTCCAAAATATTTAATATGGTTTGCATTGGAGGGAAAAGGATTCAACAACTTGAGTGCTAGATAAGGACAATGGAGTAAAGACCCCTTCGAAACTCACAATGCCCAGGAAATACTCACATTAGGATCTCTTCCTCTTTCAATATCCCTCAGACTTCATTTCCTCTGTGCAAAAAAAGCTACTAGTGAACCTTACAACAGCATTTTCATTTTCATCCAGTCTTTTGAAATTATATCTTGCAGGTACCATTACATTGTTCAAACAAGTTTGAATGCTTAACAAGAAATGTGGTGCCATCACATAAATAAATCAGTGGCAACTCTGTATCAAATAAATAATAAAGTCCCAATTCAAATAGAAGATTTTCCTAGAAGAGAAGAAATGATGACCTACTTTCAAATTTTGGAAGTCTATCAGTTATAGCAATGATAACTTTTTCAATGAAATTTAAGCTTGTGTATGCAAAAGACATTATCATTATAGTGGATGCGTAGTCATAAGCTACCTTTATGAATCTAGCAAGGGTCTAATAATTCTATTTTTTTAATCACATTCATTATAAAACCATAGTTTTTACAAAGCTCACTGTAAATTTCTAAAAGCCATTTGGATTTGTATATTTACAGATATTTAGAAAAAAATATAGAAAAGTTAATGGTAAATGCCATTACCATTCTCAGGCTTTAAAAGACTAGTGATTGATATGGTAAGATTAGTGATTGATATGGTTAAAAAAAGTTTGTTTAGGGATTTGAACATTAGTTTTTAAATTGGAGAAGGAAGATGTGCATACAGTATACATTCCATACTAAAAATTATGTTAGACCCTTTTCATTCAGTAGTAATATTTTGGCATAAGAGGAAATGACATTAGTCAACCTTGGGATGTCCTTTTTCATGATATGAATGGGAGTAATGCACTTTTCCTATTCCTTTTGGGATTGGCTACAGGGATTGGGGAGTGAGACATTGTTTTGTGGGGAGAGATTGCAGAGTGTAGAGGATTGTAAGGTTCACTACTTTCTCCCCTGCTTTTTAACGTATATATGACATTACTGGAGAGGTCAACTGTCAGTTTGGTATACGAAATCATCAGTGTGTTAATGATACTCAATTATAATGAGGGTGCACTTCAATTGTTTCATTATTTTTTCCTAAAATAAATCTAGGATTTTGAAAAATTCCAGAGTTTTTGAATAAATAAAATGCAAATACTGATACTGGGATTTATTTTATTTAAATTGATTTATATGCAGTGGAAAAGATAATATGCTGGCATATTAATTAATGACAAATATAAATTAAGATGTGGATGAGGACCATCGTAGCCATGCTCTTAAGCTTGTTCATTATTATATCTTATGAACCTTCATTACTGAGAAAAGGACTTTGCCTTATTTATTAGAAGGATGGAGGGAATTAAAATCAGATTTTCAATTTTACAATTTTCCTGAGGAAATATGGATTCTTGCTACACAAGAATTGCAAAATATATAGACAGGTAAACAATTTATGAAGAAATCTAGATGGTTGTTTTAAAATAAGTATCAGCCTTAATATCTCCAGAATTCAGTGAACGCCCCAAGTAAAAGTAGGTGTTGCAATCTGATAATAGTTTTGTTCACAAACCTGACATGATTTGCTGGTGGTGACATCTGATTTGACAATGAGCAGTGATTGAGCTCTGCCTGCAATAAGTGAATTAATCTGAGTTAAAACATAGTGATCTGTCATGTTTAGAGATACTTCAACAGCTGGCTGACTTGTCCTCTGTCAGGCTACTTTGTCGTCCTGTGCAAATTTTCTGTCAAGAAAAGAGAAGAACTCTTGAGTGAAAATTACATGACAGTTTTAGAGTTAGTGATATTTTTTCCCCTACTAATATGCCAGCTGTGCCAGCAACACTGTTTTTGGTGGTATTAATCAAATATCTTGCTTGCAGCACCTCTACTTTCCCAAAGGCTAAAAGATGAATCTGTCAAAAATTTCACTGGGATTTGCCAACAGCTTTTCTTTTCTTTTTTTTTTTTAATAAAGTTTTATTTGGGTTTTCACACACAAAATACAAGTAAAACATCTTTTTTGAAAATAGCATGGTCCCGGGTTGAATTTCTTTATACAAACACAAAACTCAATTTCATGCTCCTTTTTGTATTCTATTCCATATCGTATATACTATTTTACATTTTCTACATAGTTTTTCCCCTCTTAATTTTCTCAATTTTATTTTGGTTATCTCATCTCAATTCAAATCATTATATTTATACTTTTGTCTGTTCTGTTTCAATTTCATATTATCTTTTCTCATTAAACAAATTTTCTCCTGTAGTTACTAATTGGAGTATGACACCTTTATATCTTTTAATTACATCCATTCAATTATTTAAACTTCAATATATAGCTTAAGTTTATGACCTTCAATATAATACATAATACATAACTTCCAATCGAATTCTGCTTGGTACATTCTTATAATACACACTATATTCTTTTAAAAAAAGAAAGAAAGATTGTAAACATACGTAATTATAAATCCTCATTCCATTCCAGTTCAGTTCTATCATTAATAATCATTAAAATCTTAACATCTTTAACACTTCTTTTCAATTAAATATCATACTTCCTTAAAAACACATATAATCTCCATAATTAATTTTTCCCTTATTTCTCTTCACATATGTTTTATAAATCATTAAATATACCTTTTGTTACATTTATTTATTGACGAACATTCCACTGAATTACAATAGCTATTTTATCAAACATTTTAATCATACATTGTTTCATATTTTCTAAAATTATTTCTGCTTCTAATATAACCATACTATCTTATGTAATTTTGCAGAATCCCTTTTTCCATTAAGTTTTTACCCATTATCTCTAAATAGGTCCTGTTTCTCTATATTTTGCTTCTTTCCTTTATAACTTCTTTTCCTTTCTTTCTTCCCTCTCATCTTCTCCCTCCCATTTTTACCCCCTTGTCTCACTAGTTCTAATTCTCTCTTCTGCATTTCCCTCTTCTGTTGCTTTCTGATTTTATACTTATTTTTCACTCTTTTTTTTTTTTTTTGGAGTTGTTTTTCCCAATCTTAAACTTTCCATTCTCTTTCCCCCCTTTCCTTTTTTCCCCCCATCTAAGATTACTAGTTCATTAAAGATGGCTTCTTCTTTGTCGCAATCTTCTTGTTCTGCAGGCATTTTTTGTTGTTTCTCATAATTCCAAATCTCCATTTCTAAAAACTGAAATACGAAGCCAAAAGAACCTCTCCCTTCTTGTGCATTTTCTTTGTACTTTTTAAGTTCCATTTTCAGTTCTTCTAAAAGTGGAGCCATTTTAAACAGATTTAAACAACCACCCAATTGATTTTAGTCATTCAAAACAATAATCAAGAATCCAGAAATCATCAAGTAATCCAGATAGTCCTGAGTTATATCTTCTTATTTCTTTTTCGACTTTCTCTTCCTGGGGTTTTTGTTGCGATATTTCAGTTAGAATGTATGTTTTGGAAGTCTTGTTGAGATTTTGCAGTAAGTTCTTTTTTAATTCCAGGCAGTCTCCTCCCTTCCAGATCCTGCCCTTTTATTCTTTTCCTCTCCTTTCCTGTTTTCAAAACCTTTTAATTATCCAGAAATCTTTATTATCTCTTTGACTTTTTATTTTCAGCATTAAATGCCTATTGATGTCAAAGTGGATTTTTTTTTTTCCAATTTCTTGCTTAAGTCTCTTAGCTGTCAGTATAGGAAAAGGAGAAAACCAAATCTTTTCCCTTCTCTCTCCTTCGCAGCTTAAAAATCTTCTTAGGGAACAATGTTATTGTTTTTTAACAGTTTCAATTCCAGGGTACCTTATTTGTTGCTTTTTCTGTTTGACCCGGTCAACCAAAACTTTCTCTTCTTATCTTCCTCTTGCACATTCTTTTCCGGTTGAGTTCTTATTTGTGGTGGCCATTTCTGACCACTGCTGCAACCGCCTTCGGGAAAGAGAGTAATGGCCAGCTGGGGAGGAGAGATGCGACTCTCTTCAACCCTGCAGGCAGTCTCCCCCCCTCTTCGCCACCTCTATGGGGTGGCTTAGCCCCGAAACCAGCCGGCTCAGGGCGCTCCAGCGGCGAGCACAGATCGAAGCCTCGCAGAGACGAGGTTTCAGTCTGTTGCTGAAGAAGCTCAAACCGGAAGTGCCAACAGCTTTTCTGAGCTCAGATACCGGTGTGTGTGCACTGCAAGAGTTCAAATAAAGCTGTTAGGAGAATCTCTGGGAATTAAAAGTTGGATAGAATAGTTTTATACTTCACCAAGATTCACAGAGTGAACAGTGATAACACTAAGCAAACTGGGAAAATGCCAAACCTTCAAGATTTATTAATATATTCCATTTATTGACTTGTATGTAGATATTTATTTTTAAATATAGGATTGTAAATAGTAAGCTATAAGAATAAGAGCAACCCATGAAGTCCTCATAGTACTTTGGCAGACAAGATAATATTGGAAAATAAAGGGATTGAATTATTATGTGGATTAGATCACTTAGATTTATTTCACTATTGATTTATTTCAAAGGGAGGTCATCCTTATATGATCCTTTAGTTCACTGCATTTCTATGCATCAGTATCTTATAGTATAATTTGAAACTAGTTATTAATTATCATGTAGTAGATGGAATTTATTTTTTTTTCAATTATGCAGTTATGGGTAGAAAGGGAAGATTTTACTTTGTGCTTCCTATGTTTAAAGGGAAAAAAATCCAGACTTAGTCAAATCAATACAATTAACATATTATGTTGTTTGGTCCAAAGTGACTCTAAAATAAATGTTTACAGGTACTCCTCACTTAATGACTGCAATAGGGACTAGCAACTGTGTCATGCTGTTTAGTGAAATGTCATGTGACCTCACCAGACTTATATTACTTCCATTATGATCATTAAGCAAATCAGCTGCCATTGTTAAGCACAACATCCTGTGACTGTAACTTGAAACTTACTACCAGCTTCCCCAATGCCTTTGCTTGTCAGAACCCTCCTGTGGAGTTTATAAATGGTAATCATGCAACCACAGGACACTGCAGCCATTGTAAATGTACACCAGTTATAAAGTACCTAAACTGCAATAACATGAATGTTGGAATGCTGCAGTGGTTGTAAAATCAAGGATTGGCACTTTTTCAGCACCTTTTAAGGTTTGAACATTTGTGCAACTGAGCAGTTGTTAATCAAGCGTTGTATAAATTCTGGAATTTACCCAATATTTACCAGAGTTTTTTGGCAAAGAAAAGGAAACAAAGCTTAAAGAACTAAATACACAAGAAATTAACCTTTTAAACAGTCTGGATTATCATTGGGAAAAGCCCTGTGGGTTTCCTTCCATCAACGAACAGGAATCAATTATTCAAAATTAACGTTGCCAAATGTTTGCTCAATAATGGCAGAACATAATAACATGGCAGAACATAATTGCATGCTTTTCGTGGAGAATTTTCACATAGAACATTCATAAAAGATGAGAAACTCTGTCTGGAGGATAAAACTTATGAAGAACGATTGCAGGAATTGGGTATGTCTAGTTTAATGCAAAGGACTAGGAGTGATGTGATAGTAGTGTACCAATATCTAAGTGACTGCCACAAAGAAGAAAGGGTCATTTTCCAAAGCACCTGAAGGCAGGACAAAAAAAAATGGATGGAAATTAATTAAGGAGAGAACCAACCTAGAATTAAGGAGAAATTTCCTGACAGAACCATTATTCAGTGGAATAACTTGCCTCCAGAAATTGTGGGTGCTTCAACATTGGAGGTTTTTAAGAAGATATTGGACAACCATTTGTCTGAAATGGTACAGGGTTTCCTACCTATGCAGGGAATTGGACTAGAAGACATCCAAGGTCCCTTCCAACTTTATTATTCTGTTGATAGCTCTTGACAGAGAGCGCTAACAGTAATGACCAAGATGGACCAAAGCAGGAGCATGGGGAATGGGGGTATGTGTGTGTGGAGGGAGGTTATCTGCAAGATCTGATTTTGCAGAGATGAAATATGGTCCCATGATACCTGTGGACCAGAGTTCAGACTCAGTACACAGTACTTCTTATACTCCTATTGCATTTCCAAGTGCATATTGTCTTCAGCCATATAACTCATGGGAATGAAAAGCAAAGGAAGTACTCATATTTGCCAATCACTAATCCTTTTATTCTGTGTATTCTGCATTTTATGCTACATTGGTTAATTTCCAATCTGGTCTCCTAATTTCTATAACCAAGTATTCAAAGCCAATATGGGAGCTAAAAGAGGGCATATTTATAATGTCGCATTGTAGGGCTTCTATTGATTGCACATACATTGTGATGTAAATCAATCTTCTGGCATCTGGCTGGTCTATCCTATCTGTATAACACTATAAATAATGTTCTACCTTTCAGTCAGAGGCTCACGATGACAATGTTTCCTCCCACAATAGCAGCAATCCTCCAAAGAAGATTGGAATAAAAGGATGACTGGTTCAAAATCATTCAGTTACGCTAATGTGACTGAGGGTATTCTTTAACCTGTGGGCTCCCTACATCCTGCCCACTATCTTAACCACTATTTGGAAAGTTGAGTCATGGCAACTGGACTTCTTTTTTTATTTGAAAATTTTTGCTAATTATCCAAGTAGCCACAGAGAAACATTTTAAACCAAAAGAAAAGTCCAGTTACTATGATTCAACTTCAAAACAACTCTACCCAAATGACTGAGAATCTTCATCAACCTTAACCACTACCCCAGACTGGCTATCTTTCTGAGAATTTGCCTTCTGTTTAACAAGACAGTTATATTATTTTGTGCTCATTCAAGAAGTCCCATGGTATTGGCCTTCTTTGTAGCACAGTTGAAAATTCCAGAATGTAACACTTCTTACTAATATAACTATAGGACATATCTACTTCTGATTCAGTGGATTTATACAGGTAGTCCTCAACTTTTTATCACAATTGAGCTTGAAATTTTGGTCATGTGTTGCTGCAGTCATTAAACAACACTCCCACCTAGTTCAATGACCACAATCTGAGCTCTCCCTGTTGTCATCATTAAGTGCCTACTGGCATGCGAGCTGGGAGGCATTGGCTGACTAGGTCACCAGCACATGGACTCTCTGTCTCTTGTCCCATCACACTTGGGTTCACTTATCTTTCTACCAACTTACTCCATCCTGCATGCAAGCCCCATTCTTACAATGGCTCAGAATGCTCCTTCTCCAAATCACTCCAAATTCTCTGCATTCTGAAATACTGAGATTCAGAGAGCCTTTAGCACATTCTCCTCCAGCATCCACTCTTTCAGTATTGTCCTTCCTCTCTCTAAAGGAAAAAAAGTTAAAGGCTCTTACTTAGTGCTTCTGGGAAGCTCTTTCATTTTCACTTCATTCAGGAAAGAAAAGGAGAACAGGCAGCTCTCTGGAAGGAAACTCCTTGTCAACGTTCCAGGAGTGTCAGCCTTAATGGAGGAAGTAGTAGGTCCCTATTGTTTTTTTTTTTTTTTAAACAAATTTTATTAATTTTACAGAAGACACAATACACAAACATACAAAACACAAAACATAAAAAAAACTAAAAGATCTTTTCTGAAGGTTGTCTGATCCCGGGTTAAAACTCTTCACACAGACACAAATTCAAACATCATATTCATCCCATATATCCTTCCATATCTTATTATCATTTTCTTTTTTTATATATATATATAAAAACCATTTTTATCAATTTTATAAAAACAATGCAAGGCATAACAGCTTATAAATTCTTTTCTAGGAAAAAATAATAATAAAAAACCAATAGAGCATAACAATTCCAAATTATAGTATCAATACTTTATCTATTTAACTTCATATCTTATCCCTACTTCTCCTTTTCATCCAAATTATTTCTTATTAATTAAAATTTTATTGCCTTTTATCAATATACAAAATCCAAAAAAAAAAACCATAACAAAACCTTTATATATCCTTCCATATCTTATTACCATTTTCAATAACATTCTTTGTCTGTTCTATTTCCAACTATCCATTCATCTTTTTTCTTTTACTATACTTCTCCTGTACACCAATTGGAGTAACGTCTATAACTCATTACCCTAACTTAAAAGTACTTCGTATAACAATTTTTCTTGGGATTCTGTTAAAAAAATTCTAAAATTACATAATGAATTTTATACTCTAAATACACATATAAAAACGCAAACTTATGTACCCTCCAGAATCCCTCTTTTATCCTAAATTAAATTCACCCATTGTCTCTAAATAAACTTTTTTTCTTTAGATCTTGCTTCCCCCCATTGAGGCTTCTCCTCCCCCCCTTTCTCTCTTGCTTATTCTTCTCCTTGCCCTTTTTACCCCTTTGTTTTTCCTCCTCCCTTTTCTTACTCCTTTTCCTTTGCTTTCTAACCTTGCCTCCACCTTTTCGCTCATTTTTCTCTTTTTTGGTTGTTTTTATAATTCTTAAAATCCCCTTTTTCTTATCCTTTTTCTCCTCCTCTCCGGAAGGGACCCATTGTTCATCAAAGATGGCTTCTTCTTCCTCTTCTTCCTTGTCCCAGTCCTTCTGGTGCGTAATCAACTTTTCATAAGTACATAACGCCATTTCTAAGAATTGAAACAAAGCGCCCAAAGTATCTTCCTTTTTATATTTTTGATATTCAGTCTTTAGTTCATCCACAAACGATGCCATTATGAAAAGAGAAACTTTTCCCAAAACAACCACAAGTATTTTTAATCAAAAACAATTAAAAAAAAGTTCCAAAAGTTAATACTTTTCTTCCTTCTTCTCTTTCTCTTTCTGGGGTTAATGTTTAAACAAAGAGGTCCAATTACCATATATCTTTCTTTGGGATTCTAGGCAATCTCCTCCTTTTTCAGCTTCTGCTCCAATTTATTTTTCCTCTCCCTTCCCACTTGCAATGTCAATTTTAAATAATCAGAAATCCATACCTCCAACAAGGGTTTTCCAATCTCTTAAATTTTTTTTTTTTTTGAAACAAATTTTTATTAATTTTAAAGATAAAACAACACATCATTAACCATTAAATACATAAACACATAAAACCTCTTAACATTGTAAATCCTTACAAGTCAAACAAAACATTATTTTTATACAGCATAATTCCAATTTATCCCATCTCCATATGGCTTTCAGCAAGTTTCTCATTTTTTCTCTTTACTCCTATTCAATTTCATTTCTCTTCCATATTTATCCATTTTATAGTCATCATATTCTTTTCTTTCTGGCTTGTATAAATTATTCTCGTCTAGCATTCCTCCAAGGTTTTATTGATTCTTTCCTTTTTTTTTTTTTTATAAAAAACAAATTTTGTTAGTTTTACCATAAGCACAATACACAAACATACAAACACAAAACATAAACAAAACTAAAAGATCTTTTCTGAAGGTTGTCTGTTCCCGGGTTAAAACTCTTTACACAGACACAAATTCAAACATCATATTCAACCCATATCTCCTTCCAAATCTTATTATCATTTTCTTTTTTATATATATATATAAAAACCATTTTTATCAGTTTTATAAAAACAATGCACAAAAAATCAAGGCATAGCAGCTTATAAATTCTTTTCTAAGAAAAAATAATAATAATAGACCAATAAAGCATAACATTTCCAGATTATAATATCAATATTTCATGTAATATTAACTTCATATCTTGTCCCTACTTCTCTTTTCCATCCAAATTATTTATTAATTAAAATTTTATTGCCTTTTATCAATACACAAAATCCAAAAAAAAAAGCATATATATCCTTCCATATCTTATTACCATTTTCAATAACATTCTTTGTCTGTTCTATTTCCAATTATCCATTCATCTTTTTTTTCTTTTACTATACTTCTCCTGTACACCAATTGGAGTAACATCTATAACTCATTACCCTAACTTAGAAATACTACATATAGCAATCTTTCTTGGGATTCTGTTTAAAAAAAAATTCTAAAATTACATAATAAATTTTATATTCTAAATATACATATAAAAACACACTCTTATATACCCTCCAGAATCCCTCTTTTAATCTAAATTAAATTCACCCATTATCTCTAAATAAACTTTTTTTCCTTAGGTCTTGCTTCCCCACATTAAGGCTTCTCCTCCCCCCTTTCTCTCTTGCTTATTCTTCTCCTTGCCCTTTCTACCCCTTTGTTTTTTCTCTTCGCTTTTCTTGCTCCTTTTCCTTTGCTTTCTAACCTTGCCTCCATCTTTTCGCTCATTTTTCTCTCTTTTGGTTGTTTTTATAATTCTTAAAATCCCCTTTTTCTTATCCTTTTTGTCCTCCTCTCCAGAAGGGACCCATTGTTCATCAAAGATGGCTTCTTCTTCCTCTTCTTCCTTGTCCCAGTCCTTCTGCTGCGTAATCAACTTTTCAAAGGAACATAACGCCATTTCTAAGAATTGAAACAAAGCGCCCAAAGTATCTTCTTTTTTATATTTTTGATATTCAATCTCTAGTTCATCCACAGACGATGCCATTATGAAAAGGGAAACTTTTTCCAAAACAACCACAAGAATTTTTAATCAAAGACAATCAAAAGCAATTAAAAAAAGAAAAAAAGTTCCAAAAGTTAATACTTTTCTTCCTTCTTCTCTTTCTCTTTCTGAATTAATTTTTAATCAAAGAGGTCCAATTACCATATATCTTCTTTTGGGATCCACAAAGACGTTCTAATCAATCTCCTCCTTTTTCAGCTTCTGCTCCAATTTTTTTTTTCTCCCTTCCCACTTGCAATGAGAATTTTAATAATCAAAAATCCATACCTCCAGCAGAGATTTTCCAATTTCTCACATTTTTCAATGTCCAAAAATCCCTTTGTCTCTTATCTTAGCTTTCAAAACAATCCACTTTCAATGTCTAATATATCCAAATATTTCTGCTTTTTCCGTGGGGTAGGAGAGTAAAAAAAAAAAAAAAAAAAAATCCCTTTAACAGCTTCTCCGTCGCTTTTCGCTCTTCTTAGGGATACAGCAACAAACAGCTCAATTCCAGGCAATTTAAAAGGTGTTACTTGACCCGGCTCAGACAGAACTTTCACTCTTCACACTTCCTCCAGCACAGTTCTTACCCGGTTGCTGGCTTCTTCGTGGCGGCCATTGCTGACCGCCGCTCCACCGCCTTGGGAAAAAGGGGTTTTCCTGGAGAAAGGGGGGGTCTGCGATGCCCCCACCTCCCTTTCCGACTCCCCTCTATCTTCAGCTGTCCCTACAGGGCAGCCATATCCCCCTGACCCATCTGGATCGGGGGTACCTCGACGGCTAGCACAGCAGGAATCGCGAGCTGTCGCGAATTCCTGCTGCCCCGAAGCCACGCAAACCGGAAGTTTTCCCAATCTCTTAAATTTTTCAATGTCCAAGAATCCTTTTGTCCCTTAGCTTCAACTCTCAAAACAATTCACTTTCAATGTCCAATAAATCCAAACATTTCTGCTGTTTCCATGGGGTGGGAGAGTGAAGAAAAAACAAAAGTTCCCTTTAACAGCTTCTCCGCCGCTTTCGCTCTTCTTAGGGATATAATGTCTCCTCCAGCAATTCAAACAGCTCAGTTCCAGGCAATTTAAAGGATGTTACTTGACCCGGCTCAGACAAAACTTTCACTCTTCACATTTCCTCCAGCGCAATCTTACCCGGTTGCTGGCTTCTTCGTGGCGGCCATTGCTGACCGCCGCTCCACCGCCTTGGGGAAAAGGGATTTTTCCGGAGAAGGGGGGGGGTCTGCGACACCCCCACCTCCCTGTCCGACTCCCCTCTCTCTTCAGCTGTCCCTACAGGGCAGCCATATCCCCCTGACCCATCTGGATCGGGGGTACCTTGACGGCTAGCACAGCAGGAATCGCGAGCTGTCGCGAATTCCTGCTGCCCCGAAGCCACGCAAAACCGGAAGCCTGGTCCCTATTGTTTTTAATGATTATTGGCTTCCATATATTATTACTAAAGTTGCTTCACCAAAAGACATTGGGGGTTTGGTCTCATTTTCTACTGTAGTCTCAAGTGGTTCCCACATTACTGTTTCAAATACATAGGAAAGTTTCAAGAAACATTTGGTATGAACTGACACTGAGTTGAACAGAATGCAGACATACTGGGCATTCAAAAATTGGCGCATAATCTTTCTCACCTGCTGAATATTGTCGATTGCTCATCTACCCCTCATTTGTCCAAGTAAATATTTTAAGGCTATCACTAAAGTAAAAGTGGCATTCTTCAACTTCAAGCTGTAACATAAGGAATCATTTATGAAGAAGGACAGGATAAACATAATTTTATCTACTTCTTTAATAATGAGGAACAAATCTAGCAGTATAGTGTTGTTCCTCACACTGTTCTCAGACAATTGAAGTAGTCTATGTGTGCAGATCTAAACAATAAAGTAGAGACTGGATGGATAAATTAAAACTCAGGAAGTTTAGTCAGTCATGCACCTGGTCTGGTAATGTTGAGCCTGTTGCATTTTCAAAATTCATCCTAATTTGCCGTTAGGATTAGAATTAGGATAGCATTGAAGGTCCAGTCTTTGTGTGTCTTCCTGAATTCATCTAGAAACAGCCAATATTAAAATTAATAATCAATTTCAGGTTTGTCATAAATGTATATAATTCTTTTCATAACTATAGCCACCACTTTCATAGTTAGCACAAGTATAAAGTTTGTAGTTCATGCTTTTCATTTTCATTGTTTGCATCCTATTGATGCTTTTGAAATATCTGATTGCTATTTAATAATGTTAAATATGTTCAACCAACTAGGTACGTGCTTACCCCTGCTTTTTTGAGCTCCAGTCCAGGTTTTCTGGATAGCAATTCAAAAGAATACATTATTCTTTAAAAAATAAGAACTGTTTGTACTTTCATTTTAATCTATTTGCATAACCCTATTAACAGAGGAATTTGTCCCTAGGTATAATTAGAATAATAGGCTGGGCTTTTCTTGCATTTTTAAAGTCATTTAATAAACATGAAACTAGCAGGTGATGATTACAAATATCAAAGGATACTGTGTTATACTAGAATATGGTTCGAGAGCAGCTTTCTGCTCTCTAAAAGAAAAGCATACTATAGTTCATCATTTGCATAATATAGGAGGTAAAACAAAGACATTTATAAAAAGGTTGCCTACATATAAGCATGCAATTAGTGCTTTCTAGATAATGTTGGGATTCTGCTCCAAGATATCTGCATGAGGAAAGGAGACATGATATATCTTACAGTGAAGAAATTGGGCTATTTAAAATCATGCTGTTGTTTAATTAAAAAGGGGGGAATTTTATTTCACAACTTGACAATTTGAGAACTTTGTACACTGGCATTTGAAAGCAAAGAGAAAGGATCCATTTATCTCACATATGTCTTGTTGAGGCTAAGCTGTCAAGAGAAATCTTATCACATGGAGCCCCATTTGTTTTCTCTTGTGATTTATTACAGTTTTGAAAAGGTTTTGTGATCCCATAGGCTGCCACAATTTTCTGACTTTTCTGTATCAATGGATCAGAGTTTTGACGTTTTTCTGAGAGCATTCAGAACAGATTTGATAAATCAGCTCGTGGTGTTTATTTTAATTGATCTGAAGCCCATTCTTTCAAAAATTCATCAAATCCTGTGACAGGAGTTGAGTGTGCTACAGTGAAATGAAAGAAATGGGTTGGCCATGCTCCTGTGACGATGATATAGATATTTTGTTGAAACTTTATGCTCACAGACATGAAGATGTCATAACTAATATAATGTGTTGTAAATCTTTTGATACAGATTCTAATTCATAAATCTCATCTATCACATGTGATTCATGAAACAATAGACAACCTTTGATGAGAAGGTACTTCTGAATGTGTGCCAAGTTCTTTCCCTTTTTTCATTTCTTTCTCTCTTTCTTTGAAAAATAAACCACGCAAGAACAACCATTTGATTATAAAAGAGAAATAGTAAAATGTATTTTGTTGCATATTCTGTTCCTTTTGTGAGGGAACAATGAAGATGGTTTTGCACATAAATTATAACTACCCCGAATAATATTTTGTTTTAATCATTCATTCTTACTGAACACAGCTGACCATTTGAAACAGTGGACTATGCTATAAGGAAATATTCAAGATGTATAATAGATCATTGGTCTAAAACTTTAGCTTGTCATTACCCCTTAATATGGCTAAATTTTCTCCAACAAAGGAAACATATGAAAACATACAAATGACCCTACAAAAAAGGTGTCAGACTTTGAACTTCCACTTCAGCAATGGACAATCCTGAATAGGATTCACACCTCACCTAGTAGATATATTGGGACTACCTGTATAAATGGGGCATAGTATCCTCCACTCAGTGTGACTATGGGGTCTTACATCAAACACAAATGCATCATGACTGGCTGTAAGCTGATGGCATATACCAGTTCAGTATCTGTTTTTCTTAATATAAACGATGCTGCACTTCAGTAGTTAGATGGCATAGACATAGGTATTTGAACACAGATCTTTTTAACATGCATATTTTATTGTATTTTATTAATCTGGATGAAATGTTAGTATATATTGCTAGTCCAGGTATGCCATAAGCTAAATTCTCCAACACTACAATAGTGGAACCAAACATAACATCCCGTAACTCTGAACCATATAGTTATTTCACATTACTTTCTCATTCATTTACATTTAAAATGTAAAAGGCTTAACTTTCTTTGTTTTGAGGAGCCAACACTTAAAGCAGTATTAATTGTGTCTGCATTTTATCTCAAGCTTGTTTCACAAAGTGTTAGTTTTTATGTGACTTTCCTTTATGTCAAATAAGAAAAGAAAAGAAAAAACAGGAAAAGAGGAACATGTATAAACCCCTAGGTATCTGTTAAGGTTACAAAATAATTAATTGAATTTAATTAGAAAATACAATATACTCGAGCATAATAGCCAAATGCTCAATCTTCTCTCTAGGTATTGTATACTGGTAGAAGGTTGTTCTCAACATACATGCTACATACAGTTGAAGAAGTGCATCTGTCTGAAATACTGTTACTATTTTGTATTTTATTATCTTGGTATGTTTGCTATCCTTATTTTTGCTTCTCTATAACTTTTATTATAGAAAAGTAAACTGCTTCAAACCCAGTTTTGATGCAATCTTGGTGACCATAGCATTTTTTTTCTTGAGTAGTGGAGATTCTAGAAAAGTGTTTCCACCCTCATGATTAGAAGAGGAAAAGCTAGATGTGAGTGACAACTTTGTGCAGCTCCATTTCTATCAAAGAATAGCAGGAGAAAAAGCAGACCTATGAGCAGTTGTGTTTTAACTTTTCCCAAAGTGTTCCAAGGATACTGATGGAAGGTCACTCTCTGGAGATCCTGAGCAGCCATAATGGTAATTTTGTTTTGTTTAATCAGTAAGGTTATAGCAATGCCACCCTGTCTCAAAATAAAGAAAACATGGTGATGAGTCATCTAGAAGGTTTGGGGCATCAGCACAAATCCACTGGTATAACCCTCCTCCATCTTGGATCAGACCCAGCATTACATAAAGATGTCAAGGAACAACTATGTTAAAACTTCAATCTATTTTTGAAACCTGTTTTCAACCAGATTGAATATTTAGATTAAAGAATCAGATGTAATATATGAAACAGAATATGAGAAGGGATGGAGATTGGTGTAAGCTACTTTTACTTAAGTTTTCTTTTCTTATATCATGGATTTATTTTTGTTCTCTTATTGTTTCTTATTCATTTTCTGCAGATTGCAGAACATCGCTTAGCCTGAAATATGAAGCATTACTGTATGTTTGTATGTCTAATATTAGAATATAGAAGACAAGTTGAACACTTATATGTATATGTCAGCCTCGTTAGGTAGACCAGACCAGAAAATGAACTGCATTGGAAGGCTAAAACTACTTTTATTTATTGACTATAATGACAGAATCTTACAAGTCTGATTGTACTGTACCTCCTGTATCCCCAGTAAATTTTGTTTCAGATTGAAACACTTCTGAATGTCTTCTGGATCTTTTGAACTTTAAAAAGCCCCTTTTGTCTCAGCAACAAGTTCAGCATATCTTCATCAAGATCATTTTCTTTATTCTTGACATTATGTGTATATCTCTACCTCTATCTCATCAGTACAGATAAAAAGCTGAATAGAATAATGAAAATTTGGTGTACTAAAGGGACTGGTTTCCCTAACATTCTTTTGTCACTGTCCTCTGCCCAATCTCATATAAGCATTTTGAACTATGGTGTGTAGAAATCAAAGTACAAGATATGTTATGATAATTGATTAGAGACATTTACAACAGATGTAATCTACAAAAAAAGATTGAGGAAGAGGCAGTGTTCTTACCACATTAAGAACAGATAGACTATACAATAATTTGTATAATATTTATTGCATAATGATTTGTTTTAATAAACTTTCTTGTGTGATACACTTTTGTTTTTGTTTAAATGAGGAAATCTCTTTACATCCTGCACTGAAACAAGCTTTGTTTTATTTAAAAAAAAAACAAATATGCTGATATTTTGAGATCCACCTCTTATGACATTCTCTTACAATCAATCATAAGCAGTTAATTATGCCAACCACTGGCTAAAAGCTTATTTCCAGATGGAATAGATGATCTGTTATGTTTATGCACTTAACCTCATGGCACTAGAGTTAATTATTTCAATCTATGACTATGTTATTTTCACAAAGAGCAGAAAAACTGACTTAGGGGCACTGAAAATTTGGGGCACTGACTATAAACCAGAATAAGTTGTTCAGAGTTACATGCTGTATATATAATCTGAAAGTTTTTCTTCATCTTTGAACTAAACATATAGAATGACTTGGTATTTTCACATTATATTGTGGCAGTTATAATTCTGTGGCCTGTCATAATTTTTGTGTGTGTAGCTGCTACTGCTCTCCATAACCATTTGTTCAAGATCACAGGCTATTTTTTCTTGTCAGCTCAGGAGAGTATCACTGATAGGGAAGGCAGCAGGGAGATGATAAATTGTAATTTATACTTGTACATCAAAATTTAATGTAATTAAAATGACAGTAATCAATAATACTTAGATTAACAGTCAGCTAGTGGCTGTCTTTTTTTAAAAAAATGAGTGTGTTTTTATTAGATTTGTTTCATATTTTAATTATTATGTACTCAATCATGTAGCTGTTTTGAGCACCATTTTTAGTGTAAAAGCAAGATATAAGTTTCATTCAAAATAATCTCTGAATAACTATTTAAATAAAATAATATTTTTACCCAAAAGCAGATGAGAGGGCCTTCTGTCAAATTTCCTCACAGGAAACATTCCATACAGTAATATTTTTCATCTCTTGATTACATACCTAACAGTCTAAGGATTGGAAATAAGATCTCTGACCCTTCTGAAAGAGATGGGAACTTTAAGATAATATTTAGTAACTTTATCATTATGTCTGTTAGTTCAGTTCAGTCACTATTTTAGTGAAAGTACTGTTTAAAAAACAGTTCTAAATTCACTTCTGACAAGATATTTTAATGTTTGGGTAATATTAAGAAATATAATAATCTTGCTTTAATTGGGGCTTAGCTGAAGTATTTTTTGCTTTAACAGTTTACTGGTTGCTACTATACATTTAGTGAGCCCACTTTAATTCAGATTTTTATGGCCCACCCAGAATTGAACTCACAGCATTCCGAATAGGAGGTGAGTGTCTTCACCACTAGTAATCATGTGACTATGCCCCATTCTAAATAAATATAAATAAATAATGAATAGAAAATTATATTGATTCATTGTAACTCCCAGATTGTCACATGGTTATTTGCTCATACTTATCCTAGATCTTTCATTTCTATTTTATTGGCAGTCTTTTTGAAACATCTGTTGACACACCAGGTAAACTTTAGCATATACGCAAAACGTGTACTATGCCCTAAAAATCAGATCAGTTGCAATAATCAAACATAATCAAGTTTCAGAAAAGCTCAGAATTCTGCTCAGTGACATACACATGGAACCCTCATTTAACAATTATCCTTTTTAGCAACCATTTCAAGTTACAATGGTACTGAAAAAAAGTATCCACGACCAATTGTTGCAACTTCCCCACAAATGTTGCCCTTGCAATTGTTGCAGCATCCCCACAGTCATGTGATTGAGAGATTCAGGCACTTCACAACCAGCAGGTGTCTATGACCATTATAGCATCCTACAGTCATGTGATGGCCGTTTTCATGCTTCACAGCCAGTTCTGAAAGAGTCAATAGAGCAGCCAGCAGTAAAATCACGAGTCAAATTCACATAATGTCTTGCTTAATGAATACAGCTGAAATGAAGGTGTCAATTCATCATGATAACATGATGTCTCATTTAAAGACTGTTGCTTAGTGATGGTGTTGTCAGTCTCAACTGTTGTTGTTAATTGAGGATTATCCATACAGCCTTTAAAAATGCACCTAATGGGAGAGGAAAAACAAGTCATTTAGCTATCTATAGTTTTTTGTTATTGTATGTTGTTTATACCAAGTTGTTTTTATATTTATTTGTGATAGAAGTTCACAAGCTCACCCAGTGCATTGTTGGCACAATGAGGGCAATTACATTTTGGACCCAAATTGTGATTCAGTATTGTTGAAATATTGAATCTAAATCAGGGGTCACCAACCTTTTGGACCTCAGGGACCACCAAACTCATAATTTTACATCCCAGGGACCACTAACAGGTTCTGTGAGTGTGGCCTAATTTGTGGGTTTGACTTGGTGGTCACGTGACTGGCTGGGCATGGCTTGTGTGTAAATATTATAAATATTTATATAAATATTGGATTTTTTATAAAAAAGAGCAACTTTTACCCAAAATCAGGCAATGCAGGCAGGCAGATTGAGTTGCTCATAGAATCACAGATTTATTCAGAGATCTATCTATCTGCCATTGTCTAGCTCAGTCTGTCACATAACATTTGCTTGCAAGCAAAACTCACAAAATTAACTCACAACACACCATGTATGTAAATATTGATTTTTTTATTAAAAAAGAGCAACTTTTACCCAAAATCAGGCAAAGCAGGCAAGCAGATTGAGTTGCTCACAGAATCATTCAGTGATCTATCTATCTCCCATCGGCTACCTGAGTCTGTCACATAAATTTGCTTGCCATGAGTCTGCACTGAATAATAGAACCTTCAGTCCTCAGGGAGGTTCAGCTGTGCTTAAAAGCAGAGCCGAAGATCTAAAGACTAGCTAGAAAGCAAGAAATCCAACCATTTCCTGCTTCCTAGCTAATCTAAATCTCTTGGCACAGCAGAACACCTGATAGTCGGAAAAAGTAAAAATAGCAATTAAGCAGGCAAGTGTGCCTGGTAAGGAGTGAGTGGGCAGGAAGAGTTCCTGCAGGCCATGTGGGCGGCACAGACTTGGGTTTCTGTGCAACCTGGATTTATTGCTTTGGAGGAGTGCTCTGGGGGTGAGATTTCTCTGCAGCCACCAAAATTTTCTCCGGTTGGCAACCGCTGATCTAAATGGTTAGATAATTGGGTTGATTTTTTTAAAATTTAAGGCAGTGACAATAATCATTTACAATGTATCAAAAGTTATTTAAAGGTTTCTATCCACCCACTCTTCCATTTATTTGCCCATTGAAAAAAAATCATTAAAATGGGCATGGTTCAAATTAATGTTCTGACCCTGAGTTCCTCAAAATCTCTAAAATATCTTTAAAAGATATTTGAATATTTTTGAACTTACATATAACTTGCTGCTGTTCATTTTGTTTAAACAGAAAAAATTGGCAAATTTTGGAATATGTATCTTTCCTACAAGGAAATACATTTCATGTATATGAAATGAGTTACAATCTTTCTTATTGAAGTAGGCTAATGTAAGGCAAGATTATATCGGCATGGGAATAGAAGTTAAGAATAAGGATGCTGTTGCTATTTATTTATAGAAGTATTATTTTTATTTGATTTTTATAGTAGTATTTTCTGTCTTACTTATCTTCACCATCACTGAAAATTATCTTCAGTCATTCTGTTGAAATTAAATGGCAACAGACCATGCTTACTGGCTGAAAGAATGACTCATAAAGGATTTTCCCCTGTGTTACTAGATACTCTGTGCATATTGGAGTCAACTACAATGAATTCTTAGAATTGAAATGGGTCAATCATTAAAACTTAAAAAGTAGTCAAAATCCTCCCAGTTCTAATTAATTGGCAACAAAGACTTTTGGAGTGATTCATCTTTCATAATTCCATAGATATATCATTTCAAAGCATAAAAGAATTCAAACTATTAAGTTCTTTCCAGTTCCTGAAAGCTTAGGGAGTAAATGATCATACAACAAGAGTTTAATAATTATAAACAACTAAGTATGAATATAAATCAGGGAATCTATTATGATGAGTTTTGAATCCCTAGATCCATCAAAATAGCCTCCCACTGTGGATATTCAGTATGCCAGTTGTTCAGTTTGAAACACTGAAGAAAATATATCGTGGCTGAGTGAGTTACTATTGTAGGACTTCAGGGACTACAAAGATAATTGTGGATCAATTGTTCCAGACAATTGGAAACAACGTAAGACCACTATCAGTACTTTAATTGTTTCTACAAGAGATTTTGAGTGAGCATTTATTGCAATGAATAATTTGTTAACACCTTGTTGTGCTTCATCCATTAGTTGTTCATTATTTTCTTCTCTATATTAAAGCTGATGAAGTCCTTTTTCTATGTATTCATTGCTAAATATTTGTTTTATTTATTCACTTATAAGTTCAACCATTCACATTCATAACATAAACCATTCCCTGAAGGCTTGAGGCATATAACAGTACATTAAAAATCAAAAATCATTTAAGAAAAGAAGAATCTAGGGGCTTATTTTTAAATGCTATATCTCTGTTTTATCGCAGATCTCAAACAACACTTCAATACAGCCTTACAGCAAAAGTGAAGGTCTCCCAGCTCAGGGTTGGTGAAACTCTAGAAAGACTAAATGTGGAAGGGAGGGAGGGAGGGAAGGTGATGAAGGGAGGAAAGAAGGAAAGAAAAAAGGAAGGAATTAATTATAGAATTGGAAGGGACCTTGAAAGCCTTCTAGTCCAACCCCCTACTCAAGCAGGAGACCATATACCATTTTAGATAAATGGCTGTCCAGTCTCTTCTTAAAAGCCTCCAGCATTGGAGTATTCACAACTTCTAAAGGCAAATTGTTCCACTGGCTGATTGTTCTTACTGTCAGAAAAATTCTCCTTTGTTCTAGGTTACCTCTCTCCTTTTTCAGTTTCCATCCATTATTTCTTATCTTGCCTTCTGGTGCTTTGGAAAATAAGTTGATCCCCTCTTCCTTGTGGCAACCCCTCAAATATTGGAACACTGCTAATGTATCACCCCTAATCCTTCTTTTCACTAGACATACCTAATTCCTGCAGCTGTTTTTCATGTTTCTCATGATTCTATCCCCTTGTTAATGCAGCATAGGATTGCATTGGCTGCAGCACACTGCTGGCTCATGTTTAAGTGATTGTCCACTAGGATTCCCAGATCCCTCTTGCAGTTATTTTAGCCTATCTTCTGAGGTGTTGGTTCTTCCTGCTAGTTTGGTGTCATCTGCAAATTTGATGAATTCTCCTTCTATTCTCTCATCTAAATCATTTATGAAGATACTAGCTCGATACCGGTGCTTCACTACGAAACTATGTAGCCGGACTTAGTTTTTGGGGAGGAAAATAAGGAGGGGAAATTCTGCCTCTGCCTACCAGCATCCATTGGTATTCATCTGGCTAGTGTCCTGTCAGTGGGTGAGAGACTTGAGGGCTGCTTGGAAAGTGAAACAATATTTGTGAGCATGAAGGAGGCAGCAAGAAGCTCAACTATTCTGTACTAAAGCTGCTTGGTGCTGTGAAACTGAAACTCATCTCCTCAGCTTGTGTTTTGCATTTGGAACAGATTTCTTTTCAGGTGGGGAGTGGGAATAGAACTCCTTAGCATCAGAGTATGTTAATAATAATATACGAAATACTAATACTCTGATGGTCATTTTGAACAATCCCTTCTTAGTGAGCACCTAGAAGCCAAGAGGAACATACGTGCCAAATTTCAAGTTTGTAGGCTTTATGGTTCTGGAGATTTTGTGATGATATATATGTGAGTGGTATTTTGCTTTTATATATATAGATTAATTAAAGAGTGAGCCTAAAACAGAATCTTAGGTACCTTTCTGCTTCCTTCCTTCCATGTAGAGGTAGTTCTATTAAGGACTACACACTGAGTGTGATTTGTCAGGCGCTTATGAATCCATCTGTTGGTGATGCTGTTTATCTCACATTTTTCTAACTTACTAAGAGGTAGGTTGTGGTCTACTTTGTGAAATGCTTACCTGAAATCTAAGCATACTGTGTCCACAGCATTTTGCTGGTCCTCTAGTTTAATTATAGAATAGAATAGAATAGAATAGAATAGTTTATTGGTCAAGTGTGATTGGACACACAAGGAATTTGTCTTGGTGTAAATACTCTCATTATACATAAAGAAAAGGTACATTTGTTAAGAATCAAGAATCATAACATACAACACTTAATGATAGTCATAGGGTACAATTAACAATCAAATCATGCTAGGAAACAGTCAATATAAATCGTAAGGATACAAGCAACAAAGTTACAGTCCTACATTAACAAGTGGCAGGAGATGGGTGATAAGGAGTGATGAGAAGATTAATAGTTGTGTACACTTTGTAGATAGTTGAACAGTGTTGAGAGAATTATTTGTTTAGCAGAGTGATGGTTTTCGGGGGAAAATTGTTCTTGTGTCTAGTTGTTCTGGTGTGCAGTGCATCGTTTTGAGGGAAGGAGTTGAAACAGTTTTTGTCTGGGATGTGAGGAGTCTGTAAATATTTTCACAGCCCTCTTTTTGACTTGTGCAGTATACAGATCCTCAATTGAAGGCAGGTGGATATAATTGTTTTTTCTGCAGTCCTAATTATCCTCTGAAGTCTATGTCTGTCCTGTTAGGTTGCAGAACCAAACCAGACAGTTATAGAGATGCAGATGATAGACTCAATAATTCCTCTGTAGAACTGTATCAGCAGCTCCTTGGGCAGTTTGAGCTTTCTGAGTTGGCACAGAAAGAACATTCTTTGTTGTGCTTTTTTGATGATGTTTTTGATGTTAGGTGTCCATTTTAGGTCATCAACCTAAAAATTTGATCAATCAATCAATCAATTAATTAATTAATTGGTCAATTATTAATCAATAATTATTTTTGTTTGGTATGATCTGTTTTTGACATGTTGGCTTTTGATTATAACTTTGTTTATTTCTAAGTGCCTACAGATTTACTGCTTGATTATCTTTTCCAGGATCTTCCCAAGTATTGATACCAGACTGGTGTGTAGTTTCCTTGATCTGATTTTTTTCCTTTTTTGAAGATGGGGACCACATTAGCTCTTTTCTAGTCCTTTGGTAGTTCCCTGGTGCTCCAGGGTTAAGGAAGGAGGGAAGGAAGGAAGGAATGATTTCCATACTCCCTGACAGATTTCCACAAGTAAACCCAATGAGGAAGCTGGCAGGTTGTAAGTTGCTCCTGTTCCCACTGCTTTTTTGCCCACCCATGATCATAATTTTTCTCTGTTTGTGTAAGGGAATATCTCTGAAATAATGACCCAATGAGGTATGGGTTACTTAGTATAAGCATGCAATTGAAATACAATAGGACAGCAAGTAACTGTAAGATCTAAGTCATCTTGCTATTTAAATGTACTTATTTTTAACCCAATTTATCTATAACTTCACCTAGTATTCTCTTCCTTATACATAGGGACAATCCTACCTTGATCAAGTCATGTTGATTTTTCATCATCCCACAGAAAGCTACTTTAGTATACTTTTTCCTCCTACAATATTGAAAGCCCACCCAAAGAATTCAGTTTGACTAAAGGCTAGCATTAAATCTCTAACCTGTTTACCAGAATGGACAAATGAATTTTATTTGGTCCAGTGTCAGTGTGTTGAACAGACAGCAGCCCTTAGTACATTAGCCAGTCAATTTTCAGCTTAAATACCATTCTTTCAGGCATGTTTCAATTTAAAATAGGTTTGAATGGCATTCTGTTTTTTTGGGTCTTAATTGCACAAAACAGGGAATTGTTCTGTTTCCTTGAAGATAAGTTGTACAGAGCAAAGGAAGAAAACAGAATTTCAGTTGTTGTATATTTAATTCTGGACAGCAGTTTAATCAGGAGTGGGATTTCAGCAATTGCTGTAGTCCCCTCCTAACATACTACCGTTTCCGTTCTTAGTACTTCTTAATTATTCCTTTGAGATATTTGAGGAGCAACTAGTAGTAAATGAACTTGGCAAATCAGCTATTACCCAAGTAATGAAATACAAATACATATGTTTGACAATTCTGCAGGGAAACTCTGAAAATCGGCATTCTCTATGGATTGTATTGGCCAAGAGACAGGGGAGAAAAAACAGGTGTTATCAAAATTTTATCTGCAAACAATTTGACTAGAGGATTAAAATTATGTGATGCTTCCTTTACCCTCCCCAATCAATCTAACCTATCTAAGCTAATATACAGAAAGTACTGATTGTCCATTAATGAACAAGGAATTGCTGTGCATGCACCCAGTGGTATGGTCCTAAATATTAAGAATTTTACATTACTATTATCTGCAGCCTTGCACTTCAGCAGTGCATCTAATCTTAAACAAAGGAGGGAATCAGCTCTATGAAAGTGGGGGAATGAGAGAGGCTTTTTATTTTATTCAACAGCAAGGCAAGGGACATTAGTAAATTCAATATTTGTATAAAGAAAACAGCTAAAGCCCACAAGTCTTGTTGGTTTGTTTTAATAATTATACCAGTCTGTGTTTGAGTTCCTATTTATAGTTTGCAGAAATGCCTAGCATATTCCTCATTCTTCTGTCGTCCTTCTGTCGTTCTTCATTTCCTTCAGTTACAAAGCAGTGTGACTCAAACTGTTTCACAAAGGAAGCTGGAGATTGAAGTTTCTATTTTGTCCTTCTGTCTGTGTCAGAGATCCCCAACCCCCCGGTCCATGGACCAGCTCCGGTCCACGGCATGCCAGAAACTAGGCCTCACAAACAAGCAAAGCTCCATTCGCAGATGCAGACAGCACACAGAACCTCTGATCCACGGAAAAACCTCTCTTCACAGAATCGGTTGCTGGTGCCCAAAAGGTTGGGGCCACTGGCCTATGTCACAGATCCTAAGCGATGTAATCACAAAGCATATGTCTGTAGTTACAGATTGCTTTCTCTTAATACTTCAGTATCTCCAGTTTTAGCCATGGTGGCACAATGGTTAGAATGCAGTATTGCAGGCTAATTTTATCGACTGCCAGCAGTTCAATCCTAACCGGCTCAAGGTTGACTCAGCCTTCCATCCTGCCAAGGTTGGTAAAATGAGGACCCAGATTGTTGAGGGCAATAACTTATCTCTATAAACCTCCTTGAGAGTGCTGTAAAAGCACTATGAAATGGTATGTAAATCTTATTGCTATTGCTATTTATTCTTTTCCAACCCAGTAACTTGCTGGAAAGGAATTATGCAAGGAGGTTGGGGACTGTCTGACTATCAGCAAGATAACAGAACAAAGCTGAACCATATTTGGTATGCTAGGAGAAGCCACAGAAGAAATTGAGTTTGAAAATGGGACTGAATAGGCTTAGAGCTACTGAGAAAAAAAAATTCAAGAAAATCTTTCAACAATATACTATGAAAACTCTTCTATTTTAAAGTTCCTTACTCTTCCCTCTTCATCTTGTAATCCAGAATGGAGCATCTGCAGCCTTGCCTGTGCTTCTCAGAGCACTCATACAGCCAAAACCATGCTGTTGCAGCATGCTGGGAGAGCAAACACATAGACAAAGCAAAGACATACAGGTATCCAGCCTTATTGATAGATACGTACACATATACCAACTCAGTGCAAAATGTTGCTTCATTGAATAGGAGGAATACAAAGACCTCCTGCAGCCACTGCTGGTAAAGGAGCTGGAAAGAATCCCCAAAGAAGCAGTGCTCTGCATGCATCCCTAAATTGTTTAAATTGCATAACTGAGAGGCTGTCTGAGATGTCGGGAAATTATATCATCTCAGGTCTTTACTGGTTTGCACAAACTGAATGGCAGTATAAGAATGAATCTTCTAATATTTTAAACTTTTTTTTTATAAAACTGCCATTTCTTCCACACCCCATTGGTTTTCTCTTTTGCCATTCGTTCTTTCAGTTTAAACAAAATGTTCCAAGAAATATCGACAGGTCAGATACCGCAGGGAAAGTTGTGCGCCCCAGTGGCCTCTACACTGACAGTTTCTCCCACATTAAAGAGTTAACTAGCTCAGAGTGCAAATTAATGAATGAAATGGAGATTTAGACAGCCTCTGCTTACAGGAGCATTGATCTGTATCTTCTGAACACCGGTTGGAATTCTGCAGCAGTATTCCTTGAGCTACTCTGGCATGGTGTCCATTAGCAATATCTCTTTCAAAAACCTGCCTTCCAGTGATTCCTTCGTTACAATAACATATCTCCAGAAATTTTGTTTGTATATTGTCATTGTCATTCCAACCCATGCAAATGTTTTATATTGTGAATTAGTTTGGCAGGACAACAATTAGAATTTGGTATTATCAGAAAAGTTAATCTTAAAATTAGAAGCCGGAACTTCTGCTTTTTTAGCTCTTTGTTGCCAAATTATTATGACATTTTCAGACGTTCTAAACAAGGAGTTATAGCTGAAAAGGAGCCGAGTGATTTACAAACTCCTCCTTTCAGTTGTGGGAGAGAAAAAAAAAGATCTCAAGAATTTTCTTGTAGTCCAGTTTTTCTTTCTTTCTAAGCTATATCCAGTGACATGCCTGATACAGCTGAAGTCTTCTGGTGATATGATAACAGTTCAATTATTGAAATGATACTAATTCTCTTCCAATGTGACTTGATGTCTACATATAGCAATGTTCTGTACAACATTGTTGATAAAAAAACAAATAAAGTAAAAACTTACTAGAGTGTTTTGTCAAGGCTCTCTATGTAGGTATTGCCCACAGAATACTGGTAGCCCTTGACTTAAAAACAGTTCATTTAGTGACCATTCAAAGTTACAACATTAAAATAATGACTTATGACCATTCCTCACACTTAACAACCTTTGCAACATCCCCATGGTCACATGATCAAAATTCAGACACTTGGCAACTGGCTCATATTTATGATGGTTGCAGTGATCCAAGGGTCATGTGATCACCCTTCATAACCTCCTGACAAACAAAGTCAATGGAGAATCCAGATTCACTTAACAACTGCAGTGATTCACTTAACAACTGTAGCAAGGAAGGTTGCAAAGTGTGGCGCAACTGACTTAACTTTCTTGCTTGGCAATCAAAATTTAGGGCTCAGTTGTCGTCATAAATCAAGGATTGCCTGATACCTTTTAGAGGCATTTTATCGGTAATCTGTAATTCATCTGAGGATATAAAATACATATTCCATAAGCTGCCTCGAGTTGCCATGGGCAAATAGGCGGCAATATAAATTCAATAAATAAATAACTATATAGCTCAACCACTCCTTTCTCATTCTATAGTTTCGGCCATTCTGTGGTAGAAGGTCTTCTTTTCCCCAATATGAAATCCAAAATCAGCTTTTGCAACTTGAGCCCTTGAAATGTTTTGAGATTGCAACTCCTATAGCTTCCACCTGTTTATTCTTTGCTGGTTGGAGATACTAGGAGGGAAGGCCTGCACAGCTTCATGTTCACAAAGACATTTTCACATAACAGCCTCATTTGACTCTTCACTGAATAAGTAAGTTAATGTGAAGTATTCAGAGTTTTGCAGTGATAATTCAGCGCCAGAAAAATAAACAAAGATGCATTCCTTTAATGTCTTTATAAACATAATAAGTAAATTTTACAAACCAGTTGTAGATTTCTCCAACATGGAGCAAACTCAAATAGAAATATGTTGCAAGTTTAGAGATTCAGCAGCAACTTCAGCAGCTCAGAAACAGACATCAGTTTCACTTTAGCTCAGCAGGCAAGCAGAGGTGAGAAGCAGTTTCATTTCAATAGACACACTCAGGGCTTAACATAGATGCAGTGTTGTAGAACTTAAAAAAAACAAAAAGCAATGCCTAGGCTACTTCTAGTTTCAGTTTCCAAACTGTCCTCATTGGCTGATTTAGTTACTATGCCTATTCATTGGCTGACCTTGTTACCATGCTGTATTCCAGTTCATGAATATACTCTGACATGAAGTTGGTAAACATTAGGCCTCAGCAGACCATCTGAAGGGATGATCTGCAAGACAACCAAAGTATGCTCCAAACCTCTCTTTGAAACATCAAGGGCAACACATCCTCTCAAACTTGGAGAACCTCTCTGGATTTTCTGAGTAGATAGACATTCATCAAAATGTATTCCACTGCGATAGCCTTGTAAGCGTTAGAAAGCCTTAATAATGTCCCTGATGCAAATCTCACCAAACCTGCCAAACTTGTAACTTGACCCTTTGCTTGAGGCTCAGATGCATAATATAATAAAAACCTGCCTACAATATGTAAGAATATCTTATAAATAATATTAAATTGCACTTAAGCTCATATGCCATCTTTAGATAAAATTTCATATTTTATTGATATTTCCAGGTTCATGAATGGACTTTTTTTTTAATTTATTGATCAGACTTACACGCCCCCAGTCTCTCAGTGTGAGGTAAAACTATTAAAAGGTATATTAAAATACATGTGGGAGTTTTGTTATAAACACCTCTTTTATAGAAACTGTTGTGGTCTAAAATAATAATGTACATTTTATACAAATGGTGCTAAAATTGTGGCTCTTAATGAAATATGCGTATACACATCTATAAAATTTAAGCTCTGGAGCTAGTTGTACTGGTGGTAAATATTGCATATTCAGTTTCATATTGTATAAAGATCTACAAATGTAATCTGGATCAGTAGGAACTCCCAACTCCTCAAACAGAACTATATTCAGAAACCTATATTTGAAAATCTAGCTATGCCTAATCAGAAACCTCTAGTCTGAAGTGGAAAGCTTTTGTATATCCTTTTCAACAACCCTAGGTAATAATCATAGTTATTTATGGTGTTTATTTGTATTATAGTATATAATTCCTCTATTATATTTTTCTGGTTTGTTGCAGGGTATTATTTTTATTGCAGAATTTCTTACCAGACTCATAGAGCATTATTCTTTGATTAATACTTGGACAACATAGCAAATCCAAAACATGTTTGGGTGTACAAACTTAATCATTTCAAACTTTTATGAAAAACACAACTCATTTCCCATTTAAAAAAATCTGAATTGTGATCACTCATGCACTGATGTCATATCAAGGAGTTCCATGAAAACTCAAGTAAGCTTAAATCTGGATTAGATCTGATACTTGTATATCTTTCCAAATACAAATAACAAATAATTGTAAGTAGATTTGCATGCTGAATCTAATGGATTGTTGTGCATGCTTGACATTACACTATAATCAAGGCCACAGAAAATCAATAGTTCTTAGGCAAGGTTTAATTTATTTGTAGGTTCATAAAACTAATGACTTTATTTTTCTGTTTGTTAATTTTCTTTTTAGCATTCACACTCATGAATGGTTGCTATTTTAGTACACATTAGCAAACAAACTAGAGCTTTGGTGCCATTAAAATGTATACAAAATATTGGCTATATCTATCAAAAGTGCTTTTTATATAACCAAGACTCCAAATGATGAGACCATTGACAATGTATTTTGATTAAAACTGTAATTGTCTATTTTCCTTAATTGTAGTAATAAAAATGCTATTAACAGTATCAATAGCAGCAAAATACCTATCAGACTAATATTCAACAGCTGGCCCAGGATCCACAGCTTTTAATTACCTAATGCTATTTAAACAGCCTTCTATTCCTTAGTTCTGGCTGGCTAGCTAGAACCCCCAGACTTTGGTTCACTGACTCCCCTTCCTTGAATAGATCTGTTTCTATCTTCATCATTTGCTACATGACATCTGTTTGTCATGAATAAAGCTGTTTTCTGCATTTGACATACTGAAGAGATTCTGATAAAGAAACTGGCTGGTTCACTATTAATGGATTTACAGGAGGATAAGCATTATTCAATTTTGTATTACTTTTGCATATATCGTGTACATTTAAAAATATGAATGATATATTTTGGAAATATTGGTTACTTCCATGGGACTTCAGAGTAGAAGAGAAACATGCTTGGGCTTCTTCCATTGGCTGGGGATTTCAAGGAATATCAAAATGAACACTGGAGCCAGTGTAGTCTTATTTATCCATCAGAGAAAGAGCAACTGCAAAAAGTCTGTTGTTGCTTCCTATAAAAGAGAAAATTCTGCTTCAGCTGCTGTTGACTGAGAGTTAAGTAACTAAGGAACCCTTGCAGCAAATAGAAAAAAACTACTGTTTGTGAGTGTGTTTTTCTTTTATTCCTTTTTTTAAAACAAAAGCTATTGTTCTGTATTACAGACTTCTTGTACCAAGAAATGTTTTGGCTGAAATATCAAATTGAATAAATCATTCGTTGCTACAGTCGTGTGTTTCTACTACAGTTTCAAAGCAAGCAGGCAAGAACTCAACGTTCATTTTACGTTTGAGTTATAGGTTTTTTGACCTGAACTGCTGTGTTAGAGCCAGCAACTGTATCATACAACTAGAATATTATTGGCCATTTTAGCAAATGGTTCTCTAGAGTTCATCTGCATTAGTAACCCAGTAGTTTCCTTCTCCATGATTCAAAGAAGTGTCATGATTCAAAGAAAAAAGATGGTATTTTCTTTGAGATAGCCAGTGCCTTATAGTAATCATTTTCAACTTCGAATATGGGGACCATTGACATTTTCTTTTCTTTTTTTAATTGGCCAGAATTTTGGGAATCTTGGGAAATCAACAAATTTCACAACATTCAGGCAGAGAAAACCCAGATTTTAAGAGACTGAACAATCTTTCAAGCTTCTGCCCATGTGTAAAGTTTGAAATGGAAGACAGGGTGTGTATGCTATGTGCTTTCAAATATTTACTGACTTTCAAATTAGTAGCAGTCTTCAATCACCTTTGATTAAGATAAAGTAGTCCATATAAAAGAAGAAATATGCCCATTTGCAAGATGTGAGCATATTTGTTCTGAAATATTCATTGCACTGATTTTGCACATTAGAGTAACATTGAGTGTGTGAAAATCTTTTTGTCTTTCAGTTGTAATTGCATGCAGTCTGTTGCGCTATTTTCCAGCTTATCAGTATTAGCTCATTGCTAAAGCCAGTTAAATTTAAGGCAGTACTTCTTCCTTCAGACAAAGTCTGTAGAAAAAATAATCAGTATTTTGGTTTCAGTTGACAGTTTGTATGTTGTGACTTGAGAACAATTAGTGCTATCAGAGCCACAAGTATCAAAAGTCCCATTTCCAACTTATAGCAAAGATCTTGTAAGAGGGGAGCTGTTCTGTCACTGCTATCTCAGTGCTCCACTGATACTGTTCAAGAATCGTACGAAGAACTAGAGTGTGCATAACAGTTGGATCATGCATTTCAAAGCAATTCTTTACACTCATAATGGATATGGCAAATGTATGGATTCTGTCAGGATTTTTTCTGACAGCCATGAACATAGATATTTTTCCAGTAATATAACTATCCTAAATCATTACTTGGAGTATAGTGGCTTTTGCTGTTATTTCTCAGTGCATCAGTAACATTCAAAATTTAATGCTTTATAAATTCATAAAAATTAAACTTAAAAAATGATGGTAGCCTTGAAAGTGAAATCTTAATTCATATTGTTTAGTGTCATATATAGTTAATACTATTTAATAATTTATTAATAAAGAATTGAGTTTAGAAACAACCATCAGTTTTCTTTAATGGGAAGAAAGCTGATGCTATACTGTAATACAATATCGACCAGATGTCCTTCAAGTATGTGGGTCATGCTACCTAGCAGTTCTAGTAGTTGTTGTTCTAATACATCTAATATATCTAGAAGCCATTGGTCAGAGACATTATTAATTGTTGGTTCTTGAAGTCCTAATACCCACTGATTTGTCTTGCGGACCAGACATGGGTAAAGCAGGATGCTAGACTGGTTAAATTGTTCTCATGGTCTTTTGCATTTTGTTTATTACTTATAAAGACCCAAGAGCCCAGATTGCAATCACATGACCACAGGGGTATGTGTGTGCTAGAACAGCTGGAAGTTCCTTCCTTCAACACCCTCGTAATTTCAAACAGTTCCTGAACACAGAGTCATAAGTTAAGGATTACCTGTACATCTTCTTGGGAAATTTGCTTTGGATAAAGTCTTTGACAATTTTGCATTAGACGGCCATAATTTAAGGTCTGTTGAAAAATAATGTAAGAATCTAAGGTTTTAAAAACTGAATATTCTTTGCTTAAGAGTAAAATGGTTCATTCCTGAAGTTAAAAGCTAGCAATATTGACTGGATTAAATTATGCTTTCAATTCATAAAATCAGATCATTTACTTATTTAGAAGTAAAACATTCTTTTTCATCATTGCGTTAGTTACATTTGTGAACATTAGAAGTATAAAGCAGTTTGGATTATAGTAGCTTTTATGTGCCTCCAAAGTTTTTTTATTATAGAGAACTTTCTTTAAAATTTGGGTCAGTAAATTAAAGATAATATCTTAAAAAAGAAATCAGTTATAAGTTAGTGACAGAAAGAAAAAGGAAAGGAGAGGATAATTTATCTTTCCAGTCTTTGGGGGATATTTCCAATATTTACATAATAGTAGGCAAATATTAAAATAAATTTAGTTGGATTTTCTTAGTATTAATAAAATTAATGGATTTTAAAACCTGTAAAAGAGAAGTAGTCTTAAAGTGATCTCTCTGGGTTCTTCATAATCTCTGGTGAAAGTTTTCACTAACTCTGGAAAATTCTTCATCTTCTGGAAGGCAGCGCTTCTAATACTTAACAACAGCTCTCATACCATACAATACTAAAAGTCAGATATCATGTCTCCCCATAGTTTTCTCTTTTGCAAGCTAAGTACCTGACACCTCCAACTCTTCCTCATAGTTTTTATTGCAGACTTTCCTATCATCATCCTCTTTACTCTCTTTTGGGCATACTCCAATTTGACAATGTCCTTCCTTAAATAAAATGTCAAGAAGTAGATACATATTCTAGTTGCAATCCAATTAACAAGAATAGAAAGCAACAATTCCTTCAGTCAATCTAAGACTACAGCTCTACTGATGCAGCCTAAGATTGCATTTAGTGATGTGTTTGTTGTTTGTTGCAGTTACATCACATTGTTAGCTTCTAACTGCAAGTCATTTATCAGAATTTACAACAGCACAGGACTAGAATGTAACTCATTCAGCACTTCCTTCTTTGACACCAACATATATTCATTGGGTATAAATGTTGAGTCAACTCTTTATCTCTGTAATGCAAAGTCTATACCATGTTTTGCCTATTTTTTTTTATTATAGGAGATTTTGTTAAATGTTCTGCTGAAGGCAAGTGATTCTATGTCCACTGCATTCCCATGATCAATTGAACTGATCACTCTATCAAAAAAGGTTGATATGATACTATTTATTTCTGATAAAACTATTATTCAAGATTTGATACTCTATGGCATATCACCACAATTGTCACTTGATTATTTCCCCTTTGCAAAACAACAATGGCCTTCAGCTCAGCTCATATCCAATCCATTTTAGTAGACTCAAACCATGTGGCAAATTTTCTTACTATGATAAATGTATTTCATTTGTAAACTGAATATGTAAAATTCCACTTCACGCACTCAGATGCTAAATTAGATATGTGAATCTGAATCTCAAGGAGTTTCTTAGTTATGACTATCATTAATATACTGAAGCAGGACCAGGTCGAAAACATACCACTAAAATCATTGACTAATCAATGCAAGAAGGCAAGTACAGGGTTACAAAACATTGGATAATTGGTCTTCAGAGATTTCAATTTTAATAACTATCCCTTAAAGCAAATACAGATCAGAAACAACTAATGTCCCAGTAAAAGTAATCTCCAACTTTGGGCTTCAAATCTAAACAGTTTAAAGCATTCTAATATGTAAGAATCTTGCCACTTTGATAATAAGATCATTCAGCTGCATTTTTCCTCTTAGAAAGTAAGACTTTTTTCTATTTGTGGTACTATCCTTGTTAATATCAAGATAATTCAATCAACGACACTACCGCTTAAACTCAAAACATTCTGATTTTTTCCCATTCACGTTGTCTTTATTTTTATTTTCTTACACCTGCATTCAGTAATTTCATCATACAGCCCCATCAGATTGGTTGTTCACAGCCTATTCAGTCTCTGATCTTTGGGTGGAATCACTCATCTGACTAAGAAAAAGGGAGAAAGAAAGGCTGCTGGAAGATGATCTATTAGTATATAGTGACACCGCAGTCAAGGGAAACAAAGGTGCTGGAGAGCATAATATAAATACTTTTCAGAGAAATAAACTATATGATACCAAATTTGCTAAATTCTATTCAAAAAGAGAAGGATTGATATTTGGGCATAATTCTGCTTTTTCAGTCTAGCTCAATTTAGATCTCTTTTCTGGAATAAAAGTCACCCATAGGAATTGTGTTTGGGGAAGAAAAAAAAAGCAAACGGTATAACTGTAATGCATATTAGAACTTGTCTCGGTATTAACAAATCCTCAGAACATCCTTTTAATGAAAAAAGCTCATCTCCAGTATCTATATTTAAAGGTAGGAATATCTAAAACATTTTCAATTCAAATCATTTCAGTTTTAAGAATCCTGAGGATTTGAGTTTGAGACCATTGTTCTGACTTTGAAAGAGCTGTTTTGCATTTGAAACCGACCCTTTCTGGGTTTTTTTTTTTTAATGTTTTGAGCTTGAAATAGCTCCATTTCAAGCTCAAAAACCCTTCAAAAATATTGAAGTCGTCCACTTCAGGAAAAGCATTGCCTGTTTAAGCTCGGGACAATTGTTTCTATTTTAAAATGGGCCATTTCAAATTGGAAGTGGTTCAGATTTAAAACATTTTCGCCCATTACTATTTAAAAGCCTCCATACAGCCAGCAATGAAGCAGCACTAATTGTTTGATCAGTGCCTCTCCTGCATGGGTAGATATTAATGAGTCCCACCATTTGCATAATTGTTTGGTTCTTCATGGAGCAGAGGTCATCTCAGTGCCATGTAAGCATGCAGCTCCTTACTGGCTAGAAAACCCCAGCATTGTTGTTTTGCCAGCCTTCCCCTGTTTCTTCTGCAACAGTCATAAGGAAATACTCTCCCTAGGTTGCTCCATTGTGCTAGTTTCAGGTGGATTTGGCTGGCTTGCTCTTGTTACATATTTATGTAGTCATTGGAAAAATTGGCAGTCAGGTTAATGTAACATGCCATGATTGCAAGCATCTAGTAGCTATGCATTTTGGCTATGCATTTTCCATTCAGAAGTACATTTTCCAGTTTCCCCCTGCTGCTGAAATATTAAAACTTTGCCATTGCCTTTACTTATAATTGTTTGAGACTGTATTCAAACAAAGCAAATGGCAGAAGACATCACCTCTAAATGCTCACTATATTTCTCTGTTCAGCTGTATCCTTTGCCCCTCTACCTTTGCAGAAAGTTTTTATTCCAAGTAAATACTTCCCCCTCTCCCACTCCCACCCCCTCTCTTTTTTTAAGAATTTGTGTTCAATAATTCATTGATTCCCAGCAGCAGGGAAGAGTAAGAGATTTATGGTGTATGATTGTGTCATGTCTTGTTTTATCATGTCGATAGATAGAAAATTGACCACAACTACAAAAGCCTATGTATAATTCTATTTGATCACCATGGGAACTCATCAAAACAGAGGGCAGCACCGAAGTTTCATTAACAGATCATCTCAGATCTCCTGCTGTGTCCTGTCTTCATTTTCTTCCATATCATCCTTTTGCTTAGAGCCCCAGCATCAGAATGGAGGTCAGAGCAATAGTAATGGCACATTTACCATTCCCCACCATCCCCCAGATTAATATTAAACTGTTAAAAGAAAATGAGAGTTTATTGATTGTTTTAAGCCAGGCATGTTCTAGCAGCAAGCCATTATTCAGATTCAGAGAGCAGCAATAGATAACTGATTTCAATAAGGAGACAGAAGAATGCAGCTCGGGGATGAGAACAGAGAGAGAACAATGGCAGAAGAATGTTTAATCTTTCTTATGGCACTAATCATTACTTTTGCAATTTGTGATTGTTTATACAGCATTCCTTTTAAGTCCCAGATACAAGATTGAAAAATCTCAATCTGGCTCCTTATTTTTAGATCCTCTTGAGTACAGCAATGGAGAAATGAAGGCATTTGAGGCTTCCCCTCCCCATGCCTTTAGCTTCAAATGATTAGGTCAAATACAAAAGGGTCCTAAGTTTTGTGTGTGTGTGTGTGTGTGCTTCAAGAGCATTCACAATGTTTGTTGTTCAGTGGCCTTCAGAAATGGCCAGAGTGCAGATGCAAAGATTATGCAGTAGAAGGGATTTCTTAACTGATGTATCATTGGAATATTGATGCCGTGATTGCCAACTTTGGTAGGATCCAAAGATACAAGTAGGGGCAACTTTGCTGCAGACCCTTAAGCAACAAAAAGAGCTCATAAATCAGAGAAATGGCTGTTGACTATAAACCTTGTCCTTTCCACTTGCAATAATCTTCCTTTCATTTTATCGTCTTTAGATCAATCAGTGTTTTTAATGTTCTGATCTTAGTCCTTACTTTTCAGTGCAGCCCTCATGACTGAGGACTATTTTCTTTGTAATTTGAGTTCCTGATTTAGTGGTCACATTAGTCTTGTCAGTCTGTAGCAGCACCCCATGACATTATTCATAAGCAGTGATGGTATTATCTGCTATAAAGTTGTGTTGTAAATCAAGCCAAGTTGTCATTTTAAATATTTATGCATGTCTAGGGAAAATAATTGTGAAGCAGCTCTCCTTTGCTATAAAACGCCCAGCACCCTGGTCCTGATATCTGACAAGAAGAGTGCAACAGACTGACTAAAGTTAACAGCCTCGCTAAAATATTGGGCTTCGAAGTTATTTGGCTGTGTCAAAAAGAATCTTTGTACTGAGGGTTAAGCAGCAAGGAAGGTTGCCATTTTAGAGCTCCTTTGTGTGTTGGCTTTTTGGTCTTGGCTGTCACTGGTTCTGAAGGTTGAAGAGAAGAGCAGTGTCAGAAAGCTGATTGGTAGCACCGAATTTTCTGAGACAATCTGAATCACATATTCAGCCACTTTGCCACAGTGGATTAAGATGATCTGAAATGGCTTTGTGAGCTCAATAAAAATCAGGCAGGAGTGAATGTGCTGGGAGAATTTCTACCCTTTTTGTCCTTCCAAGTTAATTGTTAACCTGTTTTTTTTTTTAAAAAAAAAAAATCTTTAGAATTTTGTAGCTTCAGTCCATTGTTTTTAAATAATGTATGTAGATTTTTGAAAACATGCAAATTGGAAGGAATATTTTTTAACCTGAAGACTGCTTGTCTTGTCATGTTTCTTGTATGTGATTGGTTCTGTCAAGTTTGACAAAGGTTTATTTAATTTTCACTGGAGATACTTGATCTTTATGATATATTTTCTGCTATATGCAAATGCTTTATAGAAACTGGAAGGTGAAAGAGATAGCAATGGGAATCTAGTGTCATTCTTACTCATTTAGTGTGAGATTGCAGGCTTGCTTGCACAATCTTATTAAAATTACTCACATGTAGGTAATATTTGCATAATTTATAATGTGCTGATCAAAATGTAGCTTTTGCCAGTGGAAATATGAATGCGTTCTTTGAATATCAGCTGAAATCCCATATTTTTTGGCACATGAGCCATACAGCATATGCTGAAAAGTATGGAATAAAAATATAACTGCATCAAGAAAGTGATGGTTTTGGCACAGTTGTGATCCAACAATTTCAAATTAATATTTGAAAAATTATAAATATAATATGCTTATTGAAAATTAAATCCCAATAAATTGTACTAGATGTGACAGAATTCAATTGACTGCTTGATAGCTCAGTTCACAATCCAGTTGGTTTTTTTTTCCCCCAGTCCCATTGAAGCCAATTATGTCAAATTGGCTTTAACTCAAATGCTTTATCTTAACTGAGGTTGTAGATCAGGTTATAAAAATGGACAGATGGTTCGTCAAACATTCTAGTTATACTACTGAATTGAATAGGAAAAACACTTTTACTTGCAAAGAACTTTTAGCATTGGGTTTTGAGAGTAGAACTACACATTAAAGATGAACATGGGGTTCTCGATCTCCGTAGGAGAGAGCAGTTAGGGAATCATTAGCATACATTCCCACCTGCTATATTTTTCTCTCTATTTCCAGTTAGGCTTGTTCAGTAAGCTTGGTGAGTGACAAATGGCCTTGGGTGAAGACTTCTCAAAGGGATTCACCTTGTGTAGAATAGCTAAGAACTTCTGTTTGCTGCCTGTGAATTCCTTCATAGAAATGTCTTGTTTATTTGTTTTTTAAGAAACAACATTTGGATGCATGAAATCAGATTCTCAATACGTAAAGCTACCTTTCTAGATACCATGTTTCCCTGAAAATAAAACAAGAAAAATAAGCTCTAGCATGATTTATTAGAATGCTCCTATTATAAGCCCTATCGCAAAAATAAGCCCCAGTTAAGAGCATCCACCCTGGGGGAAGGAGTGGGCATGGCCAGTACAGGAGGCAATGAGTGCACAGTGTGGCACCACCCCTACCCTGCCACGTGCCTCGCCTGGTGTAACAAATAAGCCCTAACGGATCTTTGGGGTCAAAAATAAATATAAGACCTTGTCTTATTTTCAGGAAAACTCAGTATTGTCCCTGCAATTTCCTGCTCATTTCCATCGCCATGGTGGGAAAATGTAGATAATGCACACATTTTGAAAACATATTAAAGCAGATGGTACGATTTGTGTGTTCATTCAAATTCATGGAGATATGGAAGTTAGAAGTTTAGTATTGCATTTAAGTTGTTGTAAATTCATCCCGTCCCTCTCATAAGGCACTTTCTGGGTTGAAAGGCTTAGCCAGTGACATCACCATTGCCCAGGGGACACTCATGGGGACTCCTTTGATCTCCCCATCAAGGAGCTGGAGTGGGTGAATTGTGTTCATAACAAAATATAATGCGATGTAAGGTTATCATATTTTCTGTCCAAACGTAGCCTTAAAAACACATCAAGGAAATTTAACTTTGAACTATATTCAGTATGACTGTATATGGCTTAGAGAGTATTCTCATCTTGGTCATATTCCAAAATAGGAAACTCATCACTTTATTATTCTCCACAGAAATGAATGGAGGCAGTTATGTTAGACGGGGAGAGTAAAGGGATAGGTCTGTTGTCACTGTAAGAATCCTGAGGGAAACTTTATTTCTCATGAGATACTGGGCTCTGTTCTATAATGTTTTTAAAATCAATACCCAAAAGGAAAATCAACCCTCTGATTCCTTCTTATATCCTGTTGGTGATTGCAGCAGTTGGTGGGTAGGGAGAAGGTTAAATATTTAAACACATTTGCCATTATTTCCAGCTGTTGATCAAGAAAAAATGTGGCTGGTTACTATTTGGAGAAACTGCCAGCCAGGCAAGGAGGAGGAATCAAGCAGGGAATTATCCTTGTTCCCTGGGACCTTATCTGTTTGTCCCCGAGGGAAAGCAAGCCATCTGGGGTTTCCTATATTATAGGAAGAATACAATAAAATGATAAGTTTGAACCTTATTCATGTGAAACTGGTTGCTTGCACCTGACAAATAATTACAATTTGTTTATTTTGAGATTTTGATAAACTAGATTACTAATATTCCTTAAAAGCCAATATTTACATGTACTTTATAAACTTCTGTTAAATGAACATAGTTTCCAGCAGTATACTTTTTCATCTTTCTACAGTCTACAGGTTTTATAGTGAAGGTTATCTGAAATAAAAATTAATTAGACCTTGTGTTATAATTAGATTCTGTAGCATTGTTAACTATGGCTGACTGAGGAATTCTGGGACTTGAAGTCCACACCTTAAAATTTGATGTTAAGGTGTTTTAAGTTTGAGAAACACTGTCCTAAGTGATCAAAGATAAAATAAAATTTCTGCTCTTCTAGCTGAGCAAGAGCTAATGCTATGGGTCGTTATATTTTAAAGTGTTGATCAGCAATTGAAAACACCAACCCTTCATTTAAGAATGACAGTAAGCAGCTCCAGAGTGCATATTTCTTCAATCAGCAATTAACTCATAATCATAGAAAGAGACAGTCAGATTGAAGCTTCCTCAACTGTCTTCTTCCCAAGGGATTTATAACTAAGCACAAAGTTCAGTTTGCAATGGCCAACTGTAGAGATGTGGAGGAGGGCTGAAATAAAGTTTCTCCTCCTTTCTCTGACACATTACTTCTCAATGTAATATCTGGGCTGCAAAAATCCAGACAACCACTAGATAACAGAAAAGAGATACAGTCACCTCTTTCTGCTGCATCCCAAATATAGGATACACAGTATTCAATTATTTATTTTGCTTATTTGTCCAATTTCAAGAGATGACAATTCACTGATAGATAAAAGTAATGCATATAAATAAAAGTAGAAAGAGATTCTAGGCAATCAGGAAACCAATATAGTGAACCATCAGGCAAACATATAATCAAACTGGATTTCTTCAAGACATGATAGCTCCAGTCATAGAATTCAGTATCGTATGAGAAATAAAGTCCCATTTAAGTTGGGCTGCTATATCCAAGTTGCCAAAATCCAAATTACCGCTATGCAGTAGAAAAAAAGATGCATAAAACTCTAACCGTATACTTCACTCCAGAAATTAAAATATAGAACTAAAAGGGCCATTTGAAGTTACCTAGTCCAACAACCTGCTCAGGTGGAATGCTACCGTAGTAGAGAATGTCTAGTCAGATCAACATCCAGTTTCTGTTTGAAGACCTACAGCACAGGAGAACTTAATACATCATGTGATAGCTGATAATGTCAGGAAGATCATCCAAACATGGGGTCTACTGAATCTACAACTATGCCTTTTGAACCCCTTGGATCTAGTTCTATATGTGAGGCAGGTCAATATTTCCTATGATATAGACTCTGTATTCCAGTTGATGCTTCTCAATTTAGCATTTGTTTTTTTAGCAGCTGCAACACACTCCTGGCTCATGTTTAACTGATAATCAACAAGGACACCCAGATCTTCATCTGCAGTGCTGCCAAGCCAGTTCTTTCCCTTTTCATTTTTCCTATCCAGATACAGAACTTCCTGTTAAACTCGATCATATTTATTTCAGATTACTGCTTAATCCTGATTGTGGTAGCTCTAATTTAATCTAGAAATTGAAGCAGTGCTCCTAAAAGAGTTTAATTTCCTACTTGTCCTTTACATTAGTTACATAGCACTTATGGGATGGACAGATGGAGATTTATTAAACAGAACTGTGTCAGATTTCTCTTGGCTGGCAAGGCAAGAAATAGACTTCCAAGGACACATAGGTCAGATAAATAAGCTTTATTGTAGCAAAGATAATGAAGCTATTATGAAAGGATCCCAACAATTGATGTATATCAAATGCAGGCCCTATTTATAGTACAATCAACCTTCACATTCTTGTATGCCATTTTCCTACCTTTATAGTAATACCATTCTCCTATCTTTATACTAATAAAACAAAAGCCATTCTCTTTTGGGTAGAAGGGGATGTTTCCATATTGTTTCAGTAATGAGATGATCTGATATCAAAGTTGTGTGTGTGTGTGTGTGTGTCTGTAAGAGACAGCATGTGAGAACTTGCTGTTATACTCTGACTAATCATTTCAAGACGTACAAGAATAAGAACATCTCTAATGGCATGCCAGAGATAAAGGCACACACCTGAAATCCCATATGCCAGAGGGTCCCCAACCCCCAGTCCACAGCCCAGTACTGGGCCACAGCCCATAAGCAACTGTGCCACACAAGTGGTGAGTGAGAACTTGAAACATCATTTGCGCAAACAGCGGGTGTGTGTACAAAAGTATCTCCTTCCCCTGCTGCTGCTGCTCCATGGAGCCAGAAGACTTGGGGACTGCTGCCATATGCATTCTCATAGAAAACATTTTTTGGATAATTTATTTTGTCCCTCAATCACTTTAGTGTATGATGATAAGTAGATATGCTGGGACTACTTGTGTAGAATTGTTCTTTCTATACAAATTATCAGTCTTGCCATCTCTTATAGGTGGAATATAGAATCACTATTTAAAATATTAGATTTGGACTGCAAAAATCCAATCACCTTCACTTTCCTGTAGTGGTCACCCATATATTTAAGGAAGATATGGTAACCCCATCAATTTCTATTTATAGTTCTATAGAATAAAGTAAATGTCAAACAAATCTGGGGCTAGAATTTTAGGAATGCTTTGTGCTTATGTTATAGCAGTAGTCTTTTTTGTTATTTGTAGACAATGTCTTTAATTGACATTGTTCATTTATTATCTTCTCTACTACAAAGAACATATTGTGGCTGCTCTCACAAAATGACAACCATGGGGATTGGCTGATTCTTGAAATCAGTGGTGGGATTCAAAAAATTTTACGACCAGTTTTGTGGGCATGGCTTGGTGGGCAGGGCAAGGGAAGGATACTGTAAAATATCCATTCATAGGTGATATTGACCAGTTGTCCGAACTACTCAAAATGTCCACTACACGTTCTCCAGAACTGGTCAGAACCTGCTGAATACTACCTCTGCTTGAAATGGGTGCCACATTCAGTACAACCAGTTAGAAAGACCCCATTTACCGGAAGGCAAACTAATGTAATTGCTTCATGTTGTTACTTACCCCTCATCTCTCTAAAATGCTTTTTTCCATCCCACCATACTGGGATAAAGACATTTCTGATCCAAGCACTGGGTGCAGCCACCCACTATTTTTATTTACCAATAATAACTTAGGCTGTATGTTGAGCAAATAGATTGAGTGGGCCACAAAAGAGGTAGATAGAAAAAAATTAGTTCCCTTAGTCTGGTCTACCTGATAGAATTAATGCTAAGAAATCAATACTGTGAAAACCTAAAGCAACTTTTATTAGAACAGCTATAGTAACAGAATCATTCAAGTCTGAATATGCTACCATTCCTTCATTGAGTCTGGGCTCAGGTTTCGTTTCTCTGAGTGTTGCCTTAGTATTGTAGCAAATCTTCCCGTTGTCTTTCAAACCTCTTCTCTCTATTCACTACTCACTTATGCTATATAAGCTTGTTCAACAGTTCTTTCCCTACATTTAGCTAGGCCTTCTTGTCTCAGAATGATATAATTATAATATTGTCACCAACTTAGAAGATTTTAATAGTAGAGTAAATAAATGATGGAAAATTGGGCATCATTGGCTGTTAAAGATGTTGATGATATACTACTTCCTGAACTATAGGCAATATTTCTTAAATTCCAGCATCAGAGGAGTTATTTGTTCAAGCCTTTGGTTAGGATACGTGGAGTGCCCTTGGATTGCATTTTGTTTCTCTTTTGTTCCTGTCATCTTTTATTCTTTTAGGTTTGTCTCTTATTGTATTTTCTTCCTTATTTTTAATGGTTTTTGCTTGTAAACCAGTCAGTCACTGGGAGTCAGTGTAACATACAACAACAACAATAATAAATGCTATTGCCCTCCTACCTACCCTTAACTACCATAATTAGGGCTAGAATTTTGGTTGTGGAGCAAAGTGATTGTTAAGTGAGATGCCCACATGATTGCTGCACTCAACAACTGCATTCTTGGCACTCCTGGTTATGCTACTTAAGTTATCTACCAGGTTGTTAAGCAGACAAAGTGAAAGAGTTGCCTGTTGAAGGATTTCAGTTCCACATGAGGCTGAATCCCTCCCAGCACACACTGCCCTTTTGCCCTCACACATTCCTGCAGCCTGCCAAAGGATTTCAGCTCCCTTCCATGCCCAGAGGGTAATCCTTCAGTGGGTGCAGAAATGGAGTTGAATTTTTCAGAATTTTAGCTCTGTTCCTGCAACCTCACAAAGGATTTCCTCCATTCAGCATATGGAGGGGAAATCCTTCTCTGGGCTACAGGAAAGAAATTGAAGTCCTGATGATTTCAGCTCCATTCCTGCACCCTCATAAAGAATTTCAGCTTCCCTCAATCCTGTCCACTCGCAACTTTTCCTACCAGCTTTCCCATTGACTTTTTGGAGAAACCACAGAGATTGCAAATAGTGATCACATAATTGTGGGGTGTTTGGCAATGGATCGTAAGTGCAAACAGGTTACTAAGTACCATTAGCAATCACATGACAGCAGATTGGTTCAACATTTTTCAATGGTTTGCAGTGCTGTCCAATTCAAACAGCCATTAAGCAACCGGTCATTAAGCAAGGGCTACCTGTATATTTATGAACTCCTGAATGCAACTAATGTACTATTTTGTAGCACAAGAATGCTAGCTAGATGGGTTTTTTTTAGCTTGATCCAGGAGCTTTTGTGTCACTAGTAGCTTTTTAAAGAGATTAAGAAATTAAAAGCATTTTAACATCTGTCAAATGTAGATTGGTGTATATCCTGCAAAGCAGAATACTGTTACTTTAATAGTCTCCATTCCCTCAGCATAACCATTTTGTTAAAGATATTTACATTCAGTTATTATATTTTGTAAAGAAATAACTTATGCTAAGAGTGATGAACTAACTGAAGGTAGGTTTATATGAATAACTCTAAAATCTCTATTTGTAATCCTTTAAAGAAAAATATTCACATTTAATAAAACTGCAATAGTCCATTCGCTTTGTTATTATGGAATCTTTGCTTCATTTAAAATGAATGTGATATTTTGATAATATGACAAAATATGGTGTAAAGGATGTATACATGTTATATATGCCATGGGTACTCATTGTCTTAAGACTGTAAAACTTAAAGGGGCTGATAGAAAACTAGCATGTTTTATACTGCATTTGTCTAATGTAGATGTTATTATATAGTTTTATAGCAGCATAAAAAGAAAATTAATAAATTTACTCTACATAAGTTATAAAAAAATTAGGCAGAACTTCTCACTATTACAGTTGCAATCTTGACTTTTTGACAATATCTTGTGATTATCCCTGCTTCTTTCTGCTTGTTGATCAAGTAGGATTTGAAACATTACAACACACCTTTTTATTTTATTAGTATATGTAAGTGATTGCTACATTTAATATGATGAAAGAGAAGCAGAACTTGTTTAAAGAGTCATACTGGGTTCCCACCCTCCACGCCATTACTACCACAGTTTAAATAATGTATTCTGACTAGACAACAAATGGAAAAGCAGCACAATGCTTCATCTCTGGTTTCATACCACTAACCACAATTAACACTTAGAGAATGGTATTTTTGAAGTGTATGAGCTACTGCAAAACCAGCTACTGTTCCACTTAATTTACTATTTCAAGAGATTTTATCTGATATTTAACTGATTAGGAAATATTTAAATGCATCATAGATCATTGTTATATATTGTGATTATGTGCCTCAGCTTGCAACCCTGTTTTTAACTCAGTATTTCTGTCAGCCTTATTAAATAGACCAGGCAGAAAACATGATCACATAAGCTTATTCTACTTTATTGCAAGGTTACATTAACAGAATCTTGTAAGTCTGAAAATTCTTCTATCTCCCTCCATCTCCTTTATTGCTCAAGAATCTAGGGAGAGTCTCTTCCGAGTTTCTTGTCCTGCCCACATTCCTACTAAGGACTAAGTTGGCTTTTATCTGACTCTCCCGTTGACTGAGTTTTCTTGCCCTTTCTCCCAAAGTAATCCCGACGTGCCATTACACTGAAGTGCACTTCAGCTCACAGAATTCTGGGTTTGAAATCCACCCATCTTTAAGTTGCCAAAGTTGAAAAACGTATTAAATTATTAGCTAGTATCAAACCTTGAGACTTTTATAGAGCCCTATAGAAAGAGGTGATAAAGCAATTAGTGATAAGGAAGCTGAAAAGAAAATTCAAAAGAGAAAAAGCCCAGTGATTGTTCAAATTCCTAATAATAGCAGCTTAGTAAATAATATCTACAATGGTTCAGGAAAAGCACTGCTATGTCCATGAAGTCACTAGCATAGTTAACAAGCAGCATCAAATAACCAAATAAACTTCTCTCTATACATCAATAGCTGCACCTCAAAAGATCCTACCTCCGTAGCACTCAACCACAGCAACCACCCATCCTCACTCTGTAGTGCTGGCCTATGGCATTCACCTACCTGTATTCCATAGCACCTGCCCACCTGCCAGCCTGCTTCCCTTGGATACAGTTTCAGCACTTCTTCCCATGTCACAATCAAATGAGGTCCTTGCTTAATGATCTATGTCAGGGGTGACAAGCTGATGGTTCGCAGGCCAGATGCGTCACACACAGGCCATGCCTCTCCCAAAGGGTAAAATGTCATGAAATGTCACGTGACTGCAATGTGACACCGCAAGTTTGATACCCGTGATCTGTGTGGTCCTTGCATAGCAATGGCAATGGGGACTGCTGAGATTGCCATCAAGAAGCAAGGTTTGCACTGTTGTACCTTATGAGTGCTTTATTTAACAAACAGAAATTTCAGTCTCAGTTGCGGTCATAATCCAAGGATTTACTTGCATGGCCTCAATCATTTCAACAGGCTGCTTTTGTACTGCAAACTCACTTTTGTATTCAGTCCACGTTAATTGAGTGCTTATTTATTGTTGACATTAAACTCCTCTTGTTTTACATCATGCAATTCTAAGTTACCCTATTCCTATGGCATTAAACTTTTATGTTTCTCCTGGAATACCACTTCTTCTGGGATATATTATTTCCATATAACAAAACATCTTTTACACAACCATTTCCACAAACATTCATTCCTTGCAACAAAAAGTATACATTTGAATATCTTAATTTTTTCCCATCTAATATCCCTTCTTTAATAAATAGTCTACACACATTCAGGTATGTGCTCAGAGGTGGGGTTTTTTGTTTGTTTTTGCCATATATATACATAACTTGCAATCATAATTCCATTTTCTCTGTCAAACACAACTACTTTGAGCTTTTGAACATTAATTTTCAGTTCCATGCTCTTCTTGAATGATATAATCCATCTAATATCTGCTGCAAATCATTCAGGATTTCAACCAACACAGCATTATCTGCATAGAAAATGATATGGATATTCATGCCTCAAACAACACATCTCTTGACATTACTATAAGAATTCTTTATGTATTTATCCATAAATATGTTAACCATGGAGACATCAGATATCTTTGGCTTAGTGTTTGTTCAGTGTTGAGCTATTTGCTAAACATCCCGTTTATTCTCATAGATGCTTTAATTCCAACATTTTCTGCTCTTATCACATTCAGCCATCAATCTTCAACTCCACATTTGCACAAAGCATTCCATAATTCAAGCATTCTCTTTAGCTTACACATTCTTTAAATAACAAGCATTCAGTAAATCTCTCATATTCTTTCATTTCTCAATGACCTGCTGAAATAAAGCCACAATACATTTCCCAAATTTCACTTATTGTGTTCTGTTCTACACTTCCAGTTAGAATTCTGTCAAACACCTTCACAATCATACTTAAAAACTAACCATCCTATGTTTTTGCTCTCTTTCCCCTCCTATGGAAAAAAATGGATTATTGCAATGCACTCTACATGGGGATACACTTGAAGAGCATTTGGAAACTGCAATTGGTCCATAATGTAGAAGGCCCCCATCTCTCCACTCCAAACCCATGATTTTTTTTTAGTTAGTTTATGTTTTTCATAATTTTAATCCATTGTATACCAGTATTTATAATTGTTGTTACATGTTGTTTTATCTTAATGTAAACTACTCAAAGTCACCTGAACCACAAGATTAGTGGCAAATCAATCAGACAATCTATAAAGTGACATTCTCTCAATTGCCATCTTCATTTACCCATTGCTACTTCAAAAGTAAAACAATTCCATATTTTACCATTTTTCCATTAACATTGTTGCATCTACAGTCTTATGATTTTTTAAATATTCTCATAGCATCTGTGATTTCCTAATCTGTAATATTTTTTGATTCTGTTCAACTATAGATCACTAGCCATGCCATACAAAGTATATCTTCCAGCAGGACCTCACTTCATCTTCATCTCAAATCTTTAATCACTTTTATTTGTATTTCTGTTCATTCTGCTGAAGAATACTTGTACTTCTGAAACAATGTGTATCCTTGTCCCATTTATAAATCTCAATTGTTCTTTGTTCTTTGTTTTTTAAATGCATTTCTTCCAATGATCTTTTTCTCTTTTTTTTTCTCAGCACAGCAGGCAATATCTTCTTCTCTTCTTTATTTTTACAGCAGTCATTTCCATATGCACTTTTTTCTCATCCATAGCTTCTTCCACTTCATCATTCTACCAGCATGAATTTCAGAGTTTTATTAGCATTTTTGGCATTCTGTAATATTTTTATTGGTGTTCCAATCTTTTATTTCAGAGTCCTTCTTTGATACTGACTTTGAACATCTTCTTTCTGCAGTTATTTTACTTTCACTCTCATTCTTTCCTTTTTGTTTCATTCCCATTTTTCCCCTAGATCCTCTATTAACATTACTGAGACATGGACTGTCTTACATTACAAAATTCTCATCTACCTTTGATCCCTCACTAATTGTTTCATCTTTTTATGTTCATTTTATGTTCATTTTTCCCATGTGTATACTGTGAATAAACTTACATTTAAACCTCATATTCAAAACAAACATAACTTTTTCTAAAAATTACTCCGTGATGATGCTGTCATCATTCTCATTCATTCTTGGATTTCCAAGTATCTTAATCACCTTTTTCTGAGCTATAGTATCTCCTTTCCAGCAATCCATTTCAGGCACCTAACTGAATAATGTTTCCTCTAGATTATATTCAGATAGAAAGTTATATTCCCCCCCATCTCATCTGTGGTTCTTCCATTCTTCACTGGACTGTAACACATAATTTTGACAAACCTATGAACCTTTTTCTTTCATAGTTATACTTCATATACTGTGAGTTATACATATACATTAAACTCATGGTGACCTATATGAAATCATACTTTCTAACACATATTTTAGCCTTTTAGAATCAAACCTACATCAAACCTACAAATACTAGTCGTATTTATTCTGTGCAAACCAGGATCTTTAATGTACAGATTATTCTGCAAACCATCATGATGTTATGAGCATCCCACCAAATACGTAGGCATCATTTATTGACCATATACTTTGGATGCAAAAAATATCATCAAAAATAAAATGCTCAGGCATATGATAAACGTTTGCTAAAGAAGAATTAATTTAACTTCAGGAAAGGTGAGTCCTGTGTCAAAAATCCTTTAGGATTCTTTGAGAATATAAACTAGCTTGTGGATCAGAGTCATGTTGAAAGGATTGGTCAATTGGATTTTGAAAAGGATTTAAACAATTTTCCTCACCAAAAGCTTCTGAACAAACAGCATAGCAGTGGCTTAAGAGAAAAGATATTCTAATAATATGGGGAAAGATGAAAGAACAAGAGAAATCATAGTAGGAGAAACCAATATAGTCCCCAATAAGTTATACTACAACTGGTGGTTTTTAATTTTGAAAGACAAGCTAGAAGAAGCCTTAATTTGTTGAAATAATTTAAAGTGGCTGAAGCAATAATGAACAGCAAATGGTTGCTAAACTGGGAAAACATTTAATTATTTATTTAGATCTATGTCTTACCTTTTGTAACATGAGCTCAAGATATCAAATTATTATAATAAAGTCAAATGTATTTCAGGATGAATCAGTGATGCTGTTGAGGTAATTCCCCGTTAGGAGAATGAGCGCATACAGCGAGACGTATTTGAGAGTAGTGTTTGAATAATACACAAACAGCACACAGATACACTGTACAGTAAATGTAGGTTTTTACTTCCAGAAACGTTAAGCAAAGTCCAAAATAGGCAGTCCAAAGTCATTCACAGGTAAAATCAGTCAGTTTTCATCCAGGGATAATCCAAAAATCAAATTCCAGTGTCAAAAACAGTTCAGTATCAGACTTACATTAAATCCAGTAATATCAGTCAATTAGAAGAAATGGAGCAACGGCAATACTTTCCAACAGAAGGAAACAACGATACACTCACACTCTCTTCTGAGACTCAGACTAAACAACCCAAGTTTCTGGCTCCATCTTATGGCTGTTTGAGAAACCACACCTAATTACAGTTTTGCATTTTCTTAAAGATACAGTTTTAAAATATTTATCCTGGTTTATATATTTCTAACCCAAATACCTGTTAGGTGACTTATATTCCTAACAGATGCAAAAACTTTTAAATTCACACATTAGATTAAAGACTATTAAACAAGATATAGCAACAGTCTTATCTAAACAATGCACTTCCATATGTTCATGTAACCTCTGGCAGAATTTGCTTGGAGGTGGCTTGGAGAAAGATTAAGAATGTTTAGGGGGGAAATCATTTAATTAATTCATCCACTTTAACCAGTCAAATTATACACATATTTCTTTTTTGTTTTGTTTTTTTACCTTTATAAGTAGTTTAATATTACTTGATTTGGTTAATTATCCAATTTATTTTTGTTCATTAATTTTAAAAGAGCCCAGTGATCTGTTTTCAGTAATTTTTGATGGTTTCTTTCACTCCCTCTATTAAGGCTTTGGGCTTGTACATTTTCAGTTTGGACATTTTATAGAACTCTCAGTTTATAGAAGATATTAGAGATTCATATCCTCCAATCAGTGTCTTTTCTATTTAGTACGTTCATGTTAAATTTTCTAGTGACAGTAACTTTTCATATATAAAGACAGATAAAAAATGGTTGCTGTCCTTAAGACTCTACAGAATATGCATAATTTGTATGTATGTTTGTGTGTGTTGGCTTTTCCCGATCCTTTTCACTGACTCCCTGGATTAGGATGTTGTCAAAATCAGATTGTTTTATTTGAAGAACTATTTGTTGTAAGGACTGAAGAAATGGGGCTGTAACAGGAATTAGAAGAACTATTATTCTAAAGCAAGGATATCAAACGTATGTTGTCACAGCATCATCATGTGACATAGCATGGATTTTTCCCCTTTGCTAAACCGGCCATGGGCGTGGCCAGCATGTGGTGCATCTGTCCCATGGGCTCTGATTTTGAAGCCCTGTTCTAAAGCATTGAAGTTGGTAGATGATGTTGAAATTGGAATTAGAATTTTAAGGACAGAACAAAACTATAATGTGATTTCCATTTTTAAAAAATACCAATTTATGAACAATTATGAATGTTACAGTATAAATGGTAGGTGTGAATCTTGCAGTTTTCAGACAGACTGTGCAAATGTGTCACTTCCCAAAATTTATTTCAATCGTGACTGTTAAATAAGAGCAGATGAAAACAAACACCTAAAGGCAGAAACACTAGAGCTTGTCAATTCAGGACCTTGGATAGTTATAATAGATATTTATCCAGAGAGGCGTTGGGTTCTGAATTGAGTACCTTGGAGAGCAATTCCACAACTAAATATCAGGAAAAAACAACTGGCAGGATTGTATATGCTGATCAGGAAACGCCTAGCAGCTCTGGAGATCTGGTATCATATTTTAAAAAGCCAGTATTCCAGCATTCCTTTCTGTGCTTGATAGCTTCTTCTGAAAGTACAGGCAGAACTAATGAGTAAGGACTTTGGTGTAAAATGTTCTTTAGAATTTTCCAAGAACATTGAATGACTCAAAATCTACAGGCCATGTTTTTTTTCTGGGATTTATGTGGAGCACAATCCAAGCTAGAGATGTTTTAAAGATGTACCAGGAATCAATTTCTTCAGAAATGTTGCTACAAATTTCCAGGATTTGTAGCCCTGGGTTATACAAATATCTATAAGCATTGAAAGAGAATGCCATATTTCTACCTATTTATTTTTTTAAAAAAATATTGTCTTTTAAAGGAAAAATAAAATGTGTTATTTATTATTTAAGCCATTTGCACATAATCCTAACTAGCTCTTAGCAGTAAGAGATTGTTTATGGAAAATGCTTATTTCAAAGAGGTAAGTTTGTATGTTAATTTAAAATGGTGGATGTACTTCTACATCCATTTTTGTGTTTGTCATTAGGTACATATTTAAGTTGCAATGGAGAGTTTAATCTTTGCTGATAATCAGTCACTCTTGTCTCTTAATCTTTTACTGTCTATCCCTTCAATTTATCGGCATACATCTAGTTTTGACAGGCCCAGGAGATTTTGAAACTGGTCATGCTCATGTACTTTTTGACAATGTGCTTTCTGACTAGACAATAGAACTCTGCCATTTCCCCACTGCTACTCACTCAATTTTCTGCTTTTCACCATTTTTCTGTCAAAAGCCTTTTTAATGGAAAATAGGTTTTAAAGATTTGGGTTTCTCACTTTGTTGACTTTGTATGCCAGAAGCCCATAATTATTATGGCTAGGTAATCAATGAAATAATTTTAAATGTAGAATATTTCTTCCAGTTTCATAATAATAATGATGAGTACATCTTTCTTGTCATGATTTTGTTTGCATTATATGACTACAGAGTTACTATTATGAGTGCTGTGTCTCTCATACTATTGGTGTAGGAAATGCAGGCCAGATGAAACAGCTTGGCAGTTATATTAGGTCTTATTTTATTATTTTGTAATAATATAAAATGTTACACTGTTTTATAATGAGTGCCTAATCCAAAGTAAGTTAAGGAGAGACAATGTTGTAGAAGATTGTCTAACTGCATTAAGTATATGTTAAGCCTGGTTTCCCCAACCAGGGTTAGGGAGACAAGCTAAACAGAATGTGCAGCTTAGTCAGATAGGCACACAGATAAATGAGTGAGCTAAGCTTGTATATTTATTAACATACAGTAAAAATGACAGATACGCTTGTGCTATCAAATATATAGTTTATTCCATTATGAGTTCATAGCATAGTCAAAATAACAGTCCAATAGTCATGTATCATTTAGTCAGTCCATTCAGGGATATTCAGTTAGCAAAGTCCGTGTTGAATACCCTATGTCAATACACTTACAAGTCTGTCCTTTGTTTTCTCTCCCGTTCGAGCAATGCAGTCTTGTGTCCTTGCAGTAATCAGGAACTTCAAAGCCAGAGAGATAGAGAGCTGCCGTCTTGCTTCTTTTAAAGTGCTTTCACAACCACTCCCTTAATTACTATCCCACAGTTAAAGTTGTAGACACTTTAACTTACAAACTATGATTACATATTATTATTTACCTAAACCAGTTAGGGTAAAACAATGTTATCCCTAACATTCTCCCCTTTTAGGAAAATAATAATAAATATAACTATTTACATCTTTAAATCATATTTGTTACAACTTTCTTTAAACTTAGTTATTCCTTGAGCTTTTGTAAATTGGTCTGCAATGTTTTCTTCTGTCATGCAGTATTCCAATTTAATTAGCCCATTCTTTACAGATTCTCTAACATTTAAGTATCTTAAATCAGTATGCTTTGATCTAGTTTTTACAGCAATACTAGTAGCTAATTTTATAGCTGCTTGGTTATCCTCGAACACAATAATGGAATCTTTTACAGTTATACCCATGTCTAATAATAATTGTTTGTACAAAATCAAATCAGTGCATAATAATGACAGACATGAAAATTCCGCTTCCATCGTGGATAAGCTAATATGCTGTTGTCTGATTGACCTCCATCCTATTAGTGTTTTACCAAATAATATAGCCATCCCAGATGTTGATTTTCTTGTGTTTATATCAGTTGCAAAACTTGCATCTGCATAGGCACTAAGACTCAAATCACCCTTTGGTTCTATATACAATGCATGGTTCATTGTTCCTTTAAGATATCTTAAAATTCTCTTTAATGATTGCCAATGACATTGATGTGGATCTGAATTAAAACGTGCCAGCTGATTTACACTATAAGCTACATCTGGCCTAGACCAATTGCTTATATATGATAAGCTGCCAATCAAAGATTGATATATGGACTTATCAAATTTGGGACTTTGATCATCAGTTTGGCAAACTTCCTGACTCATTGGAGTCTTTGCCGGTTTACAAAGTTCCATTTTAAACCTTTTAATTAATTGGCAAATTTTATCTTCTTGAGATATCTTAAAACCATTTTTTGTTTTGTTAATTGTCAATCCTAGATACTTTTTAATTTCACCTAAATGCTTTAATTTTATCTTTTTGGCTAATAATGATATAATCTCATTAGCTTCATTATTAGTCTTAGTTATCAAAGCAATATCATCTGTAAATAATAACAATAATGACACCGTTCCATTATTTTCTCTTTTAAACACACATGGATCTGCTAAACCAGATTTAAAACCTATATTGTTTAACTCTTTCACAATATATTGGTTCCACACAAACCCAGATTGTTTCAACCCGTAAAGACTCTTTTTGAGTTTCCAACAATCATTACTATTTACTTTATTGTCTTTTATACCTACTGGTTTTCTTAAATATATAGTGTGCTGCAATGGTGCATGTAGATAAGCAGTTTCTACATCTAAATGGTTAATGACATAGTTTTTCTTAGCTGCCCACACTAATGCTGCTCTTAAAGATGTTGCTTTAAGACTTGGTGCAAAAACTTCATCGTAATCAGATGCAGTTTGATTAAATCCTTGAGCTACTAACCTAGCCTTATGGGTAACAGTCCCATCATTTCCAGTTTTTACTTTAAATATCCATTTGCACCCAATGGATTTTTCTCCTGGAGGTAATTTAGCATCTTCATAAACTTTCATTACCTTTAATGAATTTAGTTCTTTTTCCATTGCCTTTTGCCAATTCTCCTGATCCTTAGCAGGATACATCCTAAGTTCATCTACACTAGTTGGAACTTTAGTTACTTGGCAAACTATACTTGCTTGATACCTATCAGGTGGTCTATTTATACGTGTAGTACGTCTAGGTATTACAGGACTTACAGGTGGACTTTCATTTATTAACTCTTCTTGATCAACTGTTTCCTCTTGTTCTGGTCCTATTTGTTCTTCTTGGACTTCTTCTTTAATTGGACTCTTCTTATAACTAGTCTGATCTTTCTGCCTTTTGTAGGGTTCAATAATTACTTCATTATTTAAATCTTGCTCTAATCTATTCCATCCTACATGTTCTAGGAATTTAGCACTAGCACTGGTGTAAACTCTAGATGTACCTGGTTCCCAGAATCTATAAGATCTATGATTAGATGTATATCCTACAAAATATAATCTTTTAGCTCTATGTTGTCCTTTGTGTCTAAGTTGTGAAGGGATATGCACACATGCTGGTGCTCCAAATGTGTGCATGTAACTTAAATCAGGTTTTGTACCATGCCACAGTGTGAATGGTAATTCACCTGTTGTTGAATTAACAACATTATTTAATATATGATTACCACACATTATTGCTTCTCCCCACAAATTGTCAGGTAATCCTGAATCAGACATCATAGTTCGTGCCATTGATTGTAATGTTTGACCTCTTCGCTCTATAAAGGCATTATGTTGTGGCCTATATGGTGCAGACTTTTTATGTTGAATTCCTAACATTCTTAGTCTGTTCTGGAATTTATTATTTGTAAATTCTGTACCATTATCTGTTATAAGAGTTACTAATTTCTTTTTAGTTTTCCTTTCTGCAAATTTTATCCAATTAAAGAGATTTTGATATGTTTCAGTTTTGCTCTTCATTAAATAGCAAAACCCATATCTCGAATAATGGTCCATTATACTTAGTATGTAACGAGCTCCTCCTACACTTGGTTTTTTAGGACCTATTAAATCTGCAAATACTACCTCTAAAGGCTCTTTGGTAGTAAATCCATCAACTCTATTAGCCGGTGTAACCCTTGCTTTGCTTTGATTGCAGGCATTACATTGCAAATACTTATGACAAGGTTTCAAAACTTATTCCCTTAGATAATTCAACAGTTTTCTTAAGCATTTTAAAATTTAAATGCCCTAACCTTCGATGTAACAAGTGAATACATTCATCATGAGGTTTCTTATTTTCATAAACTGTGTTAGCCACTTTTAAACCATCATCATTTAACACATATAATTCACCTCTTAAAGATGCAGTAATTTTCTTATCTTCTTTCTCAATTATGCAGTTATCTCCTCTAAATGTAACTACATATCCTAGTTTAACCAAAATTCTAACTGAAATTAAATTAAACTTAAGTTGTGGTACATATAACATTTTTACATTCTCTTTTATAAAAGAACAATATGCTATACCTTGACCTTTAGCTTTCAGTTTCCAGCCATTGGCTAACGATATCTGCTGTGTACTCTTGGACATTTTAATAAAATTTTTCTTATCATTTGTTATACAATGTGATGCTCCACTGTCAACCACCCATAAATTATTTTTTACAGCTCCGTTAGTATACATGGCTAACTCTAAATTTTTATTTATCTTTTGATGACTTTTTGTATTCTGGCCAGCGTTCTGGCGCTTTGCCTTTTTACAAAATCTTGCCAAATGTCCTCTTCCTCCACAATTAAAACACTTTTTAATTGCGTATGCAGTAGGAGTTTCATTATCTTCTTTTTGAGGTTGCTGCCTCCTTAACTCGTCTCTTTCAAGCCTTCTTCTGGCCTCTTCAATCAATCTGCCAGTTATATCAGTTAAAGTTAGGCTTTCCTTTGGCAATATTTCAAGGGAAGTGACGTAATTGTCATAACTTTCGTTAAGGGAAGATAGAATTATATAGACTTGGTGTAGTTCAGAGAAAATAAGCTCTTTCTCGTGCAGTTCTTGAAAAATGCTTTGCATAGTTTTCAAATGACTCAGCATATCACCATTCTTATGGAGATGTGTACTGAAAAGTTTCCGTGTTAGATTTATGTGAGCACCAACATTATCTCGAACATAAATCCTCTTCAGCTTCTGCCAACACCCAACAGCTGTCTTCTCTCCGTGGATATAAACAAGCTGCATATCAGTTAAGGTTAACCCAATAATGCAAATTGCTTGTTCATTTTTATGCATAAATTCTTCTATCTTTAATTTATCTTCCTCATCCTCTGGATCCCATTCTTCTACGTTTGGTGGATTTTCAATTATGTTCCACAAACCTTCACTTCGTAGAAGCAGACTACATTTCATAGACCATGATACATAGTTTGTTCCATCCAGCTTGGATATAAGGGACAAACTTTGTAGATTGACTTGTGCCATGTTTTCTTATATGGATATAAAATATAATTAATAAAACACAGCTGTCTGTTTACTGTTATGTATAACAACACAAACTCTCACTTTTACATAAATCTGTTTTATCCTAGTTAAACTGACTTTGCAGCCTCTGGGCCCATAACCAGTGTTAAGCCTGGTTTCCCCAACCAGGGTTAGGGAGACAAGCTAAACAGAATGTGCAGCTTAGTCAGATAGGTATCAATGACACAAGCAGCAGTGTCATTTCAATCTTAGATTATTACTTGTAAATATTAAGCTGCCTTATTTTCTTCAGAACTCTTTCTTCCTTGCACTTGCTAAATGGATGTTGCTTTTAGCAAATTCATTAATATCTCCTTAGAACAGATTGCATTTTTCAATATGAAAAACAAAACTTGAAACATAATTAATATTTTAATTGGCAAGATTTAACTTGCATGTTTTAACCAATTTTAGTGTTTCCTATTAATTTTCTTCCTGTCTTTTTTAAAATCAGGGATAGGTTTTATTATAACTCCTCACATATATTAATTTTCTAGTGTACAGAAGTTGTAAAAGGATAGGTAGACTTTTGAAAGAAAACAATAGTTATAGTTTATAATATGTAATAACAGTTAAGAAAGGATTTTATCTTCTTTGTTCTTGTTCTGTATTGTAAAATACTCTCACTTTTCCACACAATAGAAGAATAGTTTTCCTTCATAATGCCACAGAATTTTAAATAAAGCTGAGGAAAACATGATTCATTCTATAACAGCAGTGAGGGGCATCCTTGCCATTCAGCAGAGTAAAGCCACCCACTTCTGAGGTAAATGAAGGGAATTAGGGATGTCTCAGTCATGCAAGACTTTCAGGTGTTAACCTTGAGAAAAGGATTACATAGTTTGGGCTATTACTCTGAAATAGAGACATCAAAATGTCTCTCATCTCCATCCATAGGACAGAAGGTGATGTGCTCATTCATGCTATGATTGCAAAAAGGGATAAAAAGCTCTTGTCTCCATAGTTTTTCTAGATAAAATCACGTATCTGGCAGTGGATTATTTTCTCTCTATAAAAATGAAAATACGTATGAAATTTAAAAATAGCTAAAATATTTGCACAGAGAAAATGTGGTTGGGTTGTTTGTGGAGCATAACAGCTATGAAGAAGCTTAATATGACCATTGGCTAATGAAGAGGGGAGAAACCTTGAAAATACATAAAACTAGTTAGAAGCAAGCTACATTCATTTCACTGGTATTTCTAAGTGAAAGTTTGTGATGCAATTGTTTACTTACATAACCTGTATCAATGGTTAAAATTGTTTTCGTTCAAAAATCACTGTTCCCATTTATTACAAGTACCTTCTGGGTTTTTTGTTTTGTTTCTTACACCAATCTTTTCTTGCTAATTTTATGATAATAATGAGCCAACGGATGTTGTTTAATGAAGAATGACCTTTTAATAGAAAGGCTGTAAATTCATTCTCTACAGTCTACACCGAAACAAATTAAAATAAACATAGGAGCAAGCCTTTTTATGTTGCATTTCCAATCTGATCAAGACATTACCAATACCTTAGCTGATTATTTTTGTATTCTTTTAAAGCACACAATTATCATTGGATTAGTATTTACACTTATTGTGTACAAATCACAGAAAGACTGAACTTTTACTGATTAAATGGGAAATGATCAATGTTGGATTAAGGATAAAGCATCTAGTATGCTGTCCCTTAAATAAGTCTTCCTAAAACAGTAAGAAGAATCTGAGTGGGCTAAAACACTGCTCAAATGAATTTGTATATTTTTTAAATGAGTCATATTCTATATGCCATGTCAGCATTCCAGAAAAACTCGACTCCAACAGATAACTCTGAACCAGACATGTTCTCAAAGTTCCCTTTTATTAGAGTAGTAACCTGGCACATAGCTGACATGCCATTTATTTTCTAGATTATAATAAAATGAAGATATAAACAAAAAACTTTGTTAGGCATTTTATGCCAGTTTTCATTTTGCTGATTATGTTACCATCTGAAAGAAAAAATAGCAAAAGACTTCCTTTCAAACTAGTATTTTAGATACTGAGAAACTATGGGAGAAGAATCTATAAAAGTGCTTAAACTAAGAATAAACAACTATATTAATGAAAATGGAAATTTCTTGAATTGCTTAATCTGGTACTTAGAAATAAATGAAACAAATCACAGTGTCCAAAGACTGCTGCTGTGCTGTCTATAGCAGCACATAATTATAAAACTATCAAAAAAATGAAATAATTATTAGGGTTAGATGCAGATATTTCAAAGAGGCATAGAGTATTGAAGTTCATAATACGTATTTGTACAATGACAATAATAATCAATAAAGTCTATAATCTAAAAAAGTAACCCTGCTTCATGCTGTTGGCATCATGCATCTCTATCACAAACACTTCACACCCAATGGAAATTTTCCATATCCTTTAAACTTCTGCATACTAATGCTGTCTATTTGGTTGTTAGACAAATAGAGCAAGCTTTGCTGACTTCATTTTTATTCTTGGCAGCATGTTTTTATCATAAGGCAGATAGTCATTAATTTACAGAATCAACGCTTGGAACAGCTTTTGTGATCTCATATTAAATTTTCCCCTGAATCCGCCCCTTGGCAAAAATTACTCACATCGTTAAAAAATATTTAATTAGGCTGTAGTTTATACCCATCTCACAGGGGAAATGTTGGAATTAATATGATTTGCATGAATTCTGTTTCTCTTTTTCTGCTAAATATTAGTTTTGAATTCAGTTCAGAGGGTCATTGACACTGCCAAGGACTCACAATCGTGAAGGTCAGACAGGTAGCAAATATACCCCATGGGCAGTTTCCCTGAAAAGACAGCTCAAGATTACTTTTAATTATAGGTTATCTAAAAGGCTATTTTCTGTTTCTATTTTCAAGTCAGTTCATATCTAAAGCAGCACTGATTAAACTCCTATGAAAATCTGTTTATATGTTTGTATATTTGCTTAAATAACAGCTAAAATTAACTTTAAATTTTGAAGTGAATAAAAATCTTTTGACTATGATTCTAAAAGAAAATGAAGGAGGAAATTTAAAAAATAACGCTGAAGGATATGAATTATGATTACACTTTCCTTAATGGCGCATCTAGTTGATCTGTTGTCCCTTGTCAGATTAGATACAATGTTTAGGTATGCATTATCTTATTTATTATTTCAAAAGTAGAAGGAAGACCCCAAGGGGTTAAATTCATTTGCATTGAGAGACAGAGAGGGAAAGAGTATTTAATGGAATATTTAATTAATAATCTAATCAATTAATCTCTGTTACATAAATGGTAAAATCTAATTCGTCTTTGCAGCTATATCAATAAAAGAAGAAGTGGGATGGCTGCCCAGTTATCAGGATAATGGGAAACTGTTACAGATACTAAGAAAAAGTGAAAGTGCATTAATTCTTAGGCTGGCACAGAAACCAACAACTTACAAGGAACTTTTGTAGTTTTGACAAATATAGTATGTCTGTTAGAACTAGATCATGTGTAATTCACTTTGATATATATTGGTAATAGTTATGAAGGATAATAATTTTAAAAATAAATTATTATTATGCAAGGCATTTAAAACATTTTTGATATTAGATCAAGAGTGCTAGTGAATTCATGAGGTATTTGAAGCCTGCAAATAAATAAAAATTAGGAAGAAACAATATATATACGTGTGTATATATCAATGTTTCCTTGCTAACTGCTAGGAGTTGTGATTAATGTGATGAATTTTGTATTTCTGAAAATAAATCAGCACCCCTATTTTTAAAGCTATGTCTCTTTACAAAAGTCATTGTTAAAAATAACAGATACAGAAATAAGTGATTATCATTTCTGTAAATAAGTGTTTTAGTAATTTTTTCCCTAATTAAAAAATGTGTCTATTTCTGTGTATTTCTATGAAACATCTTGCAGACCTGTATCTAAAGGAAAAATGACTACAAAATATAATTTAAATATTCAGGAATTTGAAAATAGGACATCAAATTAGATAAAAAGACTATATTTATAACCTTTATTGACTTGGGGGGAAAAACCTCATGGAACTCAGTGGATAAATACGACTTAAATAAATCTCATGGGTTTACTTCTAAATAACTAAATACGGAATTAGTATTATTGAACTCAACTGAATTTACTCCTAGTAGATATTTGTTATCAAGTTGTTCTATTGAAGTATACCTTAACAGAAATTTGCACTCATATATATTGCTATGGGAAGAATCTATGAGACTTCAGCCCATGGAGAATAGAGACCTTTGTTACATCTGAAGTTAGAATAGTCTTGAAATTTAAGAGCATACACAGATAAAATTGTGTTAACTCATTGCTACTGCTGAAGGTTCTATATTATGTGGAGATACTATCCTTTTCTTTTTATTGTAAAAAGAACTAAGCAATTTGGTGCTTTTAGAATCCAAATCTCCTCCTTGAAAAATATCAGATCCTTTTCTGGTGCTTCATTTTATACTATACTTCATTTTAACTTCTCATTGTCTCCTGAGGTTTATTTATTTATTTAAGAAAATGTATATGGCTGTCCAACTCACTCTCAGTCGACTAGTTATACTTACCATTATGGTTTCTGGTAAGAAAAGACAGCATTTTTTTGTGACGCCCAAAAGTGTCCAAACATACAAGTATTAATTATGCATATTATGCAGAAAAATAATGCTGCTAACCTTGCCAGCAGGCAGATTTCTAGTCAGTAAATAGCATCCCTCTCCTGCAGTGACAGATTGAATTCTTATCCCTGTAGGTGACAGCAATCCTGAACACTCCCACAAAATTACATTGCCAAAAAGTCAAAACAAAAACTGCCTTTATTCTCATTTCAACTCTATTTGTTGAAGAGGTCCTGTTTTGTACATACATTGCTTTCCCTTTTTCTGTGGGTCCCTCAAATCAGCTGTATTTTGCTCAATATGATTCTGTGAAAAATCATTTCACTGGGTTCTTCTCATGTTCAAGCCCCTAAATATTTTGTATCAAAAGTGAATAACAGATGCCTGATACAACTGCAATAAATAGATAGACATAGTTCATCTTTCACTCCATCAGTGGTATTTATTCAGCTCTATTGAGGGAGAAGGATAAAATTATTTGAAGATTAGAACCAGAGTGGCTGTCATTTCATTTACTTCCCTAAAAAAGTAAAAACCATGTTTTGAGTTCAGTATAACTACATTCATAAAAATGTCCATCTCTTTGCCATTTTCTGGAATTAACCATTCTAATGAATAAACGAAGTAAAACAGACTATTTTCTATGCTCTGTCAATTGTCAGTTTAACATGAAAGTTTGGACTTAATAACATCAGATTGACTACAGCAGCATCCACAGCAAATCATGATGACACAAATAACAACACATGCATAGTAATGTTATGGTGCAAATACCCTGATATACTTATACTCACCCCCGGCCCAAGTGCATAACTCACAGGATTTCCATAATGATATCATGATGCAAGTTTGTGAATTGCCCCCATCTACTCCCTTTACCTTTCCTTTCATGGATACCCATGTTGAACTAAATTACAGTTTTAGTAAAATATGACACTTCTCTGAATCTATAAATCTAATGCTTTTTTGATAATGCAAACAGCTTTTGCTTTAAATGTTGTATAGTTGGTATGGATTAAAAATTAGATGAATTCACTCGTTTTGAGGATGAGCTTTCATTTAAAACTCAGTCCTGTGTGATTGAGTTGGCTGGTATATAACACACAGTGCTAGAGTAATTTTGCTAATGCAATATTGTAACTATGTTCACTTCTCTTCGGTTAATGGAAGGACACAGGATGAATGTTGCGGCACTGAGAGTGTTCATCCTTGCAAATACATATCACATTAATGTTCAGAACTATTATGCAACACTGAAGAGATATTAAAAAGAGTATGCTCATAGACAGATGGACATCTTTAAACACCCATTTTTCCATATAGCCTCTGCTATCTCAATATCTATGTTAAACTGAAGTATAATTACTGTATTTGGACTACAGAAATAAAGGTAACCATTAGATGGCAGCAAAGAATTACAGAAAACTGAATCTCATTGATGCCATCTGGTGGCTATTTGTATTTTTGCAGCCAGTTCAGGGAAATTCAGCCACAAGTACCTGGTTAAGTTGCCATCTGTAAACCCATATAGAATTATTTATCCATCTGCATTCTTTTCTTCATAATGAAATGTATATTGTGCGATAAATTCCACTGTAAAACTTTAGAGCTAAGATAAATAAGAAGCTGACTTCTATGATAGTGGAATTCGGCAGTTGAAAGTCAGGAAAAATATTTCTTACAACTAGGTTTGAATTTGCATCACCTGCATAGAGCAATAATTTTTAATTCTAAATATTGTATTTAAATGCAGGTATATAAAAACATATCTCACAACAAAAGCGGAAAAAGTTGTGTTTTCTTAATGATGTAAAGGCAATAGCAGATTCTGGGAATACTATGAATGATTGTAGAACCAATTATGAAACAACACTGGTGCTTAGTTTATTTATTGACTATTTCACCATCTTTAGTCCATTTTGCCTCAAAAATAAGGCATCCCAACAGTTTGCTGCAGCTCTTAATATTACTTTATCTATTCATGATATATAGACGCTGTACAAATAATATACAAGGACAAGACTGGTAGCTCACTCTATCAAAAAGATCTAAAGAATAGTCCAGACTCTATTGATGTCAATGAACATTAGCCAATCTGACTTTAACAGAGGTAGTATTACAGCCAATATAACACAGATAAATTCTATTATGAAAGCACTAAACTGATTTCCTTTTCAAGGAAAGTATTTTGTTATTTACCAAATATAAACTGGGATAGACACTACACATGCAAATCTAATTACCTTTGTTGCCAGACTGTGAGGTTCTAAAGCAGAAGGTTAGGCAGCCGGGTTTGGGGGGAGGGAGATGGCAGGTTGGCATTCCTAGCTTCTACATTTTTAGCCCATGTTATATTATTTTGACATAATTGTTTGACATAATAGTACAGCCATCAAAGAATTTGCATGCAGATTCTAGCTTTGTGCTATAGAAACATTGATAAATAACAATTGCATTGGGTTTATTTAGATGTCACCAAAGGATTCACATTTCTACAAATAAGAACAGATCTGGGGTTTCGGTTTCCTGAGCTCCCCTCTCCTGCTGTTTACACTCTAAGATGAAGCTAACTTTGTTCTAACCTAGAATTCCAATAAACATCTAAAATAGTTTGTTTCTTTTGGTCATAATTACAAATATTCCTTCTTCCTTTATGTCTCATCAAAAATTGTTAATTTTTCACTTATTACCATTATCACTGTTCTATAATTACACCTAGGATGGGAACCTGCAAATTTCAACTTTGTTCCATTTCAGTTCCCAGGAGCCTTAACCACCATAGCCTAAGTGTCTCAGCAAGGTTACCCATCTTTAATCTATATAGCCTTTGCTTGATTAAGCACAGCCCTTGCATTTTGTAATAACATTTCAGTATCATCCAATTTTTCAGTCAATATAATATTAAGATGTAGGACCTATTTCAAATATTTTGAGCTCTAAAAATTTGTTCACTTTCTTCATAATCATAAATCTCACTTCATGGTATGAAGTCAAATTTATAGCATCATTTAGATTGAAATTTATTTTTTTACAAAATATTGTAAATCTACTATATATAGATAGAGTCCTTAACAAGGTTATTACCAGCCAACACAGATAATATTTAGCAAGAATGTAGACAATGCATAGGTAATCAGATCTGATGTAAGAAACTTCATAGCTTTTCAATGTTTTCATTATTTTATTATTGCCTTTTTAATGTTTTTGTTTTGTTTTACTAAATCATGCTGTCTGCCTTTAAAGTGTCTTGACCTTTTTTGTACAAAACACTGTAGCTGCAACTGAAATTTGCACTCAGCTCAGAGTATAATTGTTAACAAATGATTATTTAGCTATTAAAACATTTACAAAGGGATCTCTGGGATAGTGTGCAAACTAAACTCAGGAATCAAAATTACAATATTTAAAGGGATCTTACAAAGCCTGAAATTATCATAGGCATAATGGCTGACATGAGGGAGAGAATGAGGGATAATATTTTCCCCCACTGATCAAGATTATTGTAGCAACCAGCTACAGGGGGTGGTCCAATCTTGGCAACTTTAAGACTTGTGGACTTCAATTTCCAGAACTGCTGGGTGGGTGGGGAATTCTGGGACCACAAGTCTTAAAAGTTGCTAAGGTTTGACACTCCTGAGTTAAGTAGTTGAAAAAAGGGGAAATTGCTGATGGAAAGAAAAACGTGAAAAATTCATAGGATGATGGTAGAGGAAGGAGATTTTTAGAGCTTCGGTAAAAGGATCAGCCCAATTATGATGTTACAAGAGCAAATGTAGATCTTGTGGAGAACCAATTTTGAACTGAAATAGAAGTCCCATCTCGAAAACATTTATCTTAATGGTGAACTTTTGAATTTACTTAATGTTTTGCTCTTCATTAAAACTGGATTTGGAAACCTGGACTTTATTTTATGTTATTTTATTTTTTCAATTTTTATAGTAATTCATCTCAATCCAATTGATTCTGGATGGTGAACAATATCCCAGTAACTAAAACCATAAAAACACAAAGATAGTTAAAAATTATACATATAAACAACTGAGAATCATAATAATTACATAAAAATTAACAGTGCAACCAAGTAATGGGGCCCTTAACACTTTCAGAACCCCAGGCTCATGCACATAACCAGGTCTTTAGAACTTTTCAAAAGCTAACAGGGTCAAGGTCATCCTGAGATCTGAAGGAAGACTGTTGTAGAGGGCTACTGCGAAGAAGGCAAACCTCCTAGTCCCCTGCCAGGCAGCATTTCTTGGCTGAAAGGGCCTACAGCATTTCTAATCTATTAGACTGAATTTGGCAGGTAGAAATTATTGGGAGAAGATGCTCCCTTATTTAAACTGGTCTCAAGCCATGTAGGACTTTAAAGGTAACAGCCAGCAACTTAAATTGCATCTGAAAACAACCAGGAACCAATGCAACTCCTGCAATAGTGGTGTAATATGTGCTGTTTAATTGGCACCATTATCTAGCTGTGGACAATGTTCCTCCAGGCCTTCCTGTCCTCTACCATCCCTCAGAATCCATTTAAGCTGACACCGACTGCTTCAGTGACTCCATCCAGCCACTTCATTCTCTGCTGTCCCCTTCTTCTTTTGTCCTCAATCATTCCCAGCATTAGGCTCTTCTCCAGTGAGTCCTTCCTTCTCTTTAGGTGGCCAAAGTTTTGGAGTTTCATCTTCAGGATCTGGCCTTCTAAAGAGCAGTCAGGGTTGATCTCCTCTAGGACTGACCAGTTTGATTACCTTGCAATCCAAGGGATTCTCAGGAATCTTCTCCAGTACCATAGCTCAAAGGCCTCAATTATTTGGTGCTCAGCCTTTCTTATGGTACAGCTTTCTTAGAGTGCATTACATTTGTCCAATCAAGGAGTAACGAAGGCAAGAATGACTATGAACAAAGCCCAACCCCCCAGTCCAGGAACTTTCCTTCATACCTATCAAATAAGCTTTCTCCCAATCCACAGGAGACCAAAAAATTGATTACTGTCTCCATTATGATACCCATAAAAAAGGAATAGGGCCATCTTGACTGTTTTGATCCCCACTCCTATTCCCAGTTATCCCTGTTTACCATACTCTCCAAATATGCTGGATTTAAACTTCTACAATTCTGCAGGCACTTCTATTCCCTATCATGGTATTCTAAAAGCAGCATCTGGCAGTTAGAAGTCTTCATTCTGGCATCTTCATTCTGACAGTTGGAAGTCTGGCCATTAGTGGAAGCAATCCTGAACTAGATGGACAGTAATTCAAATGAGTATAAGACAATTTCATATGTTTGTATAAAACCTGTAGACAGAGGTTGCTGTATATGCTTCATGAAAAGGTATAAAAAGAGAAATAAATAAACAATGAAAGATGTGCTGAAGATAAACAAGTTAGTTTAAAAAATTAGGCTATTCATAGAGTACCAAATTGATACTTACTACGATGGATATATACTCAATCAAGTTCAAAGACAGGACATTTGAAAGCTTGAGCAGAGCAGGGAAAGCTTGCTTGCCCTTTTATCCCTCTTGTGAGTTTTCCAGAACCCTCTGTATCTCTGTATTATTCTGAGAAAAAATGCTGGGGCACAACCTCATGTATCAACACATTTCAAACGATCACTTGAAGTAAAATTTCTGTGTTGAATTTGGGGAGCAATACTCTGATTGCCCAATTGAAAAAAATATTTCTTCTAGCACAGAAAGAGCTTACCATAAAAATTCTGCATTTTTTAAGTATCTGTGTTTCAAACATTTGTGGGTTTTTTTCTGTAAGGAAACTGTGATGGAAACCTATTGCGAGTCTTTGTTTTTCTTTATATATTCTGAGAACATGAAATACTGTGAATAATCTTCTAGAAAACCCTAAGTATGTGTCTGTGTATTAGCTTGTACTATTTTGTTTCCCTAGATTCTTCTGCTTCTTAGCTGACAAAAATGAACTTTTGAAAGAAGGAAAATCAGTAGTTCAACACAGAAATGCATGCAAAGTTGTTAAATGCAATTGCAAAATATGAACAGCTTCCCTCAGTATGATCAGTGTTTGAAAAAAAAAGACAGCTAGCAAACTGTCCATCATATGATGAAATTTGACAGTAGGGATTATAGCTTTGATGGACCAGAACAGCTAATAGAAGAAGCTGACATTTTTGAAACCCTGCTAATTAAGGGTTTCTTCCTTAATATTAAAATAAAGTCTTTGTCTGGGTTTTATGGTTGGAGAATCAGGTGTTTACATTAATATATGCCAGTCAGTCTTAATAAGCTTGGAGGGCAGAGGAAGTTATTATTGAGTGACCTTCTACAAAATAAGCATGTTGCTAAGGGCTCTAACCCTGCCCTGTTCAGACGGATGAATCTCATTTCTAATGCAAAGGCTTCGTAAGAAATCCCAGTATTCTCTGTGCAATCACAGAAAATAATCCTTATGTCTCTTGTAATGTCCAGAATTGCCACTTGCTATACTTCTACTGTACAATGAATATTACAATACATATTATTTTTTCTGCACAATTGTCTACATTTTTCAGTTGGCAAGAATAGAAAAACTTATTGTCAAGATACTTACATTGAAAAGTCAGCTCATTTTAATACTTCTCAAATAGTCATCTATTCTGCTCATGAATTATAATGCACAGAACCCATCCAACAATACTCGCTTTATAAAAAAAAAGAAGATGTATCTATCTGATTACATATTTGTTTTCAAATAGATCTTGAGCAGATTTTGAAGCATGCATTGAAATTCATTGAAATGATAAATTCATGGTTAGATTTTGATTTGCTTTTAATCCAATTTTAGGTATAATACATTTCACCTTTTCATAGTGGTTTTGCTTATCTGTTGGCTCATGAAGCCATCAAAATTTGAGATAGGCTTTTTATTTTGTGTCATAGTATCTGTAGATGAAAGTAGAAATCAACTAGTTAGACAGATGAAATCAATCAAATATCAACATTGTCACTTCATTATTATTTTATTTTGTTGTGAGTCCAGATTATTTCCAGTGTATATGGATGTAATGGCAGCTTCTTGCTATAAAGTGGGTGTGATGCAGTGGTGCGATTCAAAAATTTTTACTACTGGTTCTGTGGGCTTGGCTTGGTGGGCGTGGCAGGGGAAGGATACTGTAAAATCTCTAGTCAGAGGTATTTCCTGGTTCTCCGAACTACTCATAATTTCTGCTATCGGTTCTCCTGAACTGGCCAGAACCTGCTGAATACCACCTCTGGTGTGATGGAGGGCTTAAGATAGACTAATCAGGAAAAATCCAAGTTTATGCTTCTAGCTGATAGTAATCTATTGCCATGTGATAAGTAAACTATCCATACAAAGGAATATTCTCCTCTCATAATTTGAATACTTGTTTTTTACTCAATCAAACTATTTTCCATTGTTAAAGGATAGATTTTCAGTGTTTTGTTTCATATACAACTGATCAGGGGACATGTTTTTCTATGTGCTCTTTATAATATTTTGGAGGCTTCTACAGACACACTGCTGCCGACATTTGGTGGGATTGGTGGATATTAGGACAGATCTTTCGATGGGATCTTCCTCCTAGGAAAATACGCTTGGCATTCTAACTCTACATTTAGATTTTCCCCATTGGGCAGATTTTTAATCTTTAATATTTTTGTTAGTTTAATTGCAAGCTTTTCTATGTGTATATTATTTTTATTGTTGCCTTTTTAATGCTTTTGTTTTGTTTTTAGTTCTGTAACTACTTCAAGAGCATGCCAATCATACAGAGTGTAAATTAAATAAGAGTCAAAACAATATTTCAAGCTTAATAATTTGGTCACAGTGAAACTCGTTACTTTGTAGAAATGTTGGAATTGAACTATATTAGATTCCATTTCACAACTGTAAATAGCATATAGTTAACCATGTTTCAGGATCTCAGCTTAAATGATTAAAGAGTAATTGCATTTCATGTATTTATGTTGTCATACCTAATATAGTCAATGTATTTGCCATTTCTTTGGAAATGAAATTTTACATAGGAAGTGTCAACTAAGTATTTGTTGCCAGCCAAACATTTTTGGATGGTGAGCGCACATGTGAATGTCAGCATTCAAGTGCTTAACAAAGGACCAGCATCCAGTTCAAGACTGATCTGTTTCTGTTCCATTCCATTTTGCTTCTACTTATTCTCAACATGTTCCACTATATTTCTGGCTGAACATGCAATTAGAAAACAGGGTACCTGAAAATTAATTCATTAAAAACAAATTTTAAATATGTATGACTAAATCTATACTAAATGAAAACAATAAAGTATTGTTCTGCCAGTAATGGCATTGCAAAGTTTGGAGAAGTTTAAAATCCAAAGGAGAAATATAATCTTTTTGGCATATTATTTTATATTAAGTCAGTTTGTATTGGAATTTATAAAGACTACATTCTTCAAGTATTCTGATTTTGAACATTCATGATATGCTCATTCTTTTTAATTGTAGACTAACGATTTCTCAGAAACTATTCCTTGATTGAAGATATGAAAAATCCACAATCTAAATATTTTAAATTATTAATAGCTTAATTTGATTGAATTTTCCTTGTCAAACTTAAAATAATTCTGTCGGTATATATGTAAAGTACACTTCAATCCCTGCTTACTTGAGAGCTCACCCTACTATGTCAATGTAATAAAATTCTTCATACATGTAATACCGTGTTTCTCATATAATAAGGCCAGGCCTTTTTTTTTTTTTTGAGCCCCGAAAAAATGGCTAGGCCGTCTTTTCGGGTGTGACTTAATTCCCCCCCTTGCATCTTCGGGCGAGTGGGCGGCCATGACTTGGATGTTGACCTCGGCGTTGGTGGAGCACTTCGTATCAGGGTCAATGCAGGCAGCACCATATCCAGGTGGGCAACAAAAGTATTTCCTAATGGCAAGCCCCCCACCACCACCCCCCATTTCGCATGTTTTAATATAAGCCTTAATTTGGGGGGAGGGGCTTAATTTCATTTCATGCCTATAAAACATGCTGGGACTTCCTATTGGGGGAGGCCATATTGTTGGAGAAACAGGATACATTGTATGCCAATATATTTTATTGGATTTAATTAAAAATAATCAATTAAATATGTATATACTATATATGTGGCTGTATATTTGCAGTCTTAATAGAATGTCCCATAGCAATTATAGATATTTTATTCATATAATCATGAAAATAACTTTATTAAGGCCAGCACAAATGTGCCAGAAGGAAGGTGGGCCTTCTGAAATCCATTTTGGCTCAGTGTTTCTTCCCCTTCCAAAAAATTATGCACTCACGCCGAGGAAAAAAAGAGGATATAGGGAGTATTTGTATGTGTTCAATGTAAATGTTGTTTTTCTGCTGAATTTAATTGAAATCCAAGATCATGAAAACACATTCACCATATTTCCTTTAGGAAATTCAGAATTAAGAATTTTATCATAACATGCTAAAAGATGTAATCCTTTGTAATTCTGAGAGAACCAATGAAGCACCATGAGAATGAATGAAGGCAGCTCGTCAGAAAGCAGAAAGTATGGATCCAAGCAACTATGTACTAGTCAGTTTGTCATTTCAATGTGAAATAGTCCTATATGTACTTGGATTATAATAAATAAACTTTTTGAAAAAAAAAATCAAAGCAAAATTACCATTATGATTTTTTTCATAGCCTCTAGCTTGGTAAATGAAAGCAATATACTTTATATATCAACTGTAATAAAACCTTTGGTAAATAAATATAACCTCGTCTCAGAAGCCCTCATTAGATGAGGAAGAAGATAAAAACAAAACATTGCCAGAAGAACACCCTGTGATCCGAAACCCCAACCACAACAGTGTCAAAATAATGAAATGTGTGTTCACACAAGCTCCACCTTTATATACTTGCATCAGGACACAGTACTAGTACAAAAGGACTAAAATTCTATGGAGTTTCTCAGTCATCTAGGTTAGGGGTGGGATTCAGATTTCTTAATAACCAATTCTATGGGTGTGGCCTAATTTGTGGGTATGGCTTGGTGGTCATGTGACTGGGTGGCCGTGGCTTGTATGTAAATATATAAATATTTATGTAAATATTGATTTTTTTCATTTAAAAAAAGAGCAACTTTTACCCAAAAGCAGGCAGGCAGATTGAGTTGCTCACAGAATCACAGATTCACTAAGATAACTATTTTTCTGCAGTTGGCTATCTGAGTCTGCACTGAAAAATAGAAGCTTCAGTCTTAAGATCAGCTCTGCTTTTAGATTAGCTAGAAAGCAAGAAATTCAACAATTTCCTGCTTTCTAGCTAATCTGAATCTCCTGGCACAGCAGAACAGCTGATGGTCGGGGGAAAAGAAAAAAGAAAAATAGCAACTTCGCAGGCAAGTTTGCCAGGTAAGGAGTGAGTGGGCAGGGCCAGCCAGTGGCACGATTTGCCGGTTCTCCAAACTGTGCAGAATCATAACAACCAGTCGAACTAGGTAGAATCCCACTACTGATTCCAGGTCATGATTGTCCCAAAGGTGTTTTTTTCAGGAGGCAACTGGATTTTCTTGGTGTTTTTTTTTTTTTCTTTGAAAACCTTTTAGGTCTCAGAGCTGAAAAAGCTTCTTGGATGAGAAGTGAAATGTCTTCAAAGAAAAAACAAGAAAGTCTAGTAACCTCCTGAAAAAAGCACCTTTGGGATATAAAAGGAGTAGAATTTGAACTGTAATGTACAGTTCCTCCAGGTCCCAACAAAGAGACAGATTGTGGAGCCAGCTCTTGCTCACAGAAGAAGAAGCAGATTCTGACCCTGCCTGGTGGCGTCTTTTATACAGCATCATTACAGGAATCTTATAGACTTAGTCAAAAACAGCAGAAGACAGAGAACTAAAGGAGTATATAATTGCACTGTCAGCAAACTGACCTGGCAGGATTAATATGCTGAGAGAAACCTACCAAGCCAAGGTGACCTGCATTTGAGTAGGCTCAGAATGTGCTGCTACTTATGGAACATATTATTTTGTATTTAAGTATCAAAAATCAACTAAAAATTAGAAGACAAATGGGTTCAAAATGCTTGGATTAAACATTTACATGATTAGACTAAAAGTCCAATACAATTCTAGACAGAAGTAGACTTCTAGATCATGAGAAAAAATAACACCACAGTGTACTTGGAACACTATTTTTATGGTGCTGAAATGTAGACATTGGAATAGTTAACACACAAAAGGTAATTTAATAATCATATATAATGCCTGCACTGCCATGCAGAATTCTTTTTAAAAAAATATACAGTGTCAAAATCTCCCATGTGATTCTGAAATAGTAAACTCACTAGCTCCTGCACTCTGAAGCTATAATATTTACACAAATATTCACCATTCTCTTTTCAACTTACTTGGATGATTGAAACATCAATCTGTGCAATGGCTGTCCATAGGGAATGTGTTAAAAAAGCCAATATGGCTGTGGTAGTCATGTGAATAAAATTCCATCTTTTTTAACTCTTTGCTGTTACCTCTACTCACTTTCTTATTATTTTGCAACCCAGTTTGTGAGATCTGTATAGGTAGTTAAACATTTGTCCCAAAGGTATTTTTTTCAAGAGACAACTTGACTTTCTTGTTTTTTTCTTTGAAAACATTTTGCTTCATATCCAAGAAGCATCTTCAGTTCTGATTGGATGATGGGGAATGGAAAGATTTATATTCCTTGCACACATCTGGTCATTTGCATTCTTTTAGTGAGTCATTGAGGCCATCTAGGGGTTTATCTATGTCATCAGGGTCACAAATGGGAGTGAAGCCTTCTTGGAACTATTGAAATCCTTCCATTCCCCACCATCCAGTCAGAGCTGAAGAAACTTCTTGGATGACAAGCAAAAGGTCTTCAAAGAAAAACCAAAAAGTCCAGTTGCCTCTTGAAAAAGCAACTCTGGGACAACCATGACCTGGATGACAGGGAATCTCCATAGATGTGTAGCTAGACTTTGTACATACTTTGCAAATTACAAAGGAAGGTATAACTATGAAGTTCAGGTTATTCTTTTAATATTTTGTTTCATTACCTGTATACGCTAAGAAGTGGAATTGGGAAAACCATGTAGTTTCTCTTTAATGTCTGTTAACATTAACATGTCAGTGTCCAAATACTGTGCACATATAAAAAAAAATGAAGTATGTGTGCCAGGAGTTAGGGACACCCACAAGAATAGTCACTGGTTCCAAAACAATATGTATAACTCAGATGACCAAACCACAGTGCCTTTTAAATGTGCACTGTGTGCAGCTGCAGGCATGTAAAAAAAAGGAGTAGGGCTTCTATCATCATGTCAATGAGCTTAGTGATTGTGGTTGCAGATTCCTCTGCCCAGGTCGTTGTCCCATCAATTTGGATGTCAATGAATATCACCAAGATAATATAATTTGTTATTAAATATGCACTTAACAATGGGCAGATTCTCAAAATATTTCTTTTTGTGAAAGGAGTAGTCAGAACATAGAATTTCAAATGACCTTTTAGATAATGGGTAGATTATCTGTTGAGATAATTTCACAGTACTAGTTATTTCCCACAAGAAGGATCACTGAAGTTCTTCTGCCTCTGGAATCAATAGATTTCTGGATGCTCTATGATTTGAGTTGTTGAAGAAGCCAGTGTGCTGGAATGGTGAGATGAGGCAATTTATTAAAATAATTGTTCCTTAATAATCTCTTTGACTTTATATATCCTGCATTATACCCTAGTATAGTATAGAATGAAATTTCTAGCAGCTAATGGTTAGAGTGTAACAGAACATGCCACATTGGTGCTGAAACTTTTTATACTAAAAAATAAAAAAAGTTTTTATTTGTACTTCCATTACATTTGCTGAGCTATTCAGAGTTCATGAATGCCTGTCTAATGACTGGACTGCTGAAGCCATTGTCACAAGTTTGTTGAATATTTTGAAAGTAAAATAGCTTGCCTCCACACTGATTTGATGTCAGATTTGAGAAAAACTGAAATGGAGGATTCATTTTTTTTATATAAAATCAGTTTCAGCTGTTGCAATTTAGGACACCTGTAAAATTAATATGAAGTAGCTATAAGGATGACCCCTAATTAGTCCTATTAGAGCTAATTAAAACAAACTAATTGATGGAGTGGATCATCAAAAGGACTGTGATAAATGCATTGTTGATTAAAGAAAAAAATAGGGAAGCTCCTCCTGAAGAAACATTCCCCAGACTGATAAATATTGGTTATCTTTGGCTAGTTACCAGAATTAGATTCCTTTGAAAAAGATAAGAGTATGAGGATACACTCCCAGCTCTTCCTCCCTCCCCCTCCTCTCTCTCCCTTCCTTCCACCCTCCCTCTCTCTCCCCTTGTCCCTGTCCCTCTCTGAATAAATACATATTTTCTTTTTTAAAAAAATATTCAAGGGATTAAAATATAAAATACAAATGAAAAAAATAAAGGCAAAACAAAGCTAGACAAGAACATTTAAAAAATGTGAACTAAAAGGACAAAAAACAAAAACATTTATTTATCCCCCATAGTTGAACACTAACAGATATATTTCAACAATAATAGCTTCCCTCCTTGCAAAACAGGATCACAATTTGTAAATGTCTACACCTATTTGCAACCCAATTTGACCTGGATACATTGTATATATGAAGAAAAATAGATTAAACAACTGCAAAATTAAAGTTCAAAGCCTTCTGTTAATAATATGTTATTGTAATTTACTTTACAATACAATATGTATTGTAATTTACCACAGTTTCTTATCTACACAAATCACCCCAATCTTTATCTTTGATCCATCCAGGATCAAATACCCTCATTTAACTCTAAATAAAACATTTCTTAGAAATTTAATTAGGAACTTTCCCAACAATTGCATCTCATTTCCAAACTTTATAAGCCTCTGTTGTAAATATTTCTGCAGCATACATTGTTGAAAAATTCTCCTTAAAAATAGAGCCTTCATCTTGCCAAGAAAGTCCAGGCCATCCTTCATCAATTCCATTATCCCAGAATTTCTTGTATTCATGTTCTTTTCCATCTTTTCTCACAGATATATAATTTTCAAACCAAGTACTTCCTTCGCATTTGGCAGCAACAGATCAGATTCCAATTCCTTAAACTGCAAATCAAGTCCAACTTATTTCTTTCTTTGGGATATTGTCCTAGGTTTGGGTTCAAAGCCATTTTTGACCCATCAAATATTTTCAAATAAAACCTGTAAGTTGGAGAGCATTTTTTTTCAAGTAGAGATAACAATAGTACTTAGACTTATGTACCACTTCATAGTGCTTTATAGCACTCTTTAAGAGGTTTACCGTGTCGGCTTATTGACCCCAACAATCATGATCCTTATTTTACCAACCTTGGGAGGATGGAAAGCTGAGTCTACCTTGAGCCAGTCAGAATTGAACTCCTGGCAGTGAGCAGAGCCAGCCTGCAGTACTGCATTCTAACCACTGCACCACCACAGCTCCCAGAAAATTTTTATTTCCTTTTAAAAACACACTGTTCTTTCTAAGGACAAGAGAAACACATAAATCATAATCCAGTGTACACAGAGAAAGGTCAAGATAGTTTCTCTCCAAAATGAAAAATGATTTAAAAATGGAGAATTTTCCCATTAATTTTTTTAAAAAAGATAAGAATTCCTTTAAAAAAGAGCTGGAAAGAACAAATTTTATAATAAAATAAGTTTAAGTCTAATTGGATGACTTTCACTACCTGAAAAATATTTTTTCACCACAAACTTCCTTACGGTGAAAATGAAAGTGGTTTGGAGTTCAATAATATGTAAAAGAACAAAAAAAGAAAGTTGTAAAAGCAAGGGATTATAAAACAGGTCAGCAGTCAACTAGTCATAAATGAAAAGATAGCAAAGCTTTAAAAGGGACAGGTAAAACCCAGGCACATTTAGGAAAAATGACCCAACTTTCCAATTGTCCCTTACTGACAATTGTGCAGGGCTGTGAAATCTCCGATTTTACGCGGAATTCCGATTTTTTCCCTCAAACACCAATCTACATTTTCCGCGTTTTTTCCCCCCATTGGATCGAGATCCGAGAGTCGGAAATTCGCTCTTCAGAAAAGCGGAACACTTCAGTTCTCAGCTCAGGCATAATTCTCCCTAGAAAAGCACATAAACTTCGCACGTGAGCCGCGCTAACGTTAACTGAAGTTAGCTAGTATTCTTACGACGGAAAACCACGGAAATAAACCTTTTTTCAGTAGCTTTACATTCGCACATGCCGACAAACCACCGCTCATCGTAGCCAAGCAAGTAGTACCGCGTAACTGACTGCAAAGACAATTCATACGGCTGTACATAGAGTCTGTGCACGTGCGCGCGCTCGATCGTGCACACGCTGGACCCCGGCCTAAGGGACTTTGCGCTTCGCGCACCTTATTCACTTCAGATTTTTTCAGACTTTTTTTTTAACCAGCTCTCACACCCCTGATTGTGGTTTTTCAAGATCCCCTCTTCTCTGCAAGTGCACATTCATCCAGAGGTCATCTTGGGTCCTCCTTAGACTCCCTTAAAAAAACAGGGAGCAAAGTTGCCGAATAACCAGTTTCAATAGAGAAATCAGCTGTTCATTGGTAGAAGAAAAAGAATTGCCCTCTGCTCAACACACTATCTTGGAGGAGGTTGTAAATGTTTCCATCTAGATCTAGTTTTGAGATTGATTTAAAACATTTCTATGATGGGCTACTTTTATTGTGAAAGAGTTGATGGGATACAGCCCTGATGCTGTCTCTTACTGAATTTGTTGGTGGCTTTTGATACTACTGACCATGCTAATTTGGGAATTGGGGATACAAAGGATTGCTTTAAAATTAGTTGAGCTTTTATCTGTAAGGTTGAGTAATATTACCTATGTTTGTTCCCTCTCCTTTGTTCCCTCTCCTTTGAAGGTGCTATTTCATTATTGATAGTCATATAATTTTATGGGTTATGTAGGTAACTAAAAGAAAGAAGGACATAATCTGTTAGATAGTCTTCCAGAAATACTGACCCTCAGGCTACAATAGGTAGAATTAGTGATTGTGTAATGTAGCTGCCATTCTTCTGAAAAATGGCTGCAGCACACAAAATAAAATTCATTTACTGGCTAATATCTGCTCATCTTTACAAGAAACATGAACATGGACTGCAAGCTTTTCTTCCAGCCAACTTGAAGGTTGGCTGGATCCAAAGGAAGGTTCTGAGCTAGATACAAAGGAATCTACTAAACAATTACATTGTCCCCAATAATTCTCATCATTTTTTAAAAAGTGGCAACTTTCTATGCTTTTTCTTGTTCACCCATGTATTTTAAATATTTTTCCTAACCTTATACAATAAGAATAGCACATGTATATATGTGCTTGTATGAGCCAAAATGATGTGAATCATCTAATTGTGTGAATTGCATCATGACACAAATAATGAACATTTTGATATGAAATATCATCCCACCTGATGATGTGATAATGTGTTTATAATTTTATTTGCTCTCTTTCCTTAGAAAATCATGTACAAGCTGCAGCATGAGATAACATTTTAGTTTTCAAATCTCTATTCTATATGTAGAACAAGACAAGAGTCACAGGATATTAAATGCCTTTCAGACAATTGCAGGATTTTTAATTGAGGATAAATGAGTTACAAAATCAAGCTAGCTATTTCTGTGCAACTTGACACATTCAAATCCCAGATCCAAAGTTCCAGATCAAATCTCACAGCTGATTTGAAATTTGATTACAGCAATAATATGTGAACAGTGAGCACCACACAGCACACAAAACCATTTATCATTATTTCATCATTACCTGTATTCCATTTCCAAACTCATGTAATTTCTGGGTATTTGGATTTTTAGCTTCTCACTCCAAACATTCTTTCCTGGTTCCTGGACACCATTTGAGCTTAAATCACTTTTATTTTGCTCAGAAAAAAAAGCTAGCTAATATATAATATTAAATATACACTTTATAATTATTTTTAAAAATAGGAGAAGGAAAGAGGATAAGATGTGTTCACCACCTTGAGTTATTTGTAAAAATAATAAAGGAGAGATATAAATAAACAAATAAATGAGCAAGCAGCCAAACCAAGTTAAGGGACATGCTGAATTTTGATGATGCTTGGGAAATAATAAATTCTTCTAGACTATAAACTTGAGAACGTTGTCCCAAAATTAATCATTGCCAACATGAAACTTTCCTCTCCTATCAAAGTGAAATTTTAGAGTGGCTATCTATACAAACCCTCTCACTTCAATGACTGCTGCAAATATTTAAAAAATATTTTTTTAAACTGTAATTGTAGCTATATACAATTATGTGAGGTTTAGTGCTTACATTCACACATGTTTATAAAAGAAGTGTGAGAGAATTTGGTATAATATAAAATATGATTGTCTAATCAAGGATTTCCTTTTTTCCAATCTATATTCTATATTGGATTATTATTTGCTTTAACAGAAGTAGATCACCTATCCTGGGAAATATATGGGAATGAAAAGCACCCCTGTGGATTTGGGTAGATTTCAAACAGCTTTGAATACCATGTCTCTGAATCATTTGGGGTTGATGGCCAGATAAATTTCCAAAGACTATTAGGTGCAATTAGATTATTACTTGTTTTTAGGCCATTTTCTTATCTTATCTCATAGGGTTCCACCTTGTCCTTTATAATTTTAGTGCCTTGTCCTTTATTCAAGGAAGAAAACTTGCAGTGCTAAAAATACATGTGCATGTAAGGATTTCTAGGTACCACATAATCATAGAACAAATCAATCCAGAGTTCTCTTGTGACACAAAGAACCAGTCTCAAATTAGTATATTTTGGTATGTGAAGACCAGGCATTTTGAGAAGTCTATAATACTGAGAAAGATAAAATAAATGAATGGCTAGCAGTAAAATGGATGGTGATGGGTACACCATTGAAAGATCTGAAAGGCCAGGTTGGAAACAGATTATTTTGTGAAAGATCTATCTGTGTGGTCCCTAAGAATAGATGTTGACTTGATGGTGCATTATAGTTAATCAGTTGGAGGGTGAAGTGTCAATTGGCTAGGTGTTGGTGGGCTATTGTGTTGAATTTCATTATTCAATAATTTTGAGTTTCTACCATAGACATTGTATTGTATTGTTGTTTCTTATGGTTATATTGTGCGGAGTCTTTTGACTGCAGTAGTCACAAATGTTATAAAGAATGGCCAGAAACAAAACAACATAAATGTTTCTATATTGCACCAGTCATATCACAGTATCACTTGATAACCTAGCTCAGTTAATGCTTTTGGATGATCTTTAAATGTGGACCCAACATGAATGAGTTGCAATACTCTGGACATTATGTGGCTATGTCAGAGATATTTGACAGAATATTGGTTCAAGAACATAGATAACTTGTGTATTAAATTTAATTTAGCAAACAACTACTTGCCATCACAAAGGACATTGAGAATCAAGCAAAACATTCAAGCAGTGCATCTGATAGTTCAGGAACAGCATATTGCTTCAGAAGTCATTGAATTCCAATAATTAATCCATGCTTCCTGTTGACATTCTGGTTTTAATTTCAATATATTCATTCATTCTTAATCAAACACACGCAAGTGTTAGATGCAAAAAAAAAAAAAAAAGCAACAGAGCTGAGTGTATATTTGGAATATCTGACTCCTAAACTCCAAAAATGTGTCTCGGTGGTTTTAAGCAGATAAATGATGGAGTATCATAAGCCAGAAGCAGTCAGTTCACAATTTCTTCTGGATATATTTTTGTTTATTAATAAAGACTCAGAATTGCTGTAGAGTATTATGAGGAGGCTTAAAACTAATTGGGGGGGACTTCTAAATTATTAGCCTGCAGAGCTTTATTGAATATGATCCTGCCATTTTGTCCATCCCCCAGTCAGAAGAGGGAGTTTGTAGCTTATAGATAGGACACATTTTGTACAAACAGTCAGTTCCTACATTCAGTCCTTGGCATCCTCAGAGGGGATGGGAAAGTCTCTTACTTGAAATTTAGGAAAACCACTACCAGTATATGAATCAATGAATGAGAATAGAACTGGAATGGACCATCTAATCTAATCCCTTGCTTAAACATATACTTGATTAGAGGAATCAGTATCATGTCTCAGCTTAAGCAATGTCCTATATTGTACCCTTGTACCCATCCAGTTTTGATCCATAATTCAATGTATTTTTATTTTCATTTGACAGCAAGTATTTGGAATCCTTATAATCGTTATTACACAATCCTGTAATAACGGATGACAGTGATGTTGGAACTGGCTTCAGCTCAGACCTGATACAAATGTGGCAGGGATGCAAAAATTGTCAAAGTTCTGTTTAAATAACCAATAATCAGTCAGGCTATGCAGTGACTAAGGAGTTGAAAAGTTAATACTCCAATATCTATGGCTCTAGGAAAGCATACACATTAATTAGTAGATGTTAATATAAGGCTTCTATCTGCCAAATCATATTCTCTACACTGTTATTTCTTACCTGTTAATAGAAATGCTATATGGGATTTGCTGCATAGTAGTAGATCATGTAAATACTTTTTCTTTAACTGCAGTGTATTTCAGTGGATTGATTCTATTGCAAAATATTTTTCAATGTTTAATTAGAAACTGCTTAATTTAATGGCTAATGTAGAATATAATTTGTAAATAAAAGAGGGGGAAATCCTGTCAATGACAATGATTTATGATGAGAAATCTACCTTTTTGTTGATTAATATTGTCTCTTGATTTTCCAACACAATTATTTTATCAATAATTACAGAGCTATTAATACCATTCTGAAAAAAGATAGTTACAATAGTCTGTATATTTATTTGTATCCTACCTTTCTTCCAGTAGCTCAAGATTGTGGATATATTTTCATTTTCCCCCATGTTCCCATAGTGTGGAAAAGAATTTGATGAGCTTGTAATTTCACGGTTCCCAGTTCAGCATATGCAGACTTCCCTCCTGAATTTACAGGGCTGAAATGTTCAGTCCATTTGTTGTGTGCGTGTGTACATGTATCTTGGGGGCTGTTTTACATTTTAAATGTTTAAAATACTCATTTTTCTCTTTAAAAAGTCAGCTCAAAATGGGCAATGTTGCCATTATGGAACTAAACTGAAAACACACCCCTCCCCCAAAATTGCAAAAACAGCTGGGCCAAACATAGGCCCTGCCCATTCTGCTAGTTCATGATGTCTTAAGCCCCACCCATTGTGGCTTCTAAACAAATTAAAAGGCAAAGTGTAACCCCTTTCACCTGAAGAAGGGTGTTCTTCTCTGGCCTTGGTTAAGAGAAGTTACTCAGTACTCCCTGAGCTTCATCATTGAATACGGATTTACACCTGAGTCATTTCCTGTCACTTTCTAATCACAGATTTAATTTGTACTTGATTTCATTCATATTTAATCTTCTGCTAGTTAGATGAAGTAGACTTTTCCCCTATAAAAATATAGTGTATATAAATAGCATAGGCAAAAAGAAGTGGCTTGGTGAAGAAATAAACTACTTTAGTCCATGAGCCAAGACCTGAATTTTCACATATTGGTACCACCCGAGGTGACTAATAATCTTAGGTGTTTTTGGCTTCTTTTATGTCTCTAGTTTATGTTTTGATGTGATAGCCCTTGTTAACTCGTAGCTTAATCGAGGTTATCACTCTTAGAATAGATGCACCCTATGTACACGGAAAGAAAGGGTGAACACATACTTTGACAATATTCTCTATTCTGAACATCACCACGTTTATGCTAATGACCAAATATACTATCCAAAATATCTCCAGAACCCTTTCATTGTTAGTATGCATGAACAGTCTAGTCATGGGCGTCCGGAGGGAGGGGGGGGGGCAAGGGGGGTCATTTGCCACCACCCCCCCACGTGGAAAATGAAAAAAATAATAAAAAGAAATACAAGATTTAAAAAAAAGATATGGACGATAATAAAAATTTATAAAATTTTTATCAATAATCAATATTCTCCGACGCAGCTGATGTAATTGAGCTTCTCCCTTTGATTGGTGAAATAATAACACCATTTTATTCTCAAAGCCACCTTCAAAGTCTAATTACAATCTCTAGAACAGCTAAATTCTACCTTTCAAATATGTGTTTACCGTGCTTAGAAAACGCACATTTCCTTCGCTCCATTGCACATATCCTCCAGTCCAACACCCAAAATATTTTTTTGCCCCCCCCTGCATTTTTTTCTCAGGACGCCCATGACTCTAGTACAGTCATGTTCAATACCATACAAAGCAGCGTTCAGGCACTTTCAACAGTAAAAGTAATGTTCATATTACTTGCAATGGAAGTTCCAATTACATGTAGGGTTGATCTAGCTAATTTTTTTGGTTTAGGCCTACTTTTGTTTGATAATTCAATTTAATGTTAGCTGAAGAGCAGATTCGATTTGTATTAGCTACAGTGTTCCACAAGAATAACAGATCCTGAAATCAATACACTATAGCATACATACGTTATTCCCCACCATCATCTTGGTCAACATCAGAGTCTGTTAGTTCTGTTTGTGCCTCTTCGTCAGTTGCCTGGTTGCTGCAGGTTTGTAGTCTACACATGTCAGTGCACTTGAGACCATTGCTGAGGCAAGTGCACACTGGAAGTTTACATGAGCGCACACACTTGCAGGAGAGGAGCTGTAGCACAACATCAGGGGCAGGGGAGCCACGCATCCACTCAACAACGAGATTCCCATCTTCATCAGTTGTCCAGCCACAGTCCTTTGGGTTTGGGACAGATGGCAAAGGCTCAAGACATCTCCACCAGATGGCAGCCTGATAGTTTGCACGTAGCATATGCATGGACAGGCAGTCCTTGCAAGGAGGAAGTTGGCTTGAGTCCACTTCTCCACGCCTGGCACAGAAGATCTGGTAACGGAGCTTGTTCACCTCTGTTGTGTGAGTGGAAGGATGGTACAGCTGACAGGTGATCTCTTGCAGTTTCTCTGACAGCTCTTCAGATACGTTCCATGAACGCCCGAGTTCGGCGAAGGCTTCTTGTTGAGACCTGTCAGACTTCATCTGCTTTAGAGCCGTCATCTTGCCGCGACCAGCGAATGCACTGATAGTGTCACAACCCGTGAAAGCATGCATACCAATCAGGGCCCTGCAGACACTTAACCCCAGTGCATTGCTGAGTTTGGTGATGTCAAGGAACCTTGTCCGGGCCTTTGTTCCACACTTCTGGTACATGTGGCAAGGTATTTTGTTGCACATCCCCAGGCACAGAACTAGGACATCTGTGTCCTCTGCTGTGACAACAACAGACTCATAGCCAGACTCTGCTGCATGGAGAGCATGGAGAAGTAACCTGGTGTCAGCTTCTTCCTGTGATGATCTCAATTCTGAGACCTCTTCCCAGTGTTCTTTGGTGATCTTGAAGCACAGATGCTCACAGGTAACAAAGAGAACCTTGTCTCGGAGCTTCTCCCTCAGCTGTGGATCCTTCCACTGCTCCACAAGAAACTTGATCAAGGCTGTCTTGTTAGCTGGACTGCATAGGATCTTCCGCCACTGCTGAATCTTGTGCCCAGGTGCAATGTCCTTGAACTGGATTCCTGTGCCTGCACCCCTGTTGGCTCGTTCGACATCTTTGATGGACATCTCCTTGTAGACGTCAAAGACAATATCTACACGATGGCTCTTAGAACCTTCATGGATGACATGGGACAAGGCTGATTCTGCCAGCTGCAAGAAGGTTTGGTCATTCCCTTTCAGCTTCTGGACCAGGCTCATCCCATCAATGATGGTCGCTGATGGCTCTGGGATCACTTCAGCTGGGGCGACATTCTTTTCCAACTCTCTTGCAAGGGCCGCTTTGTTGGTCTTGCAGAGTGACCCATCACCATTGGCCAGTGCCCACGGTAAAGGTCCCAGTGGATGGGCCAAGACTTCACCCATCTGCAGCTTTCTGGTCTCAGCAATCAGAACCATCTGGCCAAAGAGGTTTCTGTCAGCCTTTAGCACCAACTCTTTGCCACGGCCAAATTTGGTGTTCGTCTTCTTCCTGATGTCAGAGAAAGTGTGCAGCTTCTTCTTTTTCATCCTGTCATGGAACTGTGTAGATGGGATATCTTCTTGCAAGCGCTCTTGCTTGAAGGTTTCGTAAGCTTCCTCTCCAATCTTGTAGGCTTCAAGAAGATCCTTGGTCACTTCTGGTGGTGCCATGGAGGCAGTTGACAAGCTCACCAGCTCTTCATGCTCGGGGCTGAAAGGGTTCAACCAGCTGGTCTCCATCAGCTGAACGAGGGACTGCACATCAGCTTCATCTCTTCTTATCCTTGGCAGCTGTAGGTCTGGATGATGGAAGTCAGTGTCATGCTGACCTACCATGTTCCTCAGTTGCCTCAAGTATCTACTGCGGTACTCAGATGTCAGATAGTACCTTGCCACAGCTCCACCTTTCAGGCTGAAGCCCTTGGTGCCTCCTGGTGTCTGCGTGTCTTTGTTAACCGTCTCCTCAATTGTCTGGTCCACAGGTATCCGCCCAAATGGGTTCTGACTCCCAATCTGGACAGAAAAACCTCCCTGCATGAAGTGGGCATGCACTTCAGGGTGTTCTATTGGCAGTCGAGACATTTTGGCATAGTAGTAGGTCAAGAAGCGGGCATAGTTCACCTTGTCATAGGCAAAGCACCATGGGATCATCTGCCTGATTGCTGCCAGGTGAAGCATCCAGTTGCCCTCTCTGGATGCTCGGATCAGGCACAGCATGATCTCTGCCATGTCCAAGTAGGACATCCAGAATGCAGAGAGGTTATCTGCATTTCTGAGAGACTCCAGGTAGACTTTAAACAGCTTTATTGTGTGCACACATGACTCGTTATTAAGCAGGTCTTGCAGTGCAGCCTGAGAGACACCGTCGTGGAAGCTGGCAATCTTCTTCAGGGTTTCATCAAGGTGGTGAATGTCTCTTGCATGGTGTTCCTCCAGCCATCGGAGGAATCCTTTCCAGGCAAGCCTCAATAGTGCTTCATAAACCAGCTTGTGACATCTTACTGCTCTGTTGTACTTGCGACCATCCATCACACCATTCACTGAGCCTTCTGCAATGACACCAGCTTCAACACAGAGATCCCTGAGCCCTGCATCTTGAAATCGCTTCCCTATGATGGAGAGCATATTGCAGATTGTGTGGAAGTCTCCCATCCTGACGACGATGCTGTTGAACTTGTCATGTTTCCATACTATCTCAACAGCCTTCGCATAAAGCGCCTGGTCAAAGACACAGACAATCTGGTTCAGCTGAAGGGCCTGCATGATGTGTAGGGTCCGCTCCAGCACTTCATTGACCGTGGACATGTCCTTCCAGTTACACAAACTCCAAAGAGGCTTGAAAACAAACTTACTCTACCTGGAAAACAAACTTAATCTATCTGCCCTTCAAAACTCTTTGTAACGATGTTGGAAGAGAAAAAAAAAACATATTAGCAATTTACGAAATACATTTTAATTTGCTATGATGCTCTACATTTACCACAAAAAGTCTCTGCACATGATTTTAATAAATTATCAACATCAATTAGGTTTAATTCTAATGATTTACAGCTTCATTTCGCAAATATATGTGTTATCATGTGATATCACAAGGCCGCTATTCAGTCAAATTGATGGTTTCTTAAAAAACATACAAAGCTACATATCTGAAAAGGCTATCACATCTTAATGTACTTGGTATGGACCCATAAACATTTTAGTACCATTAAGATTTGGTCACCCAAGATGGTACCGATATCTGGCCTGGCCCATGGACTACTTTAAGAAGCAAATAAGCTAAAACATCAAATCTGAAGACAGATGCTTTCTTTCACACTTTGTTTCTTGTTTCACCCTTGTATCCTCTTCCTTTACTGTATGCCCTGCAACTGACCCTTTTGCACATGTGGGAAGAATTATTTCCAATTTCTTTTAAAAGTTTCTCCATCTTAACAAAACAAACCAACAGGTATTAAAAAAAAAAAAAAAAGGAAAGCTACTTTGAAATCTTGCCTGGAAGGGTCTTCTTAACAGCATATAAATGTTATAATAATAATGTATTAATACCAGACCATTCTGCCAACCTCCATGTACTCAAATGCAACCCTTATTTCATAACCTTGCTTTTCCCTTAGCAACGTGCATTCCTGCTACTAAATAAAAGCAATTCAGTAGAAAGAGTGATGAATAAAAAGCATGTTATTTAACTCATTCAAGCCTAAAATAAAATACAGTGTCAAGTAAAAATTGTTTCTCCTATGTGTAAATTAGGAATTGCATTTTAAATGAAAAGCCCCCAATTGCATTTTAAGCATATTTCAGTTGCAGACAATCTTATAAAATAAACAGTTTCAGTAAGCCGTCATTTGAAATTGACATGATTATTTTTAGAAAAATTAGCATGTGAAAAGATTGTTTTATTTTATTACTAAATATACTTTTTACATGATTATTCTTCACCGACATTTCCTTCATTTAATATGATAACAAAGCATAAATCAGGGTCACAAATTCATTCTTGCCCCGTGGGAAGAAGGGATTATATGTCAATAATCCTGTTAATAGTAAGCATGGCCACTAAGCGTTTCACACTGCAGTAATTTGTTGAGCTGAATTTGAGAAATTGAGACATCAAATGAAATTAATAAAATGTCTATTTTTATATTTCTTTATAATTATTGTTTGTTTGGAATTAGTGATAGTTAAAAAGGCACACTTGCTTTTGCCTGGAAATGCATTGGACCAGTTCAGTAAATTATTTGATAGTTCCTAGCCATTTTTTTTCACTCAAAATTCCTTCCTTAAAATATTGCAATGGTCAACTAGGTGAATGCTATGTCTGGATTATTAACACTGGTCAACTATAAAGCCTACTTGCCATACTGGCTACAGTACAAAGTTATATGCCATAAGGATTTGAAACAAATTAAAACCATATTCCCATGCTCCTTGAGTCGTTAAAGTACTTATTCCATAAATAACTTTTAATCTGGAGACTATGCTGGAGTCTATCACAAATCACATATAATTTACCCGTATATTTGAACTTTTTTAAATCCATGGTTCTATTTAGATTTGCATGCTGGCTTATAATATGAAATTCTTAAACAATATCATATTACAAAGTATAAATCACATCAAGCAAAATTTTGACAAACAATGAAGAGAAAATATGTAAGAACCTTAATATTTTCTATGGCAAGTAAGTATGCATCAGATGGCCATTGGGGCAGCATGTTATGGGCATCCCTATCAAATGACAGCCATATTGGCTGGATCTAATTATAAGACCCATGGACCAGAAGACAAGCAAAGTGCTAAGCTGCAAACACTACAGCTGCATTTCATTTTTAGAAAATGCCTTAGGGACTCTGTGGAGTCAAGAGGAATTATTGAAAATATGCTTTATGCTTAAAGCTTTAGCTTTGCTGAACATTAGCTTCCAGTTCTTTTTGCTGGTAGAATAAAATAGAATAAAATTCTTTATTGGCCAAGTGTGGTTGGACACACAAGGAATTTGTCTTGGTGCAAATACTCTCAGTGTACATAAAAGAAAAGATACATTCATCAAGAATCATAAGGTACAACACTTAATGATAAGTCATAAGGTACAATAAGCAATCAAATCATACTAGGAAACAGTCAATATAAATCATAAGGATACAAGCAACAAAGTTACAGTCATACAGTCACAAGTGGAAGGGGATGGGTGATAAGGAGTGATGAGAAGCTTAACAGTAATAGTAGTGCAGACTTTGTAATAGTTGAACAGTGTTGAGGGAATTATTTGTGATGGCTTTTGGGGAAAAACTGTTCTTGTGTCTAGTTGTTCTACAGCAGTGTGCAGTGCTCTATAGTGTCGTTTTGAGGGAAGGAATTGAAAGAGTTCATGTCTGGAATGTGAGGGGTCTGTAAATATTTTCACAGCCCTCTTTTTGACTTGTGTGGTATACAGGTCCACGATTGAAGGCAGTGTTGTGAATGCATAAGGTTTAATAAAGTTATCCTGAGCTTGGAGTCAAGTGCAGGGTTCTGGCCCTGCACTTCTGATTGGCTGTTAATGGCAGGATCGGATTGGCCCGTTCCGGGGGATCTGATTGGCCATTAACGGAGCGTTTATATTGGAGCTAGCACTCCTAGATTGTTATTGGTTAAATAGTTATTGGGTTGCCTATATAAGGAGGGCTATAACTGCCATTGAGCTTGAGCTGTCAGCATGTAAATAAAGAGTTGAGGCTCGTCTCCATTCTTTCTCACCCATGCTGCAAACGTAACAGGCAGGTTGGTAGTAATTGTTTTTTCTGCAGTCCTAATTATCCTCTGAAGTCTGTGTCTTTCCTGTTGGGTTGCAGAACCAAACCAGACAGTTACAGAGGTGCAGATGATAGACTCAATAATAGCCTTTTCTACTGGATGTAGATTCTTATTAAGAAAATACTGCATTCTAATTTGTCTAAAAGTCTGTAGAGATTTTCAGTCATCCAGGTCATGCTTGTCCCAAATGTGCTTTTTCAGGAGGCAACTGGACTTTCTTGTGTTTTTTTTTCTTTTGAAGATGTTTTGCTTCTCATCCAAGAAGCTTCTTCAGTTCTGACAGAATAATGGGGAATGGTGGGGAATTCCATTCCCTATTATCCATTCCTTCCATTCCATACTATTCAGAGCTGAAAAAGCTTCTTAGATGAGAAGCAAAACATCTTCAAAAGAAAAAACAAGAAAGTCCAGTTGCCTCCTTTAGGACAATTCTAATTTGTCTGTTTCTTCATTTTATAATGTCTGGTCACTATGGTCAGCTGTTCCTCGGATTTAGCCAGTCCTGTTGCACTTGTAAGCCTTCACCCTAATTTTAATGAATGGAAGCTCAAAAATTTGCTTCAAAAGTTTATCTTGCATGTGATCAGTAAACTGAACACCTGATTATATAAAAGGAGTAAAACCATTTGTGCAGAATCTCTATCAGTATACGTCAATAATATATTCCCAAACAAAGATGCAGTAATATACAGTGGTGTGCTAGAGGCAGTTTACAAGAAGTGATTATTAAATTTTGTGGAGTTTGCAAGCCAACTGAATGACATTTAGTATGCTGATTGCCTGGTGGCTTGCAGCAAGGAACAGCAGGGGCTATGGAGACAGCAGAGCAGGTTGTTATACATTTACCAGCACACCACTGGCAATACTGTTGGTATCCCTTGTTGTCTGTTGCAGAGCAAGGTTGAGGAGCAACAAACTGTCTGGGCTCTGGTAATATGTGCTCAGTATATTTAATTTGGATGTTTTTATTGTTTTTATTGCTTTGAAATGCTATTAGTATTTTAATTGTAATATACACTGCTCAAAAAAATAAAGGGAACACTTAAACAACACAATGTAACTCCAAGTCAATCACACTTCTTTGAAATCAAACTGTCCACTTAGGTAGCAACACTGATTGACAATCAATTTCACATGCTGTTGTGCAAATGGAATAGACAAGAGGTGGAAAGCACAGGCAGTTAGCAAGACGTCCCCAATAAAGGAGTGGTTCTGCAGGTGGTGACCTATGCTTTCTGGCTGATGGTTTGGTCACTTTTGAATGCTGGCAGTGCTTTCACTCTAGTGGTAGCATGAGACGGAGTCTACAACCCACAGAAGTGGCTCAGGTAGTGCAGCTCATCCAGGATGGCACATCAATGCGAGCTGTGGCAAGAAGGTTTGCTGTGTCTGTCAGCGTAGTGTCCAGAGCATGGAGGCGCTACCAGGAGACAGGCCAGTACATCAGGAGACGTGGAGGAGGCCCTAGGAGGGCAACAACCCAGCATCAGGACTGCTACCTCCGCCTTTATGCAAGGAGGTACAGGAGGAGCACTGCCAGAGCCCTGCAAAATGACCTCCAGTGGGCCACAAATATGCATGTGGCTGCTCAAATGATCAGAAACAGACTCCATGAGGGTGGTATGAGGGCCTGACATCCACAGGTGTGGGTTGTGCTTACAGCCAACACCGTGCAGGAAATTTGGCATTTGCCAGAGAACACCAAGACTGGCAAATTTGCCACTGGCGCCCTGTGCTCTTCACAGATAAAAGCAGGCTCACACTGAGCACATGTGACAGACATGACAGGGTCTGGAGACGCTGTAGAGAACATTGTGCTGCCTACAACATCCTCCAGCATGACTGGTTTGGCAGTGGGTCAGTAATGGTGTGGGGTGGCATTTCTTTAGGGGGCTGCACAGACCTCCATGTGCTCACCAGAGGTAGCCTGACTGCCATTAGGTACCAAGATGAGATCCTCAGACCCCTTGTGAGATCATATGCTGATGTGGTTGGCCCTAGGTTCCTCCTAATGCAAGATAATGCTAGACCTCATGTGGCTGGAGTGTATCAGCAGTTCCTGCAAGATGAAGGCATTGATGCTATGGACTGCCCGTCCGTTCCCCAGACCTGAATCCAATTGAGCACATCTGGGACATCATGTCTTGCTCCATCCACCAGCGCCACATTGCACCACAGACTGTCCAGGAGTTGGGGGATGCTTTAGTCCAGGTGTGGGAGGAGATCCTCAGGAGACCATCCACCACCTCATCAGGAGCATGCCCAGGCATTGTAGGGAGTTCATACAGGCACGTGGAAGCCACACACACTACTGAGCCTCATTTTGACTTGTTTTAAGGACATTACATCAAAGTTGGATCAGCCTGTAGTGTTTTTTTCCACTTTAATTTTGAGTGTAACTCCAAATCCAGACCTCCATGGGTTGCTAAATTTGATTTCCATTGATAATTTTTGTGTGATTTTGTTGTCAGCACATTCAACTATGTAATGAACGAAGTATTTAATAAGGATATTTCATTCACTCAGATCTGGGATGCCTTATTTTTGTGTTTCCTTTATTTTTTTGAGCAGTGTATTTTCTTCAATTGTAAGAGTCACTGTTTGAGATGGGCAGCTATAGAAATGGAAGGAAGGAAGATCAATTATTTATAATATACAATAAAATATTGTATATAATATACAATAAGACACATGTACTAAATATTTCTAAGTTTATTCTGAAACTTCAGTTTGGGCAGAATATAAAAGCCAGAATAGTTTTGATTGACATTTAATCGGTGGCTATCTGATATGGCTTGCTGATTTGCCTTTAAAATCTTTACTCTCTCTAATTGTACTTTAATTAACTAGATATATTTATGGAGCTTTGGTATCCTTAAATAAGTATTTTTATTGTTTTTAAAATGTTTTATTGTTTTAAATATTTTATACTTTTGGGACTGTAAGCTACCCAGAATCATTGAGATGGGCAGCTAAAGAAATTGAATACATAAATAAATAATTTTAATTGCTTGTTACGGGGTTTTTTTATGCTGCCTTGATTTGGCTGTCGCATTGGTTTCATTACCAATTAAATGAATTATTTCATGGGTAAAAGACATCTGATTAGTTGCTAGGTTAGACATTAGAGGCACACTTGTTCTCATTCAGCATTGGGACATTTTAGAACAAAAGTATAACAAGACCCCCTAGAAAGCCATAGACAAGTTAGGTAACAATTCTTTGTTGTTACATCAACAAGCCTTAGCTCTTAGTAGCTATTGCATTGTTACTGATCTAATTTTATTCGAAAATAAAATGAGAAATAATGTTAGTGGTTCTAAAAGCCTGCATCTAGCAATCCAAGATGGTAGAGTCAGTCAGACCCAATCTTTTCTCCATTGTGATACTTCATATGACAAACAATGTTTTTACTTAGGGAAAAGATGATTCCCCCTGCTGCAGACTAAAACTACCTTCTATCTTCTGGGGAGTTTATCACTTCATTGCCACTTGAAATAATATGTCAGCCTCAATTTCCCTTTATCATTGGGCTTCATGCATGCAAATACATACACACTAGGTGGAGTGTGCTACTTGCCTTTGCAAGGAGACTGTCTACACAAATTTAAAGTTGAGTAATGCCTAATAGCAGCATTGCTCTCCTTCTGAGACTACAGGAGTGTACATGCTTTGCATGCAGAAAGTCAGAATTGATCTCTGACCTGTGTTGGGTGGGAAACAGGGGATAAGAAAGGCTTTGGTCTGAGAGCCACTACCAATCAGAAAAAAAAATAGAGCTCAGTGAAAAACAGACTGATCTAAGAGAAAACAGCTTCCTATTACTGGAAAAGAGTACACTGGCAAAGGCAAGATTTGTGTATTTATTATGAACTACTCAATACCTCCTTTAGAGGTTTGTCCCAGAACAACTCAGGAAAAGGTCCAGCTCACTCTAAAAAATACTCCAATCTTATTTGATGTTTGCAGTCAGGGAGAGATTCGGAAAAATTAAGGTTTGCTCTATCATAGCCGACAACCAAAACACTGTAATGCCTTTTGTTGTTGTTGCTAATTATCACATTAGAGTAAAATTTTAGGATAAGCTAGCTCTTTATAAAGCATCAGATTTCTTAAAAATCAGGTCATCAGGGGAATAAATGGTGAAACGAAGCTTCTGCCTCACACTATAAGATTTCCTGAACCCTAAGACACTGTGACTAATTGTTGTCTATCACAAATCTTTGAATTTGTCTTAATGAATAATTAAGGAGACAATACACACGTGAAAAGTTGTGATTTGTAAGTCATGTTGCAATCCAAATATCCATGTTTGCTTTGAAATTATCCTTATGATATATAGCAGGACTTCTGAATTAAGTTGACAGCATTTAAATTTTACTCTGATTCCTTTTCTTTTCTTTCTTTCTTTCTTTCTTCCTTCCTACCTTCCTTTCTTCCTTCCTTCCTTCCTTCCTTATTTTAATAGGGATAATTTGCTCTAAATATTAAGGTGCTGTAATCTTCTAATATTTATATTTTAAAATATTGTTATCTAATGAATAGTTTTTTGTAGCTATTTTCTGTAAATTTAATCACTTTTCAACTTTATGTTTACTAGGTATTCTAATGTAACTTGTTACTCATTTCTACATGTGACTGAAGGGTGCTTGACACCTTTTAGTAATACCATTATATACTGCAATTGTTTTATGATTTATTAGAATACTGATAGGATAATTTATTAGATCAGAACTTTGTAAATACATGTTTATCCTTAAAGCAGCAATTAGATAAGTTCCAGTTCTGCACAGAGCAATATCATTGAGGGTGGGAGGGAATGCTACATTCCCAGATCCCCTGATTGGTGTAATTGGAGTCTCTCCCTCTCCCACCTTCCCTCCCCCTCTCTTTCTCCGTTGCTTTTTTTATTCATGATTGTTTTACTCTTTATATGTGTGTGGTTTGTTTTTACTATGTTGTACTTCACCCAGAGTGATAAGATTGGAGCAATTTACAAATATAGTAAATAAATAATCAGGGAAAAGCAAAGTGCTTGCTTAATTGTAAGTGGGGGTCTTCCAATAGCACACAGCCTGGCAAGATGCCATTGCATTCTGTTAAGGTTGTGCTGATTTCATAAGGTATGCATATTTCGTGCAGGATTATATTCAGAAAGTTGAATCTTTTTAAAAAACCTTCCTTTTGTAGGCTTGAACTGTGAGCTGACTTTTTTTTAATGCAAATCATCAATTTTGGGGTTCAGTTAAGGATACAGGTTTGGAAAGCTAGTTGCAGCTAAATATTACATATTCTAATCAAATGAATTTTGCTTTGGCGTCTAAATGATCTAATGAAAATGCAGCTTTTATTTGTCAGTTGATATACTGTATGTGTTGCATAAAAGATACATACAATTTTCAACATGAGAGCAGCAGCTGTTTTAATATTCATTACATAAATCTCAAGTTACCAACTTTTTAAAACTGATGGAAGTGATGCATTTATAACAGATTCTAGATGGAAAAAGAAATACTTACATTAATGTCTCCTCTTCTCGTGTCCCCTGCTTTTACCCCATAGGTGGAACTGACAGGCAGCAGTGTGTTTGACTATGTCCATCCTGGTGACCACGTGGAGATGGCTGAGCAGCTGGGCATGAAACTTCCCCCGGGACGAGGCCTTCTCTCACAGGGAACTGCTGAGGATGGAGCCAGCTCAGCATCTTCATCTTCTCACTCTGAGACCCCTGAGCCAGGTGGGAATTACAATCAGAATGAGTAGGTTGGTGGGCAGTACCTTAACCAAATAATTGAGCTCATGTTGCCGGTGTGAAAAGACGATAAATAGGTCTAATTGTATTTAACAATTCAGGGCAGCTTTCGGTTCCAAGCAGTAATTAAATAAGGAAGAGGTTTGGAAATAAAGTGACATTTTAATAAGTACAATAGCAAAGCTCTAATTTTGGTTGAACAATGCATACAGAAAGTACCAGTCGATGTAGATTCTCTTTCAAATTATTGAAAAGACTCGGGTTTCGTATCTCATTTTCTTTTATTGTTGCAGGAATTAAAAGTAATGCATTTGTTTGTTATTCAGGAAAATCACTGAATAAGCTTTATGAATATGAGCTTTTGAAGAATGAAAAGTCTTGGGGACTTGTAGAGTTCTTAGTTCTTATTTTTTAACATCAGAAGGTACTTGAAAGATGTGAACAGATAAATTAAGGCTAAAAAGAAAACAGTAATGGCTACATTTTGAACTGCCTTTCCACCCTCAGTATTTAATTAGATCAATTGTATAGAGGAATGAACAGAGGTGACATTCCTCATTGGAATTCCTCCCAGGCCTCTTATAGACTTTGCATTCTGAATGTTCCCATTTTCATTGTGTTGTACTGATGATAATTTAAGTATTAGGGGAAAATCCATTTATAAATTAAACAAAATGACTTGATATCCATCAGTCCCCTAGTTCATCAAGCTGTTCAAACACGAGGAAGATTGGCTGGTCGGCCTGGGTCTTCCGAGAGCTCTGGTAATTAGATCTGTGAAGGATTTATTCTTTGCTGATTGGGGCTTTAAATTAATTGAAGTTCCACATTTGTGGTTTTGTCCTTTTTGTACTTTTTTAGAGGAGATATTTCATATTCTTGTGTGGTGGAGTGCTTGGCCAAGCAGCAGTAGTTTAAATGTTAATTTTTCTCATGAGAAGTTTAAGATTTTTAATGAAGTACAAAGTCTGATTTGAAGCCTTTTATTTGCTTACTTGGGAAATTATTTTTCTGCTATTTAAATATATTTGTATTGTACTTGATCTGTTGTTTTGAAGCAAGCTCACAAAACAAAAGTATTTTATTAGTGATCATTTTATGAAGAACAATAAACTAAAGTGTCTATGTTGAGTGTCACAACAACCAGCAAAACAAAAGTGTATTTTTAAATGGAAGCCTTTCCAGATGGAAAACTGGAAATTTTGGGAGCAGCGGGATTATACAAGCAATAATTATGGGGATATAAGAACAGATTAAAAACACATTTGTGTGATGCTTTCTTGATCCTTGGTGCTTTCTGAACTTGCTTGTTTTCTTAAAGACATTTTATTACCCAAATTAGGTAACATCATCAATGATAGACTGATCATGTTACCTAGTTTGGATCATGAAATGTGTCAGTCTGTGCTCCCTTCAGATCCCAAGAAAGAAATACTCAGACTCCATGGGTTAGAGCAAAGTTATCCTTTTACTGGAAAATAAAGTGGAAGCTACAGATTTAATTCCGAATCTGAGAAATTGGCGGGCAGATCACATATACAAAGGAATGGAAATGCTCCCACCCCCCACCCCCCCAAAGTCCAAATGACTCTTCCAATTAAAAGTTCTGAATATGATCATGTGGCCATCTCCAGGTGGTGATGAGGCTTCTGTCAGTTGACCTTGACATATTTTGATAAAAGTTCGCAGTTGCGCAAAAGGTGACAGAAGCTAGCCAAGAAATGGAAAGTTAAAGAAAGGAATCCCCTCCCCTTGCTAACCCAGCAAAGGAATGCAAAACACCTCCAGCTTTCTTCCCCTCCAAATTCCCCCCTCCCTCTGTTGCTAATGACAGCCGAAAGAAATAGATTGGCATAGCAGCAGAGAAGCAATAGTTAGAATGCAGAATATACATATTATGGAAGATATCTTGAGGCTGACATTCAGACCCCCTAGAAGAAGGACATTAGTCCCTGTAAGAAAAAATAGCATAAACATTTGTTAACATTTGCATACATCTCTATGGTTTATCAGGGTATTTGGCATAAAAGTTCTTGAGCAGTTCAGGAGCCCTAATGTCTTTCTCATTTACCCATTCAGCATAGGACGGAGGAAAATGTTTCCAAGCTACAAGATATTGGATATGAACCCTCCATTTCCTAGAGTCTAGAATTTCTTTAATCTCGAAATGTTGTTCACCCTCAATCAACAATGGTACGGGGGGATCAGTCTGGGTCGGTCTCAAGGTACAGATATGTTCGGGTTTTTACAAACTGACGTGGAAAACCGGATGAATACAACGAAGAGTCTTTGGTAAAGTCAACTGAACAGTCACAGGATTTACAATCCGCTCAATGGGGAAAGGCCCCACATACTTAGGACCCAACTTCTTCGATTTCTGGGTAGTCTGCAAATATTTAGTTGAGAGGAATACTTTGTTGCCCACTTGTTACGACATCTGCGGGGCTCGCTTTCTGTCAGCAAATTTCTTATGAGACTGGTGCGCCTCGTCCAAAGCTTTATGAGCGACCGGCCAATTAAGTTGAAGTTGAGATATCCAGTCGCCCAACGATTGGACATTGGGTTTTTCACAAGGAAGTTCAGGTATGGGCACAAAATCTTGCCCCGTTGCCACTTTGAAAGGAGTAAACCCCATACTGCTGTGGACAGAGTTGTTGTTGTTGTTGTTGTTGTTGTTGTTGTTGTTATTATTATTATTATTATTATTATTATTATTATTATTATTATTATTATTATTATTCCACCTCTGCAAAAGGCAGTAGATCCACCCAGTTGTCTTGCTGATAGTTTATGTAACATCTGAGGTATTGCTCTAGCACCCCGTTAGTCCTCTTGCAAGCCCCATTAATTTGGGGTGGGTGGGCGGAGCTTAAGCTCTGGGTGGAGCCGATTAACTTCAAAAATTCCCTCCAAACGTTTGAGGTAAATTGGACCCCTTGATCAGAAACTACATGCTCAGGAACACCGTGCAACCTGTAGACATGTATAATGAACATTCTGGCCAACGACTTCGCCGAAGGGATCTTGGAGCAAGGGATGAAATGGGCTTGTTTGGAGAATAAATCAGTCACCACCCAGATGACTGTGTGCCCAGTGCTCTCGGGTAGGTCTACTATAAAGTCCATGGAAATTTCCCTCCAAGGAGCAATTGTCCTAGCCACATTTTGCAACAGACCTGGTGGTTTACCAGGAGGTCTTTTTGCTGAAGCGCAAACTGGACAGCTCGCCACATAAGTCTCAATGTCCTTTTTCAATGAAGGCCACCAGAACTGCTGTTTCACCAAATATAGGGTCTTCACAAAGCCAAAATGACCAGCCATTTTGGAGTCATGAATTTGTTGTAACACTTGGCTTCTCAGGTTTTGAGGTACATACAATTTCGCACCTATCCAAGCTAGACCATCTCGAACGGTGCAGTTATTCGCATTTGCCAGGAACCACTCATCCGTTTTCGGAGCCTCCTTAAATCGTTCCATCAGGTTAGTGGACAGATCCCTCTCCTGGTTTCTCTTTTGCACTCTGGTAACTACAGGGGCAGCCAGTTATGTAGCGGACACGATTGGCCTTATTATTTCTTTACGGATACTGTTGTATTGAGGCATTTTAGACAAAGCATCTGCCATAAAATTTTTTCCCCCTGGGATATATTTCAAGGAGAAATTGAATCGCTTGAAAAACTGAGCTTACCTAACTTGCTTAGGGGATAGCTTCCGAGGAGTTTTTAAAGCTTCCAGATTTTTATGGTCAGTCCATACCTCAAACGGGTGCTTCGCTCCTTCCAGAAAATGCCTCCAAGCTAGTAAGGCCCAACGGACTGCAAACGCTTCCTTCTCCCAAACAGCCCATCTCCTTTCAGTCAATTTACGGGAGGTGTAAGCACACGGTTGTAATGTCCCCTTCTCATTTAATTGAAGTAAGACTGCTCCCACCGCCACATCGCTCGCATCAGCTTGGATCACGAAAGGGGTGTCCATGTCTGGGTGTTTCAGTACTGGTTTTGCAGCAAAAAGTCTTTCAATTCCCCCTTTGTCTTCAGGAGGTTGGTGATGGGCATGGCTATTTTAGCAAAAGACGGGATGAATTGCCGATAAAAGTTAGCAAATCCAAGGAAACTTTGAAGCTGTTTACGGGTTCTCGGTGGGGCCCAGTCCAATACGGCTCACACTTTCTCTGGGTCCATCTCAATGCCCTCGGGTGAGATACGATATCCCAAGTAGTCAATTTTTTCTTGATGGAACTCACATTTGGATAATTTGGCATACAATTTGGTGGCCCTCAGTTTGTGCAGCACGGAGCGTACCAGTTTCACATGTTCGTCTCTAGTTTCCATGTAGATAAGAATATCATCAAGGTAGACCAGGACCCCCTTGTATAAATGTTCGTGAAGCACTTGATTGATCATTTGCATGAAAACAGCAGGTGCCCCCTGTAGGCCGAAAGGGAGAACATTGAACTGGAAACAACCCATTGGGCAGTTGAACTCAGTCTTCCACTCTTCTCCTTCTTTAATCCGGATTCGGTAGTACGCCTCCCTCAAATCCAACTTTGTGAAAATCTTCCCCTTTGCCAGGTGGGCTAACATGTCCTTTATCAGAGGGAGGGGGTACACGTTCTCCACGGACACTGCGTTCAGGTTTCTATAGTCAACCACCAAGCGTTTGGAGCCATCTTTCTTCTCGCGGAACATCACAGGGGCCGCCACTCAAGGTCTGGCAGGTTTGATGAAACCACATTTCAAGTTCTTGTCGATAAACACTCTCAGTTCTTCCAGCTCCCCCAGTGTCATCAAATACAGCTTCGCTTTCGGGAGCGTTACCCCCAATAGAAATTCAATATTACAATCGGTTGACCGATGAGGAGGAAGCTCGTCGGAGGCCTCTTCGCTAAACATCTCTCTTTAGTCCCAGTACTCCTTCGGGATTTTCTCCTCTCCCTCCATGCATTCAGCACCTGCAGAAGCGGTCTCAGCCGGAAACTGGAGCTTTGGATGGGATTTCTCCTCCCCTTCCAGGTAGGGTTGCTCCTCCCCTTCCGGTGGCCGATCGGTGCGGATACGTATCCACCCCTCTCTCCAGTTCACATGAGGATTCCACTTCCGAAGCCAGGGCAATCCCAATATTAGAGGCTGTTCCATCCCACAGTAAAACACAGGGTCTCACGGTGGGATCCCATTGTCATCTCTAGGGTCTCCATTATAAAATGTGCGGGGCAGCCTCCTGCCTCAGATCCATCCAGTTGGCAGAAGGATATGGGCATTCTTAAAGTTCTCAGTCCGATGTCCATACCCTTGACTACCTTCATGTTAATTATGCACCTCGCGCACCCCGAGTCCAATAAAGCCAACATCTCTCCCTCGGTCCCTGAGGTGGGCACCCTTAATTTTATTGGGATGGTCATGGGCCCTCGGTTAGGACTTACTGGGACGTCCTCTTCCGAGTCGGTCTTGCTCTCTTCAAGGGGGGTCGGAGGTCCCACTCCTCTCCCGCTGGAGGGGCAACCTCTACAACCTCTCTTATCTTCAACCCGGTTTTGTGAGGCTTGGTTGGGGGGTTTTCGGGCTTCCTCCCTGGGCCCCGCGCTCTCTTTGGATCCAGCTTGGCTCGGCAATCCACCATCCGATGGCCCTCCTTCCCACAATGAAAACAGGCCATGGATTTGGCTCTTCCCATCACCCCTCCCTTTCGGGGGTTGGAGGTCTCTCAGAAACATGGGGGGAGCAGTTTGCTCCAGGCGGGGCCCCCTCTGCGTCTGCTTCCGGTTAGATCTATGTCCACTTCTTCCACCAGCAAGTACCACAACTGCAAATCATGTGGATCCCTCCTGGAGATGAATGTGTGTTATCTATCTTCATTTAAGCCATCTTTGTAGACTTCTACCAGGGCTCCCTGGGACCAGCCTCGGATGTGGTATGCCAGCTGCCTGAACTCTTGGGTGTAGTCAGCGACCAATCTCCCCCGTTGGATTAGAGTCTTCATTCTGATCCTGGCCCTTCTCTCTTCCAGAGGGTCCTCAAACCTCCTCCTCAATGCAGTCATGAAAACATCGAGGCTCCGCAGTTGGGGGGAGTTATCATTGTACAAAGTCACCACCCAGTCTGCTGCCATCCCTTCCAGGGTTCTGGTAACACATCTCACTTTGGCTGCTTCAGAAGTGAACTCCCTTTCAAATTCTGCCATATAGCTCCCGACTTGTACCAGGAAAAAGCCCAAATCCCTGGGGTTTCCTCCAAACTTCACATCTAACGGGGGCAGGTGGCGTCTTCCAGGAATCACACCTATTGCTGGGGCTCCCCAGGCGGCAGCGGGCGGCTGCACTGGCATAGGCTGGGCTAGGGGGGTGGGGGTAGCTCGACTTCCCTGGGCTGAACTTGCTTCCCCTTCCCTCTCATACCTTGGAGCCATGCCGGGCTTCTCAGAAACGTCCATAAGGAATTTCCCGGCTTGGTCCAGCCTGCATTCCATCTCCTCTCTCTCTTGCCATAGCCGTTCCCTCGCACCTCTTTGACTTACAGTGATCCCAGGAGGAGGGGGGTCTTCAGGGTCTTTCCAACCAACCCCCAACAACCATCTGGGCATCTCAGCTGGGATTTCTTCCAGAGTCAGATCGACCAGCAGGTCAGCAGCCGGCATCTCTGGTAGCAGCATCGACTGCCCTCCCGCAGCTCCCTGATCATCTTCATCGCTGGCTGGAGACGACATGAGATGAAACCCCCTTGGAAGAAAAGTTGATATTTTCTCCGGGTGGGTTGATGCAGAGATTCAGAATAATGTCAGTCTGTGCTCCCTTCAGATCCCAAGAAAGAAATACTCAGACTCCATGGGTTAGAGCAAAGTTATCCTTTTACTGGGAAATAAAGTGGAAGCTACAGATTTAATTCCGAATCTGAGAAATTGGCGGGCAGATCACATATACAAAGGAATGGAAATGCTCCCACCCCCCACCCCCCCAAAGTCCAAATGACTCTTCCAATTAAAAGTTCTGAATATGATCATGTGGCCATCTCCAGGTGGTGATGAGGCTTCTGTCAGTTGACCTTGACATATTTTGATAAAAGTTCACAGTTGCGCAAAAGGGGACAGAAGCTAGCCAAGAAATGGAAAGTTAAAGAAAGGAATCCCCCTCCCCTTGCTAACCCAGCAAAGGAATGCAAAACACCTCCAGCTTTCTTCCCCTCCAAGTTCCCCCCTCCCTCCGTTGCTAATGACAGCCAAAAGAAATAGATTTGCATAGCAGCAGAGAAGATGCAATAGTTAGGATGCAGAATATACATATTATGGAAGATACTTTGAGGCTAACAAAACGTCTGCAAGAAAACAAGGAAACTCAGAACTTCAAGGATCCCTCATTTCAACCCTAAGCTACAAATATTCTGCTTTATTGATACATTTTTTTTTCTGTCATGTATCTTCAGAAGCAAGCCTGCTGAACTCATTGTTTCTGACTTTCAAGTAATTGGTATAAGATTTTAGGCATATGAAGTATTTAAGATGCTAAACATTTAATTTGCCAAGCTACAGTATATAGAAGAAAATGCAATATGTTACTCTTGGCTATTGTGATTTTTTAACATTTTCTTTTTTCACTGTGATTTTCCTTTGAAAAACAAGATAAATCAGAGTAACTGGTTTTACTGTTCTGACTATGCTGATTTAGTAAGCTATGTGCATCTTCAAAAAATACTGTGAATTGATATGATGGGAATTTTTCAAAGCATTTTGTAAGTTTAGCAGAGAGCTAAATTGAGTGCAGCATCTTACTGCAATATAAATTCATCTTCATCGATACTAGGATCTAAGTTCAAGAGATATTTGCTCCAATCTTCATAATTTACATGGGTCCCATAAATTCTTTATGAGCAAGTGGGATTTAAATTTTGCATGGTCTTTTAGTGTGCTTCCTCTCCCCCCCAAATTCCACTTTCATAGGATTTCTCTTGTTGAACAGCACAACAGGATGTTGTTTCCTGTTACTAAACAGGTAAAGTTCTGGAAACAAGACAAATATAGTCTATCATATTGTGTGGGAATTGTATTCTGTAAACAAGGATTGGAAACTGCAGTCAAAGAGTTTCTAAAATGAAACAAACTTTAATGAAGCTCCACAATTATCACACTACCTGAAATACAACTGCAATTATTGTAATTCTTGATAAAGATAGTATTAAAATGTTTCTTATAAATATAAAGGGCTCAAATTTTGCTCTAGTGGGAATTCTTCTGTTATCTCAACTATTTAACCTTTCATTCTATTTGAGATTCACATGATTTTATCTTCAGAAAATTATATAACCCCAGCTCCCATTGATACCATGCTATTAAGTTAGTCTCCTGCCAAACCTTTTCAATTTATTTTTGATTGTCACAGTGTTAACCCATTCATCATTGCTATCAATTTTTAAAGCAAATTCCTTTTTATTTCCTCTCTCACTTTTCTTCAAACTCCCTGATTTCTTCATCCAGATATCATATTGGTTCATTCCATCTGGTTATATTCTAGAATTCCACGAACAAACAAATCCAATCCTCTTCTACTCTTTATGTTATGTATTTGGCATTTATGTATCTATTACTTTCCACTGATCCTGACGGTTGTAGTGCCACCATCACCTAACTTCAGTACCAGTTTGGTCATTCAGTAATAGCTGTCATCAAATTTTCTTGGGACAACCTCAAAGTGAATTTAATTCTGTAACTATCTTTATGACATCTTTGAATCTATTTATCTAAAATACAAAGATTAAATATCTTTGAAACTAAATCTGAAAATGCAAAGCATGTCCCCTAGAATCATTTTTCCAAATAATTTTATTTTATTTTCTTTCTTTCTTTCTTTCTTTCTTTCTTTCTTTCTTTCTTTCTTTCTTTCTTTCTTTCTTTCTTTTTCTTTCTTTTTCTTCCTTCTTTCCTTTCTTTCCTTCCTTCCTTTCTTTCTTTCATCATATATCTCTTTAAAACTTAATGAATACTGTGAATATTGTGTTCCTTATATACATTCTTGAGAAGGATTCTCATTTTATGTTGCATTCACAAAGAACAAAGTAAGATGCTAGATTTAGCTAAATACTTTTCACCAATACAAATACCTGATACAAATTGCAAAAAAAGTTGTCATCTTTTTTAAAAGCTTCTTACATCACTAAAGAACCCCTAACTAGAATTTCTTATCTTAATAGCACAAAAATATGTTTTTGAAGTTTGCTGTTCAGTGCATTATCATCTCTTTAACTGTTTAATTGTCTCTGTTAGAGACAGTGCTTAAAAATGTGCGTATAATTTGAGAAGATAGGAGAAAGGATATCATCATGTTATTATGAAAATGAAACAACTACTAGGTATGGAATTTTTCTGAAGGCTTGATGTGTTCAGTGTACCATTACTAAATGACTGAAATCTAAATAACATTTGGCATTATAATAGAAGGAAGTAAGTGACTAAGCTAACCTAAGAAGCAGTGGTACGGCACTATAATAAGAAGTATGTTTCTTCAAGCAGACAATTCTCTGATTGTCTTGTTTTAAATCATCTGGGAGACACTCAAAAGAGGCTTTACCAAAAAGAAAAAAATGTGGTAGACATAAAATGAAAAAAACCTAAAACCATGCTGAGATGGGGTTTCAATTGGGTGAAGACCGAGGCATGCAAATAACTTTACTTACAGAAAGTATTATTGGTCTGAGGCATGTAATTTCTACTCTGTACTTGAAATATCAGCCTCCATATCATCAAGTAATTTTTTTATCAAATAAACAGGTTTTCTTTTAATCTAAAAACTGAACAGCACAAAAGATTGCCTATTTAGTGCACAATATTTGAACATTCTGATGTAGAATCTCTCCAGCAGATTCCCCGGACAATTTAAGCTTGGAACCTCTGGACCATTCGGACTGAATGGTTAATTTACTTTCCGCATATCTGCTTGTGTCTTTTCATTACTTTTAATGGTTCTGCCGGCTTGGGATTATGATTGCTGTACTCTCCTTCTAATAAATTCATTGTAACTGTTGTTAAGTGCTCAGTAAATGAAAAACCACCCATTTTCAAAAGCACTGAATTAAAAAAAAATAGAAAACCTATGTCATATTGCTTAGGAATAGGCACAACAGTTGAAATTTTTTTAATGCAGCATTTTTATTTGTATATAATTAAATTACTAATACACACACACACACATGCACACGCATGCACATATGTATGTATGTAGATAAAATATATCTACACTTTGTAGAACTGTAGACGAGTATGCTTTTTATCAGGAATGTTATATTTCATCTGTTTCTGAACTGAATTAAGACAAGGGATTGTTGTAATTCATCAAAAGGGTCAGAACTTCTAAAACTAGAAATTAACATTACCCACCTTGCAAAATATATCAGAGAATACATAATTGAAGAATAATTTTACTATCATATTAATGTCATGGAAGCATTCCATATAGTCTACAACACTTTTCTGAAGCTCTTTGAGGAAAAGCCAGGAAATATGCATAGCAAATGTGGATCTCATAAGGAATAACTGAGGCCCAAGTTAATCCAAAATGTCAAAAACATAATTAGCTGTTTGGTGAGAAAATACTAATGCTGATGTAACTGACTGATTGTATTTCTATCCATGCAAGAATATAAAGCACAATTAAACAAATAATAAGCATATCTAATGCCTATAGAGGAGCATGCCTCATTGCAGAAGATCTCAAACTCATATCATCATGAGGGTCATGTGAGGACTAATTCATTAGACCAATGGCTGGATCCCAACCTTTTTTTTCCATAACAGATGCAGATGTCTCTAGTGAGTCAAACATAGAAAACATGAAGAGTACCGCATTATAGCAATAGCAGTAGCACTTAGACTTATATACTGCTTCACAGTGCTTTACAGCCCTCTCTAAGCAGTTAGCAGAGTCAGCCTATTGCCCCCAACAATCTGGGTCCTCATTTTACCCACCTTCGAAGGATGGAAGGCTGAGTCAACCTTGATCCGCTCAGAATCAAACTCCTGGAGTAAGCAGTGAGTTAACTTGCAGTACTGCATTCTAACCACTACATCACCACTGCTCTCTATGCTCTATTATGCCATTAAATGCAAACTTATTTAGTATAAATTTACTATGAAACAGGGCTTTCACCATTTGTCAGCCTTTTACAGGCAGCATTTTTCATTAACCAGAACACTAATATTTGGTTTGGTTTTATTGCTGAATACCAATATAAAATCCTTGAACTTTAATCACCTGAAACTTGGCAGGATTTAACTCCTCAGAAGAGGCAACTACGCCTGAAAATTATTCCCAATTCTGCCAAGAAAGAAAAATGATACAGCATTGACAATTTGCAAATGTTTTGTCTTTAATTTGGCATGTGTCACCTTCTCATAAAAGGTTATAATGCCGGCAAATTTAACTCATTTTCAAATTAACATGAATCAAAAGCAAGCTAAAATGATTAAATAAATACATTCTTGTCACATAGAAAAAATGCAATTGCCAATTGTTTTCCAGTTAATGATTCATGAGGAATATGGAGGTTTGGGGTTTCTCTTCAGTTCTGGAATATCAACCCAAGCCTCACCTAAATTGTAGGGCCCTCATGAATGAAAAGTGGCCAGCCTGAGGGCAAAAACTGGAATTATGAGCCTGATTGGGGATGAAAAGGCACAATTTGGTGCCCTTAATGCATGGAAGGAAATAGACCATGGGTCTCCAACCTTGGCTCCTGGAAGCTGGCTGTGGAATTCTGGGAGTTGAAGTCCGCCAGGCTTCCAGGAGCCAAGGTTGGAGACCCCTGAAATAGACTAATGCTTTTCAAATGTTGCAACTTGAAGATGTGTGGACTTCAGCTCCCAGAATTCTGTAGTTGCCAAATTGGAAAAACACTGGAAAAGATCACCCTTATACCTCCATCCAAATACAGCTTGTAGGTGATGAACAGGCCTGGATAAAGAAATCTTCAGAGAATATGGCAATTTCTTCACCACATATCTGTGGATTCTCAATCATCCAGGTCATAATTGTCCCAAATATGTTTTTTTCAGGAGGCAACTAGACTAGGTTTTTCTGAAGAAACTTCTTCGATGAGAAGCAAAACGTCTTCAAAGAAAAACAAAAGTCCAGTTGCCTCTTGAAAAAGCACCTTTGGGATTTCTTCACCACAACTTTAAACAGCACACAGCAGCTTCCATAAGCTGCAGCAGGCAACCTCTTTCATTCATTCTGCTCTGGGCAGGGATGTTTTGCTTTCCTGGAACATGCTTTCATCCTATCAACCTGAACCAAAGTTCACCTAACTCTCCCTGCTGCCCTCCTGTTGGCTGGGGTGGATGAGGAGAAGCTGTTGAAAAGGAGAAAGTCACTGGTAGCGAGCAGGGACTACCACCTGACTTGCCTGCTGCCAGTTGACTTTAAACTCTGTCCCAGAACATCCTTCTACTTGCAGATTATCAAGGCCATCATTCAAGACATCTTTGCATTCTTAGCTACTAGGAGGGATCTAGGAGAATGATGGGAAGTGGGAATCAGTAGTATTGCAGCATCTTTAAGCAAAGCCCAACAAACTTCCTGAAGTGGGAAGCATGTATAACACTATCCCTGCCCTAGTAGCAGATACAAGGATGCATTCTTGGTGTGGTCTACTTTGGCTGAGCCACAGATTGTTGACAAGCACTATTCTGAGCTATGACAATGCCTTGATGCAGAATGCACAAAATTGCTTGGAGGACTTACTAGAGGCCACAAGTCTACCAGATTGTTCAGAGGGCAATGAGGGCAATGAATTTAGAGTTGGTATCTTGATAGAATGAGCACTGAAAAAGACATGGCCCACTGCTTCACTTTCCTCCATTCCACGTGAGCAAATATGCTCCCCAGAGGGAATATTTTGATACCTTCACATAGAATGCTGTTTCAATTTCACAAAATAACTGATGGGCTTGAAACATTTTTAAAACCCTTCCAGAAGTTTTATATGGGACAAGGCGCTTAAATCTAGTTGTTCACTAATGCAAAAAATCTGACGTGTAAGAACTTGGTCATATTCCTCTTACCCCTCATATTATCTTACAATAATTCTTGATATTCATGAATTTTCTATTTTTTTCCTGTGAAATCTGTTGTTGGATGTGCTTTTTTAATGAGTCTGAAAGTTATCAAATAGAATATGGGGCACCAGTTCTTTCAGACAAAATGCTACAATTTTAACCAAAAATGCAAAGCCAAAAGTAAACTTCAGCTTCAACCTGTGGACCACAAACTGCATTGATTACCAGTTTGCTTCTAGGCTCAATTCAAGTGCTAGTTTTGACCTTTAACACCCTACATGGCATGGGGCCTGCAATCTAAACTAAAAAAATGGATTTCCATTCGTCAGAGATGTTTTAATAGTGGACAATCTCTAAGGTCCCTTCAATCTCTATGTTATACGATTCTATTATTTAGTTTGGCTGTGTAGATCTTTAAAAGGATGCTTTAGGTTCTTGGAGACTCAAGTAAATTGCTCTCTCAGTACTATTTATCAATCCAATGCTTACAAGAATAAAGCAAACTTGAAGCATTGCTTTGTCCCTCTTCTGAGGCCTCTTCCACCAGCACATAATAACACAATAGAACAGACTGCAAATTAAAAAGTGTTATAATATAAGTAGCAGCTATACTGTAACCAATCTTCTGTCCAGGTATAGGTTAAGGGCTTTTTCCTCTGATAGCAATAACTTTTCAAATGGATGAATATGTCAACTGTGTGTCTCAGTTAAATATCACTGTCCTCAACAGGATAACTACTATAAGTCTGCTATAGGTAAATTGAGACTTGTATTGCAAGTAATCAACAAGGTAATCAATTGGAGGAATTGCTCCAGAGCAGCAATAGATTGACTCCTATCCAAAAGGATTATAACTTAACAGAAGGTAGTGGGGAAGTGTCCCAAATCAAAATACTATTCCATATAATATAATATGTATTAGGTCTTTATAAACATTCTTGCTTAATCACAGGGCATTATTCTTTACCGTTTGGTAGAATATGGAATAAAATGTAACTGTGTTATTATAATCAGTATGAGACAACATCCTTCCATTTCTTAATGTAAATTTTGTGCTTGTGAACATTTCCAGATGGGAACAGCCCTGGGGATCTGAGTTGTTTATTTTTACAACATGCTACAAATTAGATGAAATCATGCAGATTTCCTCCTGATGTTCCCCCAAGTTCTTTCAGTGCTGAAGTACAAAAGTTGCATTACCCATTACAGGGGAAAAGTAACTCTAGCTCCCTTCAAATTGTAGATTTTTCTCATTAAACTCAAGAACCAAACTTTTTCATTTCATTCTATATAAACTTAACGAACATGTATTTTCATATACAGTGAATCTGTTGACAAATACCAGCTATTATATCTGACACATATCTAATCAATAGAATACTTTAGATACACAGCATACCATATATAAATTATGGTTGATGGAAAAACTATTGCTCTAAATACAGGTTAGATTTAATAAAATCATCTTTTCCATCAAAATAAGGAATTTTTAAAGGAATTTATTAGAAGAAGACATCTCTGTTACTATGATTAAGGAAGGAAAGACCAAAACTGAGGCTTAAAAATAAACAAACAAAATTATTTAATGCACATTGCCATTTTTCTACAAATTCTTAAAGAATTTGCACAGATCAATATAGAATCCCAACATTTCATAAACATGATTTTTGTTTTAAATTGTTTTTAAGAATTGAGACATTATGTGGCTTTTTGCTAGCTTGTTCTCAAGTGTCAGAAACAAATGACTTAAGTGTCCTACAAGACAAATGTTCTTTAATCACCTAATGCACTAATCTATACTTTACCCAAGTCCTAAATTAAGTATCCTGCAAAAATATAACTTAATCAAGAAACAACCATCAATCACATATGAGTTTGATGAACAGATTAAAGAAACCATTGACTGGCAGACTGTTGTCAGTATTGAAGAAGTTGCATCCCTCTTTAAAAAATAGCAGGTTTCAGCTGTGCACTGGTAATAGAATTTTAAAGGAAGATATACAATGATCTCATATTTTTATTGAAATTATTTCCTCCCCATTTGCTCCAGCTCATCAAGGGTAACATAAAAATGCAGATCAGGCAAAAACATAATCCTCAATTTGGATCCAGCAGTTTTTATTCTAATATGTTTTTCTGGAAATATTAAAATTTATTATGGTTTAGTTTCCATTAAAGTTTAATGATGATGTGTGTAGTGAAGCCTATATTGTGTCTTCGCTTTAATTTTGTTTGGTTATTGAGTTCATCATCTGCTCAGGAATTTCACATCCACAGAAAGCAATGCCCTGGTCCACAACAACAAAGAAACAGCAAAGATGGCATGCACAGATAGGTCTGACCTCTGCTGGATCACTAAAGAAAGTCTTTCTATATAAAATCAAAAACTAAGTGGTAGCTATGGTTGGATTTTAGATTATAATTATTGAATCTCAGATTGCAAATGAGAGTTATGCTAATATCCTATTCTCTTTCCCTTCCCTTCCCAAATATTTGACTAACTAATATTGTTCTTCTCCCATTTGGTTCCTTACAGAATACAAAACAATAGATTGGGACATACACAAGAAACCCAGAGCGCCCAGTGATATCACATCCTATATATTCTTATTATATATATTACTTTTAAGAGAAAACGGAAGGAGACTCAGGTCTGCTATTTATAGTAGTAACCACATATTGTATATAATGTTCAGTCTTTCTGGAATCTCAAGTGTTGCAGTGTAGAATGTTTTCGCCCAATTCTGTATTAATATAAGTCATCTATTTAAGAGCTTTCAAAATGACTGGCAATTCTATGCTGATTTCCAAAAAAGTTGTTTACTGCTTTGGTTAGGTTATGGATTTACTAATCCATCAGAACCTGCTAAAATGATCAATTCTTCAGTTCTGGACAGCCATGGAATATTCTAGAATGTCACAGTGTATCAGTTTCTTTAATGTGCAATGTTAGGATCCTCTATGGTTTTTTTATGGCTCAAAATTGTCTCTTGTTTGTAGAACAAGCTAATGTATATCTGAAGCATCATGTCATTATACATAATTGTTTTATTACATATGAATTACAGAAAAATCCCACATAATGTAGAATCAACCATTTGTTTTTATTAAGCTACCACTGTCCCACTATGCCCACCCTCAACAAAGGACTAAGAGCATTCTCACAGCTATGATTTCTTTTCCTAGGTTTCCTCTAATATAAGCAGAGAAAAAATACATTAGTAAACCCACTGGGATTTTTTTTCCTCATGGCTTTAAAGTTCTGAGGAAGAGATAAGAGCCAACAGCAAATAACTGGATTTAGAATAAACTCAAAAATTATCACACAGGCCTTTCCTCTGCCACAATTTGTCAAATCTGCTGATAGGAAACAAATTCTATTCATAAAGATTTTATTTGAGGGGGGGCTCTCTTGTGACTTGGTAGCAATTCAATTATAGTTTTGTGAGATAGTGAGCCCGGAGTGGGAATCCAGACTGACAAGAAATATGACAGGACAGTTACAGAGTGTTTATGCAATTAAACTTTCACTGACAATACCTGCAGAATGATGAATGCATGGGCGGAGGTATTTGTGCACAAGCTATGCCCCACAAGTATTACACATTTTTCATTATTATACAACTGTTCAGCCCTTGCAAGAATAGCCTGGAGTGTCTTGGAAAAGCGTTCCCTTTTTCAGCATGTTAACCAAATGTTTTCTTTTCCTTCTTTTCCCTTTTTCTTCCAGCAGGTTTTAATGTGCCAGGTGATAAAAGAACATCTATTTCAGTGAAATGTTTCTAGAAGATTAAGATTTAGCATGAGTTTGACACATATTAATTTTGCATTCTTAAACAGGCTTTATTCTTTTTCTACCTGAAACTTTATATCATTTTCAAACTGAATGGATATTGCATAATTAAACTGAAAGGTTATTCATTTTATGCATATAAGTGCAAAGGGCATCATAAATGTTGGGTTCTACTGATTGTAGATTAAGAAAGAAAGGAGAAACTTAAGAAGCCTTTTGTAGTAAACCACAAAAGCTTATAGACTAGATTAATATGGTTAGTTAATCATCACTATTATAGTGTGTCTGTCTTCCAGGGATATATTAAATCAGAAGGCTTATTTGAAAAGCGCTCAAAGATTATGCTGAGTTCTCCGAGATATTACAATCGTCATTTGCAATTTTCATGTGAAGTGGCTAGTTTGTTTTTGGTTTTTTTTAAAAAGCATACTTCTAAAGTGTATTGATCTGGATTAGTCTGTTCATTAAAAACATGTTTTGTGGAATTTAGTTAATTTAAACCAGTCTTATCTTTCTTTTTTTCAAATGGGTGAAATTGTAGAGAGGGAAAAAAGTGCTATTGTAATGAGAATTCATATCATACAAACCTAATCTACACATGACTAATGCTTTGAGTTTATGTGGACAGCACATTAAATAATGGCTGTGACAAGAGCAATTAGAAATACGTGCTGGATCATATTCCTTAAACTTGAATAGCACTATTTAAAATAACTCAATTATTCCAACTTAGAAATCTGTTAAAATCATTTTGATTATATTGCAATATTTGAATAAAACACTGAAGGTAGCTCATATTTTTGGTGGACATGTATTCAGGAATGCTTCTATACTCCAATCATTAAAGCAGCTTTGTTGTAAATGTATAGTGTTTTCTCAATAGATCGGCTTTCTTCCAGCTGCAGTCATAACAATTGAAAGCACTGCAAGGGGATGAATATCTTAATGTACACCCAAAATATATCCAATTAGTTCAACAAGGTTTGATGTAGTTGGAAATGCAGGGTTCCCTAGATGAATCATCATCTGAATATGTGGAAGTGTTCATATGTAGAAGATTACTTATATGCACTGATCCTTCTTAATAGATTAGCTTAATTATTTTAGCTTCAGGTTGTAAATAATAGTGTTAAAACTAAATGCAAAAAGTGCAATCATATATGCTGAACCATAGCTGAGCTATAGTTTTCAACTATTTAAAAGAGGCAAATTGTCATAGTTCAGAGTGTGCTGGGAAGTGATGCCTCTGTATTGTTGAGTACCCATATGTGAATAAATAATATGAACAGAAATATTGGTAGCGATTTCTCAACCCCAAGGTATATTTTGCAGTTATTGTAGAACCAGAATGCTTTTTATATGGACAAAATATGCAGCCACTAGCCTTGAACAAAAAAATAAGTAATAATGTATTTTAAAATGTATTTTTCTTAAAACTTTTTATTTTCCACAAAAAACTGATATCTTTCCACCTCAAAATTTTTTCACATTACTTAAATGTTGGAAATTGCAAGGCTTTTCTTTTAAAAAAACCCAGACCTAATCTTATTAATTCAAAGTGAATAACAAACAGGACTAAGACTTTTCCCAGGTTGTTACATTTATTCAACCTGCTTGTGTTTTGTTCTTCATCATAATTATTTCCAAGTCAAATCTGTGCTGATTTCCTTGTGGACTTTCATACCTCTGACTAACTTAAAGAATTGAGCTGGGATAATTCACACTATTCCTTGGGGGTCATGTTCTCTGTTTTTTTCCAAGGACATTTTTATTACAAAGCTGATGAAATTTGCATATTAATTCATTTCTTTCAATTTTTTAAGACTAAATGTTGTCAACATGTATCAGTGCAAGGCTCTGACAGTGCTGATGAAATGGGTCAGTCAAGCTTGAACATTTAGAGTAATGCAGCCATCTGCAACCTCCAAACCCCTTGTGTAGTTTAGTGCTACCAATGCAACTTGATTAAAAAAAAACTTTTATTCAATGAAAGATATTGAAACATTATCTATAAAATCATATGTGATATTGTTGCCATTTGTGAGAACAATATATGCTGTCATATATTTGATAATGGTTCTAAGTATCTCCTTGAGGACGAAGTTAGTGAGCTTGTCAATCACAATTAAACTCTAGTAGGAAAAGTTAGATTCTTGGTAGTCTATAAACATAGATGTGCTATATACATGCATTCACAGTGTAAAATAATACTTTAACCTTGCCAAAACTTTGATGGTATTACACTGAGCTTAATGCCTTTTGGGGGGTTTTTCACCGTTTAAAGAGCAATGTTGAATTATTAGAGTTAGTTCATTTTTCTATTAAAATACAACCCTATTTTGTTACTTGTATTTCATCTACTTTCAAGATTCAGGATGGATTACAACTATAAAAGTAGTTGTATAATAATAGTAATCAATTGAAGCAACAGTTAAAATTACATGCCTACTGTCTTCCTAATTCAAGTTAAAGCACCAAGGGCCCCAGAGAACCAGTTTTCGGAGCCCCATCTAAAGGATGGAGATGATTCCCATGAAGGGGATGGACAAGATGTTCCAGAGTGAGGTGGATGTTACCAGGATGGCAATACAGTTTGAATTATTGTTTTCAAATATATTATTTTTTTCAGTATACCAAAGTTTCTGCTCTTGGTTTTGAGCTACTGATATCCTTACGCTATTATTGGTTTCTGTGTAAGCTGATTTTTCATTATGTTAGTATTTCTTTAGAACTTTAATGTTTAATTTAATCAAATGAGGACAAAGTCAACATGCTTTGCATATAGCGCTACTGCTGATTTTCTGCACACTGCCACCTCCTGCATGGATGCAAATCAGCATAGGTTTGTTTGCAACAAAGAGATATTTCTAGTGATTAGGAATACAGGATTTAAAACAATAATTGGCTACACTGATAGATTTAAATTAATCAATTAATTGTTGAATTAAAAATATTTTTCCTGGTTTTTTTAGAACCAGAAAAAAGCCCAATGCTTTAAAGCTGCAATTTTCTATCCGCTGGGAGTAAGCCTCACTGAATTTTATAGTTTTAAATACTGATTACAAATAAAATCACATATACATATAACAAATAGTTAATATTTCTTTCTCACAACCTTTACTAAGGTGTTGTGTAGTTTTGTTTTTTTTATAAGGTTAGATCTATAAATTTTTATTTGTCTAAATACAGAAGTCAAAATACATTACTGGGTGGACTCCAGTGGCATTCTGACTTTAGATTAAGCCTTGTTCCTTACTGACTAAATAATTCCCCTAATTCTGCAATTCTCCACAAATTCCAAAACTGTTACAAAGGTTGCCTCAGTCTTCGGTAAAAGATTTGAGGATGTAAGTGGAGAGTCCACAGGCAGAGAAAAGAACTAAAGTCCCTTTGCACTAATAAAAGTCTGACAGCATGATATTAGATCCACTTATTATTTATGCTCATACACACATTCAATTGATGAATTAATCAATTAATCAAGAAAAATTCATATTATTAATCAGTTGACAGTCCTATTAATAATCTATGAGCCTAGTCATAGGGAAACAGTGTGTGGAGAAAAGATCACTCACTCATCAGTTCCTCAGTTAATATGTTTGAACAATTAAGCTAGGGAGTTTTCATGGATCCCACAACTATTTTTTGGTGCTATTTGTCTGTTATGCTCATTTGAACTTTCTGCAAGAGTTCAGAAAGCCCATGACAGTTCACCAATGACATTTGGTTTTGGTTTTGATCTCCTAGCAATAGAGCAAGTAGCTTTGAGCGTGACTATTCTTCTAGGTTAGTTGCATGCATAGAACATTTTAAAAATGTTGGACTGTTTAAAAAAGAGTTAAGTATTTGACTATTAATTATTTTCATTTCATAATAACAAATATCTGCATTGCACCTACATTCACATATAAAAACAGAAGGAGAGCTGCACATATACAGAATATTGCATTGGAAAATCAAAATCTGGCTTTATATTGTAGACTTTGAAAATGTCAGTTATGAAATATTTAGACCAGGCAACACAGTCTTCGACTTTTGGTTATAAAATTTTAATTTCATGAGTTACTAGCTGTCCAATTGTTCAATACTTGTAATACTACAAATCTATGTTTATCAGCTTCTAAACTTTAAACCAAATTAGTGATTCTGTTAAAATTAAATTACAATGACTTGTCAGACACACATACATACTATAATTTGTTGTCTATTTCTGCATTTTTATTTTGAAAATAAAATAAAATGGTCAAATGAAATACACAACTCACAACTATTTTTACATGAATCATATGCAGTTAACTGCCATATGCTATATTACAAAGACAATCAGAATCATTCAGCTCATCTCTGTATTCATTTTGACATCAGCCTTTCTGATTGTGTCTGTATATATTTCTAAAGAAAAATTCTGAAAAGCCATATCTTTTGTAAGCATCCATTAAGAGCAGGAAAGCATTTGATGGTTTTAATATATACCTTAAAGTAGTCCTCGACTTAGGACTGTTCATTCAACAACAGTCTAGACACACTTTTTTTCCTGAAAGCCATCACTCTGCTAAACAAATAATTCCCTCAACACTGTTCAACTATTTACAAAATGTACACTACTATTACTGTTAATTTTCTCACCACTCTTATCACCCATCCCCTCCCACTTGACTTTTTCCTAGTATGATTTGATTGTACCCTATGACTATCATTAAGTGTTGTATGTTATGATTCTTGATTCTTAACGAATGTACCTTTTCTTTATGTATACTGAGAGTATTTACACCAAGACAAATTCCTTGTGTGTCCAATCACACTTGGCCAATAAAGTATTCTATTCTATTCTGTTCTGTTCATTCAATGACCATTTAAAATTACCAAGATACTGAACAAAAGCAGTTACGATCCCTGCCTGAAATTATGACTGTTGTACTCCACCTGTAGTCACATGACAGAAAATTTTGGTGCTTGGCAGTGAATGTCTTTCCCATTTCAGCTCCCCTCCTGGCCCACCAATGTCCACAAAGCTGCTGCAGCCCTGAAGGCCTTAGCATGCTCCTTGACTCTATTTCTCCCCCTCCTGACTGGGTAGTCTGAGTCCCCTCTCTCTTTACTCCACCATGTCCATGAGGCCTGGGCTTCCTCTCTGCACCACCACATCCTGATTTACTAGCTAGAAGGCTCACTAGTGAGCAATTGTTCTGCAGGGTAGAAAGGCGTTTTTTCTGGCCAGAAAGCTAGATTGTTGTGAAGGGTAGAAAGGCTCTTTCAGCAGCTGCAAAAAAAGACAAAAATAAGAAGACCCAATCTTGGTGGGACAGAGAGAGAGCCCAGGCCTCTCAGCCTCTGGCAGGTTTCCATGTGCCTATGGACACTGGACCTTCCCACATGATAGCTTAACTATTGCAATTGGGAGAGCTGGGATTGTGGTAGTTGAGCAAAATGGTCATATGGGCATCTGACTTAATGACAGCTTTGTCCAACACTTAGATTCCAGGCCCAATTGTGGTTGTAAGTCAAAGACTGTCTATATGCAGTATGAGGGGGTGAGGATATGTAGCCTTTTGTTCCAGAATTTTTAAAAATATCTTCAATTAATGATAAGGAACATAGCTTTATTATTCATGGAAGCAAAGTAAAAATTTCTGTCACAGGGTTTTCTCTTCCTGCCCTTAACTTCAGCAATATTGGAGCTTAAGAATGAGGAAATGTTAGACAATGCAGGAGGAAGAGAATAAGTTACAGATTTCTTTTTTAAAACAATATTTGTATAATCCATACCTGTAGTCTAAAATACAAACAGTAAAAACTAAAAGGCTATGAAAAATATATTACAGTATGGATAGAATAAACGCAGAAGAAATTTATGAGCAAATGAAGAACCCCATAGAATTTGTCAGTCTATTAGAAATTTAAGTGGGCTACTTTCATAACAACTCAAATTGTAAAAGCTGAAATTGTAGTACTTTTAAAGACAGATTTGATGAATGAGTATAAGTACTGAATTGGCACAAAACCATACACCATACATAAAGGGTACTTCTGGAATTCAAGTAGATTGGATTTAATTTTTTCAAATGCCTAACTTCCTTTTAAAAAATAGGAACAATAATTTCTTATACGCTAACATTTTGCAGTGTTAGTTAGTAAAAGAGGCAGACAATTTCCCCCAAAACCTGGGTTGCATCTACCTGCAACAGTGTTCCTGCACATGTTATCATAATATCTAGGTTCAATTTATTTGAAAACTTACTTCCACACAAACTGTAGACTTTGAATAGTGAGATTGGTAACATATACTGTAAATTAACATTAATTGTAATTATAATTATATATAAATGTTATGTCTCACCTATATTCACAAGTGAGAATACAGAGTTCCACAGTTCAAAATATTCAAACAAAACAAAACCAGACTAAAAAAGGGTTAACAGTACTATATTCCAGTCCTTGGCAGACTTCCCGGAATCTGTCTGGGAATTCAGAATGTCCATAAATTACAAAGGCCGCTCCACACGTATCCTTTCGACTCATCAAAACACTTTGCTTCCAAGCAAAGTTTGAGAATCAGCACACCTCCTTAAATCACCTGGATGGGCGTGTCAGTCTCTCTAATCAATGTCTGGCTTGACGCCTCCCTTCAGATTGACGTTTCAGTCTTCTCCTAGTTCTGGCGTCAAGCCACGATCTGTCAGTTTCCCCACTTGAAGCCTCTGACTCATTTTGTGGATCAGTTGTTGGCATGAGCGAAGTCAAAGGTTCTGGGGAGGATTGTCTCTGTGACAATCTCTCATCCTCCTGGCTCACATCTGTGTCCTCTAATAATTCAGACTCCACATTCCCAGCAGGCTCCAGCCTTCCATCTTCAGAGTCATTAGAGTCAAAACTCCCAGCAGGATCGATCCTTCCAGTCACAACACATATACATGTAATTCTCAGATTTTGAAAAAGTCAAGACTCACTGAGAAGAGAAAAAGAAACACTATGATGCCTCATGAAATCATTTTATTCCATTCATAAAATTCTACACTCATAATTAAATATTGTATTATTCCTTCGTTTAACATAGTAGTGAATCAAAGCATTTCAGTTTAGCTTACAACTTTCCTATCCTTCACCCATCCAGTTTGACTTTTCTTTATCAGACTTTATATGTAATTCAACATATTATCATGGGTTGTAAAAAGTTTTTAAAAAGACTTCCACAGTTAGTTAACATAATGTTCAGCTATTTTTAGTTTTGTCTACAATACAGGCAAGAGAGAGAGGAAGAGATTTCCACTGTTCAGCTATTTCAAAGGCCATCTTAAATCACTGACATAATGGCAAATTTTGAAATCTAGGCATTCATCATGATAATTTCCTGTTCACATCCCCAGAGCTGGTGCAAAAATGCAGGCAGCTGTGTTGATACATTATATGTCTCTGTGTTTGTTTATAATGGGTTTTAATTGCCCATTCAAAACCAAGCCAGCCCAGAATGTGTTACATTATCACCAGAATAACTATCAATAATGTGGCTGGAAGAAATGATTTCTCTCCCAACTCAAGTTTTCAGCTAAGCTGAGATGAAACAAGGAAGCTTGTTCCATGGGAGACTGTTACCATATCTGCTTTAACTATTGCAAGAAATACTCACATGAAATTATGAAATGTCTCTGTGAAATATTTCATCCACGTGAACCATGTCTCCACTGTAACATATTCTTGCTTTTCCAAACACAATTCTGCTTTGCAGATGTATAAATGGATAAGATGTGCCTCTCACTGTTTTCATATTATAATACTAATCACAAATGGGTGCAATGTAAAAATTGGCCTATGCTGCACCAGTAAAGTGCTTGAAACAGAAGTTGGGGAGTGCACTGCTGCCCTTGAATTTGTGTATAGCTATTATTCTATTAAACGAACTATGAACACAGATGCCCTTTTGGAGCTCCTAAATTCTAAGTTAATATAATAATCACTTAGTTATTTCTTCTATATAAAGCTTGTATAAACCTAGCAAACCATTGCCCCAATGGCACATTTAAATTCATGTTTATTATTCTATCCTTTTCATAGTGTCCTTTTTGTTCCTATGGGTACTTCTGTGTCAACTACAGTATTCAAATAATCATTAGCCATTGTCTGAATACTCCACTCAAAATATTCTCTTCCACAGACTGAGAACACTACTTTCTCAAGAAACGACATCTGCAAGTGAAGGTTTTAAAACTTGGATAATAGAAGTTTCAGCACAACTAACTATAGACATTCCAGTGCATTAAATTTTATGACCTGAAGTATATGCTGGGATATAAAGCTTCATAGATAAAAAGTTGTATTTCCTTTCCCAGAGTACTTTTCACATCCCCTTTAAGTTCAGCAAATTCTTGAACAACGTGTCTTGAGAAGTCACTATGCACTGTTGAGGTTTCCCTGGGATGGCCATGGGTATAAGAAGTGGAGTTTGAATAAAAAATAATAAAGTTATTGGGATAGTTAGCTCAACATTATGTTCTAACAGTGGCCTACTGGACGCATCAGAGAACTCTCAAACAGATCATGAATACTTCCATTTGCATAACTACTAATAGGAAACATACTAATAGATGATTAACCCTTAATTATGGTTTCAGCCAATAATGCAAATGGAAGAATGTTACAGTAATTTTAATTCCAGATATATTATTTAGGATTTCTCTACTACTCAATTCTTAAAAGCAGAGAAGTTTTTGAAGATTATTGCTGCACAGTGTGTCTGCATGTTAAATACTCAAATCAATTTTGCATTCATTATATTACTTGGGTTAATTCTTCCTTTAACTTGGAAAGATCTCTGATAACAAAGTGATTGCTTCTCATGACAATAGTGTGAATATTGAGCATATCAAGATATGAACTCATGGAAGGTCACAAAAATTAAACTCTCCAGATTTTTAAAACCCTTCATTGATAATATGCAATTGTTTCTCATATATCTTTTTCTTCAGCAAAAGCAGCCAGTTCTTGATAATTTAGCATTATTTTGATGGAACGAGCCTTCTTTCCATCAAATGAATCTTCATTTGCTTTATTTAATATTTCTTTCTTGAGAACAGTGAAAGAAAGAAAAATCTACTATGTACCCTAGGAAGGAATTCCAGAATGTCTTATTTTACATTAGCAATTTTAGAAACAATAGATACGTATATCTTTGACAGATGTACAATTTGCAGCTGCCAAGGGCTTGCATGTAATTTGTCCAAAATTTGCACTAAGTAGAGCACTATAGCCTATTGTGGCAGTTGGTCTGTAAAAGATTGTGCACTTCCAATCTATAGCAGTGTTTAGATAATGGAAGGGAGAAGGAGAGCGAGGGAGGGAGACAGAGAGAGAGGAGCATTCTCATTTCATCTGCAATCTACACAGGATGCACATATACCAAAACTGAGAAAATTTGAAGTTAATTTAATTAAATATAATCTATGGCTGCATAGCCTTTTTCATGGTTAGGTCTAATTGCTCTGTGAGTGGCATGCCAAGGTCCTAAAAGTAGCCAAATCCAAGATAAATGTTGTCTAAGCAAGGACAAAATTATTTATTTAAAGTTAATTTTTATGTAATTTAATTTGAAAGTGAGTATACATTTAATCAAAATTGAATTAAACTAATTAAACGCAGCTAACGTGATTATTCTCCATGTAAAGGAAGGTTTTTCTTTCTATTTCTTTCTCATAAAAATTACAGGAAGTTGGCAGTCCTTGTATTGCTCCTTCTCCTCCTCCTCTTCGCTGCTTCTTCTTCTTCTTCTTCTTCTTCTTCTTCTTCTTCTTCTTCTTCTTCTTCTTCTTCTTCTTCTTCCTCTTCCTCTTCCTCTTCCTCTTCCTCTTCTTCTTCTCCTCCTCTTCCTCCTGCTCCTCCTCTTCCTCCTCCTTCTGTACTTGGATTTGGATCTTGTTGTGAAGCAAATGATACTTCATATGGTCTATTGTCTTGGTGGCCCCGCAGCTGCAAAAATAATGCTATTGTTTTCCAACTGCCTGCAATATAATATATGAGGACTTAACATCTTTTATAGCTTCTCTACCTATTTTTATTACATTATATAATTGCATGTAGTTCGTGTCTTTTCTCTGCACTATTCATTTAGATTGAAATTGCCATGTAAGAATGTGTCTGCCCTGGAATCTAGATCCATTTTGTTCATTGTGATGTATTGGAAAGAATGAGCACTTGTGGTGAAAAACATATTTTCAATAAACAATGAACAAAGAGTTTCCTGCTTTAAATTGGAGATCTTTCAGTGGATCTACTTTGAGGCACTTGGTCTAATTGTTTGACATCGATCTATTATAATTTCATTTGTACAGAAGTAATACTTTATTATATTAAATTATACTTTGTCATTAATGTTAATGTCCTATTCAGAAGTAAACCTAAGTCAATTTAATTGAATTTATTCTTAAACAGGTATGAGTAAGACTGCAGCCTGAGAAATTAAGGAAAATAATCATTTCTTATATTTTTTTCCTTTTGAGGAGGTTAATGGACATGTTATCTTCCTACAAATAAGCATGCTGGTTGTTGTTGAAAAAAAACTGCATTTACTTGCAAATTATACTATTTACTATTCATACTATTCATAGAATTCAGTTTTGGGATAAAAAATTTAGTAAGAAAAGTTCCTTTATAAAGGACAAACATAAAACCAATATCTTCTCTACTCACATCTTAAAGAAAAAATAGTTTCCTCTAAAGTAAAATGTAGAAGAATGGGTATATTGTACAATTGGCATATCTTCTTATTGTTTTTTTTTATATTAAAATATTGGCCATGTAAATTGAAATGAGCAAATTGAACAAACTACACACAACCAAGTAAATCATAAAGGCTATAATTCAAGATTTTGTGTTTGTTTCCCTGGGGTTCATAGTTTATGTGGCAGGAAGTACACTGATGTTAAATTTCCAGGAAACTTATGGTGAAGTATACAAAAATAGAAATACTGGCTGAGGAATAATAGCATATAGATTGTGCAAAAGGTTTGAATCTATAAAATCTGCAGCTAATTATATGGTTTGGGAATTTCATACATACAGTCCAGGATACCAGAGGGGAAAAAAGATAGAATGCAGGAAATTGGATTAATTTAGAATAATGGAAGGGGGAAAACTATTTATTCCATTGTAGCAACATAAAATAATCTTATTCAATTATGTCAAATTTTTACTTGTATTAATTCATAGAGAATTTATCATGCCCCAATAAAAAATAAAGTGTTCCCTTCAGTGGAACTTCTTTGGTCTGAGGGTTTTTTCCCATTTTATTTTTATTTCTTGGAGCAACAGTAGTCTTGTAGGATGGTTGCATTGTCAGCATTTATCTTGAAACTCTTGGATATTAGTTTTGACTGCAGTCACCTTTCTGACAAGTGTTGTTGCGAGTGTGGTTTATATCCCTGTTCAGGGTGATTTCTGATGATAATGCTCTGTCTACCTCACTGCTTCACACTAAATTATAGATGCCATGATGACAGGACAAACAGTATTCAGGTGCTAAACTCTACTTCCTTTGTGTGATGTCTGTTCTTTTCCCATGACATGAGAGAGTTAAAATTAGGAAGAGAAAATATGCAAAATATTTCTGCTTAAAAATAATGTTCTGACAATTATTAAACAAGTAATATTTCATTTAATCACCCAAAGGGATTACTTTAAATGAGGAGACAGAAAGAATAATTTTCTTAACACATTCTTGCCCTAGAGTCCTACTATAATGGATCTTCACTTGCCAAATTAAGAAGTTATAATTCAGGTTATAATCAGGATCTATCTTTTTTAGAATGTTATATACAGCTCACCTTTCTGACCTAAGTTCTCAGACAAAATGATACAGATGTGATATCATGCCCACAGTGTATATGATTTCTACTGCCACTGGGGGGGAGGGAGGGAGATTCTTCTATTTTTACATATAAACTTGTGGTAGGCTTTGTTTCATTTTTTACTTTTCTTGGCCACTAAAGGCAGTAGCCAATCAATTTTGTTCTATTTGAAGCTACCATTTTACTACTATTAGGTTACTACTAGGTTCAAACTAGTAGTGCCTATATACAGGGTCTTAGGTTTAGGAGCTATTGAAATCCTAGCGCTCAACAGTATTGGGAAAGACATATATAAAGTCTCTCTTTTTAAAAGTGATATGCAGAGAACTATAGATGTTATATTATGGCGTGCCTTTAGAAACACCTAAGAATTCCTATTTCATTGCAGTCTGTTGGTGGCACAGCACAAACTGTGATAACAGAGATACTACTGTTGTTTTTAAATAAATACTACAAAGGAGTTGTAATTAGTTGAGCTGGCATATCATACAGAGCTATAAACAGCAGTTACAAATCCTGGCTTCACTTGTGCATGGTTATCTTCCTCTCTTGTGTAACTCTTTGCCTCTTAGGCTCAAGATCCAGATGAATCTCGAAAGACTTGAACACTGAGCCCGATCAAAAAAAATGAAAATCAGTGTGTAGAAAAATAAGGTTTTATACTTAGGTAACAAAAAAAACAAATGTACAGATAGAGATTAGGTGAAACCTGGCTTAATAGCAAAAACGTAAGAAGGATCTTGGAGTCCTAGTGGACAATCAAATATGATCCAGCAGTGTGGGGCAGCAGCCAAAAAAACCTAATGCAACGGAAGCTTGCAATAGCAGAAAGATTTAATCAAGATCACACGAAGTATTAATAACACTTTTTAAAGCCTTAGTAAGACTATATTTAGACTCCTGCATCCAGCTTTGCTCTCCATATTATCAAAAAAGATATAGAGACTCTGGCAAGAATATAGAAAAGAGCAACAAACATGATTAGGCGGCTGGAGGTTAAATAATATAAAGACTGGTTGCAGGAATTAGGTATGTCTAGTCTAGTGAAAAGAAGGATCAGGGGTGAATGATAACAGTGTTCCAGTATCTAAGCGGTTGGCACAAAGAAGATGGAGTCAACCTATTTTCCAAAGCACCAAAAGGCAAGAGAAGAAACAATTGGTGGACACTAATCAAGGTGAGAAACAACCTAAACTAAGGAGAAGTTTCCTAACAGCGAGAACAATTAACCAGTAGAACAGCTTGCCTTCAGAAGTTGTGAATGCTCCATCATTGGAGGGTTTTAAGAAGAGACTGGAAAGCCACTTGTCTGGAATGAGCAGGAGCTTGGACTAGGACCTCCAAGGTCCCTTCCAACTCTGTTATCCTGTTAATCTGCCTCCTTTCTCTTTGATTATTTAGCAAGGGTATTCCACAAGTCTCACCTGAATAATAGTAAACCAAAAAAAATCATCTATTATCTCTTCTGCTCCAAGAAAAGGTGATAACACTTATTGGCTTGGTCCCTTCCAGCTTCCCCGTAAACTTAGAAATGAAGGGTGAGACAGAAAATCATTGTAAAACATTGGAAGACAACTTCTGGGAGTTCAGCTTATCATAGTTTTCAAAGAACTCATGGGAGGTTGACACCATAATTCTTCTGTTTAGTGTTTATTTTATCATGGTTTTCATGCCACTTTTTTTTACTAATAGAACAGGTAGATCTGATATATTTTATACTTCCTTTTTATTTGCAGATACAGATACAGCTGTTACACTTAGTGTGGCCAAATTTTGTGCTGTGGCTTGTCCAGTCCACCAAATGACTCTTCAGGAATCGGGTTAGTGACAAGTTATTGAGGCCCTGAGCTTTATCTGGATCTTCCATCATGTTTTTATGCCAATGTTTTATTTAATTGTTGTGTTTATGTTTTGGACTTCCCACTGCTGTAACAGAGATTTGATTTGAAAGCAAGATGTATATCCTGAAGAAGTGTAGTATAAAATACAGCTTTTCAGAGTTCCCATATAATCTCATTCAAGCTTTGCAATCAAACCAGGTTCTTCATTGAGAGCCTGGAATTCTATTCTCAAGGTGATTCATAAAATAACCTCTATTGTTTTTTAGGAGAACCCTAAACAGGTTTTATTATTTTGTTTGAACAGCATCTACAGCCAACTGTGATTATACCAGAATCGTAACATATATATCATGGTGTCATCACATGAATGCCACAATTTTGTACTCTCTATGTATGATACTGATAAATGTGGCGGTTACTTTTTCAGCTGGTTTAGTGTATATTTAATATGAATATACATACAAATACGCACACTTACACTTGTTATGGAATTTTAACTGGTATTAATTACAAATTCCATTGTTAGAAAGAACATCACAAAGATGAGTTTTAATTATGTTGTTTAAAAAGTTGACCGCCCCAATGTCCATGTAGTCTAGCAATCTGTTTTAGACCATGCCCAAGTCCTTTATTGCAAAAATTACTAATAATTTTCTGGGGGAGGGAAACCATACTTGACTTGAATCTTCTGTCAATTTAATGGGCTTTGTGTGTGTTTGTATGTGAGCCTTCAAGTAATTGTTGACTAGTGCCTGCAGTTTTCTTGGAGAGGTTTTTCAGAAGTAATTTTTTCATTGCCTTCTTACTGAGGCTGAGAGGGAGTGACTAGCCCAAGGTGACCCAGCTGCTTTGGGTCTAAGGCAAGACTAGAATTCCCAGTCTCCCAGTTTCTGGGCTGGTGCCTTATTAATTAAAACCAAACTGGATCTCTAAATTCACTTACTCAAATTCATATACCGTAAGTGGCAGAAAGAATTCCCCCACACATTTTTTGCAAGAGGAATATTGTATGGAGTTACTGTTAATTTTACCTCTATTAGTTGATATAAACTGTATTACAAAATGCATGAAAAGTTTAAAAATATTACATCTCGAATCAATCTAAGCAGAAATTGAAATTAAAAATAAATGGTAGGCAAAAGAAAGATAGCTAAATATTGTAAACAGATAGTATCAGCTATACTTTTATAACACTTGTCTCTGAGGATTTTTTTTGTCATTTATCTTTTGAGAGAGACATTTTTATTACAAGACACATTCACTAAAATTAATTGTTTATTACGAATTAATTAAAAAGGTTTGCATTGGTCTAATTGAATTGGGACTATCTTTCTCACTGCTTTGAATTTACAGGTGCTACTGTGGTTGTAGTTAAGATGTTAGAATATTGCTTTACTCCATTGCAAAGGGTTCTGTCAAGAAAACCTTTAATATAAAAATAAAAAGCAGTTCATGCATAAAGCATGATGCCCTGAAGCATATTAGATCTGTTTATCTCTGTGTTTAAAATGAACAGTACCTGGTATAGTTTACATAACAAGGCAGGGATCAGCTTGATAAAGCATTTATATCACCAGGGGAACACACTGGCTCATTTCCTCCACACTGTTCTGCATGACTAGCTTGCCTGCCAACATAATAGCAAACAAAGTTTTAATAGGTCAAGAGCAGAGTAGCCAGTTCCGTTATAATGAAAGATGTGGTTGATTGCTCTTTGGTTTGGTTTTTTTCTTGGCTTTCTCCCCCCCCCCCCCCCCCCATTTTACTTTATGAGAATATTTATGGGACTAATTATTGGTTGAGGCTTACGTACATAAGAACTTCCCAAATGGTACCACTAACAGGTCTGTTATCTGAAAAGAAACAATGTCCCTTGATTCCTTGAAAAGATTAAGAAATGTACTATAGCTTAAGCCATCCCATTGACCTTCCGACGAGTTGGAACTGCAGTTCCCAGAATTCCTAGGCACCTACCTCCTGGCATTAGTGGACGTTGTAGTCGAAATCTCTTTGGATTGGTGCCACGTTGAGGGCTGACATTTGTAAGAGCAAAAGCTGTTTCATCAAATGCAAGCGAAGCCAAATGGCCATGAATGTAACCATTCAGATAGTTTCAAATTGAACTGACATGAGGCATTTTATTTGTCAGCTATAGATTTCATTATCCTTCAAAGCAGTCATTTGGTCAAATATATCCTATATACTGGGGGAAATACATGGCCGCAAATGAAAAGTTGTACACATAGTCCTCATTTAGTGACTGCCTTCGACAGTGACCACTTGCAGTTACAACAGTGATGAATAAGTTACTTTGCAACTAGTACTTGCATTTAAGACAGTTGCGGTTTCACCATTACAGTTAGTACACATTAACTTTTTCCTGATGCTTTTTGGTTGTTGTTTTCTTCCTTCATAGAGCAAAGAGATTTCCTAAGCAAGCTCTCTCTTCCTGAACTGCTATTCTCCACACTGCAGTGCATCCTTAAAAAGGGCTAACTGCACCATAACAAGCTCAGCTCAATGACTTTAATTAACCTGCTGGCAGATGCTGCCTGTAACTGACAAGACTTTGATTAGTTTCACACCTTTCACTTTTCTTTGTTTCTTAAGTAGTTCTGGATTCAGAACTGTGCTATGCAAACAGCCAGTACTAGCACGTTCTTTTCAGTGTATATTCCTCATTGTATATCTGCTTACTCTCTTACATTACAAACATTATGTTACAAACATTAATTTTCTGCTTGCTAATTATCCCAGTAGCAGGTTGAGCATTCCAAAAAAAGTAGGGGGGGAAGGAGGCTGTACAATTTGCCCTTTTACACAGCTTCTTGGTGGGTTAAGTTCTGGAAACCTTCCCTGCCATTTGAGCTTATCAGCTATTTGGGGTCACATTGTTCTGATGCTGCTAAAAAGAAAAACTGAAATGAAATTATATGCAGTCATAGTTATGTGATTTTTCACTAAGTCACTGCTTTGTTTAATGACTGGGTTGCCTGTTCCAATCGTAGTCATTAAATGAGTATTACCTTATAGCATGGGTGTCAAACTCGCAGTGTCACAGCAGTGTCACATGACGTATCTCGACTTTTTCCCCCTTCACTAAACCAGGTGTGGGTGTGGCCAGCGCTTGACACATCCAGACCATAGACCGCGAGTTTGACAACCCTGCCTTATAACATGAAGGAGTCTGTTCATTGGAAGAAAAATTAAATATTAACAGAATTATTAAAACAATGTTAAATGGAGGGGCTATTTTTTCTTACATGTAGACTTTCCAGATCCAGTTGAAGGTGATTCACTAGGAGGCACTCATATCTATAAATTCTTTATTTATTTATTAATTTATTTTTGTCAATTGCTTACAAGATAATAGGTGTAAGTAAAAACATAGTTATGAATACATGGATACATATAAGAAAAAGAAAAAAAAAGAAAAGAAACAATAGGACAGTAGGCACGTTGGTGCGCTTATGCATGCCCCCTCTTAGGAAAGGGGTGAGGTCAATAGTAGACAGTCTAAGGTTAAAGTTTTTGGGATTTGGGGAAGAAACCACAAAGTCAGGTGGAGTATTCCAGACATTGACCACTCTGTTGCTGAAGTCGTATTTCCTGCAATCAAGTTTGGTGCGATTAACCTTGCATTTGTATCTATTGTTTGCTCTTGTGTTTTTATGGTTGAAGCTGAAATATTCATTGACAGGTAGGACATTGCAATGTAAATTGTTATCAGTGTGATTTGTGCTTTAAAATCAGTTTTGACGGCTGACTTCCAGTTTTTGCCTTGTCCCAAGGATTGAGAGAGAACTACTGGCCTGAGTTCACACAATTACCTTCCTGCCCAAGGTGAAGCTAGAATTCATGGTCTCCTGGTTTCTAAACTGATACCTTAACCATGGATAAATGTCATCAGATTATTTAGGAGTTGTCCAGGGTAGGTTTAGAGATAATTTGAATGTAATATCACTGTCTCAATTATGTTTCTATTAAAATTATATCAGATGTTTTTTTCTAGATAATAAATACTAATTATTTAGATGGCATATTAACTCAAAATCTTTTAACTAGAACCAATTATTTAGTTTTCTTTAAAGTATTGTATCTCTCAAGTTTCCAAGTTGTTAGAGTGGCAGATAATTGTTGTAACTCTGAGAAAAACTAAACGCCTCTGTTTTTTGAGTTTTTTCCTTCTGATTATAAACGTTTTACTTATCTTGATATCTGGCTAATAAAGTTGCTTAATAATTATTTTTTAAAAGGTTTTCTGATAAAATACTACCTTATTTTCATAGTGAATATCTGACTTTAAGGATGCATATTTTGCATGATGCTTCTGTCAGTTCATCTTGTTGAATGAATTATTTCTTTTCCAATAAAGAAAGTTGATAGCTCAGAATTTTCTATCCCGAATTAATCATTGTGTTGTGCTTGCGTTAAATGTTTTGTAAAAAAGACCTTCCTAGGGAGCTCTTTGTAGATGAAAATGGGAATGACATTGCACACACATTCACATTATATTTATCAAAGAAGAAAAAACAAACCAGGCATTGTTTACATGTTGATTATTACCTTTTGATGGCCTACTGAGATTTTGGTCTCTCTTTGCACTAATCTTATGTTAGTAACTGTCATATTCTATTAGCAAATTTAATTTTGTTAATGTCATAGAAAGTTGCTAATACAATGACATTCATTAACAACTTTTGCATCATGTTAGCAAAAGCCAAATTTGCTAACAGAATGCAAAAATTATAATGGAAGGAAATCATAATTATGTAAATGCCTGATTTGATTAAATATGCTCCCTATATTTCTTTAGCAAAATAACTGAACAGTCAGCTAATTACTGTTTTTAGTACCTACCTACATTTTGCCTTTTAAGAACTGTAGAGATTTTAAGATTTCAGACATAGTTATGCATTAAAGAATATCATTGACCTGAATATAAAATATCTCTCTACAATAATGAAGACAGGAAACGTGGATAAAAGGCAGCTGAGAAATCACTGAAAAGCTTTAAATAACATTCTCATGACTTGTAAAAAACCCTAAATTTCCAATTTATGGTAGTTCAAATGTTCAGAGTACAATTGTCTATCACATTTCTCTATTCCCAATACAGAGTATGTATTAGCAATCCAAATAAATGTTCAGATTGGCAGGTGTTGCTGGTAAAGAATCTAATCTAACAAATCAAGCTAGGTACTTATCAGTTTTATAATATTATGTATAATTTATTCATGGCAAAACTGTAAGTATACTATTTAGAAAACAAAACATAATATCTATTATTTATTTATGGTTTTTCTATCCTCTGCCTAATTATATGAGATACACAATAATAACAGTTGAAACATTACTTTAGAACACAATCATAAAACACAGCTAGCTAATAGCTAAAAAGAGTTTGCTTTCTGTTATCATCTGAACCCAGACCATAGATTAAGTGATGGTTTTATAAGAATGCCTTGTGACAATTTATTCACATGGTGTTTAAAAATTAATTTATCTTAACTCCAACCATGCATGTTTTCCAAAGCCAGACTTATCATTGCTAACTTCATAATGATAGATTGTGAATGATTGTGACCTGCAAATTCAGTCTCAGTTTATTTATAGTCTTTAGCATCTGCTTGTCTGCTAAAATCTGTGACTGGGGAATTTTACCTTGTGCATGATGGTTCCAACTTTATTGAGCCACCATGTGATTTTCTTTCTTTGTTTTTTTTGGGTGGGGTGGGGTGGGGGGTTACCCAAATATTTGGTAAAATCTCATGGCATTGGCTGGCTAAGCACAAGAGGAATAGCTGGAATACTGAATAACCAAACATATCTTAATTTATTATGAGCATATACAGAGTTAATAAATTCGCAGTTAATTGCACTGAATTTACAGAAAAATACCAGTTCTAAAGTGAACTTCCAGACTGACTGAGCCAATCTGAAACATAACTTGACATAAAGGAAGAGGTTTTCTTCCTAAATATTTTTCAGTAGTCTAAAACTGATACTGTAATTATAACTTGGTATCCACGTTAAATCAATTTTGCAGATAGGATGTCATTACAATGTTAACACTCAATTCTAACAAGTTTTAAAATACTAACTCATATGCATTGCTTCCCCCTCCCCAAGGACAGATGGGAGAATGACACACATTTGGAAGGTGATCTAATTATTAGGAAGTTTCTTTTAATACAATAACATATAATTAAGGGAATGGCCCGAGCCTGCATTCAGATGATACTCAGGTAGTATTTCCACTGCTACATGGGACCTTTTTTTTCCAGAAGACAAAGCCACATTAGTGTATTAGTGAAGAGGATAGAAAATAAATTACAGCTGCCTTCAAGGTATTACTGTTGAGTGCCATTGTTTGGGTTCTTTTTCGATTGTACTTCACTGGCAATATGGCTTCTGAAGGTTGCATATGACAGGTTAGGCGTTTTATCCTTTGAGTAAACAGTAATCGTGGTGTGAAGAAAGTGGGGCATTGGAGAATTTTCCCCATTCTTTGAGAACTCCACTCTTCCTTTTTAGTTTGCTCCAAGGGCTCTTTAGGGATACATATATTAAGCCCTTTAAATAGTTCATAATAAATCTGTGTCTCAGGCTGATTCTGACAGGTTTTTAAAGAGTCTTTTAAGAGAGAATCCTCAATCATTTGTTAATCCATGGGGTGAACTCCAGGCTTGGAGGAAGGGAGGAAAAAACAGTGCAAGCTGCTATGTAGTGAAAATGTACTGTCAAGAAAATGATAAATATGAGAGAGAAAAGAAAAGAACACAGCATTGTGGCAGTTTTACAAAACGTATTATATTTAAATACTTTTTTTCTTAATTAGGCCATATCTATGGATAGATATAGGAAAATTTCACTATTCAAAAAGAAAAATAGATAATAATCATCTAGCACATTTCCTCCCTAATTTTAATCTAAAAGTGTGCTGTCAACAAGAAACATTCAGACATACAAGTTGCCCAATTCTATTATACTTGTACAGATCCAAAACAAAAGTTGTGTACATAAAGAAAAAATCAAAGACTTGGTTGTCTGCAAGTAATGTCAATGGGGATGCTGGCAGGAAGTTGGGAGTCACTCCCATTCTCACTGCTTTTTTGCCAGCCCATGATCATTCTGTTTCTCTCTTTAAGTAAGGACATATTTTTGAAAGGATCATCCAAATGAATTGTCTTGTAATCTACTATGTGGAGAAGGCACATGTCAATTGCTGGGGTGAACAGGACTGAAATAAGGGGAAGGCAAGGCTAAGCCTAAAAGCGAGTGGGTATTTTCTTTCTTTCTTTCTTTCTTTCTTTCTTTCTTTCTTTCTTTCTTTCTTTCTTTCTTTCTTTCTTTCTTTCTTTCTTTCTCTCTCTCTCTCTCTCTCTCTCTCTCTCTCTCTTTCTCTCTCTCTCTCTTCCTTTTTCTTTTTCTTTGTTTCTTTTTTCTTTTCCCTCTTACCTTTTTTGTTTTCCACTTTCTCTTATCCTTTATATACAAAAGGCTACTTGGAGGATAATATTTCCCTTTAGATTTTTGATATACTAGCTTGCAAGAAGGCTTTTGAAATTAGACTGGATGATTGCATGGCTTTTGTAAGCTAAAGCAGTTTCAATATGTGAAAGTACTGCTTAGGAAAAAAAAGATTCATAGAGGAATATTAAATTATGCATGGCAGGAAAAATAAATAGAGGAAAGCCTTTTCCCTCTGTTTTAGTATTAGAAAATAGATTATCTATTCAGGCTAAATATGCAGAGAAGCAAAATGGAAGTAGACCCATTTGCGGATTTCAAGCTTCCCAAATGGGTTGGACACTGTGTGATGCAAAATGCTGGACTCTCAGAGGCTGTTATCTGACCCATCAAGGTTTCCCTGCTTTGTTTGAAAGTTTCAGCTTGCCCATTTCTTGTATTACTTACTGTTTTTAATTGGATGTGTATAGCTTTAATGTATATTTTTATTGTACATCATCCCAGAAGGTATAAAATTACTACTCTATCCTCTTAGGTTCTAAGATTCATTGAATGCAGATTTGGAGGCAAGTTAATATACATTTTATTTCTCTTAAAACAATATGGAGCCTGGGACAGAAATATCCTTTTGCCGCAAGTTTCTAAACTTTTAGGTAATTTTTCATCTAAAAATTATACAAATTATATTGATAAATGCATAAAAATGAATGAAACATATAGTTGACAATAAAATGTATATAAAGATATTTACCATAAAATATGTTTGTGTGGTAATAATTCAAAAACATTAGTGCAGAAAGTGGACAGAGCACACTTCTTTGAAATGCATGACAAATAGAATATCCAAATATATTTTCCAACTTTAACAAATTTGCTGGTATTTACAGACAGCAGTTCATATGATTTTTTCAGAGTAAAAATCAAACATCCCCTTCCAGTTTAAATCTTACATAAATATTTTAGCAATGTAATTTCACCAATTTCCCTTCTGTGGTATCACATCCTATTCCTAATGCCATTAACATTTTCCCAGTGTGTGTATGTATATATGTACACACATACACACTTATATTGCCTTATAATGAATTCATCAATGTTTCAATTAGCTCAAAACTGATCATATAAATACCGACTCACCATGTAGATACTGCTGAAATATAACCCTCAGTTTTCATATTGGTTATAGTTGTTGGGGATTGTAATTTAACCACATTCTTGTGTACCTGGAAATAATGGCAATTGAATATAGTACTCTCTGTGTACTCTCTTTATATACACAGCTTCCACTACTGAGCTTCTGCACTGATCTTTCATTCCCCTTACATGGAAATCTGTGATAATAGAACCTAGGAAAAATTCTACACCTAATCACACCATAGTCTGGAGATAAATTCTCAGCAAGAAGACGAATATTTCAATTATGGGAAATTTCTCACAGGCGTATACAATCTCACATTTAGAACTCACAAAGATAAATTATGCTGATGAAAACAATGGAGAAAAATTGCTTTGCACAATGTGCATTTTACATGTTTGTCTTCCTTATTCATTTTTGGTTCCAACTCATTTCGTAATGTAGCATTTTTCATCTCATTAAATGCTTATTTATTTATTAGATTTTCATCCCACCTTTATTACTTTATAAGTAACTCAAGGCAGTGAATGTATAAGATACTCCTTCTTCCCATTTTCCCCAAAACAACAATCCTTCTAAATAAATATAATTCCTTTGCAGGAATTAAGATCATGGAGCAGGGCAGGGTCATTAACAGAAAAAATACAGGCATACATTTATTTGAGAGTTGTAAACAGTGAATATTCTAATCCAAACTGACAGATGTGAGAAATCAATGCCTAATATTTTTGTTTCATTTTTAAGCAAGCTTTTATTGAAAAGAAATAGATGGGTTTAGCTCAAGCAAAAGAACTGGTACAAATGATTGTTGCAAAGATGCTTTTTTCCAAAAGGCATCTTTCTTGAGACAACCATGGTTGAGAATCTCCATAGAGAGTACAAAAGATTGTACCAGTAAAACATGAACATTTGCATTATATTAAATCAATTTCCATATGCAGCATGGCACTGAAAATTTTAAGGATCAGCAGAAATAGAATTCAGCAGAAAGTTGAGATTTAGTCTGATAGTGAAGCTTCAGTCTTTACATACATATTCACTTGAAATCCTATTCAACTGAATTTACAATAGATATACTTAGGATTGGATCTTAAACACCTAACCTGTCTGTTTGTCTCTCTCTCTCACACACACACACTCTCTTCCCCTCCCTCCCTCTTTCCCTCCCTCTTTCTCTGTATGTAGGTGTGTTCAGTATATTTATTTAGTATGTCTCTGTGTGTAGATATATCAGTATCAATATAAATTATTTCTTCTGCTTTCTCATCATTTTTCAGAATTGCTGAGCTATTTTGGTACCCAGCTGACACTCCAAAAGACTTTTCAAGATTCAAAATTTTAGTTTGAGCTGCAATAGTTTGAACCATTTTTCATCCTTGAAAAACAGGAGATGGGGAGATGCATAAATTCACATCTTTAATTGGAATATTCACTATGATAGTATTATTACAAAGCAGAGAATGGTCTTGTATTTTTTCCATTTACATAAATGTACATAGTTCAATGGCATCCATTCTAAACATATATAACCTATAGGCAACACACACACACACACACACAAATTATTTGCATATATTAAATTATAATATAACTCTTTAAAATAATGCATTGTGTTAACACAATTTGTGATAAGGTATTTTTAACAAGAAACAAATAAAGAATCCAGCTTGCATATGAAATGCCAGTTACCTCCCTTGGTTGGGCTATGTAGACTATTCATGTATATAAAATAGTATATTAAAGTGAACTTAACAAAAGCAAAGAGCAATCAATTGCAACTGTATTTTTTTTCTCTTCTTCTTTGTGATTCTAATTTTAAAAGCATTAAAGAAGACAGCTGCTCATGCTATGATATGCGCTAAACAGCCTGAAGGATGGAAAAAATATATTTGTAGCTCATAATAACTACTGACCTTTCTGATATGCCATGTTCTCTCTGTTAGCTATTCTGTTCTATCAACAGTAAAGATTGAACATGACTTCTTAATAGAAAACATGGGGTTTCAAGCTACCTTCACAAAGGTGTTTATGTATTGTTATTTTGTACTGTAGTACAAAGACTAAGTCCTAGTGCCCTTAGTTTGACATCATGTTGTTATAAAAAAGGCTCTCGCTCTTAAGGGCAGATTAATAAAAGAATTTGGCTCATAATCATTTTATGGTTGAGATAAAAGTGTTGCCATACTTGGTCCAATATGGGGACAGTAGAGGTAGGATCCAGCATCATCTGAGTAATAGAACATGCATTTCTCAAGTGGCTGTATTTAGAACTGCAAGGCAATAAGATTTAACATGTTGACTTTTTGTTGTTATAGAATTTGTGTTGCTTTTTCTTTCTAGAACCCTAGCTTCCTGCATAATTTCTTATTTTTTGATGTCTTGTACATCCAAAGTGTACATTTACGACGCCTAGTATTCTACACTGAGCTCAGTATGGTGGCTGAAATAACAGTTGGCATTGACATTGTGACTTTGACTTGTGACTTTGACATTGTGAATATTTCCTTAGAGTGTGTGTGTTTTTTTCCAAATACCAATCTTGCTCTGAAATTAAACAGGGCAAGACCATTTAAAGGTCCTTCATTTTCTCAGGGTAGGGCCATACCAAGAAGCAAAGTCCTGCTTGGCATATGACAGTTGGAAATGGTAACTCATTGAATAAATCAAAAGAGAGTAGCAACAGAAGGCAACTATGTTATTTGGTGGGTGTGTATTTGTAGTGGGGATGGAATGACTTACAGTTATTTCCATGGCTTTCCTGTAATTTATAGCAATGTGCCTCAACCTCAGCAATTTTAAATGGTGTGAACTTCAACTCCCAGAATTCTCTAGCATTCTGGTTAGGGGATTCAGAGAGTTGAAGTCCACACTTTTTAAAGTTGCTGAGCCTGAGAAATACTGTTTTAGTATTGGTCCCCAACCTTTCTGGCTTTGTTGACCTGGGGAGGAGAGGAAATGATTCAAGGTGAGCAGCAGGTCTATACAGCTCCATTTGCGTAAGCAGTAAGCACTCTCGCGTGCAGGTGTGCAGTTCCATTTGTGTGACTGGAGCTTCATATGTGTACATGACAGTACCTGCTACTCATGTAAATGGAGCTGTGTGCATATGCATGCTCACCTGCTGCTTGTGCAACCTGGTTTCAAATGGGCCGTGGTCCAATACCGGGCTACAGCCCAAGGGGTTGAGGACCCCTGCTTTAGAGTATTAAAAGAGCCACACAACACTGAAAAAAGGATAACAAATTCTCATAGTGGAAGGGACAATACTTCGTTTCTTTAGAACAAAGTATTTTGGCACATTAGCACATTGATACATCTTCAGAATAATGTGCTATAACATGAATCAGTTACAATTTCAATCATGTTCAAGTCCAGAAAAAATATCTCATATTTTATACCAAGCATTTGTTTAGAATCTAAACTGGAGATTCCTTCTAGAAGAACTAAAGTCATATGAAGCTCCTGCACCCCAATAGATGAATACAGTCTACAGAGTCTTGAATCTTGCCAAATCATAATTTTTAGCATGACAGAAAAGGAGATTAAATGAGTAATTATATAGATCACATTTAATTCATTGCATTCTAATCATTTTAAAATTAAATTACTTTTGTCCTGGACCTTCTTATTCCTTTTTCCTAGCCCCAATCATTTTTGGGAATGTCTCATACCACTTCAACTACAAAAATATTGTGCATTTTTGTATTAAGGCCATGCTGGTGAGGAAGAAGGAGAACATAGCTCACTCTTCCCCAACCAACTTGGCTTCCAGATGTTGAAAATTAAAGCTGACTTCAGGATGCAACATTGGGAATTTCAAGAGTTTCAATCACAGCATACCTAGGCCAGTGGTGAGCCCAATGTTTTAGCACTGAGAATACAAAACCCAAACTGAGTTGTAGAAAGTTCAGTGATAAAAGGGGAATCCAGTGCTAATGCCCTTTCACTGTGAAATTCATGTTTTATTTCTGCCACAAAGACATCTACTCCAATAAGTCTCAAATGAGCTTCTTATTTTTATTTCCATATATCATGTATTATTTTACTACTGTTTTAATGTTTTTGATGAGCCCTATATAATAATTGTACTAAAGCTAGGAAAGACCCTACAAATTGTGCAAATTATTACCCAATATCCTTGTTAAAAACAGATGCAAAAATCTTGACTGCAACTTTAGCACAGAGATTGTAGAATATGCTACCATCAATCATACATGCTGCATGATCTGGCTTCATGGAAGGACATCAAGTTTTGGATAATATGATTAGTGGAGATGAGATAATTAGTGGATTATTTTAACAAATGAATCTGAGAAACCTGAAACTACTCTGGTGACATTGTTAGATGTGCAAAAAATCTTTCAGTGTGATTATTTGGAACTTTTTTATGAAAGAGATGGATTAATTTCCATTTATATTCCTTGGTTTACAATCTATTATTTTAGTTCCTTTGCTCAAATTTTCATAAAGGAGATTATTTCCCCTCCAATTAAGATGTATCAAGGAACATATCTTGAATTAATTCTTCTTATATTTAATTTTATTTTTGGACATTTCGGTGGCTGGAATTGAATACAAATTGTTATTACATGGAGGTGATATTTTGGCTCTTGTTAATAATTATCAAATTTCAAAATTATAGAAATTCAAATCTGATGAAATATGGTAAATTTTCTGTGTGTATATATTCCATGGAAATAAGAAATAAATAAGTAAAATAATATGTGGTATTTATAATACAGAAGCCACATTATTTCATTTCTCAATTCAGATAGTTACATCTTCATGAGAGGGAGAGGCTTTGTGTCACATCGGCACAAGGCCTATCCTGTCCCATCTGTAGCTTGTATTGACCAGGAATCTGGAGAAAGCCTAGAAAGCATTTGCATGGGCAGATGGCTCAATTATCTGTGGAAGTCTTCAGGGCTGTGGAAAGCTTCCAGGGGGAACGCCCAATGTCCTAGAACATGCAGGACCACATAGTGTCCTTAAAGAACCTCCCAAAAGTATCAAAAAGTACCATGGATATCTTGATATATCTTATCTCCTGTGTGCCAGCCTTTCTGGGTGACTTCTGTATCTCTTGTGTGCCAGCTTGGCTGGGTGTAGTGTGAAAAGTGTATAAATACAAGCATTTTTTATTGCTTGGGGCTTCCTTTCTTTTAAAGGAGCCCATCTTTGTTCAGCTGAATAAACATGTAAACTTAAAGGCAACTTTTGGTTCTCCTATCTATATTACTCCTATTATTCTATATTACTCTAATTTCAAAAGACTTCTTTGCTTCAGAAAACTTGCTATTTTAAAGATATAAATAACCATTCCATCTGAAAGTTTCAATGAGTCGAGATTTGTTCTCTTTAACTCACTACAAATTAGGAGTTTTTATTTAGACAGTCTGGAATTATACCTTAAACATGTTCTTGAAGTTTCTCTAGCCACATGTTTCTAAAGTACCATGCCAGAGGGAGATACTATACAGTGTATTCCATTTCATTTAAATTCACTTCTTAATCATCAGAAAGATAGCACAAAAAGAGAGATTCCAGATGGGGAGTCACCTGGAAATTGGTAATGGCAGTATGAACTACCATTAGCACCTGGAAAAACCCCTGTACTTTTGCGGCTTTTGGAATCGACTATAGTGCTGCAACGGATGATGGGGAGCATTTAAGAGTGGTTTAGGTGAGTGTATTTACATCTTTAAATAGTACTGGAAGGCAGAAGCTTCCAGTGCTAACCTAGACCAGATTGTATGCCATTCTTGCCAGATGGGAAGTTTGTTGTTTGACATTAAACTCCTTGAAACCTGCTTTCTGCTGTTGTATGGTGGTTTGTGTGCAAATCTGTGAGCTTTCAGAAGACCGGCTGAGACCTAGCCTCTATCCCAAAGCAGAAAGCACAGCCAAGCCATTCAGCTGTAGGAAACCTCCTTCGGTTTATTTATTACTTGGATTCTGTTAAATATTTAGAAAGACTGTTTTTTTAGAAGATGTGAATATTTTTAAATTATATCACGCAAGATTAATAATGTTAACAATTGTTTGAAAATATACATGAGTCAATAGAAAAGATTAAATTACATGAAAATGACTAAAACTTCACAATTGGTATATACATATTAAGAGGAATGCCTGAGGTAAATCCACTTAGATACCTTACAAAATTTGATCCATTGATCATTACATTTTTATGAAATTGTCAGGTTCTTTTTCTCTCTTGCCCATAGTGAGCAATGGGGTTCACTTAACAGCCATGGTGTTTGCTTAACAACCACTGCAAAAAAAGATCACACAATTGGGTGCTAAAGTAAAAGTTTGCAACTGTTCTGACTTACAACTCAGTTGCAGTTGTAAGTCAAAGACAACCAGAAATGGCTAGCTCAGTGTTTCTCAATGTCAACAACTTTTAAGAAATATGGACTCTCAGAATTCTCCATCTAGCCATGTGTGCTGAGTTTGAAAACATTGATCTAGAGGCCTTTTTATTACAGAAAGCTGGGCTTTCAGCTTGGAGCTCATCCTGTTTAGGAAGTCATATTATATTCCCCAAAAGGCACGCCTGCAGTATGGATGTGCTTTTGTCTCTCCAGTTGTTGGTGGATTAACATGTGATAGATAGCAGCAACTAGAAATTTTCTGCAATTGTATACAGTTTGTCAACCACAAACTGTACCAAACTATATCCTGACAGAACAGATAACTTTTATGTTTCACTGCTCTAAAACAAGCAAACTGATTGGAGCTGGCAATGTTTATCGATGACTTAGGGCTGTGCAAAACATTTAGGAACGACACTTTAGTAACCACATGAGAGAACATGTGAGAGCAAAATTGGATACATAGGAGAGAACCGTCTCATGTGTCGCCCTTAATGTAAGGAATGTATTGAAATCTCTCTGCCTATATAAAATAAACATGATCTTGATCTTTCTTCTTAGCCAGTTCAGTTTTAATTCATTTTTGTCCAAGGGTTGTTGTTGGTTATTTTGCTGTTTGTTTGTTTTTCATTGATAGCCTTCTTATGGCCCTCTGGTAAGACAGCAGTTGAATAAGCAACAGTTATATTAATATATTCTAAATTACAATAAAAGATGTCCTATAAAGTTTACAAGTCTGCTCCCCATCTCTTGCCATAAGATACAATACACCTATAATAGACCTATAATACAATAAGCCCCATTAAAATAATTTCTGAATATGAAAACATTATTAATGATTTTTTGGGTGTCTTAATCATGTTATCTGACAAATACAATATGTATACAGCTTGTTTTGAAAGTCTTATAATGATCGCAGATGCTTTCCAATGATTCTTCACTTAATGTTGAAGCTGTGGCATCTGTTTATTTAAAATAAATATTGAGTCCCTTCACGGTCTGTGGTATAACTGTTTCTAAACTGCTGCTTATAGCTAGTAGGATTATTTCAGAACTGCTGTGCTTCTCAGCCTGTATTTATTGTCATGGTTATTGTTATGGAATAGGTATGATTTTCATGGTCTGATTTATGAGATTAGCATTGCTTCTCTTGTGTGCAGTAACCTACAAAATGATTTATTTCTATGATAGGTGGTAAATTCTGAATCCTTCAAAATTCCATGTGCATATATTTCATCCCAGCTTAATACAGATTATTAGTGGTAAGGGTGAACATTTTTAAATTAATTTATAAAATTAGTGCTTAAAATACATTCTAGAACAAGTCACTTGTAGTTTCTACCTTTTATGCCTTGAGCCCAGCAAATTCAATGGCATTTGCAGAAATCTTGATCACACCAAAAGAATAAGATGTGCAGAGTGGCATCATGTTATAAATGCTGCAGTTACATACTTGTGTCCCAATGCCTTAACAAAGTTCTGATATTTGTGATATGACTAATATTTGTCCACTAAGCAGAGGTGGTATTCAGCAGGTTCTGGCTAGTTCTGGAGAAGCAGTAGTGGAAATTTTGAGTAGTTCAGAGAACCGGCAAATACCGCTTCTGACTGGAGATTTTACAGTATCCTTCCCCTGCCGTGCCCACCAAGCCACGCCCACAGAACCAGTAGTAAAAAAATTGGAATCTCACTACTGCCTGTACCCCTTGGTCAATTCTCAGTGTAGAAGGAAGAAAAGAACACTTGCCTGATAGTTTCAATTTTGACAAGTTGAAAATACCTCTGTGCCATAACTTAGAATATTTTTTGCCAAGCTGATCCTCTTCACCTGTGTTGGATGATAATTTATATTATTCATATCCTTAGTTTTGATTGGGAAGGTTGTAACCAATAAGGCTTGAAGGAATCAGGTTGAGAGGGCTGATATAAAATAGAAATACTATGCTGGCACAGAGCAGAAAATTCCTAGGGAAAAGTAAACTATGTAGGTTCAAGTGGAGCAATTGAGAGTGTACTTAATTCTCATCATAGATCCAGATTGTCAGCTGTTCCTTCAGAGGTAGGCTATGGATAGTAATATAGTAGAAAATTGTAGAACTGACACTGGAATCAATCCTTCTTTTTTCCTGACATCTCCTTCTAAAATGTACACAGATACTCCACACAGAGACATTTTCTTTCTAGATAAATCACCTTCCTAGACAAACCTGCTTTTCAAACCAGTAGGAGTTTTCAGACTTTAGTTGTTCAAATCTACTTGAAGATTTAATTTCTATTTGGCTGAAGTGTTATCCTGTTGCAAGCTCATTTCTTCTCATCTCTTTTCTTCCTCCCTCCCTTCCTCCCTCCCTTCCTTCTCCATGCTTCAAAAGATTTGTCTCATTCTTTCTGTCTCATGCACAAGAGTACAGAATAGAAGTGCAAATAATTTAAAAAGGGAGAGTTGATTAATGCTGATGAGGCAAAAAATGCAGAAATAACATTAGAAAAATGTAAAGGAAGAAGACATGCAGCTAACTTTGTGACTTTCAGAGAATCAGGATGCAGATTCCCCATTCCCCTTGGATAAAGAGGAATATTAAACCTGCAGATTGATAAAGCAAAATGAAATCCCATTCTCTTCGTGCTTCAGGCCAAGCTCTTGAGTTAATACAGCTTACCATATTTTGGTTTAAGCAGTTGCTGTAATGGCATCCAGGTATTGTACAACAAATAACATGGCTAACTGCAATGGAGGTGTAAAGGGGACAGGGGAGTTCCTACATGGGAAAAGGACCTAAACTTGTTTTGAGCCTCTCATTGTCACCAAACAATATCATTAATTGTGCCATTATATCCTATTGATTAACTCCAAATCCCAAAATCACTGCATATGCTTTCTTATGCATTTTGGTCAAGTTGTCATAGAAAAGGAATGACCAAATTACATTGTTGCTCTTTTCCTACCCCTTTTCCATGTAGTTTCTGGATTGTTGTCCTATTCATTGTGAAAACATGTGGTGGAAAGAAGGGGTAGGTGAGATGAAGTCCAATTATTGAAGTTGTATTATGCTAATAAAAACGCAGCAGAACTGTTAAAAACCATTGCTTATCCCCATTAAAAAGCAAAAGGGACTTCAGAAACCTCAGAACTATGGAGAGACTGTGTATTTCAAAATATCAAATGGACACTGGAAAAAGTAATTTAAACAGAATAAAATTTGTAGTATATTAAAACTATTTCATTTAATCAGAATTCCCACTATTATGCAGGTAGCAGTATGAGAGGGGAGGGGAAATCTAAAGACTTCGTCTGAGTAGTTTTTAAAGGAGAGTGTGTTTATATGAAACATTTAAATATACTTCACCAACTAAATATGTTTAATGCATAGAGCATAGTTTGATTAATGGCTGTTGGCCATAAAACAGAACTTCACAATCAGAAGCACTGTACATCTGAAAACAAGTTGCTGTGATTAAAAATAAAAACCCGATTAGGAAAATGCTGCTCTGATGCCATGCTTCTGGGAAGTGTCTGAGTCAAGAGACCTTTCTTTTTATCAAACAGAAGCCTTCTTATGTTCTTAATTAACACAACTTCCATGTGTTTAGTTCATAATTTTTAACAATACATTACAATACAATACAACAAACATATTTTGCTGGCTGCTTATGTTAGGTTATAATGTGCTGGACTGTAGCTGCCGCGTGTGTGAAGCCAATTTTAATATTTATTCACTCAGCGGGAAGAACACATGCTGTGGCTTTCTTAATGTACACTTTAACCACTGTACTATTGAGTGCGGTATACTCGCAGTAATAATTCATAGTGAGTCTCTTCATGCCATTATTGCTTAGGATCTTTTTTTGGGGGGGGGGGGGTTAGAGTTCTAGTCACCTTGATCATATATATATTTCCTTGCTTTGAAGCTTTCCTTGTTTAGATACTGAAAACATGATATTACCCAATGAAACCCAGCACTAAGGCCAGATTTGTGGTGTGGTTTCTGATGGCTTAGCACTTTACTAGCTCTCTGGGGACATCACCAGTAAATGTGAAAGAAGCCAACAATAGATTGGCATACTTTTCTATTTCCACTAGAATAGAGGAGTAAATTAAGTCTAACCTTAAATGTATAATCTGTCCTTGGGAAACAGAAAAAAATAGGATATAGCATCTTCGAGCTCTCAGCATCCCTTATGAAGAAAAAAAAATGGTTCTAAGGGTCTCTGATCTTGTGTTTTAGTAAAATAGAACTGCACGGCTGACTGACAGTTCTGATCTAAAGCATTTACATTTAAGTTTTGATCTCTCTGCTTTTGATTAAAACTAATGAGCTCATTTAATTCAAAATGGGAATCTCTGATAAGAGAAATAAGGTTGATGTGATTGGATTAGAGGGGCAAATTAAACTCTTAGAGCAGAAGTTTGTGCTTATATAGTGTATTAAAAAGCTGTTGGCGTATTATGGCGTGTTAGATGATGAGAAAAATTTCATAGTAATTCATATTTAATCAGAAGAAATGAAAGTACTAAATATAACATGGCTCTGCTTTTCCCCCGAGTGATAAAGAGCTGTACATTTAAAATGACATGAAATTCATGCTCTCTTTAAAAAACAGTCTTGAGACACACTGAAGAAAAAAAGCATTATTGTCAGTGGGCTAATCACAACAGAGTAGAAATCCAAAGTAAAAAATGGCTATAGGAAAGTAAATATATGCAGGTTAATATCAACAGCCTAACCCTTTTCAAATAAAGGGGAAAAACCTTGGTCGATAAAAGCAACAGTCTTTAAATTTGATGAAAACTGCTTGACTAGTGTCCTTTGAACTGCCTAAACTGAAATGTTTTCTTGCCAATATATTTGTAGAGGTTTGCTTCTCAATTAAATGTCTTGCACAACAAAAGTGTGCTTGCATTTGATAGGAAAATAAAAGCACTCGAGTACGTGATCTTTTTATTCATGTTCAGGTGGACAAATGTTACAATTATCTCTTCCCTACTCTCAGATAAAAGCCAGCTCCAATTTGACGGAAAGAGCAACGGGAGAGGGGAAACTTTCAATTGAAGCGAGAAAACAACAATTTATTATTTGAAAATTGTCCATAATATATGGACTGGTGGTTTTCATGAGGGCATTGAGGAAGGCCATGTTGAATTGACAAAATTTGTGGGATAGTCTCAGAAAAATAAATAGGCTCTTTTCCTAAAATCAGTTTGTTTTTTTCAAGTTTTTTTCTACTGTGGAGTTTTGCTTGCAGAGTATTAAGAGAATGCTATGAATTGTCATCCTAAGCAGTTTGGCTCCCCTCCCCCACCCCTATTTCTATCATGAGCAAGGTGAAAGAGATATTATTTATTTGCTTATTAGTTATGCCTACAACTTCTGTGCTGGTCAATTAAAAAAAAAAAAACACCTCTTCCACTTCTTGCATTTGGCCCTAGGTTAGCTATTCAGAAGAACTCTCTAAAAGTTAAATGATCAATAAATTATTTTGTTATGTCTATTTTAGTGGAAACTACAAGCCCAAGTCTACTTTCAACAGACAACAATCTAGAGCGTTCTTTTTTCATTCGGATGAAATCTACACTGACCAAGCGAGGTGTACACATAAAATCTTCAGGATATAAGGTAAACTTTTGTTTTGTCTCCCTAAATATTCTCCATCTTTTTTAAAAGATATGTGATAAATTGTAGCAGATCCCAGAATCTCCTCTCTAGAGCTTCATAACAGCTGAGCCTGGATAGTTTTCCAAATATTGCACAATTTGAGAAAATGAAGGGCCATAGATGATATTTTTGCAGTATATCCATCAAATATCATAGCAAGGTGAAAAAATCAACAGCATTATTTAGTGTCACAGACTATCTGGGGCAGTCCTTAAAAATTCTTCATGTAGAATGAAATAATTAAAAGCCTCATTTAACACAAAAGATGCTTCTTAGGAAGCATATATTCCATGGATTTAATGAGAAGGAATGCTGTATTGGGAGTTTACAACTATTTTTCTATCACCACCAATGAATTGGGGGGAATGTTTTTATATCAAAAATTATTTTCACTGGAAGAATTTTCATTTTTCTTAATGTATGTATGATCCTAAATACTTTTATGAACAAGGCTGACTTTGAGTTGTTGGGAATTCAGATCCATCACTGATGTTGTGATTCTGGATATAGTTTTTCTTGCTTTAACTTTCTTTGTGATTAATAATCCCAAATTTCACTTTCAGTCCTTGCACTTAATTTCCTGTTTGTTCTGCTGCTATCCTGCTTTCTCTTGTTTTATAAGAGATAAAGATTTGTCTATATACTCAGAATATAACATTGCTGTTGCATGCCACCCCAACCCACATTGTTTGAGTTGAGTAGCTCTATAATTCAATTGAATATGTAAATAAATAAATACTTTTTCATGTTTTACACAACCAATTAACAATCTGTTCTGTTATTACTTTTCTTGTTATTTTGGTTATGTTATAAAACACTGAATCTAAAACAACCAGCCTACTCAAATTTATTTAGGAGCAATCAGACTTTGAAAATAATACAATCTGAAATGCCTTACTGTTATTTTGGATGCATGTCAGATGAGAGCAGGTATAAAACCAAAGTTCTGTGCCAGGATCTTGAGAATATGAAAATCAAAGAAATTCTTTCTTTGGTTATAGCTTGTGCTTGTTGCTATTAGGTTTAAGACACCTTGCCTTGATCTTTAATGGAGATGATAGAATAAGTCTTTTTAAAAAAAATCTACCACACTTTTTCTATTATGCACATTATGTGCAATGGTTTTATAATAGTGAGAATAAACTTTCAGGTTGTATTTACAGCTTTTATCAACCCTGTCACCCCTAAAGACTGCAGAAATATAACTTGTAGAATATACTAACAATTTCTTGAAAGCCTACCAGGGCTTTCTATTGACCTCCCTTATGTGAAACGGAATCAAGATGGGATTATACTCAGTCTCTTTCTCATGCCTATTCCTTTCCCAGTTTAGAGCTGTTGTTTGCTCTTTCTTAATGTTCCTCTTAATGGCTCTTATATGCTTGGTCAAGGCTATCTTTGCTTTCCTCTATACATTTGGTGTTGATTCTTCATTGTGGAATAAAAGAAAGGAACCAAGTTATTACAAGCAAACAAAAAAAAAGATAAAAGAAGATGGTAATACAGGAAAACAGTCAGAAAATGCTGGAAAAATAAGATTTTTCAGTTTAAGAAAAAAATTAAAACAATCTTTTTTGTGAAGAAGAAACATCTTAGGAATCTCCAGGAAAATGTATGCTCTGGAATTCTTCTTGATATAAATGCAAATAATACTTTTGAATATTTTTAAGAATTTTTTTTTTAAAGAATTCAATGCTTTGTCTCTAATGCTGAACTCAGTATGCTTTCATGTGGTACAAAACATACAATATAGTGTCATTTCTTATAGGCAAATTCTAAGCTTCATAATTAAATATTTAATTGCTCTATATAAATTTAAGATAAGAGAGTTTGTGTCTGGTCAGTAATAGCAGAGAGTGGGGGGTTTTTTGTTTTTGTTTTGCATATGGCTGACAGTAGGGAATAGAGAGAAACTTTCCAAAATGACAACACTGACTTAATATTGGGATAAAAAGACAGACAAATTAACAGAGTTGAAAGGGATCTTGTAGGTCATCTAGTCCAACCCCCCCCCCCCCCCCCGCCTAAGCAGGATACCCTACACTATTTCTGACAAATGACAGTTCACTCTCTTCTTGAAAGCCTCCAATGATGAAGCTCCTACAACTTGCAAAGGCAAACTGTTCCACTGGTTGATTGTTCTGACTGTCAGAAAATTTCTCCTTATTTCAAGGTTGAATCTCTCCTTGATCAGTTTCCATCCATTATTTCTTGCCTGGACTTCAGGTGCCTTGGAAAATAGCTTGACCCTTTCTTCTCTGTGGCAGACCCTCACATATTGGGATACTGCTATCATGTTTCCCCTGGTCCTTCTCTTCACTTGACTAGCCATGCCCAGTTCCTGCAAATGCTCTTCATATGTTTTAGTTTCCAGTCCTCTAATCATCCTGGTTGCTCTTCTCTGCACTTTTTCTAGACTCTCAACATTTTTTTTAATAGTGTGGTGACCAAATCTGGATGTAGTATTCTAAGTCTTACTAAGGCTTTATAGAGTGGTATTAGTACCTCCACTTGATCTTGATTGTATCCCTCTGTTAATGCAACTTAGGATTGCATTGGCTTTTCGGGCTGCCACCTTACACTGCTAGCTAATATTTAACTGTCTGTCCATTAAGATTCTGAGATCTCTCTCACAGTTACTGCTATTAAGCCTGGTTTCACCCAGTCTATACATGTACTTTTTGGTTGTTGTTGTTTTGCTTAAGTGTAAGACTTTACTTTTCTGTACATTGAATTTCATTTTGTTAGATAGGGCCCAGTGTTCAAATCTGTCAAGATCCATCTGGATCTTGAGCCTATCATCTAGGGTGTTAGCTATTCCTGCCAGCTTAGTATCATCTGCAAATTTGGTAAGTTCCCCTTCTATTCCCACGTCTAAGTCGTTTATGAAGATATTGAAGAGTACTGGGCCTAAGATGGAACCTTGTGCTACCCCACTGCTTACTTCCCTCTATGTAGGCATAGAAGAAAAAAAGTTTGAAAAAGACTTGAATGCTTGAGTGGAATAGTGGTTAAAGTCTAGGACTAACTCTCCTTTAGTTTCCTGAAGAATAGCAAGAAATAAATCTGATAAATAAGAATAAATGTATGTTCACACCTTGAACTATTGTTGACTGCGTAATAAACACTCAATCCTTAATTTCAACTGATGGTAAAATGTTTCTGTCAAGTGACTAAATAAATTGTTTGACTACTGACGCTTTTGAGTAACATGTATCTCGGCTATTATATTCTCAGCATCAATTTACATATAACCTCAGGCATTTCTGAGGAAGAACTTGGGAAAGAACTTGGTTACTGTGATGCAGATGTCTGGTGTTCAAAGTGGAATAGAAAACATCTTACAAAGTTTAGTCTTTAAGAAAGCAGTTATTAGGAAAAACTAAGGAGACTTTATTTAACACATTTATCTATAATATAAAAAGGTCTCAATATATATAGATCTGCACTGAGGTTTTCACAAACTTTAGTGAAGATCTATATATTTAACCCTTGTTATTATATAGTATAGTATATGTATTAAAATATAACCTCCTTAGTGGTTCCTAAGTGCTATGAAATTATTATTTATTTATGTTATACTGTATAGAAGTTGACTTTCTTTTAGTCAGAATGTGAAGAATTCAGTTTGTAAGAACTTCTCATTCCTCATATTTGGAGAAATCATAGAAATGTGAATATTTAAACATCATCTTTACTTCTTTAATAGCCATTTTTATCTCAGCATTTAGGCATATTATATTCTTTGGGAAATTTAATTCTATGCAATAAAATGAGATAAAAAATAATATGTAAACATTTAATTACTGGAATGCATCCAAAGTATTTGTAATGAACATTGAAAATTGATGGATATATTACCTCTAATCAACATTCTTGTACTAAAGTAATCTTGAAATAGGTATAAGTTAAAAAATTGAAAAATCTTTGTATCTCCAATAATGTTTTCACACACAAAAATGGATACACACCCAATTTAATGTTTCTATTGCTATTCTGCCAAGACTATCTTATATTATGGACTATAGAATGAGGTAATCACAGTTCTCCTGAAAACTTTAATCAATCAGTCAATTAATCAATCAATTGATAATCCAATCAACCTGTTTAATCAGATGAGTCACTTGCTGTTGTGTCTAGAATATATATGAATTGCATTATTCAGTTCAGAAAAAAAAAATCACAATATCAGGACATTGGAAGTGAGATATCAATAGAAGGCCTATTACAGATACTTATTGGGTTACAATAGCATTTGGGACCAGAATTTTCCCTAGTTACCAACCTAATTTTCCCATTTAGTGAATTTTCATCAGTAAAATGATGTGATCATAAAGCACAATACTGCGTGATTACATTGTTTAGCAATAGCAACTCTGGCATTCTAGGACTACTCAGGTCATAAAGTGGGAAGAAGTGGGGGTCCCAGGCAAGGAGTGAGGGTGGAGATGCCACACACAATCACCGTAGAGGTCAGGAGGTATGCAAATTCTACAGGAGATTCTGTGGGTAGGCTCTAAGGAGTGCAGGCATACCAGCAAGGCCCATGGGCAAGTTGGCAAGAGCTCACAAGTGGGCTGGCAAGGGCTGCAGGTGGGCCAGCAAGAGCCAAGGGCAGGCACTAGGGAACATGTGCAGGCTGCCAGGGGCCCTAGTGGATTGGTAGAGAGATGCTGTGGACTAGGACATCTCTGGAATCTTCTACTCTGTAGGAGGGCTTACAACCGGTCCACAATTATGATATTGCAGCAAGCTACAGTCATGTGATTGTCATTTACAGCCACAAGCAAAGACAATGGGAAAATTGGCAGAGAAGGTTGCAAGTTGATCCTATAAGTTGTTCCTGCCATGTTTTTTTCCCCTGAGGAGTCCCTTCATTCAGTGCTATCATAATTTTGAACAATTGCTGAATGAATCAGAAGGATTATGATTGGAATCAAGCCTCAGAGCCAAATCATAATTGCTATTCCCTATATTTAGCACCTAGGTTTTGTTTTGCTACATCCAATTCCTTTTATTCAGTAAATAAATATGTGTCAGGTATCATACACTGCTATAGAATAAGAGAGCAAGAGAGTTGAAAGGAACCTTGGAGGTCTTTCAGACAAATGATTGTCCAAACTCTTCTTAAAAATCTCCAGTGTTGGAGCACCCACAACTTCTGAAAGCATTGATTTTTCATATTAGCTGATTTAATAGCTTGGGTAATGGGTCACCACACAACCCATTACCCAAGCCGTTACAACACAGGAGGCTAATGGAAAAGAGATCAAAACACAAATGACCCAGGAGATTAAAGCACAAGATCCAGGATATCTCCACAACAAAACTCACAAGGCCATCACACAGCCCATTATACCAACATCAACTCCATCAACCAATCAAGAGGCAGCAGCACAGCCAAACAGCCCAGCACACACACACACACCAGTATTTATAGAGAGACGGCAGCTCCGATCACACACTGTTTGCACTGGCACGAAGCCGAAAGCACCAGCCTGAGGATGGCGAGTGGGACCTCACCGAAACGTCGCCAAGATAGTCTTAATCTTACACAGGGAAAGACCTGAACACACCTAGATCTACATATATGGTATTCAGCTTTGTTTGGGTATTTTCCCACATTATTATAGTTGTGCTTTTAAAGTTGTAGCAATGTTTCAGCAGAATCTCATCTGCCATCATCGGCTTCTGTATTGTGTTCACAATACAGAAGCCGATGATGGCAGATGAGATTCTGCCGAAACGTTGCTACAACTTTAAAAGCACAACTATAATGACGTGGGAAAATACCCAAACAAAGCTGAATACCATACATGTAAGTACCCGCGAAAACTATCTGTTTATAGCTTTAAAAGACAGAAGATCTTAGGCAACTTTTACTTGTACTGAAAAAAGAGAGCTGATACACAATAAACTACAGGCATTATGGGATGCCTTCAGTCATTTTATAGTCAAATGCATTCATAAATTTTTGTACAGTTTTAAGAAGTTGACTTTGATGGTACAAAACTCACAGGAAAGCTTTAGATCACAGGAGTAACCAAAGATGAAGTTTATGCTGACAATTTATCACCTCTTGTCTGTCAAGGAAAAACATTTTAGGATCTCCCTATTAGCAACTGTATGCTACTCTGAAATTGTATTTTGAAGAAGATAGTCTCCCATCTGTCTTTTCTTGAGAATTCTTTCTTTTGTTTTATACTTCAACATGTTAAATATACAAAATTGTATTTTTCAAAGCAGAATAAAATATGTGATGTCCATTATACAAACTCTTACCAAAAATAAAAACACCTACCACCAAGATAAACAGGAATGTAAATCTCTTAACAAAAATACATAGTTTCTATTACAGGAGAATTCCATGCAAGAATTGCCATAGACAAAGATAAAAATGCAGTTAATGTGTGTTGTCTGTTTGCTGTGGCACAATTTTATTACTAATAGTGCTTTACTGAACTGAAAGTCATCTTCAAGAAAACATGCTATGTGTAGCTATCTCGACTACATCTCTCAAGATATGAATGTGACAATTCCATTGTGTTGGCCATGCATTGCATGCTAATATAGATAAAAATTACTGTTCCCCTTTTCTTCCGTGTGTGTGTGTGTGTGTGTGTGTGCTTATATTGACAGGGCATTCATACAATACTATAAATTCTATCACTAATTTTGGCCAGTTCAAATTGATTCTGCAGGAACTGCAAATAATGAACATCCAGGCAAAGGCAAAAGAGAAAACAATTTATTCAGCCATATAAATAGATGCAAACTGGAGAGTATATTTAGCCACAGATTTTATCAGATAATGCACCCAATAATCTTCAAAGTATGAAGAGGTATTCAATAGAGAACATTAGGTCAATGCCCTGCCTTACTTTTAATTTCCCTGATAGGCTAAGTAATAAGTTGAAGGGGGGTGGGGGAGAAAAGCTTTCTTCTTTGAAAGAGGAATGTTGTTTTGAAACTTCCTGAACTATAATTATATAGAGCTGGGCTTCTAAATGGCAAAAGGAAAGCAAAACAAAACTGCAACAGTTCATTCAATCTGGGTTCACACATCATATAAACCAAAGTATTACTGGCTTGATTTTGATTTAGCACAATGTGGTGTATAAAAGTATTTTATGACATAATGTGTGAACCAACACCCTGACTCTTCCAATAATGACTTAAGACAAAACTTACAGTGTCATCTTACAGTGTCTGAATTAATTCAGCTTGCATTCCTGCCTTTTGTAAACTTCTATTAAGGTATTTACTCGGGAAGACGAGGGAGTGTTGATATCCAATTGTCATGGTACTTGTGTAAAATAATAAGGTCATTGCCTGACAATTGTTACTATATGGATTCTGCATTAATATGATTCAAAGATCACTGTCCTCAATATCCTTTGACTAGTAACACTGGTGGACCTGGTTGAAAGACTGCAGTTTATTCCTGGATATGCTATTATCACTTATGACATATTCATTTGAGAGGTCCTTGGTGCTCTCTGGGCTTGCTTGTTTTCTTGCAGGCGTTTCATTACCCAAACTAGGTAACATCATCAATGCACATCATAACATCATAGTTTGGGTAATGAGATGTCTGCACGGAAACAAGCAAGCTCAGAGAGCACCAAGGACCCCTCATTTCAACCCTGAACTACAAATATTCTCCTTTACTGATATGCACTTGAATCTTCTGATCGGCATCTTCCTAAACAGACTCACCAAAAGGAAAGCTGATAGATATCAACTTTTGTCATGCATATGTGTATTATCTATCGATCTATCTATCTATCTATCTATCTACCTACCTACACAAACACACACACACACATACACACACACACTCACACACATACCTAGGTTGAAAAGGCAAATATATATCGAACAGTATACAGGAAGTCCTCAATTTACAACAGTTTGTTTAGTCATCATTCAAAGTTACAGTAGCACTGCAAAAAGTGACATGATCATTTTTCACACTTATGACTGTTGCAGCATCCTCATGGTCACATGATTTATTTTCTGATGCTTGACTCATATTTATGACAGTTGGTGTCCTAGAGTCATGTCATTCCCTTTTGCAACCTTCTGATAAGCAAAGTCAATGGAGAACCAGATTTGCTTAATGACCCTGTTGCTAATTTAACAACTACAATGATTCATTTAACAAATGTGGCAAGAAAAGTCGTAAAAATGGGACAAACGTCACTTAACAGATTTCTCACTTAGCAATATAAATTTTGGGCTCAATTGTGGTCATAAATTGAGAACTACCTGTGGTTCTAAAAGTCCTGCCCAGCTTATTTCCGGAAACTTGGGAGATTCAGAAAGGAGCACATGCAAGTTGATTTAAAATAAGAATGAAATCATCAGGAAGAGTCAGCTTATTCACAGTTTGGCTCTTTAATAGAGTTAATAGAAGTCAACTCGATAGATGAGCAGGGAAACAGAAAGGAAGTGTTGGCAATTTGATTTTAGCTGAATTATGTGTGTAAAAGTTGGGGAGAAAGATAACGAGCTCAATAATATGACAAACAGATTCAATGATGAGGGTGCAAGTTCAGAAAGTAGTCATAAAGACCTCAAAGAAAAAAAATTCAAGGCCTGCTTGGGTTGACATTAGCCGAAAAAGCAGGTTAGAGAGAGAAAGAGGAGCGGGGGCAGAATCCAAGTCAACATAGGACTTCAGAAACCCCAGCCAGGTATCCAGTCCTTTTCTGTGACAAGTAGAATCTGTTAAAAAGAAGGACATGTTTAATGATCTCTCTGGGGAATATAAACCAGAAACGAGGTGGGGTGGGGGGTGGGGGTTGATTTTCTGAATAGATTCAGAAAGTAGAGCAAAAGTGAGTTGAGGAGCAAATTAAGAAAAGCTGACTGTGGAACAACAAAGCAAATTGCAAGGGCTTCTTGAGCAAAAAAGTCACAGCAGGAGGAGGCAGAGGTAATGCCAGAAGAAGAAAGAAAAGGAGACTCAACCCTAGAAAAGGCAGCTGAGGGAACTGTCCAAGCAAAGAAAGAAACCCTACTAGCTGTAGGGGGAAAATGACAGGAGGTGCAAACTAGAAAGTGCAGTGAAATGGGGTTAGAAAAAGGCTGAATGAGAGGAAGGAAAGAAACGCTACTAAGGAAACCATCTTGCCTTGACTAATTGTAGGCAAAATTCAGAAAGATTAAAGCTGCCTAAGGTTGAGTCTGTGTAGCTCTCAAGAATCCCTTCTGTTGTCCTCTCTGCCACCAAATCAGAAGTCTTCCAGTCTTTTCAACAAGTGTGAGTGAAGCAAAATCAGGCCTCAAAATTTCCCAACTCAGAAACCTCTTAAACCTGCCAGCCAGTGCAAAGAATTATATCACTTGCCCAATGTCACTATCTTAAGAAATTGACCCTGGAAGAAAGATTTCCATGCAACTCAAGTTTGTTATCTCAAGTTTGTTGTTTTTAGTTGCTTTTCTCATTCCTTATGCCCATCCGTATTTCTCCCTGCACCATAGATTTGCTCTCTTTGGCCACCTTCCTTTTTGGAAAAAAAATGCTTTCCTGACCGATCCTTTTTCTTCTGATTGCTGCCTATGTTCCCAACTATTTTCTTTGCAGTTTTGGTGACAGAGTTTCCTAGAGGGTACGCACTGTAAGACCAAATACCTTCCGTAACAATGATAGACAATGTGCTTTTTTAGGAAAGCCCATTTCCAGTTACTCAGGCCCTTTTGTTATGTGAACTAAACTATGAGCATTTCCTGTGATTTTTGTTTTTGCAAAGTATACAAATTGCAGAGTTTCAACCCTCTGGAAATAAATTGGTAATTTTCATTTTGCAGAGCATCTTAGTTATCTATTGACTAAACCCTGTAGTGAAATTATTATTTTTAAATAAAGCACTAGTTATAAGCATTTCTGACATTAATGGTTTCGAGTTTTATTTCACAGAACAAAACTTTTATTCCAGGGAGAGCAAAACTGAGCATAGGCATTATCAGAATGAGGCTTACATATTTCCTTCCATTTTTCTCTTCCTCTCAAATGGTGTAACTATCTCTTTCCCTGTTCATGAGTACAATTATAATTCATGGAAGCCCCATTTACCTAGAAATTCATATTGGAAAACATGCCTAATTGATGGTTTTGAATTCGACTTTCCAGATCTGCATGTAAAGCAGGGGTGGGATTCTACCAGTTCGCACCTATTCTCTAGAACCAGTTGTTAATATTCTAAGCAGTTCAGAGAACCGGTTGTTAGAAGAAATTACTGGCCTAATCCTGTAAGGAAGGCAGGAAGGAAACATTTTGGGGTTGCTTACAGAAACTGCCTCTCTGTTAACCCTTATTACATTCTTGGCAGGACTAGACTTCATGTCTCAGGAACTTCTCTGGTGTTTTTTTTCCCCTCCTTTGCTGCTATTTTGCTTGTGTGGAGTGACCATTCAAAGTTACAATGGCACTGAAAAAAGTGACTTATGACCATTTTTCACACTTACAACTGTTGCAGCATCCCCACAGTCATGAGAGGCCAGGCGAGGAGATGCATGCCTCGATGTGAGTAATATTGAGTTGGTCACACCTACCAATAACATGACCACCAAGCCACGCCCACCAACTAAGCCATGCTCACAGAACTGGTTGTTTAAAAATTTGAATCCCACCCCTGATGTAAAGGCCACTTGGTTTGTTGACATCAAAACAAAGAAAGGGTATGCAAAAGTGAAATTATAAATTACATTGTATTAAATTCTCATTATTTTTTTAATGTGATTATCATTCTGAGTATTATTCTGCCTTTAATAGATATCTAGTCAGGCGTATGTATACACATACATGAACATGAATGGATTGACAATAGTCCTGGAATATCATATTCTATTTCAAATGTAATATGATTAATCTTAGAATGCATTTTGGGAGAAGCATATTTTAGTCAAAAGAAACGTTGGTAAAAGAAATCTCTCTAGCAAAAAAAATTGCTTGTTTTAGAATAAATTGTGTGTAGCATAACAATCAATTGATAGACATTAGGTAAACAAGTAAAGTTAGTCAATTTAAAAATAATTAGATTGATTGACAGTGGGCAAAATAAAAAGGCTGTGTTATAACTCTTTACTGAAAAACCCAAGCATGTGAATTTTTGGCTGTTTTTCCAGATAGAACATTTTAAATTATATGGTTGTGATGCAGTTTTTGAAAGACGCAATAGCTTAATGCAATACATTAGTTGCAGAATCTCCTCAGCCACTGCACTGAGGAAATAAATAGTAAATGGAGCCAATACTAGCAGGCATAGAGTCATCAGTATCCACTGTGGGTCACAAAAGGCAAAATGCCAGTCACAGCACTGCAAACAAGACATCATCATCATCATCATCAATAAATAAATTTATATGCTGCCTGACTTCCAGCAATACTGAGTGGTTTTGTACATTATACACATATGCAAAGCAGCAGAACTTTTGACTATATTGCTGTGACATCACCTTGCCTTTTATTCCCTCATTGTTAGCAAATTCCACTGGACCAGGACTTTTATCCTTATAGTCAGCATCAGCGTATTCTCTTTTACCCTTCCCTAATTCCTTGGATCATAGCTGCCATAATCAGAGTTGAAATGGTAAAGGGTGAGTGACATGGATTTTCTCAAAAAGCAGAAGGGTGGATAGGAAATAATTTTGATTCTACTTGTGTGGCAGTGCAAAGTATTTTAAAGTATTTTGGTAGTTTGATGGCTTGGGCTTCAATGGGCAATTAAAACCCATTATAAACACATATGCACATTTCTATTTGTGTGCATATGTAGAAAGAAAGAAATCAACAGTGATATAATCAGCAAAGCTGTCAACAATTTTTGAATTGTTCACTGTTATTGGAAGTTAGTTTAGAAGTCTAATGAATCTTGGTTTTAAATTTTTATCACTGCACCATGGGGATGAAATATTACAGTTGATGCAATAATGCAATGGAAGACCTCTTCCCAGACCTACAGATGTTCATTAAATTGTTTGAATACATCTTGGCTTGAACATATTGTTTGTGAATGGACTCGGTAATCATTATTAGGGATCCTGAGCAAAGCTGTACAGATTGCTCAAATACGTAGACAGAGCTATGTGCATACAGAATCATGTCCCCTTTAATTTACTTGGGTCATAAATTAATGCTCAGAAAGAGCTGAGAAGGGGAAGGGGGGAATTCAAAATGAAAGCAAGGCCTCAAGTCTGCAATTCAAGGCATCAGCTTAACACCATTGGCCCTGAGGAGTCCAGAATGCAACCTAAGAACCTTGGAGAAGGAGTTGTCACAAGTAGTTAAGCACTAATAAACAGCTGGTGGCAACATTGGAAGGGTGCCTGGCATAGACTTAAATACTGTTACTGTGTCTTTCCTCAAAGCCCAAATATTGTTAATTCTTCAAAAATCTTAAATCTGCAATACCATACTTCATATAACCTCCCATATTCTTAAATGTTGCTTTACCCAGAATCTAGAGTAGTCCAGAAGTTCTTCCAAATTCATTTCTTTGGCTGGTTCTTTCTGACTGTGCTCCAGTTGTTGATTGTTCTGGTTTTGTATGTAAGAATTTATCATAATAATTTGATTGGATTATGGCCTACTATATTAATCAAACTTTTGCCCATACATACAGGTAGTCCTTGACTTATAACATTTAATAACACACTAAAGGTAGTAATCATTCAAAGATACAATAGCACTGATAAAAGGGAGATAACAATTTTTTATTCTTACAAAATTACAGCATCCCCGTGGTTATATGAACAAAATTCTGACACTTCGCAACTGGAATATTACAGTTAGAAAATAAAGATTCCTTTAGCAACTGGAATATTACAGTTAGAAAATAAAGATTCCTTTAGATTCATGCATTTAAAAATATTTCTGTAACAGAGATTCAAATACTAACACAAATCTATAGCAAAGTTGGTTCAAACATATTCTGTCAAGCAAATCCTTAGTAAATGAAAAATAAAATTTCATGTTGATCAGTTCTTGAGGTATAATAAAACTTTTTTTTTAATTGGTTGGTAGAGAAACAAAATGCCAGCAAAAAACTGAATATTTCTAGAAACAACATCAAAGTGTTCCAATACAGTGCTCGGAGAAAACAGCCATTTAGATATTTTTAAACCACTTTTTCCCATTAAAATATGTTGCCCATCCATTATTCCACCTCCAGCACCCTCTGATTAATACCTAATTAAAATATTCTTAATCGCTTCAGAAAAGAACAAGTAAAAATATACACCCACTTACTACTGTGGATGACAATATTTTGGGGAACTAGACAGCTTTTGCTGCTGTTGAGCTGAATCTCCAAACCCTAACAGGTGCTCCAGCAGCCATATCTTTTGCCAAGTCAAATTTCATAAATTCCTACCAAAGTTATACAAAGAATATTCATTATGAGCAGTTGAATGGCCTTTTTTTCCCCATAACCAATTATCTGGATTTTGATTGGGTTAAGAGCAGAAATGCATACACCTTCTCCTGGCCAAGATTCATACTTCATCTAAATTGTTTGCTTGCAGACGCAATACAAAAAGTGGGCATTACACAGCTAAGACAAAGAAGTGGGCACAACCAGTAAGAAACAAAATGTGTTTCAGTTTAAATAGCATTTCATTCATTTAAGGCAGCTAATGTGATTGTTCTTCATATATTGAATAGTTTTTCTCTTCTGTCAGTCATTCAGGAAATTGCCTCTTGAAAAGGGTTGGGAACCCAATTTTCAAAAAGACTAAGAAAGGAAAGAGAGGTATGGCAAAAGAAAAGGAAAGAAGACTGAGTACAGGGTTGGGTCCTTGCTTTAGCAGCAAATGCTTATCTATAAAGTCAATTTAGATCCCAAACAATATCAAAGTAAATTAAATTTTGGAAATAATGTCTGTCTCTCTGTCTGTGCAAAAGTCTAGCTCTCTTGATTTCTTATTTCTGGAAATTAAAGATATTTGAAAAAACGGGTTACAACAAAGCTAGGCGACTCCATATTACTTTTGGTGATGATGCTACTCAGTATCTGCCATTATGCTCAATTGAAGGCTTTGCTGCATTCTTTTGCATAGTGGATATCTTGTATTCCTCTAATCCAAATACAACCTAAATCTGCTACAAAAGAAACATTTAACTCACAACACAGAGATCCATAAAAATAAAGGAGTACCTGTTTAATGTTGTACTGATGAGTCTCTTTTTTCCCTTTTCCTTATCTTGTTTTAATTAGTTTTTATTTCCAATGTTGTAATAACTCTCTGTGAGTACACATCATGGCAGGATGTCTCTTTTTCATTCATCTTCTTAATCCTTCTGTATATTAAAAAAAAGTCAGGCTATTCCTAGCTACAACTCAGAGACAGGGGTGCCTAACTATTTGCCTTTCAAAACCACTGGAAAACAAAAGATGAATTTTAACGGATACAACCCAGGAATTAATTAAATATGTACAATTGATAATTGCTATTTTTGTAAAGATATTCTCAAAATTGAAGAATCCCCATAGAAATTTTCTGAACAAAAAATATGTTTTGAGAACACAAGACAATTTCCACTCAGAATATAAGTTATAAATATAAAGAGAGAGGTTTAATGACTCCCATCTATTGATATATGAAGGTGGTTTCAATTCTCTGAATCTGGAACTATATCGTAACACTTACTTCTTGTCAAGCATTAAATAATGGAAACCAATAAATTGGGTTTTTTTTTCTGATTTGAGCAACTTTAGAATATACAGATATAGTACCTTTTAGTACTATAGTACCTATAGTACCACTGTCCATTTGGTTGGATGGACAGTGTTAGGATCTAAACATGATAGAATTTTAGTATCTCTGGAAACAATTAGGTCATTTAGAAAGTTATAGAATTTACTGTTTAATTTAAAAAAAAGATTTGACACTTTTTCCCATGCCAAATTGAATTTATGAGGAAACCCAACTTTGAAAATAGAGGATAGAAGTGGGGAATTCTAACTTTGGACTAACTGATGATAAGAATCGATTTTTAACATACGGTGTCTTAAATGATAAATATAATCTATGTGATTGGGAGCAAGTAGTGAATTATATAAATATAATTGTCCAACAAAAGATAAAATACGTAGAGCATAATATCTCTTGAATTATATACCTAGTATAGTATATGGTATCTAGTATAGTACAATATTCTCTTTAATTACATACCTAGTATAGACAACTGGATAATACAACCTTAAACCTAACCCCAATCCTAACTATGTGCTCTTATTATGACCAAAAGACTGATATTGCAGCATTGGAAAGATACGTGTTGGTCCCTTTTATTCAATGGATTGAAGACCTGATGGCATCTATATATAATATAGGCCTCATTTATACAGAATACAGTGGGTTTAAAAAGTTGCATAAATAATATTTGCAATGTTGTTGTCCCGTTGCTAAGTCATGTCTAACTCATTGTGACATCATAGTACCTCAGGTTCCCTGCCCTCCACTATCTCCCAGAATTTGCCCAAATTCAAGTTCATTTTATCAATGACATTATCTAACCATCTCATTCTCTGCTATCCCCTTTGCCTTTTGCCCATAATCCTTCTCTACATGAGGTCTTCTCCCTCTTCTCATTAGGTGGCCAAAATATTTGAACTTCAGCTTCAGTTTCAGTATCCATCCTTCCAAAGAACAGTCAGGGTTGATTTCCTGTAGGATTGATTGATTTGATCTCCTTGTGCTCCAAGGGACTCTCAAGTAACCCAACACTACAACTCGAAAGCATTAATTCTTCAATGTTTGCATTAGACAAGTATATATAGAATTGTAACTATTTATTGTTATAATGACATACTATAATACTTTTCTTTGGGTCATATTTTTTTCACTTTTTTGTTATAGCATTTTTTGTTTTCCACTAGCTCTATTATTTTAGGGTTTTGCTCTTTTTTCTTTTTTGTTATTCATTATAAAGCAATAAGACAACATAAATTAATTCTACAATAATATCACTAGAATCATATTAGAAGATCAACTCAGGAACAAGTATTATATGACAGAGTATATGCATCCTAGTAATCCAAAGAAATGATAGCACATTTTTATACTTACGATTTTCTACAGATATACAGTGCAGATGAAACTAAAATATTATTAAGCAAATGCTGAATGCTGGCATGTTGAGGCTAACATCTAGATGATAGCATAAAAAGGATTCCAGATGATGTCATAAAGGATTTGCAATTGGCTGCTGAGTGAAGAGACTGTAGTAATTTTTAATGCAAATCATTTAAGCCATAACTTAAACTGCAAAAAAAATCAGATTTCTTAATCTGTTTGTAGACACAAGTTTCAGTCGCCCTAAAATGACACCTTAATAACCTGCCATTAGATATATCAGTTTTTATTTGTAACTCTCATCATCTTAAATCTCTCTGCACATGATCTGCTGTAGAGGTCATATCAAAGAGATTCTTCCATCATTTCTAAATTGATCTAACCCAATCTTATATTAATGTGTTAGTATCTTGGTATCTTGTCACAAGGGTGTCTCATTTTTTCAAGGTATAATATATAATTTTGGAGAAACCTGTACATTTCAGTCATATTAGTTTGGAGTAAATGTTTGGTGGACTGCAGTCTCAGCCACCATTATATTTGCTGTATTGTATTAAACAGATTCTTGAGATCATTTTAATTTCTTATGTATGACAGCACTCTGAACTATGAATCCTAATGCTGATTCCTTTGTTATGAAGACTTACGTTAAACAGAAATAATTTTTACTTTGTAGTTACTACCCTTTGGTTCCTGGTGTCAGTTTATATTTGACTGCCTGGGAAAATATTAAACTGTTGCTCCTTCTGATGATATACTTGCCAAGAGCTTTCTTAAAGCAATCTGTAGTGGAATAGTTCTTATGCCAACAGTGCTTTAAAAAAATGATACCAATGCTAACTGCAAGTTGACCGTGTTCAGTTTTAATGTGTCTCTTTAACTTTTAAAGAATAACCAGTATAGAAACGCTTACAGCCATATTTTTAAATCTGAAAAATAAATGCATTGGTAGTAAATTAGTTGTTTAAGCTGTCAAACAGAAAAATATGGTTTGTGTTTTGTTTTTTTTTAAATGGCATATAAGATTACTAACAAATACTGGGGGGAAAAGTTTAAGCAGTCTGATCTGATTTGCTATGATGAAGATGAAGAATTATTATTGAAGTCTCACATGTAATGAGTTATATAAGAAAATGGTGCGATATGTGATGCCATGGCAATATCTATCCTATTACATTGTCATAAATCCAATTTTTACAATATAGGTTCAGTCTTTGTAACAGAAATTTTGTCTCATTGTTTACTTTCAAAAAGTGAGATAATTTTTCTTTGTTTCATTTGTTATAATGTTGTATATGAAATAGAAAAAGAAACATTTCAAAACAGGTGAACATTGCAGCTAGCAGATACTACCCTTCAAGAATAAAATGAGGATTGTAAGGGAGACTAATTAAGGATTGAGCTAGCTTGGTGCAACTGCTTATAAGCCAAATAAGGCTCAAAAACATGGGTACAAGTTGCTTTTCAACTGTTAGTTCACTGATTATCCTAAGTTCAGTCACAAACTAACAGTCAAACCAATTTTATGGAGTTACTGTAATAATAAAACAGATTGAAGTCCATATATATCACCTCCTTAAAGACAGAATGGACTATAAATGAAATTACAGTAATCAACTTGCCATCTAGCCATATATGTGATGCCTTTCCAGGATCTCAATCTAATACTAATAGAAATGAAATTCTGTGCAGAAAAGCAGTGTAGCCCCATTGTTTACACTTAAATCCTGAGATGATTTTTGAATATAATTTAAGATTTGGATTGGTAATTTCTTCACCTTATTCACCACTATAAAATGCTTTCAAGTGGCCTGGGGCAAATGTATGGATCACTGAAAATATTGTTCATCTTGTTCATTGATAAATATTTATCAGCGATCAGAAATATATTCATAAACAAGATATAAAGATCTTCAGATCAAAAATCATTGAAAGGTACACTAAAGTTAGCAACTGTAACTACTGCATTTTGTTAGCTTCATTTTTATCAACCTTTACCAAAGAATAAAAGAGATACATGATTGTTTCTCCAACCTATTTATTGCCATTGAGTCCCATATAATTTAACCATACTGGTTAATAATAACAAAAACAAATTATTAAACTTGTATGCCATCTGATTCTTAATGACTCTGACATGTTTATACTGTGACACTTGCTGAAGCTCTTTCTGTAACTTCTTTCCAGAAGCAATTAAAAACAACACTTGGAGGGGGTGGTGATGCTTCAGTATAATCAAGGCTTGCTGTATTTTATTTTATGTTTATTATTTTAAATGAACTATTAATGCTTAAATTGTTCACAATGCATCCTGAATAATAAAATAAACATGCATCATTTTGAATAAATCCTAGGAATGAAATACTGTTTCAGGCTTGCAGCATGGTAGAAATATTAGGTAGGTAGGGAGGCAGGCAGGCAGACAGATAGGCAGACAGGCAGACATAGAAAATGAATAGATAGATGATGGAGATGAGAGAGATGAGAGAGAGAGATGATTCAGTAAAGGAAAAAGTCTAACCCTAAATAAATGCTTTAAATATGTTTGCCATTAAACTCTAAGTTGCATACATCATTATTGCCATACTTGCAAGAGGTAAGTAGTAGACTTTAAATACAGAATGGCATTTTGAAGTTTTACTCTTATGATGTTAATACATTTCAAGCAAATAGTCATGAAACAAGTGTATGCTTACAATAGTTTTTTATTTCATATTAATCACTAAAAAGCAGTATGTTTCCATGCATCTACAGATTTGAAATTCATTTTCCAGAAAACTAAAATAAATAGTGATAACTACATCTTCCTGACTAGGCCTAGCTGGAAGAAATACATAGTATTGTTAATGTCCCATCTGTAAATCCTCTTTCTTTTACCTATGTCTTTGTTATTTAATGAGGACTCACAAAAATGGGCTGTTTCGGTGATATTTTTACAGTTTAGTCTCTAGAAATATAACAATATTCATAAGGAACTTTTGTCATTGAAGATACATTATATATAAAGTTAGCCAATAATTATCTCATTTGTACAAGTGAAATGGATGAAAATGCAAATAGTGGTTATCAATAGACATACTGCCACAGTTCCTGTTTTTTTTTTTAAATTAACAATTTAGGTGTCTTTTTAAAAACATGGAAAAATAATAGTTTCAAGCTGGTTTTCATAGCTTGAATTCTCTTTGACATTCTGTGCAGCTGATTGTTAAAGAACTTGCTAATGGAAAATGGTGCTTTGCAGCTTCTAGTCAACATTAATAATCTGCACCGATTATTTGCAACCAACTTCTCTTGATTCATATTCCACTTTGAGAATATATCAGTGAAAGAAATGTCTATCTCCCAGAAAATCTTTATTGAAGATGGCGCTGACAAGTTCTGCATTAGCATCTCATCATAAAGGTCTTTAATTGGGTGAACTACAAAGGTTAAACTCCTTTTTCTAAAATAAATAAACCAAATGATTTCAATAGTGTAAAGTTAAGAATGAAAAAGTATTTAAGTACAAATGCAAAAATCACACATTTATATGAGTGATACTGAATGATTGTGAATTATGATATTTGTTTGTTATTGTCGATGTATGCATGGTCAGCATAGCTATTAAAGAGGTACAGAAGATTACTTAACAATTGAAAGAAATGTCACACTTCTTTCTCATACCAATGAAGCTTCTTGATTAAAAAAAATATAGGTTTTTAATTACTTCCTTTTTCCCCATAGATCTTTATTTCCCCTCTGTGAAACTCAGGCTGCATTTATTTCAAATTCTAAGTGGTCAAAGTATTAGAGTAGGACTGGGGAGGCTTAGACCCAAATTCACTATCAGGCATAGAAGCTACAAGGAAGATTTTGACCAATCATTATGTCTCACCTACCTTGCAGAATGACAGTTGTGAGATAAAACAGAAAGAAAAAGTACTATGTTTGTTGATTATAATGATAAATTATAAGTGCAGAGTCCCAGATAGCCAATCCACCTGCAAAAAGACTACCAACCACTTCAGAAGGGAGAAATGTTGTTTGTCATATAGATAGAGACATACCTAGACATTCTCTTTTGGAGAGAGAAGGTTTGAATCCTTTTAGAAATCTTCAGGTAGAACTGGAAGAAGCAACAAAGATAAAAACTGAGTACTGAGGTTGAGTAAAAGATTGTGGTTCTCCATCTCCAGAGCACCCTTAGAATTAACTTATTGTAATAATTGAAAAATGGGAAGTTCAGCAATAATTGAGGCATAAAGAAAATCTGTTGCTGAAAACTGGTATCTCTGGAAAGAGTTGAAAATATTTACCTTGGATGCTATATTAGGCTTAATTATTGCTTTATTATATTGTACCAATGTTTCTTGTCTTTTTCATATTATCTGTACAAGATAGGAAATGTGAATTCATTAATAGCAATAGCACTTAGACTTGTATACAGACTTAGACCGCGTACAGACAGGAGGTTATACAACTTGCCTCATGGTGTAACTGGAACAATCTGGAACTAACACACTCAAAACCATAGAAATGGTGGAAGACTTTAGAATAAATTCTCCCATACTACCACCTCTTACAATACTAGACAACACAGTATCAACAGTAGAGACCTTCAAATTTCTAGGTTCTATATCACATGACCTAAAATGGACACCTAACATCAAAAACATCATCAAAAAAGCACAACAAAGAATGTTCTCTCTGCACCAACTCAGAAAGCTCAAACTGCCCAAGGAGCTGCTGATACAGTTCTACAGAGGAATTACTGAGTCTATCATCTGTACTTCTATAATTGTCTGGTTTGCTTCTGCAACCCAACAGGACAGATAAAGACTTCAGAGGATAATTAGGACTGCAGAAAAAACAATTACTACGCACCTGCCTTCAGTCGAGGACTTGTATACTGCATGAGTCAAAAAGAGGGCTGTAAAAATATTTACAGACCCCCTCACATTCCGGACATAAACTGTTTCAATTCCTTTCCTCAAAACAACGCTATAGAGTACTGCACACCAGAACAACTAGACACAAGTTTTTTTTCCAGAAAGCCATCACTCTGCTAAACAAATATTTCCCTCAACAGTGTTCAACTATTTACAAAGTGTACACTACCATTACTGTTAATCTTCTCATCACTCCTTATCACCCATCCCCTCCCACTTGTGATTTTAGGACTGTAACTTTGTTGGTTGTATCCTTACAATTTATATTGTTTCCTAGTATGATTTGATTGTTGATTGTACCCTATGACTATCATTAAGTGTTGTACATTATAATTCTTGCTTCTTAATGAATGTACCTTTTCTTTATGTATACTGAGAGTATTTAAAACCAAGACAAATTCCTTGTGTGTCCAATCACACTTGGCCAATAAACTATTCTATTCTATTCTATTCTATTCTATTCTATTCTATATCGCTTCACAGTGATTTACAGCCCTAAGCGGTTTACAGAATCAGCATATTTCCCCCAACAATCTGGGTCCTCATTTTACCAACCTCGGAAGGATAGAAGGCTGAGTCAACCTTAAGTCAGTGATAGCAGTCAGCAGAAGTACTATAGCCTGCAGTACTGCATTCTAACCACTGCGCCACCACAGCTCTTAATATTAAGCTAAAATATTTCTGTAAAGTAATCTCTTGCATTCTGAAATACTGAACTTACTTCTGTTCCAAACTGTTTAAGAGGCTTTGTCCCATTTGTAGCAGACATTGCCATCTTGTGCTATTCCTGAAGCATCTCCTTTGCATGTCCTGTTGTATTGTATTGTCATTATTCTATTAAGCTAAAATCCTGATAATGGCAAGTCTGCATTTCCTTCCTCTGCATGTAATCATTTGTTTCCAAAACACAGAGTTACTGTGTCTTAAAATTTAAAGTCAAAAAGATGGAATATACTTTTCTTTCTTTTTATAAAGTTTGATTTTGTTTATCTCTAATAGGATTGTTGTATCTCCCAAAAAGAAGACAATCTCTAGTGACCTACCTCTAAGCTAGATAGCCGTGAAGTTGTATTACATAAATTATTTCATCCTTTTACATTTTTATCACCAGAAAAGGAGTTTAAATTGCAGGCACCCTGACTAATAAACAGACGCTCATGTGCTTTGGAAATTGCAGCAGGAAATACCATGTTCCTAAATGAAAACAGAAGTCATGAAGACACAGAGGGTATCAGAGAGAGGAGGTCTGAAGTCTCCAGCTTTCCAAACTCTAAACTTGTTTGAGGTCCTAAAGGGAAGGCAGGATATAAACTGACATCTATGTACCTTAAAGTGTTTATTACCAGTTTTGGTATATAAATAGTTGTGGTAATATGTGAATAGAACTAATAGCTTGAGCAAATTTCCCCAGGCTCCCCTAACATCATACTTAATACAGTACAGCAATTATTGTACAGATATTATTGTAATCTCATTTGAAAATAGTTTGAAAATTTGAATATAGAGTCAGAACTAGTCTTAAATTATATTATCATATTTTGCCATATCCACTGACTTTCAGTTCATTTAATTATACTTTATAACTTTTTCTTGCCATGTGACAAAGTTATGTGAAGACAAACTCTAATAAAAACCTTACACATAACCCTGTCACTTTGTAATGTTTCAGTCTAATTCCCACAACCCCTTCCATTATCCATGTTGGTCTGGAAAACCTGTAGCACCAGCTTGCTTATTCTTGAATTTTATTGTATGCTCCAAATGTCCTCATCAAATATAAGACATCCTCTTTTTGAAAAAAATATTGTGACCATTCCATATTTTGTAGGCCTATATTAAACTAAAGATGAGAAAATATGTTTATGCTGCAATCATGTAGTGTTTATTTTTAAAGCTGGATCTTAATGTGGAAACCATTTGATCTCATCATATAAAACAAATATAGTTAAAATCAATAAAACTCTGGCACTAGGGAAAGGCCAAAGATTAATCTGACAAAATTATGTAGAACAGCTTTTCCTACCAATATTGGCTCAATTTCCAACATGCCTTACAAGAACTGGATTGGCAAAAGTTGCCCTTCAGAGCAATTATTAAAGACAGTATCATTTACACAGAGTTTCTGTTCATTTAAGATCTTTGACTATAAAGCATTTTTCAAGACCAGGTTGTTAAATAGAATCTTTGCCAGTTCAGAGTCTCACAGGAGCCCAATAAATTTTAGAATTCAAATGTCAGTATTAGGGAGCAACCGTTAAGAAAATAAATGCATAATTCAACTGACATATGCTTACCTGGAAATATGCATTCATATCATTATGTAATAAAAATGGCAGATATGCAGAATATTATTCCAAAATTACAAATTTACACAATTAAAAAAAATCTTTTTAAAAGACAATGCTATTGCCGCTGCTAAAAAATTTTGTTGCAGATTTACTCACTGTTTCTGACCCTGCTGCTTATTAGGTAGTTATTTGTAAAATGGGACAACCTGTTATGTAAGAAAGAAGCTCCTAAATCAAGGCCAGTCACTGACTTGGGTTGTCACTATTCATCCCATTAATAATCTTTTTCAGAACTTCCCGTATTATAGCAGTCATCTCCTTATACCTACTTAGAAACCCTAGAGTCATTCATTCAGTCATGATTTACAGATCCTTTTAGCTGCTGGAAACTCAGCACAGTTTTCTACTGACCAGCTGGCTTGCAAATACTTCATCCATCCCGTGGTTCTGAAATAGCCTGATGGTGCAGATGGAGGAATACCAGAGCAACAGCAATTCTCCAATACTACCATATGTTGATTAACCCCAAGAATCTTTCATTAGTTGACACCTTTCAGTGAAAGTGGATTGGTCTACAAAAGGGTAGGATAGTAGGGGTGATATGTACTGAAACTGAATTAATGTGTGAGAATGGTACCAGTTGGATGTTCTCTTATCATTCTTTGATTCCCACACTTCATTTGTATGACTTCTAATTCCACATGCTCATTAGGGGGCGTGCATAAGCGCACCAACGTGCCTACTGTCCCTGTCCTATTGTTTCTTTTATATATTTTTTATTTTTTTTAATATGTATCCATATATTCATAACTATGTTTTTACTTATACCTATTATCTTGTAAGCAATTGACAAATAAAAATAATAATATTTTGTATTTTCATATGTAACAAATCAAGGTATGAAACAGGATAATGATTTCTCCTATATATTTTTTATAATGAAGATAAAAGAAAAAGTTTGGTGTAATGGTTAAGGTACCAGGTTAAAAACCAGGAAACTCTTGCCTTGGGCACAAAGTTGGGTGACCTTGGACCAGGCACACTCTCAGCGCAAAAAGGACAAACAACTTCTGAAATTTCACACAAAAAAAATGCAGGGACTAGTCCAGGTAGACTCCAGGAGTCAATACTGCTGTGAAGGCACATGCAAACAAAAATTGGAGTGTGGGTTTATGATCCTATAGTTGTTCCATAAATAAGCATATCATATACCTAGGCCTAACGTTCAGTTTATGGGAATGAAACAAAATTATGTTCTCACAGACCAAAAATACCATGCTATAATTCTGTCACTTCAACCGGATTTGACTCTTGCACATACTGTCTTGTTTCTGGTTATTCAGTATGCTGGGTCAAAAGCACAGAAAAAATATTCACAAATGTCAGTAATATTTTATTTAACTTGCTACTGGTGTATTAAATGTAGTCTAGAAATTATTATTATTAAGCATAATAGAATTACTGTTACATTTTCCAAATAAGGGTCAATTTTTCCAGCCTCCCTTTGTACTATAAATCTTCCTTTCAACTTTCCAGATTACCTTTTGTCCTTCTGAAAATTAATTACCAGAAACTCCTCTGGATTTTAGACTTGCTACATTTGAAACATTGAGCTATTATATTCTTCTTTATTAGCATGAGAGAAAACATTCAGGACATGTTCACAGATAGTATTAATATGTTTAAGACAAATACTGGCAGTGACTAAATGCAATTCTGGCACAGTTAAGTGCTCTGTATAGAAATTATATTGTCTGCTGGAAGAATTGCTTTCATATTTTTCTCACACAATGCCTTGATTCTTTGTTGTTTTGCAGGTGATCCATATAACAGGAAGGTTACGACTAAGAGTTTCGCTGTCTCATGGGCGGACCGTCCCGAGCCAAATCATGGGGCTTGTTGTCGTTGCTCATGCCCTACCCCCTCCTACAATCAATGAAGTCAGAATTGACTGCCACATGTTTGTTACTCGAGTAAACATGGACCTCAATATTATTTACTGTGAAAATAGGTATTGCATTTTGGGCTATTTTGTTTTGTTCTTCCAGAATGCCATACTGAAATATACATTTTTGGGCTAGAGCATTTGTTTCATACGACAATAATAATAATGCAGATGTATGTTTTCCTCTGATCAGTACGCAGAAAGTGAGAGCTTCATTTTGAGATTTGGAAAACTGAACTGGAATCTGATTGACTGATAATTGCCTAGGGAGTTAACTAGAAAGAAAAATCACAATTTAAATGTTAGTTTTCTGACTGCAAAACTCCTCTGATACTCTTCGGATTAGCATTTCCCCACAATGGAATGCTAATACTCTGGAGAGTAGAGATGAGAGTGAATGAGGAAAATAAAGAATTGATTTCTCCCACCGTATAGTGTATGCAACCTCTATTCAGACAAATATATACTGTATATAATTTCAGAATTTCTCCTCAAGCAGGAGAAATCTTTGTCCTGAGAATCTTTTCCTTGGAAGCCAACAGAATGTTTCCAGGATCTTAAATTTCCTCTCAGAACTGATTCAGTAATACACCATTCTCTGTTTCTCACTGCCACTCCTAGGAAACGACAGTGAGAAATATTAGTACTGATTGTAAATTAGGAAAAGCCACACTGCTTTTCTTGTTCACAGCTCAGTTTAATTTAAAAAAATGGGAACAGGCAGGACAGAATGAGAATATGGATATACTGCAGATGTTTTAAATTGTATTTAACCAGTTGCAAAATGTTACTAATTTTTTTTCCATACAAGCTTGCTTTTCTTTTTCCCTATTAAGACTGAAAATGCTGGCAATAACAGTTTAGCCCAATGAATTCCACATCTTTTGCTTTACTGAACCTTTCAAGAAAAAGCCTTAGGTCAGTAGATATGTATGTTTGATCATATTGACGGAAGCAGAAGTATTGCCTTTGAAAAGATGATTTGGTATATCAGAGTAATAGGAATGTCTTTAATAAAAGCAAAAATTGTTTACAAATGAAGTCACAGGATAATATTATAGGATCCAATCTGGGTCAGTCACTGGGACCAGAGATTTTGTCTTCTGAGCTTTCAGACTCCTGCTGGAGCCCATCTTCAGGGAACTTCTGTCTAGCAGAGTGTTGTATTTGTGTGGTACTTATAGTGCCAGTTGTAAGTGGCTTTTTAGATGTTGATTGAGGTGCATTGATGTCTGGTTTTTAAGTCATTAGCTGTTGTTAGCTTGTGCTGCCCAGCCTTGCCTCTAAGTACTAGATAGGCTTGTGGTAAATCAGCAATCCTATTAACTAATGAGGAACCTGTTTCTCAGACTTCAATTACTTCCCTGGCTGTTGTTGTGCTTGCTTATCCAACAATGTTGGTACCTGCAAAATTGAATGTGTGTCCTTGTTCATTGCAATGCGAGGCTAATCAATGAGTTTGGGTCTCCTTGTCTGACCATTTATGTCTGTTCTGGCAAGCTGGTGATTATCCATGCAAGCGGATTGGTAGATTACATTAGAAGTATCTTCCACCTTCAACTGATCTTTGCAATGCATAATTTGTCCTCGTATGGCAGCCTCTGGGCAGTGTGCATGCCCACATGCAGATCTCGGAAGCTGTGTTTTACAGCTTCTGAAATATTTTTGATGTATGGCAGGGTGTGCCATTATGCTTGAATTGTTCATGTAGGTACCTGCTCTCCAGCTGCTTGACTTGCTGGGTACTACAGTGGGTTCTCACCCTGCCATATAATGCAACTCTTTTTGTGTGAAGTGGATGGTTTCTGTTGAAATTCAGAAAGCATGGTGTGTTGGTGGCCTTGCGATAAACTTTGGTTTTTAGGCTCCCATCCTCATCTGTTGAAAAGTACATCTAAAAATGACAGTGTAGATGTACTTGTCAACAGACAAGAGGATGGAAGCCTAGAAACCACAGTTTATTGCAAGGCCACCAATGTAAGGATCTCCAACATAAAATGCATAAAACTTTTAGAACATCTGAGTTACTTGTAGAAATTTTAAAATAATCATTTTCCATTTCTTAGTAACAATGCAGATCAGCTTTTAGGAAGGTGAGTTCCCTCTTTAAAGAGAATCTGAAGATAGTGAAATGTACGGTTACCTTATTCTCATGACTACCCAAATACAGTGAATACTTAGGGGGGGGGGGGAGTTGTATCTTTGGTTCCAATCCCTGATCTACATGCATGTATTTGGTCATGTGAACAATCCTGTGCATTCAAAATAGATACACATTTGGCACCTTTACCAATGGGCACAAGATCCATTCATTTGAGGAACAACAATCCTGTTCCCCTCTTTCTAATTCCCTATTTATGAATATGTTTTATAAATGCAAATGTAGTCTTTCGGCATGCAACCTGTAAAAGTGTCATCTTGCCTTAAAATATTCAATGCAACCATTTATGAATAGCTTTTCTACATGCTTGCAACAGATCAGATAAGTGGCTGTGCTGAAAAGGATGAGCAGTGAATCAGCAGAACTCAGTGTAATGAATGAAATCACATGCTCATGAGCTCTATTTGTAATGAATTGTCAGTGTTATCATATCAATCTTCAGCTGGTTCAATTAAGTGTACAGAGTCATAATACCTTAACACAGTAGAGTCTAAATTAATATATTAATCAAATGCAAGAATATCCTGAATTCACGTACTAGAAAGATGACCATCAGCTTTACAGGCATGATAGAAAGTATTTGTATCATATAAATATATAATATAATATCACAGTATTTCAGCCCAGCCCTTCTCACCTAGAAAACTGTTATTTAATCAACAAGAAGAAAATGTGTTCAATAGTGATTCTTCTTTTAGATCAAGGACTCCTTTGAGACATCCATCTTAGAAAAATGCACATAAATACACACATATAAGATTGATTTCTTTACACTACACTCGAAAAATGCACAACTTCCTCACCCACTTAACATCAAGTATTATTACTAAGCCATACTATAATAGGAAGTCTGGATGAATACAATTATAATCAATACTTGGAAAGATTAAATTGGCATCTTAAAATTTAGTCTGACTTGGTGAAAGCAAAGACAGTTATCCTTAGTCTTAATGATAGTACACATTTTCTTTAACCTTATCCTATCAACCTTAATTCCTACTATCAATTCTTCTAGATGTCCTAATACTGCAATGATGTCCATTATTTTGCTTGCCAATGAACAGTATTTGGCCTAGACTTGTTTGGGGAGAAGCAATTTCCTAAAAGCATTATTTAGCATTTTTCCCCACAGAAAAAAAAATTCAAGTAATAGAAAGGAAATTAAAAAAAAACAACTCAGAATCTTTTGTACTTGATTTGTCAGACCCCCTGAAGTTTATTCTTGGAACCCCAATTTAGGAACCATGGGTTCAAAAACTTTGGTATATACGAAGACTCCACCCTATAAACAGTAACCTCAAATATTGCAGAGAATACAAGGGAGATATAGTAGGTCCTGCCTCTTTTCCATGATACAGGGAATAAAATGGAGGTCAGCTATAATGGAGGTATAGCTGACCTCCATTTTATGCAGATTGTTTCCAACTTCTGATCCTTTACATCTGTCTGTCCCCATTAACAATTTAGCTTTAGTTTTAGCTTTAGTTCCGAAATGGAAACATTCCATTTATCTATTCCGGAGGAAGAAACTAGAGGTAGCACATTTTCTGATTTTTATCAAGGAGTGAGAACCTGACAGGTGGTTCCCTAATTTGCTATATTTTTATTTTAAAAAATCATATTAAGTTCTTGTTACCTCTTAGCTCTGGAGACTAGCTCCATGCCATCGCTCTGAGTGTGTGAACCCTACGTGTACTCTGATACCTCTGCTATTCAAGAACAAACTTGCAAAGAATTTTCTCAGAACCCGAGTCACAAAAGATCCTTAAAAAGTCCCAATATATTTTTGTGAGCATTAGGACATTATTTTAAAAACATACCAAAGAGTTACATCTTCCAAACAAAAGGAAGAACCCAGCTGACCAGGTTAATTCATCCTCCCAATTTTCAATTTGGGAGGATTTTTTTTAACACAGATGCCTGAGGACATTGACATCTGGACAATCAATAAGAGGAATGCACATACAGAGAGAAGCAGAGCAGAGCATAGAGCAGGAAAGGCTACTGAAAGGATTTTAAAGTTTCTGCACAGAGTAAACCACAAAGTCCCAGTTAAAAGAGCTAGGAGTGAAAGCAGAGCTCCCAGCAGAATAAGACTAAAAAAGATAATACCCTCAGGCATCTGTATGTCTCAGCATTTAAATTATATTGCTTGAAATGTCAGTTTGGACTCTGTGCCTGGAAACAGTTGAAGAGCCTTTTTTCATAAATATGCTCAATAGAAGACCAATCTGCTGAAATGAAAGATGTCTCTAATCATTTTGCATAAGCATAACATGTTCTTATTTTATTGTATAACCTTGAATTATCTTTCTCTTTTAATCAGGAACTTAGTATTTTAAGGAGTTCTTTATCTTTGTGGATGTTGTTAAATATGGACCTATAGACAATCTGAGATTGTATTGAGAGCAAAGAGAGCCAAACTGGCCTAAGGTTTAAGGTGCTAGAGTGGGATTGCTGGCTAATTTTGGGTCAGTCATTCTCTCTCAGTCCTAGGAAGTAAACATAACCAAATAAAAACAGCAGTAAACCACATAATAATCACCCATATAAACACCAGGAATCAAGACCTACTCACATACATGCATACACAAACACATAAAAGAAAACAGAGCAAGAATGTTACAGATGGGCTATAGGTTTCTTTTTTTAGAATTAAATATAGGGTTTTATTCTTGGCAGATAAAACTAAATTATGGGTTGGCGTTAATTCTACCTTCTGAGGCAATGCAACAAAATAAAATACTCATAAAGAGGATCATTTTCAGGACAGATATACAAGTTTGGGATCAGAATGGAAAGCATTTCATTGTTGTTTTATTTTCTTCCTTTCTCGGTTTATAGGCTTTATTTTTCCTTTACAGGATTAGTGATTACATGGATCTGACCCCTGTAGATATTGTAGGGAAAAGATGTTACCACTTCATTCATGCTGAAGATGTGGAAGGGATCAGGCACAGTCATTTAGACTGTAAGTACTGTGTTATTATAAAAAATATCACCTTACTGTTACAGTGTGCAACTGAATTAATTCTTGTATTCCAATCTGTGGATCTCTGTATTCTCTCTTTAACTTTGCAGGTGATTTAGTTATAACATACATATTTTCCTCTGTCACTAAAGGCAATTGGTGAATGTTCAAATGTGAGCCATGATAAATTCAAATCGAACTGTAACTGTGATCACATAATGTGCAGAGGTTGTTTTTGTGCATGGGAAGTTTTGAAATAAAAAAGGAACTTGGGGAGCCATCTGTTCATGTGACAAAGCATAAGTGTAGTAATTAATTCTGTTGACATGTTAAAAGTTACCTTAATATGGGATAGATCCAAAACCCAGTGTGGTTAGAGCAGGTCATCAAAATAGAACAATATTTAATATTGTCCTATCTGAGGATGGAGAGGGTACAGCAAAACTGTCCCCAGTTTTGTGGTCAAAGCAGGTAAATGAATCATGATTCAGGTCCTGCCTCTTATATACTTACATATAGCATTGTGATGCAGAAACTAAAGGTGCAGGTTTACTCTGTGATGTCACAGTGCATGGCTGACCTTGTTTGCCAATCCTAAGTGGTCCACCTATCATTAAGCAGCAAATACTTTTGCCTTGATACCCTCTACAATTATCCATTAGGCAAGTTGGCCACTGAGGAAGGAAAGAGCTACTGCTATTGTTAAGCCTGGGAAATGTAACATGGGAAACATGGGTGGATGCTGAATTTATTGCCAGTCTCTTGGGACTCAAGGAAAATCAACACATTTGCTTTCATATTCATGGACTGGAAATGGTGAATGTTCAAAGCATTCTACCTCTGCCCTCAAATATGTCTCAGTTATGTTACCTGCTTCCATTCTGGTATGCTTCCTATGGCTTTGGTGCTAACTGATTAGTGCACACAAAAATTATACAATATTGTAATTATCATAACTCTTAACTCTCTTACTTATCCTTCTAACTCAAACATGTTTCTTGCCTAAGTAAAATATAACCTATCCATTTTCACACAGATTCTCAGAAAGAAGCCCCTCAAGATAGAGAAAGAAACAAATTATTTCTTTCCTGATTTAAAAAAAAACTCTTCTTCCACTAAGCCCAGATTTTTCTATCTGAAATCTTGAAAGTTTGTTAGTTGAGGCTAACTGCCATGTAGGCCAATTTCCTAATAAATATTAGGATCTGTTAGAAACAGGAAATATGAAAGCATGATTCCATTAGGAAAGGCAAATTTGCCTACCAATGTAATAAATATCTTCCTTTATAAAAACAATCCAGCAATTTTCTAATTTTAAAAAACAACCTGCAGTCACAAACTTTGTTGAATCTGTTTGAGTGTAGTTTAATCATGCACTCAGGAACTTCTTGTTGAAAAATTCATCCAATTCTGCCAAAGTAAAAAGAAATCATTGCTGACTGTGGGAAATAGAAAGACTTCAATACAGATTCTGAATTTAGCAAAATAAAACATTTTCAGAATGACCAAATCAGAGTCTCATTCAATCGTGTGTATATGCTTAAAGGATTTTTTAAATTGAGATTTATTATTGAAATTGATAACCCCAGTTTCTGATCCATCTAATTAACAGTTAATTATCTTAGTTAATACCTGATCAATCAATATTTTATAATCAGCTCCTATTCTGCTGATGATCATATGCCTTCATTGTTCATGCTTCTATTCTTCTAACATAACTAAATAAATGAATTGGGATTTACTCTGAGAAACTACTCTGGAGTAAGCTATTTTAAAGATTGGGTCCTTATCATCTACTCCATGTAAAGAGTCCACTTCAGTCTCCTTTTAATTCTGCACACCAATATCAGAAAAAGAGGAGGGGAAGTAATAAATATATTTCTTTCCAGTAATATATGAAAACTCTATTCTAACCCTATTTGGGTATTGGGTGACATTGTTGCCTTGTTTTGATTTAGCAAGTCCATTTACTACTCAAAAAATAAAAGGTTGTCACGTAATATAGAAGCATATATCTCTTCAATTAATTGGGGAAAAAAATAGTAACATTCACTGAAGAAGAATGGTATCAAACGTTTTCTGACTGGAAATCCAAGCAGGATGTAAAGGAGTTAAGACCTCTAGAGAATGTCATGAATATACTTCTGGACAAATATCGGATGATATACCAGGATTTTCAAAATGGATATATATTGCTTTTGGGAACTGTCACTCGATTGTGTAGCTACAGATAGAGTATGTGCTTTTTCATTTTGGAATCTTAATTGAGGTCTAAATTCATAAACCTGACACTGACAAAAAGATGCTTGTCACCCTCAGCTATTGTTCAGAAAACGTCATCCCATTTCTTCTGGACTTGATTTACAGCCAAAAGAAATACAATTCCTTAAGAACAGCAGCCCGAGCAGTTTGTTTTCCATAAAGCAAAGGTCTCTGATGACTACGTTTGGGAGCATTCTCTCTTATATGCACTAATTTAGTTTCCAATAGCTGAAACAATCCAGTATGTTTTAAAGCAGCTTTACTATCACTTTATTCACGCTATTCCCCATTTTCAAAAGGATTTTGCCCTTCAATATTGAGACTCCCCCCCCCCCCCCCCCTGCAGTCAGTTACAAATACACAATGGCTTTTGGGTACATTCATTTGAAAATTTCTATTCAGTTATTACTATTTGCTGGTTCAATTTCCAAGATAAAAAAACAGTCTTTTTAAGTTATACCTCTGTGTATATAGATACATGGACATGGACATGGACACATATTTAAATGAATGTATATCTTTTAATAATCTTAAATTTACTATTTAAAATAGATGGAGTCATTCTTGGTCATTCTCGACAGCAAAATCTCACTTCACAAGTTTTGCTATTATAATAGGGAAAAATTACACAAAGTCAAGTAGTACACAATTAGTAAAACTGTAGGGAGAAAAACAAAGCCTTTTGATACAGAGGAATTCTAATCCTAATCAGTCTGAAATTTCTGTGCTTTTGTAGTGCTTAATATCCCCAATCATGAAAGAAATCAAACTTATTCTAGTTAAGGTATAACATTCTGTGAAATGCTAAAATATACAAATTAATGTCAACTGTTGTACAAGTTGATGATAATCACCAAAGCAAAAGAGATTGCTTTGATATTATTTGATAGTATGTCTTATGTTTAGATGATGTTTGAACATGCTAATTTTAAAGCCAGCTCAACAATTGAAAAGCAAATATACATTACAGGAGGATCATTGACAAAAAAAAATTAGTTGCTCTGTTCAGTTAACCTGCATAGTTCAGCTCTAACATAATTTTGTAATGCCAGATGTTGCATTACTACAGTCTAAAGTCAAAAAGCATCATGAGATATTCTTGAAACCATTTCTAGCTCCAGAAATTTTGCCATCTGAAGCAATGTCCATGTATTTCCCAAGGTATCAGTGACTGCCAGACTGAGAAGTTAGTTTTCACAGACAAACTAATTTGCAGCCTTTGAATATACTTCTAAATAGGGACTGTTCCAAAGTTGCCCTCTGACCTCTGTAGCAAAATGAGGAATTGAATCTGATACTACCTTGCCCCAATTCTACAATGTTCCCAGAATTCACAAACAGAATAATGAATAAACATAAATTAAGTCTAAACTTTACCAATGAAAGAGTAACTAACTTAGTTCAAATATAAAAATATTTATGTCTGATTTATGTAGATTTCTAATGTCAGCCAATTTGGAAGTGCTATTTAGATAGTATTAGATGTTTTAATCTCTATCACATAATTTTAATTCTTCGCTACTTAAGTGAAAATTAGTTAATTCCCATTATGTTATAGAATGTCTTAATTTTCAATATTTGGGTCTATTAGCACGTCAAATGAGATATTATATGAATTGGATTCAGTTTAATCATGCTTAGTTAAGTCATTAAAATCAGGGACTTGAGGTTGAATATAGATTTAGTCTTATTTGGATCAGGCCCATAAAAATCAATGAAATGTATTCATAATTAACTGGTGTGTCACTGTGAAAGATATGAAACTCATTGAACATGAGGATTTATAAATGTTCTAGAATATTTAAAATGCATTTTATAGAGAGACAAATCCTTATTTCAAATTCTCATCTAGATGTATAACATATATATATATATATGGCATTCAGCTTAGTTCGGGTATTTTCCCACGTCATAGTAGTTGTGATTTTAAAGTTGTAGCAATGTTTCAGCACTTTACAACTTTAAAAGCACAACTACTATGACGTGGGAAAATACCCGAACTAAGCTGAATGCCATACATGTAAGTACCTGCGAAAACTTAAGAATATATATATCTTTGTTTATTCGGGTTTTCTCCTGCGTAAAATTGGAAGTATCTAGGCAATGTGTCAATGAAGATATATATATATATTCATCAAACACAATACAGAAGCCCGATGATAACAGATGAGATTCTGCCAAAATGTTGCTACAACTTTAAAAGCACAACTATAATGATGTGGGAAAATACCAAAACAAAGCTGAAAAATGTGTGTGTGTGTGTGTGTGTGTGTGTGTGTTCGGGTCTTGGTGACATTTCGGTGAGGTCCCTCTCGCCATCCTCAGGCTGGTGCCTTCGGCTTCGTATATGTACATATGTACATAAGCTTTCAACTTATGTATATGTATAAAGAATAACTTTATACATACTGTATCAGAATATATGTGCAATAGTTGCAGCATCTATTTGAACTTTTAAACATGTATATATAAAATCCTGGTGCAAAGCTCATTTAAGATTCATTCTGAACTCCATTAATTTCAGAACCATGATCTAAAATCATATAGCTGTATCTACAATTCTTTCTGTTCCATTCTGAATTATTTGATGCTGAATGGAAATATATTTTTCTTTTTTTCTTAGATATTCCAACATCTAATTATTCTATCTGACAGCATGTTCTCAAATACCTGGTATTTACATTTATTACACATACATACATATCCTCATAACAAAGTATAATAATAATAAAACAAGACAATAACTAGTGTAAAATCACTAGTAATAATAATGAATGAAGCATATGAAATGAAGCATTCTAAACATGTAGGTGTTTTTAAAATATTTATCATGGTATTAAAGTGCATACACACACACCACACATAGTTACATTGGAATATAAATGAGAAAGTAATGAACTTTGGGGTTTTTAAATAATTATTTAGCAGGATTTCTTTTTTTAAATGGAAATTCTAGCCCTGATACCCAATAAATATCCTTTGGTCAAAGTTTTCTTGGGGAACATGCAAATGAAAACTAGTGCAAAAATATACATATTCTTCTGGATGGAATGAATTATTTCTTTCAATGAAGCCAGGTTTATATTAAGATGGATTCTTTAAACCAAAGATTCTGTGAGAATGGGTCAGAGAAAGACCTATAATTCCTTTCTTCCATCCATCTACCCAACCATCCATCCATCCCTACTTATCCAATTTGTTTTTGGAAAGCCAGTGGGTGTTACATGATTCATTGATAGTTTTGGATGCATAATTCCATTTAAACATTATATGTTCTAAAGGTTTGCAAAATAATCTTCAGCAATCTTTGCTATTTAACTTAATTCCAGAATTTGTAGTAAAATGCCATCAAAGACACAGATAATTCTGAAAGCTGATATTTTAAAAATGCTGTCTCTCTTTCAAGCAAGGAAGGCACTTAGTACACTCTATCTGTGATTATATTTTCCCATGGGTTTTTAAAATGACCTTCTTGTCAGCATCAAGGACTGTAACTTTTCAGATAAAAATACTTGTTCTTGTTTTAAGTCAATGCCAGGTTTATTCCCCTATAGTCCACAGTTTTCAAAAGCAGAAGAAAAAGTAATCCAGAAATTTTCTTTAAAAAAAACACACTACTGTTTTCAGAATGAAGTTACTCTGTCAGCTTGCCTTGGGCTTTAGGTGGAGAAGAAAAGATTAAAGAGTCAGTATTCCTTTTCATGTTTCCTCTGCCAGTTTTGTGAATGTAAAAAGAGAAACGATACTAACAGCTAAGTGTTCAACTGTGGTACTAAATGCAGATCTCTCTCCCTCCCTCCCTCATTAAATTAACAGTATTTTCATATTAGGACAACCTGGGAATCACTGTGGCTCATCCTTGTGAAAGCAGTAAATACTGCATATCCACTCACCCACCCCTTTTTTTTTCCTGGTGTAATGAGGACTTTTGTAAACCAGCATTTATGTGATACCAAAATCAACTGATTTCATTTTTTCATGTTTACTATCTACTGAACCAAAATGCACAATATGCTCAAAGTTTCAAAGTCATTTGTAACCTAGAGAAACATTGTATTGTATGGAATGCTTTTTAAAAAAAGACACAATTTGTTACAAGATGGCTTTCATCTCCTCTTCAAACTGAATTAAATTACTTTCTTCTTATAAAACACAACTCGCTGTTTAGAAGTTTTTCTTTGATTTCTGAGAACAGCTTTACCAGGGGGAAAATGTTTTTTCCCTAAAAAAACACAAATTATGAAACTTGTACCAATCCATTTTATTTTACTTAAGGAATTTCATACATTTCTCTTTCTATTCCTTCTCTGAACAAAATTCAGAAATAGAATTAGATTTCCTTTTTGGAAATAATATACAATATACAACAAACTATTGAATTAAATGTTGTACTATTATTATAATCATATCCTATAATCATATCCTATTAGTGTGTACCCTAACCATGGGTCAATCAATAGTAGTACTATAAAAAAGATTCATCTAAAAAAATCCAGTGGTTTGCTCTTACAAACTGCAAGGTATAGATAATATAAAAGGTTACTTGCAAAAATATTTTATTTTGGCAGAATGGGTTAGGTGTAGAATCAGACTGGAATCATTCTCTAAAGAACTCTTTCCCAATCAATTCACTTCCATGAGGGTTGCACTGAACACTCATAATTCCCAGTCAGCTTTTTTACCTTTAATTACACCACTATTGTTACTTCCTGTGTGATATTGGTTGGCCTGTGTTCATGATTCATCCTACCACTTTGAAAAATAGCCATTAGAGACTTCCTTTCCTAAAACTTATTTTCCATAAGTGTTAAGGCACAGTAAAAAGCTAAAATGTTCTTTTGTAATTATATTAACCCAGGTGAAACAAAATAATTTATAACCAGCAAATTGCATTCTTTCATTTGCTTTATTTTCAGAAAGTACATTAGTGAAGGAAGAGGTTATTTAAGAGTCCTAAAAAAAAGAACATTTAATTCATGCAGTTTTGCTATTATTGCATGAGCTTTCTGCCTTCTTTAGATCTCTTACCAGTGACTTTTAGAAATGGTTAACCCTGACAGGGTACTTATTTTAATATTGCCTCTGTTCCTTTTTCTTAAAATTGTATTTTTTTTAAAAAATGCATGAGAATCAATGATTTATAGTATAGTCCTAAATATGCCTTGCCTTAACCAAGAAGATGGCAACTATAAATGTAAATAGTAAAATATTAAGTTTATTGAAAGAAACACATTTCCTAATATCTCCATCTTCACTTTTCTTTCAGAAATGCAGGCATTCAATTAATATGTTAACAATAGATTATTATAATAAAAATCCTTTATTATTAAACTTTTTTTTATAAACTTATAAACTGAGGTGTTCTAATAGAGTAAAACTTTAAAGAAAGATTCCCCTATTCCTTATTCTCAGTCTTAAGCTAATTATAAATTCAGAAGTATTTGCATAAAACTAAGTCTCGACACCATAGTTGTTTGATAGAAAAGCCCACATTCCCCCCACTTTCTTGCTTATCTTTGCAGTTTAGCATTGAATTATATCTGAGACATGAATACACAAAAGGAAAGATCCATTTTGATTAATGCATCAATCTGATCAACTTTACTTTGTTTACAAAACACTATAACCCAAATTGCAAATGTCTGCCACTTCTGCCAAAAAAAAAAAAAAATCTGACTGAGTTTTCAAACTTTCAAGCTTTCAGTCAATTTATTGCAACATCTGAACATTGTAGTTAAAATAAAATGTCTATCTGTCTTTCTCTTCCATACATAATATAAATAAATAATCCTTATTAATAAATGTGGTATGCTATAAATGCTGAATACCAAAGAAGGGTAGAACAGAGCAGGAGAGAAATATAGGAGCAAAAACTGAAATTTTGAGATAACCTGTTTTTAAACAGGACAAAATCGCTACCCTCAACTGCATCCAAAGAACAGCCCTTCCACAAGTAGGTTAAGGGAATCTGCTATAGGCACCAATGTGAAAAGAGGTCAGGGGAATACATGAAGGTCAAAACTGGATTTTTGAGAAGACCTTTTCAAACATTGGCCCTTGACAAGAATTGGCAGATTAGAAGAAGATAAGGCTTTAAACAACAAAATATTTTAGGCCTCCAGTGAACCCTAAATCCTGCCATACTATTTAGATGACATAGAATAGCTGCAGGCAGAAACTTCTCTTGGCAAAACAACTATCAGTTAAAAGTTAAAGAAGAGCCAGTGGCCTCCACCTTATTTTTCTTTAGCCTCAAAAAGGGTGAAGCTAGTAGTCTCAGAAAAAAAATACTATCAAGTAGTGCATCCTCTGAGCCCAATTATCCTGCAATTCACCTCCACCAAGAGTCCCAAGTTCATCTTGAATTTAGGTGTATCTTATTTTTAAAGAAAAAACAAAGCTCATTCACATCTATCTTCAGCCCTAGAGTCACTTGTACCGTATGCCTTGAGCTCAGGAGATGAATGCATCTGGCTGTATACATGTTTGAGTCCAACATAAATCCTGAGAGTGGTTTTGCGGCCTGGAATTGGTAGGCTGTGTTGCTAGAACGATTGATTAACAGCTGTTGTAGTTATACAATGTGTCACAGACTCTCTGGATAAATATAAGAATATTAAAGCTTTAGCTGTCCCCTGAGCAAATACTTTTGAGTTAAGCCTAAGAATTTTTGCAGCCTCTCTGCTTGAGATGGGAATCTTGAACAGCAGTGATAGCTATAGCAAAACTTCACAAAGACAACAGAGAAAGGATGTAGAAAGAAAAGGGAAAAACAGAAGAAAAAACTATCCTGCACTTTTGCATTTGTATCTGTGTTTCTTTTTCAAAGAAAAGAAAAGGTTTTTTAGATTGTGATGCTAAGATGGATTTAGGCTGGTATCTTCTCAGGTACTTTAAACTTTATATGGCATCATATATACTTGCATATCATTCTCTGAATCTGAAGCTACAGCCAAAATTTAAAGGAAAAGTCTGACTTTTAAGTTGAAAGTTTAACAGTTACAAACCAGTTTTCCCTGCCTTCAAAGTGACTTCTTTTCTTCTGTTTCCCCCACCTCTTCCCAAAAAAATCAAAATGTACTTCATGAAACTATTGTATATGAAGCACTTATTAGCCATAATTAAATGGACAATATGAATTTACTATGTCTTTAGGACTCTGGCTTGTTCTGGTTTAGAGCAAGATGATTAATGCAAATACATATTACTTGAGATAACCATTTAGCAGCTAATTTAGCCAAATTTATTACAGCAGTTAGAGGTTTTTCATTTTAGCAGACTGAGACAAGGACATGCCAAAAGCAGAGATGTATGTGAATGCACACTGCCCTCTAGTGCACAAGATTTACAAGATGAAGAACAAATACATCCTAGAAGAAGAAATGCAAGCCGAAATAATAAGAATACTGAACACATTGTCTGTATTTCTGCCAAAGACATTTTGCTTCCTTATTTCAGCATATATGCTACTGTATGAGAGTTTTAAATTAGCTAAAACTCTATTACAACATTTGGCTTGGAAATAGTGGCTTGAAACAAATTTTAACATTCTTTTATGAAGCATCTTCAAGCAAAATTTCACAGAACTTACATTTTGCTTGTCCTTCCATTTCCGGTTCTATTTAAACATTGCAAAAAACGCTTGCTTTAACATGCTTGATTCTACAACTCCCTTAGGCCACAGTTTCTTCTGCAGTTCATTGGTTGATTTATTTTGCTCTGTTATTAAGCCAAGTCTCTACAGACATTCCTCCTATGACCACTGGAGATTTGGTTCATCTGAAGACTATAAATTCTGTTTGACAAGATCAAAAGAAACAGATGTGTAAGTTCAGTAGTTGATATCACCTGCAATGAAGAGAAATGATCAAAGAACTAGGGTACCGTATCTTCCCAAACCTTTCAAATAGCCAGAGTCTCGGGGAGGTTTACTACCTAGCAGCTATGAATAAATCACATAGAAATTTTACATGCGTATGATACACACACACATGAATGAAACAGAGAGAATTGTCCACAGATTTGGTGCTTCGTGAGCCACAGCAAATTCTACTTCTGATTGCTTTTCTCTTGCTTAGTCGACAGCAGATTAATCTGCCAACAGCAGATTAAAATCAAACTACAAATCAAGGCACTGCCTTCAACTCTTCCAGGCCTCCCAGAAATGATTTAATTGTTCTTATAATTGTGCTTTCTCTGAAATGTAGGGGACAAAAATCCTTCCATTTCTTTGTACTGGTGTGGTGTGTGCTTTTATACAGAGCAATTGTGTATAAGTGCAACACCAATGATTTTCCTTTTTCCTTTTGTTTTTTTCCATTCAGTGCTGAACAAGGGTCAGTGTGTTACAAAATACTACCGTTGGATGCAGAAAAGTGGGGGCTACATTTGGATACAGTCTAGTGCCACTATCGCTATTAATGCCAAGAATGCAAATGAGAAAAACATCATCTGGGTTAATTACCTTCTGAGGTATATCTTTCTGCCACTTCAATTATTGGCGTTTTTGTTGTGACTACAGAAAACATTATTGAAAGGATAGTGTGTAAACAACAAATGCAAGGAACTCAATGTGAGTCTGCTTATAATTAATGTATACTAATAAATAATAGAAGCATGGTCATGGGATAGATTGCCAGTCTGGATTCTCCTAAATCCAGGTAAAACTTTAGCTTAATCAGGGTTGATTCATAGCCAACCTTTGTTAGGTTGATACTGTGGACAGGGGCTTCTTTAAAGAGGCCATGAGGTAATGCTCCTATGTGCTAGGAAGCCAAGGCCGTAATTGTTTCAGAAACAATGTTTGTTGCAATTGTCAGTACAGAATTTATCTTAAAACTCTTAAGTGCACTCCCTTTTCTTTTCCAGATATGTTAGACATATTAGTTAAATGCCAGATGTTTAAGCTCTCTGAATTGTATACAGGAAAATATTAGGTGTGCTGTTCCTTGAGAAATACAGCGTTAAGACCTTTCTGAATTTAGATCTTGGTGAATGCACACCATGACCAGTAGAGAGGGATTATTTCCCTTTTATCTGGATGCTTTATGGGAAATGCCTGAATTTTATTTCTGTTGTCTGAATAATGGAAACCAAAAGAGTATATTATTTTCTTATTTAAAATAAAAGGTATTTAAATTTAATAAATGTGTTTATGTAAGGAAGATGGGAAATATTGTGCACATATCAATCCTAAGCTTATGTCCTCAGAATTCTTGTTGATTTAAATAAGTCTTATTTTTATTAAATGGGGTTAAGACATGTGGAGCCTTACAAACAATTATTGAGGGGGGAATGGGCCATGTGATTCCTTTTTTTACTCTTTCCTCTTGCAAAGGCTGGGTCCTTATGTCAGGAGTGAGCTCAAAAAGAATTCACATCTCCTTTATGTCCAGAGAAAGGACTGTAACCCCTCTTTTTTCCCCACTGTGATTTAATTGACGATAAAGAGTGAATCAGATATTACTTAATGCCCCAAGCACTTGTTGGAAGAGAATTGAACATAGCAAGAGGCATTCTGCTTTTGAGCCCAAAATGCTTCCTGCCATTATGATATATGAAAATCGGAGTTGAAACAGTTTCCCAGTAATTAAAGACTAGCACATATATAGGCCAGAAGCTTGAGGAATCCATGTACGTTACACAGCTCCATAGTATTTGCAGATAATATAGGAGCATCCTGTCTCCTCTTCTCCATGGATTAACCTCTGATACAAGTTGCAAATTATAAAGTGATTTTCCAGTAAAAACACGAGAGACTTGTAAAAGCAGCCTCCTGGATATGCAATGGTTTTAGTTCTTTGGAAATGTTTTTTTTTTAATCTTGTTACGTGTTCTTGGTTCATGTTTCCATGCTTGCTTGTAGAGAAGTATTACTGGGCTGGCATTAATAGAAATGCAGAATAACAGTGTTGGAAGGGACTTATATAACATGACACAGTTCACATATGAGTCCAGAAATTGTAAATAACAATGCCTCTGTGAGTTATGCAAAATAAATGATGAGATCATAATATATGGAAGATGGTAATAAACAATTCACTCATAAGATAGAAATAACAGAAAACAAGCTTAGGTATTTGATGGTTACTCAACAAAGAATTATTATTTTGATGGATAATACCAGAACAAAAAGAATATATATATTTTAAGATAGTATTAATGAAAATTCTCCAAAGCTTCAAGAATGAAGAATCAAGATATGTAATTAGTGTTATTGTGCCTAGGTGTCCACATAAGGATTATTTTTAATTGTGAAAAATCAAGATAGAAATTCTCTAAGTAAAACCTAAAAAGCAAAAACCTCAAAAACTTTATTACATTTCATCACATGGCTATATTTGATTAATGTTAGCAATTTATTGTATTATATTGTTTTAATTACTTAGTTGCCAAGAAAGGTGTGGGAAGGAAGGAAAGAGAAAGAAAGAGAGAGAGAGAGAGAAGAATGAGGGAGGGAGGGAAGGAAGGAAGGAAGGAAGGAAGGAAGGAAGGAAGGAAGGAAGGAAGGAAGGAAGGAAGGAAGGAAGGGTGAGAGAATGCCTTTCTATGCTTTCTATTGTTTCAGGCATTTAAAATAATTTTGAAAAAAGGGGGGAACTATCATACTGTTATCATGGATGTATACATGGGCTGCCTCTTCTTTTTTAGTGATCCAGAGTATAAGGACACTCCAATGGATATTGCACAACTTCCACACTTGCCAGAGAAAACCTCTGAATCCTCTGAGACGTCTGATTCTGAATCAGATTCAAAGGATAACTCGGGTATGTAAACGCTCATCTTCTATGTGCCGTTTTGGCATCTTTTTAATTGTATTCACGCCATTACAGCCAAGTTGGAAACTGCAATTCAACTTATAAGGGGAGCTTACAAATTCTCATAAAAATTGGTAAGAAACACTGGGCTGGTTGGGGCTGTTGCCCTCTGGAAAAAATCAAGTATATAGTTAGGAGTATTCTTATATCTATCACTGTTGGCTGGATGTCCAGATGACCTCATCATTTAAGAGCAGCTACTGTCATCTCAGATTCATACAGCAGCTCTGACCCTATTTGCATAGCAAGAGCCCAGCATATGTGCTCTGTTAATCTCTTGGCTGGATTACTGCAAAGCATTTTATGGAAAGATGCCTTTGAAGATGGTTCAGAATATTTAGCTAGGACTGGCAAATAATATGATGCTAATGTTTTATCAGCTGCAGAAACTATTCCAAGTCTTATTTGAAATATTAGCCTTGGATGGTTTGGGTGCAGAGTATCCCATGGAACATCCTACTTCTTCCTATATTGGAATTGGAAAGGAGTTTATAAAGAAGGAGCCTTCTCACCTGTTACACTTCACTTATAAAAGGCTCTTTCTATGAAGCCACATCTTGCATCCACGTGGCAATATTATTGTTTTCAGAGCAAGATCTTCCTCTTCTCTTGGCCCTTTTAATTTTAACTGTCTGCCCTTTACTGTAATAATGGCTTTTATATGGATGATAATCTTTCTGGTGCTAATCATGCATGGTATTTTATTCTTTATGTATAGTTTTTCTGACTGTACACACATTTAGCAGCCTGTCCATAGAACTGTCATTACTGGAGTAATGATAACAACAACACAAGCCTTATGTTCAGCTTGAGCATGAATGTTTTGTTTTGTTTTTTGAACAGCAGAATCTTGAACTGGAGGGAATTAAATGACAGACCAATGCAGCTCAGCTCATACTTGGTAAAACTGTCATTTTACACCTAAAAGAAAATGTCTTTGCCAGTAATATTGCTAGTAATAATATTTCACCAGCCTCCAGGAGTCTAAGCAGGCTCTAAATCTTACATTCTTGTTCCTAATGATGTTTTTCACTTTTCTTTCTACTCAGAGGACAATGAGAATTCAAAGTCGGATGAAAAAGGAAATCATTCAGAAAACAGCGAAGATCCCGAATCAGATAGGAAGAAGTCTGGCAATCAGTCAGATAATGAAATGAACTGTAATGATGATGGGAACAGCTCCAGCAACCAGGACAGCAGAGACAGTGATGACAGCTTTGAGAATTCTGACTTTGAGAATCAAAAGGCCCCTGAAGATAGCTTTGGCACTCTTGGTTCTATGCAGATTAAGGTGGAGCGCTACGTGGAGAGTGAGTCAGACTTGCGGTTACAGAACTGTGAGTCATTGACCTCGGACAGTGCCAAGGACTCAGACAGTACAGGAGAAGTAAATGCCCAGTCTTCCAGCAAGCATCAAAAAAGGAAGAAGAGAAGGAAAAAACAGAAAGGAGGCAGCGTGGCCCGGAGAAGGCTCTCAAGCACCTCAAGTCCAAATGGGCTTGACTCAGCATTGGTGGATCAGCCCCAGCTGCTCTCACCGCCAAACAGTGCCTCAGTGCTCAAAATCAAAACAGAGATCTCAGAACCTATCAATTTTGATAATGATAGCAGTATTTGGAATTACCCACCCAACAGGGAAATCTCAAGGAACGAATCACCTTACAGTATGACCAAGCCCCCCAACTCAGAGCACTTCCCTTCCCCCCAAACCAGCAGTAGTTTACATGTCTCCATTCCAGACTCTGTTCTAACCCCTCCAGGGACTGAAAATCCTGCCAATCGCAAATCTCAATTCAGCACCTCATCCAACTCCGCCTTGGCTCCTGTATCCTCTGATCCTTTGTCCCCACCTCTGTCAGCATCTCCACGGGACAAGCATCCGGGTGGCCCCAGCACTTCCAATTCTTTATTGTATACGGGGGATCTGGAAGCCCTACAGAGATTGCAAGCAGGCAATGTGGTCCTTCCTTTGGTTCACAGGGTAACTGGAACCCTTGCTGCCACCAGCACGGCTGCTCAGAGGGTCTATACCACTGGCACGATCCGGTATGCCCCAGCTGAAGTTACTTTAGCCATGCAGGGCAATCTCCTCCCCAACACTCACGCTGTTAACTTTGTGGACGTTAACAGCCCCGGTTTTGGCTTAGATCCTAAAACACCAATGGAAATGCTCTACCACCATGTCCACCGACTCAATATGTCAGGACCATTTGGAAGTGCTGTGAGCGCAGCCAGCCTGACCCAAATGCCTGCAGGGAATGTGTTCACAACTGCCGAAGGACTGTTCTCGACTCTTCCGTTTCCTGTGTACAGCAATGGCATCCATGCTGCACAGACACTGGAACGGAAGGAGGACTAAAATATGACCACATATTGTGTTCCGTGTTAAACTCCGAGGCATAGACTATGTTTTAATTTAGACCTTTAATCCTAGCACTTTGAATTTGAGCAGGTCAGCTTATTCTCTCCATATGATGCTCCCCATTTCATCCCCTTTCTCTTTGACTTGACTTATCCTTTGATGGGAAAGATACTTTTAATTTTGGCCTTCAGAAAACTGAAGTATCAGTGGCCTGCCATTTTGTCTTCTTCCAAGATGTGTATTTCTTTTCCTTTTGCATCTTTATTAAGATGCCTTTAATATGCGTATGCCTCTGCCATAGAATACTCAGTGTTGTGGTAAAGAGATTGTAAGAATGACAACCATGGGGTTTACTTTAAATTGATCTTGATATGATCAAGGCTAAAAGAAACAAGCATAAAACAATGTGCCCTGTTTGACTAAGTCAAATGAAAAGGGGGGTATTTGTTCCTAATTCCTTTTAAAAAAATAGGGGATAGTATTTTAGAATTTTATGCAGAGTTTAATTTACTTTTTATGGTTAAGATTTCCGTACTTGCACATACAATAATTTGGGTTCTTAAAAATTAATTTCTGGCCTGTGATTAGAATAATAATAAGATGGACTAAATGTTAACTACAGAAACATTAACTTAATTTCTAAAACCATGGTGCTATCATTTATTAATCTGTAATGTCTTCACACAATATGCAGCTTGTGGGCTGGGTTTTGTTTTTGTTTGGAAAGGAATGTCTTCTGTGCTAGTCCATAGTCAGGTGCTGCAGTTTCCTTGGTTAGTTAAGACAAAAGCCCTCATTAACATTTGCTGCAGGACTTAATTTGTTTACCTCCAAACTAACAAAGCCTCATATTAAATTTAAATGGATCTGGAAGACTTTTCTTTTGGGGAGTTGAGCAAATGTGCTAAAAAGAACAAGAAAATGCAGTGAAATTGACTTAAAGACCAGATTTTTTAAGGTGTATATTGTTTCTCTTTCTATTTTTTTATTCTCAGTAGAACTGAGGCTAATTTTACAACTTCCAAATAAGTGAATGAATGAGTAAGTGAGTGAATGTGTGTGTCTGTGTGCATGTGTGTGTGGATATATGTGTGTGTGTGTATTTATACACACACATGCACGCACACACACACACATATATACATGTATGCTTAATGTTATAGAGGGAAGGTTGTATCTTTATTTTTATGTTTTGTTCCCCTCCTCCTCCTAGTGTTGAAGCCAATATGTTTTAACAAATGGGTTAATAAGCTTGAACTAGATAACTGCAACTAAAAAACTGCACATTAAGTAAAAACAAAAGAAAAGAAGTCTATTTTGTCTTCGTTGCCAGAAATCAGTGTAGTGTCAAACACTCCAAATGACTGTCAAGTATAAATTCTTCTTCCACTCCATCTTTGGCAGCTGTTTGTTAAGGCATCTAATAACAGATGTGAGAACTGTAATGTGTACAATGTGTAAGTGTCCTTGGCTGTCAGTCTCATTGCAGTTTCAATGTGTGTTACTATATGCAGTATATACTAAGCTAATGTAGTTGTTTTGTCCTTTGTCTTCTCTGTGCTTTATCTCTAGTCTGGAGTGGCAAAGTCCCATTCCTACAGTCCTAGTGAACTAGTGATTCTTGAGGGTTAGTAGTTTTTGTGTGGTGGCCTTCCACTGTCTGTATACCTTTTCATTTCTGCTGTTGCTTTGCTGGTGTGTATTTTCAGACTTTTCTCTCCCTCTGTTTACTTCCAACCTTCACCTTTCTTCCCAATTTCTTCTTCTAACTCTTTCTCTCTTTTTCCATTCTCAGAGATAAAAGACTCTTAACTAGCTCAAGGTAATGGAGCCATTTTTCCCCACAGAGGAGTTCTGGGTATGTCTTGCTCGTACAGTGTGCATCACACAATGCACTAAAGGATGATACTCAGACATATTAAATGAAGTGATGCCATATAGCCTCAGTTGTTAACATTTCCAGAGTCCCTTGTGCTCTAATTGTAAGTAGAGGGTGCATTTCTTTGGTGTTCTCCCAAGTTGGTTAATGGAATAATACAGAAAGAGATAGAAAATTCTTGGAGTGCTCAACCAATGTGGTTCAAAAGCAAAGCTGAGCTTTGGATTGTCAAATATATATTTTTGCATACCTGAGCAATGTGTTGCTGATGTATTTTAGCTCAGCAGTTCTCTACATACCGTAGTGGATGACCCTTTGTGTTGAAATGAAGCCGAGTACAGTGGGGTTTGAATTGAGAAGTAGAGATGAGAAAGAGTGGGATAGAGTGATGCCCACAAAGGGCACTAAATGTCATAAAATTTGATAATGAGCTTGTAAAGGGTTAATTTGAAAGATTTTAGGTAGATTCCAAGGCCAAGAGAAACTACTTTGGGTTTCGCTTTGGAAGTTCTAGCTGTTGAACAATCAAAGGAGTGCACCTATTGGCTACAAAGACAGCTAGACAGCTGTTATTGCTTTATTTTATTTTATTTTTTATAAATGTTTCTGTGTTGTGTCAAAATGATTTCTGGTGATTTAACCTAACAGATAATCACAGCTGCTGTCTAAATCCATAGTGTTTAAAATTACAAAATGGAAAAAAAAACCTTCATTACCTGTGAAAGACTGTGTCTGTGTTTTTAACTATTTCTTGTACAAATATATGAAATCTTTTATGAGGAGACTGGTGCCAAGTAGCTGAATAAAGGGGAAAGGGATTCTGTTCGTATAAATCTTAGCAGTGTTACCAACTCTACAATATATTAAAAAAAATAATTAAAACGTTTAAAAATGACAGCTATGGTACATTTATTTTGTGTTAACCTAACCTAATCTAACTTCTTGAGTGCCTGGCTTATTCGAAACATTTTTTTTCATTGATCATTGATAATGCTGCAAATCAGAAATGTACATACTTCATTTACAGCAGGGTTCTTTTTATACTTTTGTAGATTCTCATACATGTCATACATGGTTGTCTTTATGTAACTTAATTTTTTTCATCCTGCAGGTGCCATTTTCATAATAAACTTCTCTTGGATTTGTTACTATCTGGCATCATTTCTTTTACATACGATCATCCTGATTAATTAATGCTGGTAGTATTTGTTTAAGCAGGGTACCTTGTTTGAAAGCTTTTAAAAGCTAAAAAAATTAAAAGAGGATGTAACTAGATTATTTTCAAAGTTTATAAGCTTTTCAAAGTGACCTATGTAGAAGCAGGCTAACAATGCTAATCCAAATACTACACTAAACGTGCCACCATCCTAAATTCTCAGCTACCCCAACTCATTATCATATTGAGCATTTTATGCACATTATCAAAGCTGAATAATAGGGATGAAATGTTAACTATGACAAAAAGGGTGATTTTAGAGAGCAGCTTGTCCATGCTGATCACCAAAAATGCAGATTTATCCTTTCATATATGATATCAATACGCTTAAACTCTTTGTCACTCATATTCTATTTAGGCATTTGATTTTATCCCTCACCATGTAAATTGGAAGACAAATACCTCATGTTTTCATACATTCTTATTAGCCAGGCTTCTGGCAAAGAGATGGAGGACAGAAGAGTTTGCCAGAACACAAACCCAGGACTTGACTTCAGGGTAAAAAGCACACACAAAATAGGGCTCAAAGTCATATGGATGTATTATCATTTAAAATGAACAATTTACCAAAACTTCAAAAATATACGTGATTGTATCACAGTGTTTTTGGATGCTAGTGAAATGGATTAAAATGGTAACATCAAGAACTGCTACTGATATGTTGATGTTTAAGTGGATTGTAATATGTCAGTCCACATTAATTCCACTGACTTGTGCAATGTTTCTGATACGTTGGTTTGCACACACTGTCTGCATGACAAAAGTAGCAGATGTTCTTTTTGAATTTTACTTACAGACTACACCTTTCCCATTAGCCGCACAACTCTGGGAAATGGACCGAAATTTAATCTGAAAATAGACTTAATTTGAGCAGTAAGCTTGCAAAGGAAGTTTAATTTTGAATATTAAAGAAAACAAAAACAAGCTCAGAGGGAAAATTCTTTGATTTTCAGTCAAAGCTGAATTCTCAACATGCTGATTTTCTTAGGTTTATTGAAAGAGGAGACCGGCTGGCCCTTATGCCATTCATGAAACTATTATGTCCCAGGAAAAGGAAATCAGAAGGTTGTTAATTTGATGTGCTTTCTGGTGCAGGAAAATTTATTTATGAGCTTTTTAGTTATACTTAGGATATAGGCTGTTTCCATATACTTAATTTTTAATAGCTGCAAACACATATGATACATTTTGGAGGATAAATACACAATGTGCCATAATGTATGTGTTCAAAACCTAAATAACTTCTCTTTATGCTGTCCTGATAATGAATCTTTCATTTACATTAATGGACTGATGTTTTTAATCATCTTCAGTTCAATCAGCTGTTATTAAGAGTTATAATGTACGAAAGAAACTTAAGGCCATAAACTCATCTACAATTATTTGGTGGTTAATCTCATCCTATAAAGCAGAAAATACTTTTTTGAGTATCTAGGCTAGGATCAGGCTTTTTAATGCTCAGGTTCCAGTTTTAAGAGAAATATTTCTGCCACAGAGATTCAGTTAAGTTAAAAACTAGCAAATACTTACTTCAACTTTATATTATGAATTCTCAATTTTTATCTAAATTTTAGTGTGAATATGAAATACATTGTCTATTCTGTATGGTATTTAACACTTACAAATAATGTGAGGTCTCCTCCAAGAGCTTCATCAAACATTACATATTTAATTTACATTTTTAAATACGTAAATATAAACATCTGAAACTGTTAGGCTTGTCAAAAGCAAATTGCATGGTCAGAAATGGATCATGTGGTTTAGCACCAGCTGACCATCAGAGTTCCAGAAGAGGCAGGGCACGGCCTGAACCAGCAAAAGTATGTTTGCCTCTTTTTCTCATAGATTGTTTATGCTGGGCATTGAGTTCTGGAACAATTCTTACATTTGCTAACAGAATCTGTTCTGATTCTTCTAAGTCATTGGATAATTTCCCGGGCAAAAAGGTTGCAACTAGTCTTCAGACTAGCAGAGAAATATTGTGAAGCCACAATCTCAGGCCTGCCAGTATTTCCATTGTCCTGGTTAGGTTCATTTGTTTCTCAATGCAGCATTTGATTCCAAACGTAGAGATTAATTACATTTGAGATGAAATTGTGTTGAAATTTACATTATGTACAGTAGTCACAACCAAATTTCAAAACAATAATGTAGTTATAGAAAGTATTATTGCTTTTTATACTTTATAATACTTAAAATGAATGTAACTTACAGCAATACAATAACAACAACAAAAAGTTACAACCACATGTCTTATTGAGGAGAAAGCAAAGGAACATAAGCCTTTGGAGAGTGTATTAATTACTTAGACACATCTCAGATCTGAATTTGGAAGTGTAAGGAGATTGAGAAAGGAGATCAAAAGGCCAAGAAGGCAGCCTTAACTGTATGCACTGATGCCCTGCTCCTTTTACTTGTGTAGAACATATAGCACACATAAAGCAGGGAGAGTCTTCATCACAGTAAATTTGACAACTTTGATCACTCACAAACCGTCTTGCACATGACCTGCTCTACTTCATACCCAACTGATGGTAATAAAACACTAGAATCAGGTGTGGCAACTTGCTTTCTATGTAGTAGAGTTTGCAGTTCCTTGCAAATTTCTTCTTTCAAATCTGTTCTGTATTTATCAAAAATATTCATTTGCTATTTTATTCTAGAATCTCAATATTCTCACCCATTCCCAATCTCTTAAAAATTGTATCTTGGTTATAGAGAAACCACGCTCTGCAATAGAGACAAATGGAGATGATCTTGAAGTAACTATTCGGAATTTGTAACATCATGAAAAAAAACTGAAGCATTCCTTAACTCCTGGGAAGAGAGATAGTATTAAGAAGAGACTTGAGCTGGCTCTTTCCTGACTCACTGGAATATAAAAGGGAGGGGATTCTATCATTATAACTACCATAATAAATATAGTTGTAGTCTTCTTGTTGAATTGGTTTCTGTTCTGTTCTGTTCTGTTCTGAACTCTCGATCTCTCTCCCTTCCTCCCTCTGTCTCTGTCTCTCTTATTTTTGCTTTTACACAAGTGATAACTTTATATACTCACTAAATAGACATGATAGCAGTGTTCCAATATTTGAGGGGCTGCTACAGAGAGGAAGGGGTCAAGCTATTTTCTAAAACACCTGAAGGCCAGACAAGGAACAATGGATGGAAACTGAACAAGGAGAGATTTAACCTGGAAATAAGGAGAAACTTTCTGACAGTGAGAACAATCAACCAATGGAACAGCTTGCCCTCGGAAGTTGTGGGAGTGCCATCACTTGAGACTTTCAAGAAGAGATTGGACTGCCATTTGTCAGAAATGGTGTAGGGTCTCCTGCTTGGGTGGGGGATTGGACTAGATGACCTACAAAGGTCCTTTCCAACTTTGTTAATTTTTAAGAGTATTTAAAAACAATGAAAAACACTTGCCTATTTAGGAACTCCCTTAATAGATATGCTTTCATAGGATTGGAACAATAGGTCGACAGACAGACACCGGACTATAGATGTAACAAAAGCCACTTCTACCTATTACCACCCAAAACACTGGAGAAATAATTTCTGGATTTGAGCTACAATTAAGTTTGGCTGAAAGCTCAGGTCTCCTATTATCTGAGTCTTGATTTTGAATTGTTGCTGCTGATATATTATTTTCTAAAACCAGGCTGAAGTGCTATAAGAAAAACAAGACAGGCCTGTCTCAACATCTTTGAAAAAGCAAACTGGGTGAAAAAAAATCAGATTAAAAACCAGCTTTTTGCTACCATCACTACAAAGTGATTGTGTAGTATAGTGATTATGTAGTGTAGTTATTGTAAAACAATAGCATTGGGACTGTCTACTATGCTGTGGGTTAACAGGCAATCTATGTAGTGGTTTTCATTAATGCCCTTGGTTCTTTTTTTTTACCGGAGGAAAATGAGGCTGGCTGAAAATCAGCATAAGTTATTCACAAGTTACCAAGATAAGGCTACTACGTTACTCATAAGAGCCTGATTTTTGGCAAGGAAAAGGGATACCAAGGGAACCTGAACATTTTAAAAGTAAGAGCACAACCAAAACTGGGAAACAAAAATGCACATATTAGGCACAAAGAATACATGTCTCAACCTATACATATGGCAATTGAAATTGAATAACATATTGCCTTTTAACTTATTCCTTTCTATTAAGGCTTTGTTTTTAAATGTAATGTGCTGAGATTGTCCCTAAATATTCTCAGGAAAGCTTATTTCCAAGCCCTGACCCTTCTCAAAGAATCATCAAAGAACAAAGTACACTCTCCATTTCCAAGGAGGATATTTCACCTCTGATGTTTAATCTAAGTTTGCCCAAGATAATTATATGCATTCACCCAATTTTCTCAACCTATTTGATCAGCAACATACCATTGTAAGCTAGCTTTAGTTTCCTGAAAGCACAGGAATCGGCTTGGCTTTTATCTGCCTTCTAAATATGGAGGAAATGACAGCAGCAGGACACAATAAGTTGCATTTCCTGAGCAGAATTAACATTTCCTTGCTAGATTATTGATTTGGGTGTTTATCTGTTCTGCATTATAACTAGACTTATTAAAATCAATCAATAGTATTCTAAGTGCTGATGCGGTCCTCAATTTTGCCCTAAGCATTTTACTTAAAAATGTAAACATGCACAATCAACTGTAATAATAGAAGTATGAAGCTGGATTCATACTATAAAACTCTTTATGCGCGTTCAAATTACACTGAGTCCATTAAACAAGGAAGTTGTCTCAGTACAAGGTATGCAAACTGAAAGTTACTTGTATATATAAATCACTTACAATTCAGAGACAATAGACTACATCATCATGAAATGACATTTGTTCCAGGACTCCAAGGGGACTTCAGTTAAACCAACATTTCACACTGGCACTAATGAATCCTAAAACCAACTGTGTATTATGGAATGCTCCTTCGTGTTTCTATAAACCTCTCTCTTTCAAGCTTCTGGTGTCTTTGTCTTTCTTAGTACTAAGATGAATGAAATAGACTCTGAGATTTTCAAAAATGCCTTACATTATCTTATATGTCCTTTTATGTTTTGACATAATCTTTAATCTAATGTCTAACTCTGCAATTACCTCATCTGCGGCAAAAAATATGTGGCTTCTGAGATTCAAACCATTCTGAGGTTCGCTTCCTTTATTTTTCATTACTCTGTCAACATTGATGGTTATATAGTCAAAGTGGCATCATTCATTAATGACAAGGTAATATGAACAAGACTAAAGTTGTACACAAACAGTGGGGGGGGGGGTGTAATATCGAAGACTCTGGCCATTTTTGGTGGCCATAAATTGCCAGTTCAGCAGGAAATAAAAAACCAAGGTATGGGATGGAGTGAGTAGAATCTATCTACTGTCTGAAATGGTACCGTCTAGTCTCAGACTTAGCTCAATGAGGGCATTTGTTTTAGAATAAACAACATTATGTGAATTTAACCTAAATCAGAGCTTGTCTATATATGACCCCAAAACTCTTGGTACCACAGCTTGAATCTCCCTTGAATGCTACTGAATCAGAAACCATGCTGAAAATTGGCAGGATAATTACCTGCTGTTTTGAGAGAGGGATCCCTAAAACTGGACTGTGAACTTTAGGTTTAACACAATTAAATCACAAGAAAAAAAACTCTCATCAAAGGGGGGAAAACACAAAACAACTCCATAGGTATAAAGTTGGCCTATTTTGCACAATTACCCGGCCTACTGTAGGCATTATTCCCACTCCACAAAGCACATTAAAAATCAGCTGGCTACTCAAAGACTACCCACCGCTGCATAAGATGGATTAGTTATTAATTTGGTAGGGCTTCGAAATCATCAACATTTTTATGCAATAAATGTAACCGTATTTTGTTCTCTGGAATATTTTTACATTTTCCTATTTTTTGGTATCCACCAGTATATGGATTCTATGATATATATTATTCTTTGTTATGTGATCTACAACTGTTATTATCATGTGTCTGTTGTTGAACCAATGTGATATCCAATTGACTATTTCACCATCAATGCTGTATCCCCAGCCATATAAATGAATCTGTTATATAGTGCAGTATATTGAAAGTTCTTTCAAGTCCAAGTAAATTATGTCCACTTCTTCACTATTGTCCACTTCTATTGCTAGTTCCAGAAAAAAGGAAGCAAGTTTATTAAGAAAAGGCATCCTTCTGTGGATCTATGTCAGCTGTCTCTAACTTAATCTGTTTTAGATTGTTACTTAATCCAGATTCCCCAAAGACCTACAAAACACATAGGAAATGAGGTCAAAACACCCTTGTTCCCAATAACTTTTATGTCAGCCTGAACAACAACCTTCCATTAGTTTGATTAGTACATTAACCAAGTTTATGACGTTAATATTTATTAGTGGGTGCAACATTAGGATACAATATATGTTAAATAGAAAAGGAAATTGAATTAAAAAGGAGTTAAAGATGATCTTACCTTTAAATGTTATAGATCTTTAAAGTATTGTAGTGAAATTCATATTTAAATATCAATAATTAAAAGCAATTATGTGATTGAAAGGTAGATCAGTAATTATCTAAAAAGTTCAACTTCCCCATTTTTTTCATAAAAATGGGGTATCTTAAAGGTCCATAAAATAAATGTTTCAATATTTGTTTTAACAACAAAAGAAAACCTTGAAACCTCCTTAAGAACTTACCGTATATACTCGAGTATAAGCCGAGTTTTTCAGCCCACTTTTTGTGCTGAAAAAACCGCCCTCGGCTTATACTCGAGTCAGATTCCCCTCTGTGTGTGGGGGGGGGGATTTTAACAGAGGGAAGATGTAGGGAGAAGGCAAAAGCGAGGCTGAGAAAACAACGCGAGCCGAGGTTGCTTCGGCTCCACTCAGCTTCGTTTCCTCAGCTCCAGCTGCAAGAAAAAAGCAAGGCTCTCTCCCTTGCAAGAAAAAAGCAAGAGCCGTTCTTATGGTCTCTCCCTCTCTCTCTCTCTCACCGTAATACAGTCAAGCCCTTTTCCAGCACGCGGGATCCGCCCCCGCCGCTTTGCACCTTGCAAATGCAAAAACCCCAGGATTTTGCATTTGCAAGGTGCAAAGTGGCGAAGTGAGTGTGTGTGTGTGTGTGTCTGTCTGTCTGTCTGTGTGTGTGTGTGTGTGTGTGTGTGCATCTCTCTCTCTCTCTTCCTCGCACCAGCGCGCCTTCCTTCCACTGCTACGCGTTTGGGCTGCTTTGTGCCCCCCTCCCTCCCCGGTTGAAACTGGATGGCTGCTCCAGAGGCGAGTGCGGTAGCTCCCATACAACAGGTGGGTAAAGGAGCTGCTTGCCGCCAAGTCGGCGGCGCTTTGCAAGAAGAGCGAGAGGAGGTGAGGAGGTGAGGTGAGGCGCGGCCCGGCTCGGCTCTGCAAAAGGCTGTGCCTGCAATGCCGCCCCGGGCGCTGAGCGAGGCTGACTAGCGGTGCCCGGGCTGTTCGGGAGTGGGAAGCAGCTGTGCCCCTGGCCGGCCAGGGGAATGGGGATCCTGCCTGAGTGGGAGGCGGCGGCGGTGGGGTCTTTCCAGTCAGGATCCAGGGGCGGCAGCCGCCCGGGCGTCCTCCTCTCGTCTTTCGGCCGGCCGTTTGCAGGGCTCAGCGAGTCACGGTCTCTGCCATCGCGGTTGCGATCGCCTCCCGTCAGGGCGCTCGTCTGGAGAAGGCAGCGGTGGCACACACACATAGAGAGAGAGAGTGATTGAGAGCGAGACAGAGGGTTGGCAGGGTTTGTTAGCAAGACAGCACAGAAGCTGTCTGTGGAGTTGTTGGGAGAGCCCAGGAGGAAAGCGAAGGGCGGGCTGGGCTCCAGCAAGGCTTTTCCTTCCCTTCAGACTGCAGTGCGAGCTGGGAAGGGAATTGCCAGCAACTCTCGGTCGCCTCGGCCGCGGCGTCCACTTCGGGTTTCTCCCAGTGCGTCAAGCAGCCACGAAAGCATGCGCGGGGGGAGGGGGGGTTACTCGAGCAGGCTGGAAGGAGGAGGTGTGCGCCGGGTGACTTCCCATATGGGGAGTCATCTTAAGTCACCTCCGCCGTCGCAAGAGCGGTCATTCACACTCTTTCTCTCATTCACACTCTCTCTCTTTTTTTTTGCAAAGCCCCCCCCCCCCGCACCACTCTGGCATCAGCAGGCGGAGAAAGCCCCGCTTCCCCCTGGCCTGTCTCGGGCAGAGGAAGCGAAAGGCCCCGTCTCGGCTCCCGTCCTTCTCAGATACCTCTGGGTTTTTTTCCCCCTTCCAACTGGACGATGGCGATGTCCTTGAGCAAGTCTTAAAATGCTGGTGATGAGGGGCCTCCTGGCTCCCCAAAACACCTTCCTGGATACCATAGCAACCCGCTTTGATGGCACGCATGAGTTGGCTTCCCACTCTTTTTTTTTAACTCTCCTCCTCCTCCTCCTCCTCCTCCTCCTCCTCCTCCTCCTCCTCCTCCTCCTCCTCCTCTCCTCTCCCCTTGTTGTCTGGTCTTCCCTAAGGAAACTCCAGGGCTCACACTTCCAGGTCTTTCTCCCTGTCTTTCTCCCTGTCAATGATCTTTTCTTCCCTTCCCTTCTCTCAGCCCCATCCTCCTTCACCTTTGTCACCACAATCCTGAACAGATGAAGTTTGTACTTCTCAAGAAAGGTTGGATGTTCCTTTTGAGGAGGGAACCTAGTGTGACATCTGTATGTTGACCTACTACTGAGCCATGGCATGTGTGCACATGCAATGGAGGCATGAGGGAGAACTGTGAAAGAAATGGTGGCTCTCCGAAACAGGATGTACATGCAGCACATACACATTATTTTTTCTTGCAAGGGAGAGAGTGACTCCTGCCTCCCACTGTCATCATCATCATCTTTTGGGCTAGTGAATCAATTAAACCTTTAATGATAGTGAGATCGTTTCCCAAATTTCCCTTAAATCAGGGAAGAAATCAGAAACAAACCTTTGGACTGAGAATAAGCCTGTTCCTATGATGCCATTTTTGTTCACTGCAGTGTGAAAAATGTGAAAAAACACACTTCTTTTTCTTCATCTTCTTGTTCCCTATTTACTGGTCTCTTTCAAAGAGGAAATTGTGAACATCAAACTTATTCTCAACTGTCCTAGTGAAAGTTTTAATTAGACAATAATTCCCTCCCGTGGCATTATTATGGATTATTTGAGAAACACTTTGCCATGGAAAAATGTTAAGAATGTGAACATGTTTGATTTTAAATGTAATGCCAGTTAAGATCTAAAGTTTCCTAAGAGGACTTTTATCTGTCAGGCACTTCATCTGTCATGCACTAAAAAATTAGTTTATGGAAAGCGAAACAGTGTGCATGTGTGTGTGAAACTAACCTCATTTACATTTTAAAGCACTTTAGCCTGAATGAATATCCACTTTTGTCCATAAATATAACATACAGATGAGGAGGAGGAATCCAGTTTTGAAGGATTTTAACTCTTGTGTTTTAGCTTGGTTGCTGATTGAGATAAGGTTTTTGTACTTTTAAAGTTATTGTTGATACTATATTGCTTTTGTTGGCTCTCTTTTCCACTTACAGAGCTAGTTTACTGTTTTTCTTTGAAATAAATGTTCAAAAACATTTAACCTACTGATGCCTCAATTAATGTAATTTTATTGGTATCTATTTTTATTTTTGAAATTTACCAGTAGCTGCTGCATTTCCCACCCTCGACTTATACTCGAGTCAATAAGTTTTCCCAGTTTTTTGTGGTAAAATTGGGTGCCTCGGCTTATTTTTGGGTCGACTTATACTCGAGTATATACGGTAACTGTTCCTATTTCCTGTACAGGATTAAAGCACAATTTATGTTGTGTAGCAACACCTTTTGTTATACAGGTAGTCCTTAACTTATCAGGGTTTGTTTAGTGACTGTTCAAAAGTTAGAATGGCACTGAAAAAAGTGTCTTACAACCATTTTTCATGCTTATGATTATTGCAGCATTCCCCATAGTCATGTGATCCAAATTCAGACAGTTGGTAATGGACTCATATTTATGTCACTTGCAGTATCCCGGAGTCATGTGATCATCTTTTGTGGCCTTCTGACAAGTAAAGTCAATGGGAAAGCCAGATTCACTTAACAATTGTGTCACTAAATAACTGCAGTGATTCACTTAACAACCATAGCAAAAAAGGTTGTAAAATGAGATAAAATTCACTTAACACATCTTGTGAGCAAATAATTACAGCTATAAGTCAAGGACTATCTGTACTTGCTTGATAGATCATCTGCAGTTAATATAATTATTTTTCTTTAAAGTTTTTTTGGCTCCAAACCAGAGGGGGTATTCAGCAGGTTCTGACCAGTTCTGGAGAACTGGTAGCAGAAATTTTGAGTAGTTCGGAGAACCAACAGATATCACCTCTGACTGAAGATTTTAGTATTCTTCCCCTGTCATGCCCACCAAGCCACGCCCACAGAACCAGTAGTAAAAAAAAATTGAATCCCACCTCTGCTCCAAACACTCTAAATTTCACTTGCCATCGCTTGCTTCTTGATATGAAAAGAACCTCAAGTATTTACTTGAACACAACTATAAAAAAAATTCAAACCAGAGAAAACTAAAGGTTACTGCGTTTATATGATAGAAAAAAGAGGTCTTTTTCCTAATAATTATTGGGAATTATGTTAACTAAAAAAAACTTGAAATGATTGGGCAACAAATGGATGTAAATGCAGACACTTTGCTGAAAGGCACACATCACTTTGAAGAGTCACCAGGATTTATGTGGACTTTCTTATCTGCTGAAAGTTAACCCTTTTTGTAATACCTAAACAGAGCTGCTGGCTCTTTTCGTTTTTACAGTGTTCAGTTCCATCCCTTCAGTTTCATCCTTTTCCCCCCCTTTTTGCTGGAGAATAAGAGAAGCTAGTCTTCTATTTGAATTGGAAAGTGTTAGTGGCAGCAACTGAAACATTAGAATTTGATGGGTGAGGCTTTCCAGTATTGTCTAAGACAAGTATGAGAAGCTTTAATGGCTACCTCAGCGAACCATGAGAAGACAAGAGCTCTTCAAGGCCTGTGGAATCCTTGGAAGCTCAGCTGGAGCTGAAATAATGAGAATAGGGGAGAGAAAAGAACAATTAACTTTGGAAGTCTGGGAAGCTGAAAAGACTCATGAGGTGTGTTTCCCTAACTATAAAGGTGGGTAATGTGGACTCCTTTATTTAACTAGTAGTAATTATTTGCTTTTCTTATCTTGCACTGTGCTTATTTTAATTAAAAGAAAACAAACTGCCATCTTGGTGCCTAGCCATGGTAGACCAATAAAGAGAATAATATCACATTTTCCTTGTTCAACATAATGCAGTTTAGACAGAATTTGCAAACATCACTCAATATTTACATGTATTGGAAAAGGGAAAAGAGGTGAAAAAACTATTTAAAATTATTTTAAGAACTAGAATTGCATCCTATTGCTTTACAATGAATTCTTAGTGCTTCCTTTTTAATCCATTTTTAGTGTTTGCATCTAAATCCTACATTGCCACTTTCTTACAGCGAATATTATTTTGGAAAGACACTTAAAGGAGCTGTATTATAGTCTTCAGCCCAAAGCAAACCAATAATTTTGCATAACTGCAGATAAATATACTTTGGCCTTATGCTAGTAGACTTCCTGACAGTTTTGCAAAGATGACTTAGCCATTTACATTAAGATATTAGAGTTCATAACAAGAGCAATAACATGGATTTTTATACCAGCTAATGGAAAAGCTTTGACATGCAAAAAAGGAGAACATGCTTGTAGGCTGTTCATTTTCTATATAAGTGTTCATGAGTTTGTAATCATTTTTACTAGCTACATGGGATAGCAGGAATGTGGAATACTGCTACCTTACTGGTCATAAAGTTCAGATAACTTATACATAATGATTTTCAGAGTTTTTGAGTCTATGATTTACCCTCCAATCTCTGACAATACATAAAAGCAAGTTTAAATAAGTATATGGCTTGAAGAAATGGAACATAAGTTTGATTAAGAAAGGTCATCTGTTCTTTCAGAATCTGATGATAATTTAGTCTCACTCTTTTGATGTTTTGCTTTCTTTCACTTACTATCTTATACTTGTTACTCTTAGGATTGGCTGGAATTTGAAATTGGTACCATGTACAGTGATTTTCTTTATCCCTTATTGCTAGTATTTAAATGACAGGGATTACAAGGAGCTTATCACCTAGTGACAACTTTACTATTTTGCTCCTTTCCTAGCTATGTGACATTAGTGCTCCCAAAATTAGCTCCCAAAAGTAGCAACAAAAATCATTCTAGTCTATCAGGCAATTAGGAGAAACTTTAGAAAAGCAACTCCCACACTGCTGAGTAATCTATAAAGAGGCCACAAGGGAAACCTAAACAATAACAATGCAACTGAGTTAGAAATAGGAACCAGTGTTGAGGTAATTCCCTGTTAGGAGAATGAATGCACACAGGGAGACATAGTGAGAGTGATGTTGAATAGCACATAACCAGCACACAGATACACTGAATAGTAAAATGTAGGTTTTACTTCCAGTAAATGGTTAAGCAAAGTCCAACAAGCAGTCCAACTCTTACATGGTTAAAGCAGTCAGTATTCAGTCCAGGGATAATCCAAATAACAAAGTCCAGTATCATACACAGTTCAGTAACAGACTTACAGCAATCCAAGAACAACAACGATCAGCAACAATCAATAGGGAAAAATGCAGGAACCAAAAACAGCGAACAACAAACATCTAGCAACTAGCAACTAACAACAACAGAACTAACAACTCAGGTTTCTGGCACCATCTTATGGCCGTTTGAGGAACCACGCCCAATTACAATTTTAGCATTCCCTTAAAGAGACAGTATTCCTGGTTTATAAATTTCCAACCCAACTGTTAGGTGACTAGCAATTCCTAACATACTCCCCTTTGGGTAGGACAATATATAACACCTTACAGTTTAAATCCATATCCTTCACAGAAAGCCTTATGGTTTACAAAGCCTTGGGCTTTTGTAAAATGATCTGCAATGTTATTCTCTGACATGCAGTACTCCAGTTTAACCATTTTACTTTGCATGCATTGTCTCACATTAAGATATCTTAGATCTGTGTGTTTTGATCTTGTCTTTACAGCAAGATTGGAAGCCATCTGTTTTGCTGATTGGTTGTCTTCATAAACAACAATAGAATCTGTTACATCAATTCCCATATCAATCAATAGTTGCTTATAACAAACTAAACCTGTACATAATAAAGACAAACATGAGAATTCAGCCTCCATTGTTGACAAACTTAGATGTTTTTGTTGAATAGACCTCCATCCAATCAATACTTTTCCTAATAATACTACAGTACCTGACATAGATTTACGTGTATTTATGTCTAGCAAAACTTGCATCGGCATATGCACTTAACTTAGTTCATCCTTAGGCTTTTAATATAATGCATAATGCATTGTTTGTTTCAGATATCTTAACACACGCTTAGCAGCTTGCCAGTGCCTTTCAGTTGGCTCAGCATTAAACCTGTCTAATTGGTTAACACTGAATGCTATATCTGGCCTTGACCAATTACTGAGATATATGCTACCAATCAAGGATTGATAAATATCTTTATCAAAAATAGGACTATCACTGTGACAGTACATCACTGTGACTAAACTCCTGGCTCATTGGTGCTTTAACTGGCTTACAATGTTCCATTTTAAAATTCTTTAGTAATTGGTTAATTTTATCTGCCTGTGAGATTTTGTATCCTCCCCTAGTTTTATCTATCTTTAAACCAAGCTATTGTTTAATTTCACCTAACTGTTTTATCTTAAATTTCTTTTCTAATAGTGAAATTATCTCAGTAGCTTCTTGTTCAGTTTTGGTGATTAATGCTATGTCATCAGTAAACAATAGCAACAATGAAATTACACCATTACTTTCTCTTTTAAACAAACATGGATCAGCCATGCCAGCTACAAAACCTATCTTAGTTAGTTCCTTAACTATACACTGGTTCCACTCATATCCTGATTGCTTCAAGCCATAAAGACTCTTTTTCAATCTCCAGCAATCAGTTGTATTATCATTTCTTATACCTAAAGGTTTCTTTGTTGCAACGGTGTGTTGCAATGATGCATGCAGATATGCCGTCTCTACATCTAAATGATTTATAATGTATTTCTCCTTCTCTGCCCACACTAATGCTTCTTGTAATGTTGTAGCCTTCAGACTGGGCGCAAACACCTCATCGTAGTTGTTTGCTGTCTGATTGAACCCTTGTGCTACTAACTTGGCTTTATGGGTAACAGTCCCATCCTGTCTTAAGTTTATAAATCCACTTACACCCTATGGCATGTTTACCTGGTGGTAATCTGACATTTTTATATACTTCCAACCTTTGTAAGGATTTCAATTCCTTATCCATTGCTTCTTGCCAAGCAGCCTGATCCTTAGCAGGATACAGTTTTAGTTCATTATAGTTACTAGGAATTGTATTCACTTGGCATACAACACTAGCCTGATATCTATCAGGTGGTTGTGTTACTCAGGTTGAACGTCTTGGTAATCCAGGGCTTACTGGTGGATTCTCCTGTTCCACCTGCTTTTGTTCTTCTACTTCCTCCTGTGCCTGTTCTTCTATCTCCTCCTGTGCCTGTTCTTCCTCTTTAATGGCTATTGATGGTTTAATTATTTCATCTTTAGGGACTATTTGGGTGTCAATTACAACATCGTTGCTGGATTCCTGTTCCAATTTATTCCACCCAATGTGCTCAAGAAGTTTAGCACTAGAGCTACAGTAAATGTTAGCTGTGCCTTGATCCCAAAATCTAAATGATCTATGTTTGGCCTCGTAACCTTCAAAAAATAATTTCCTAGCTCTATGTTGCCCTTTCAGTCTTACTTCTGAGGGAATATGCACCCATGCTGGAGCTCCAAATGTGTGTAGATAACTTAAATTTGGTTTTCTGCCATGCCAACAAGTGAATGGCAATTCACCAGTTGTTGTGTTCACTACATTGTTCAACACATGGTTACTACACATTATGGCTTCACCCCACAATGTTTCAGGCAAACCTGAATCAGATAACATAGTGTGAGCCATGGCTTGTAACAGTTGCCCTCTTTGTTCTACAAATGAGTTGTGTTGTGGCCTGTAAGGTGCAGAATATTTATGCTCGACACCAGCCAATTTTTACATAGTTTGGAATCTATTATTAATAAACTCAGTTATCAGTAACTAAAGTAATTACCCTATGTTTCATTTTTCTCTCTGCAAACCTTAGCCAGTTAAAGAAATGTTGGAATGTTTCTGTTTTGTTTTTCATGAGATAGCAGAAACTGTACCATGAGTAATGGTCCATTATACTCAGAACATAGCAGGCACCTCCCAAACTAGGTTTCTTAGGATGAATTATGTCAACAAACACAACCTCTAAAGGTTCTTTGGTCTTAAACCCATTAAGTCTGTTTGCTGGAGTAACCTTGCTCTTCTCTTGATTATAGGCATTACAGTTTAAATACTTGCTACAGGGTTTTAATTTTACTCCCTCTGACAATTTAACAGTTTGTTTCAACATGTTGAAATTAATTTCCCCCAGACGTCTATGCAGTAAATGTATACATTCGTCATGTGGCTTAACATTGTTATAAACCGAGTTAGCCATCTTCCACTGGTTATCATGCATCACAGATAAATCATTCTCTAAAGTAGCAGTAACACTTTTACCCTCTTTCTCTATCATACAGTTATCTCCCCTAAAGGTTACTACATAACCAATATTATCTAAAGCCCTTACTGATAACAAATTAAATTTCAGTTTAGGTACATATAACATAGATAAATGCTCATTTACACAGGAACAATATGCAGTACCTTCACCAGATGCGTTCATCTTCCATCCATTTGCCAATGATACATGTTGTTTACTCATGGACATCATTACAAATCTCTCTCTATCTTTAGTAATGCACTGTGATGCTCCACTATCAACTACCCACAAATCATGGTTTACAGTTGAATTGCTAGACATAGCTAAATTAACATTCTTCTTAGCCTTCTGGTGATTAGCAGTATTCTGTCATTTTCCCTTCTTATAGAATCTAGCTATATGTCCCCTAGCCCCACAAGAAAAACATTTCCTAACAGTATAGGCAGTTGAACACAAATCCTCTTCTTGTGGTTGTTCCTTTCTCAGTTGGTCTCTATCCAGCTGTCTTCTTGCTTCTTCTAACAACCTTCCAGTTATGTCAGTCAATGTCAGTTTAACTCTGGTCAGGACTTCCAGTGAAGATACGTAATCATCATAACTTTCATCTAGTGAGGAAAGAATGATGTAAACTTGATGCAGTTCTGAAAATATCAGTTCCTTTTCATGTAGCTCTTGAAAAGTTCTTTTCATGAAGTTCAAATGAGCTAACATATCTCCACCTTTCAGAAGATGTGCTCCAAACAGTTTATGTGTAAGATGTATGTGTGCATCTACACTGTCATGAACATAAATCCTCTTCAAATTCTCCCAACACCTAGCAGCAGACTCTTCTGGTCACTCAGTGTTAGTCCAATTATACAAAGAGCTCATTCATTGTTTCGTTTAAAGTCAGCTAACTTCTTGGCATCATCCTCATCATCTGGATCCCAAACATTTACATCCAGTGGATCCTGAACTATATTCCATAACCCTTCTCTACACAGAAGTAGACTGCACTTCATAGACCAGGAAACATAGTTTGTTCCATGCAACCGGGTTATCAGTGATTTGTTGATGGATCTTGTGCCATCTTTACCAGGACAGTAACCCACAATTAAACAGTAAACAGCTGTCTGTATGTGGTACCATGTATTCACACCAACTCTCAGTTATCTGAGCCTGGTATGGCCTGGGCCCATAACCAGTGTTGAGGTAATTCCCCATTAGGAGAATGAGTGCACACAGGGAGACATAGTGAGAGTGATGTTGAATAACACACAACCAGCACACAGATACACTGAATAGTAAAATGTAGGTTTAACTTCAAGTAAATGGTTAAGCAAAGTCCAACAAGCAGTGCAAGTCATGTATGGTTAAAGCAGCCAGTATTCAGGGATAATCCAAATAACAAAGTCCAGTATCATACACAGTTCAATGACAGACTTACAGCAATCCAAGAACAACGATCAGCAACAGTCAATAGGAAAAAATGTAGGAACCAAAAACAGCGAACAACAGAACATCTAGCAACTAGCAACTAACAACAACAGAACTAACAACCCAGGTTTCTGGTTCCATCTTATGGTCGTTTGAGGAACCACACCCAATTACAATTTTAGCATTCCCTTAAAGAGACAGTATTAAATGTTTATCCTGGTTTATATATTTCCAACCCAACTCTTAGGTGACTAGCAATTCCTAACAACCATTTTCAGAGTTAAGCACTAATATAGTCTCATGGGTCATTGGAGCTTCATTCTTATGTGAAACCAGGTGATACACAAACAGCAGCATAAGAAAGAGATTATTGGAAGTATTGTCTCCACTATGTGCCCTCAAGGGTTGCTTGTAATACTGTCCTAACAACTGGATATTTGTTCCCAAGCTGATATCAATTCCTTTTTTGAAGAAATGTAATCACAAAATCAATATGTTGGAAATTTTGTACTTTAAATATTTGAAACATAGAAAAAGTGGTATCTAAGACATAGAATGGTTCAAAAAGTCTTTGAGAAAGCTAATCTCAAACCTAACACCTAAGATTAGGTTCATAGTGACAGTGGCAGTTTGCTAATGGCCTTGCAGTTCAGTCCAATAGCAAGATTAAAAGTTTCAATTTTCCTCCTATTTTATGTACAGAAATAAAAAGTGAACATATTCCTGATGTGCTTTTCTTTGAAGAATAACAAAAATTGACAAATTGGTCATTTTAATGAGTTTGGCATCGCAGTAACTGGAAAACGGGGGGGGGGGATCCATGGCAATAATTTAAACAGGTCTTAAATCAGTTTGACCTGAAACAACACCTTGAACCTTTCTGTCAAGCAGCTGGTGTGTGCCTGGAAAATAGATCTATTTACAAATAAAATTACAAAAAGTTTAACTCAGAAATGAATAATTGAATGAGCTTGCTTTATATTGTTTCTTCTTAATATTCATAGTGACAGTGTTAAGAAACACGTTTAGATAATAGGTAATCGTTGCCAATGTTACAATGTCTAAGATTTGGTTAAGAACATTGTGACCATGCAGAAGCTGCATGCACTCAGTAGTGTATAATTGCAACTATATGTTGGGAAACATGAAAACCACAGCAGTCATGTGTAACCAAGAATAAACATATATCCATCTCGTGCTAGTTTCTGCTATGTAATTATAACCTCACCCAGGATATCAACTGGAAGAATTGTAACCTAGTGCTTGGAATGTTAATTCTAGCTACAATTTTCCAACCAGACTGTTATGTAGTAGCTCTTGTATGCAAATAACTTCTCAAACACCATTTATTTTTGCAATATCACTACTCCCATGACCAAACAGAACATATCCTTCATCGACAGAACAGATCCTTCAATTGAATCATCTGGGATATCTCATATGTGCCAGAATCTAGATTTCACCTGACAGGTTCATGGAAGAGAGAATCAAGATTGTGGGTTATACCTGAGGGTAATTCCTCCTCCATCTAACTGAGGAGACAATATTAGCAGAGGTTCAAATTACTTCAAAGAACTATACAAGAGCAGAGTGCTTCCCCTTTTGTAGAGAGCCAGGAAAATGACCTGAGAAAGGAATCCAGAAGGAAAACAGTAGGAGCAAAGAAACATTGTTCATTTTAGCCACTCTCAGCTCCTCTGACTCTCTGCAGCATAACCTGATAGAAAAGAAAGACATGGGTAAGCTTATGAAACTCTGTTGTCAATTACTTAGTAAATCAGTTCTAGTCTTGAAGGGCTGATTCCTAGTACAATTTTGATGAAGTTGGAAAAGTAGAACAGCATAGTGCAGCTCTTCTGAACTGCTCACATGGCCAACACTGCCTCAGAGTTACAAAAAACTTTGTCTTGGATTGAACTCTTAGCTAAAATGTTTAAAACCAGTACTAATCGAAAGTACTAATTAAAAATACAAAAATGATAAAATGAAATCTCATATTTGTTTCCTTGCCCCCTTTGGAAACAGTAAGCTTTTATAAACTGCTTTGGAAATAAAAGCTTATATAAACCAGGAGTGGTGGCACAGTGGTTAGAATGCAGTATTACAGGCTAATTCTGCTTAGTGTCAGCAGTTCGATTCTCACTGGGTCAAGGTTGATTCAGCCTTCTAGCCAGTGGTGGGATTCAAATATTGTTACCACCAGTTCGGTGGCTATGGCTTGGCATTCCAACTTGCCTCCTGCATGCCTGCAGTCTCCCGGTCACTTCAGCAGCTGCCGCTCAGCACTCTACTTTGCCACATAAAGCACTACCGGCTGAACCGGTAGAATACCACCACTGCTTCCAGCCTTCTGAGGCTGGTAAAATGAGGACTCAGATTGTTGGGAGCAATATGCTCATTCTGTAAACCACTTAGAGAGGGCTATATAAGTTATGTGAACATAAGTCTTAGTGCTTTTGCTAAACCAACATGTTGGGCACTGGAATTATGCAATTGTAAGGATACCCAAAAGAAAAATGACAAAGATGGCAATTCAATTTAATGATTTACTCATTACTCTAATCCTGCATCTCTTTCCAGATAATTTATTGTATGCATATTTTCTCCAGATTCCTCAGATATCTAGTGAGAAATAAAGATGAGCAAGGCACGCTTGGTGAACCTGACCTGTATAATGAAACGGTTTATGAGAAATTATGATATATGATGAAAATACAAAGTCCTGATGTTAATGGGCTTATTTATTGATTGCAAATAAAATTCGTGAAGTGTGAAGCCAGAACCAGGGCTGTAGAGAATTGAGCCAGGAGGACATTAGCCAGGGAATGTGTATTATACCTAAATGAAGCTAGAGGTTGCCTAAAGTCTTCTGCTTCCAGAAGCAAAGCCTTTGAGGATACAACAGGAAAGCCTTTAATACAGCTAAGGCTCTGTCAAGCTGCTATTTGCATACTTTGCTGACAAAAGGGAAATGCTGTATTAATTCATTTCTATTTACCATTGTGAACCTTCCAACAGAAACCTCCCAGGAACACCATGCAGTTTTACAAGATTATTTCTACAACAGAATTTTGGAGTGGGGTGGGGAAAATGCAAATAAAATTTAGGTTATTGCTGGTCCAGACAATATCTTGAAATCTAAAGTTCTAAAATGCACTGACTTATTGATTTCCATTCTACCTAAATCAAAATAATTCTACAGGAAATAAGTGATTCCTTCTAGGCTCAACCATGACTTTTTATTCATTCTGAAAAAGACTGCCACTCAGGAATTTAATCTAATCCCAATTGTCCACCATACAATTTGGGTGGATTCCATATTTTATGGCTAATCATCCAAACTATGGGACTACTCTTCATATACTGAGGAAGAGTTCATACCTCCAGTTAGAACAAGCTGTAACACTCTTGTTTCTACTGAAAAAAAAAATGGTGCAATTCTTCTGTCTTATTCACTGTAGAACAATTTATTAATATTGTGATAAGATTTATCACCCAGTGGATCAATAATTTGCTCCTGTTGCATGTTGTTCTCTTTTTCTCTTCCCCCCATATGTATTCATGATGTTTATTCATAGTGTCCACTCTAGTAGAAAAATTGCAGAAATTTGACAGCATAGCAGGTATTCTGCAATGAGTAGAGGAGTGGAGAACTCTTCATGAAATATTTCTGGATTTTCTCTACTGTGCTAATATCAGATACATAATGTGAGTTCCAGACTGATGAGCTGTATTGGAGTATTGGTCTAGCAAATGTTTTGTATGCTCTAGTTAGTAGTGTGATATTACCAGAGAAAAAGCTATGTAGGATTAGGTTAACAACTCTTAATGCCTTTTTGGCTATGTAGTTACAGTAGGCTCTAGCACTTAGATCATTTGAGATGAGTACTCCAAGGTCCTTGACAGAGTTTGGATCATCAGCAAGGTCTTGACTATTCAGTTTGTATTTTATTTTCTGATTTTTTTTGCCAATATATAAGACAGAGCATTTATTTGTTGAGATTTGAAGTTGCTATTTGTTTAATCATTCTGATACATAGTCGAGGTCTTTTTGAAGGGTAGCAGAATTATCTGTGATGTTGAATAGCTTTACATTATCATATGGTACTATATTATTTGCAGAATGGAAAATAACACTTTCTAGTATTAGACCCAAGACCCAGCTAATGATATAAAGATGACACTTTCCTCCCGCCCTCGCTTGTTTAAATCTAAAGCAGATTAAAAACACTTTGGGGTGAAAAAAGAATGAAAAGTTGCTTAGGCTGAATGAAGAGTAGGGATTTGCACATGTAAATATATGGATAATATGGATAATATCTCTCAAAGGCAATGGCTGCAGTTTATTATCCCCTTAAATATCTTATACAGATGTTGCACAAGGATGTACTGTAGACTAATACAATTTTTACTTGTTACATAAGCATAAAACAGCCAGTAATCCAGTATTTTTTCATTTTATAAACATATTCTTTGTTGCATCCAACTTTTATGTAAGAATCATCACAAAAAATGAAGTCAGGGTGTATACATCCCAATCTAATACTTACAATCAATGAATGAAATGTTGAGTTGATGAAGCTACAATACAAGAACAAAAGTCTGTTATGCTAGGAAAAAAGAGGTAGGAATAGAAATATGCCGGGTTGGGTAAGGCAGTCATAAAACACTTGAATGGAAATATATGTAGAGGTATTAAAATTTATATTTCATTTAAAGCAAAATTGGAAGCAAATTGGATCTAAGGGTTTATTTTTCCTCACCCAGAAAATGTTTCTAAAAGTTTAATGAAGCTTGAAATGATGTTTACAGTTTAATATTTTGTATTGTTCTTTTTAAATTGGTGGGTCAAGCTGTACATTTTAAAAAAATGTTTTGATACCATCTCTCTCTGGCCATTTCCTTGGCAAGGCTGCATATTTTCTGGCAATGAAACATCTGAAAAGATAAAACACTTTATGATTGTTCTATTACAGAGGTCCCCAAACTTTAAGACTTGTGGACTTCAACTTCCAGAATTCCTCAGCTAGCTATGCTAAGACTTGTAAGACTTGAAGTCCACAAATCTTAAAGTTGCCAAGTTTGGTGACCCCTGTTCTATTCCTTCTGCTGGACTAATCCCTCTTCTCTGAGGGCTTTTCCACATGGCCTCTTTCAGCTCACTGCTTCCTCCCCTGAAATGAAACTGACTTTAAAAATGCCTTTCCTACTTTCAGGGCTTTCCTTTGCTTTGGTCATTTTCAATGGTCTGGTGTTCTTTTAGCAGAGACCCTGATTGGTTGAATCTCCTACTTCTTTACTCCTCCTGGACTAGTAAAAAGAAAAAAAGAAAAGTCCATAGTTTCACCATTTTTACCCCATAGAAGGGTTAGAAATGAGAGAGGCAGAATTCTGATCAATTTTACCTGGTTTTATAAAACAACCAAATAAGATTTATCCTTGCTTTGTTTCATCAATGGACATTTCTAGAAAGAAAAATCTACGTTTCACTGTTCCCTCAATTTGCTCATTTTTAAAATTTATTTTTGTTGCTTTTAAAATAATAATGGAGAAAAGTGTCGTGTCCTCGAAAATGATGCCAGGAGTCGGTGACTTCAAATCATGCTCTTTTATTAATGTAGGAACCGAACTGGCGCTTTGCAAAAGGTTCGCGGCTTTTATTCCTTTAGCCACGGCGGCCGCGGCCAATGGCACCGCTTTGAATCTCCCGCGATTCGAATAGACCAAACGCGGGAGATTCTTAGCGAGCCAATCGGCACGGCTCGCCTGACCAATCAGAGTGCCCCGCGTTTTGGCCAATCAAAGCGCGGGGATCTCAAGAATGCTAATGAGGGGATAGAACACCCCTCCCCTCTTGGTTTAGTCCTTATGTCGCGTAGTCACGTAGGTAGGCGGGGCTCCGTCTGAGCCTACTGGACCTGTGCAGCTCAGTCATAGGTTGGATCCCGGCCGGTTCGGTCGGGATCTCTGTTGCTCCTGATGCCGTCGTGGGAACCGGCTGGTCGGTCGGGCCGGGCCGCTCTCCGTAGCTTCCTCCTGGGCCTCCCGGGTTGGTTGAGCTGCGGGTTTCGCCGCTCCCGCTCGGTCTCCCCGGGTCGGTCGAGCTGGCCTGGCTGTCTCTTCCTGGCGAGGGGTCGTGCTGGCTGCTTTCCGGTAAATATGGCTGGTTTATTCTTCTTTGGTTTTGGTCCCCTGGGTATTCCCTCCCCCCTTGGTTTGTGTTGTGGGGGTCGGTTTCGCCTGTTTGTGCGTTGGTGGTCTCTTGGTTGGTCATCCTTGACCTTAATTGGTCGATGTGGCATTTCCATGCTCGTCTGTCTGCTGTTTGTAGCCGGTACAAGTGTGGGCCTGTTATTTGTGTGATGACGGCCGGTACCCATAATGGGTCTCCCGTCAGGTTTCTTGCGTATACGGGGTTGCCTGGTGCGAAAGTTCGGTGTTTGCTGTTTGAGTCTGGGGGCTTCTCCGGGTTATACGTGGGGTGTAACCTGTCGAGTGGGGACCTTAATTTCCTCCCCATTAATAGTTCGACTGGGCTCTTATTCGTTGTTGTATTTGGGGTTATGTGTTGGGTGAAGAGTAGTTTGTTTATTTTCTCCTGGATCTCCCCGTGGTCTATTTTCCGGATGGTTTTCTTAGTGAATTGCACCATCCGTTCCGCCCTACCATTCGCCGCCGGGTGCGCCGGTGCTGTCAGTGCGTGGCGGATACCCCTTTCCGCTAGGAATTTTTCGAATTCCAGCGAGGTGAATTGGGGCCCGTTGTCGGAAACGACGACGTCTGGGAGGCCGTGCGTTGCAAAGAGTTTGCAGAGTTCCTTGATCACGGCCTCCATGGTTGTTGTTTTCATGTTGCTTACCTCCAGCCAGTTGGAGTAAGCGTCTACTGTTATAAGGAAGGTGTGTCCTTTTGTGGGCCCGGCGAAGTCTATATGGATCCTAGACCAAGGTCCCCTTGGGGTTTCCCACTCTAGGACGGGTGCTGTGGGTGGGCTTGGCCTAGTTTCCTGGCATCGTTGGCACCTTGCTACCCAGGTCTCAATTTGTTTGTCCATCCCTGGCCACCAAGCGTAACTTCTGGCCAGGGCTTTAGTCCTAACGATGCCCGGGTGCCCCTCGTGTAGTAGTTCCAGAACCTTCCCTTGTAGTTTTTCTGGAATGACCACCCTATCCCCCCATAGTGTGCACCCTTTTAATAACGAGAGTTCCGTTTGCCGGTTTCGGAATGTTTTGACGGACTCGTCGTTGTCCCTTTCCGGCCACCCTTTCTCTACCCAATGCAACACCCGCGCCAGACGTTTGTCTTTATTAGTCTCTCGGGCAATGTCTGACGCGGTTATGGGCAGGTTGGGTAGAGTCTCTATGCTGAGGGTGGTCGTCGTGGGTGCTGGGTCGGTGTCAGGTTCCGGTAGCGGCGAGCGGCTTAAGGCGTCTGCATGGGAGATCGTCTTACCCGGTCTGTGTATGAGTCCGTAGTTGTAGGCCGCCAGGAACTCGGACCACCTTGTCATTCGGGGAGACAGAATGTTCGGGGTGGCCCGGTTTCCTGCAAGGATTCCCAGCAGCGGCTTGTGGTCGGTTATGATGGTGAATGTCCGGCCGTGAGGTACTCGTGGAATCTTTTTACGGCGGCAACAATAGCCAGAGCCTCTTTGTCCAGCTGGCTATAGTTCCGCTCCGGTTTGGTGAGGGTCCTTGAAAAGAACGTGATGGGTGCTTCTTTTCCATCGGGGAGGGTATGGCTGAGGACAGCGCCGACGCCGAAGGGTGATGCGTCGCATGTGACGGCCAGAGGTAGGGTCTCGTTATACTGTATAAGGACGGCGTCCGAAGTGAGGAGGTCCTTTGTTCTTTGGAAGGCGGCTTGCTCGCGTTTCCCCCAAGTCCAAGTCACCGCCTTGTCCAGGAGCCTATGCAACGGCTCTGCCACCGTCGCCTTTTGGGGCAGGAAAACATTGTAAAAGTTAAGTAGCCCAGGAATGCCTGTAGTTCCGTCTTCGACTTGGGTGTGGGGGCTTCTTTGATGGCCTTGATTTTTTGGTTTGTGGGGTGAATGCCGTGATGGTCTAGGAGGTATCCTAGGAATTCAACCCGTTCCGTGTATAATTGGCATTTCTCCCTCTTGACTTTGAGCCCGGTCTCTTTGAATTTGGTTAGGACCTCTCTTAGGCGACCCTCTAGTTCGGCTTGGTTGGTTGTTGACACTAGGACGTCGTCAAAGTAAGGTACCACCCCCTTGATGCCTTGCAATAGTCTTTCCATTAGGCTTTGAAATATTCCCGGTGCCACGCTGACTCCGAATTGGAGTCGGTTGCATTTAAATGCTCCCCGGTGGGTGACTATGGTTTGCGCTTCTGCCGTTTGCTCGTCGACTGGCAACTGTTGGTATGCCTGGGCGAGGTCAAGCTTGGCGAAAACCTTGCCTCCTCCCAGTGAGTGCAGTGGGTGTTGCACTACTGGGACGGGGTAGGCGCTTTGTTGCAACGCGCCATTTAGGGTGGCCTTATAGTCCCCACAGATCCTCACTGACCCATCGGGCTTGATCGGGGTGACTATGGGGGTCTCCCACCGGGCGTGGTCTATTGGCTGTAGGACCCCTTGCTTGACGAGCTTGTCAATTTGCTCGTCTATCTTGGGTTTAAGTGCGAATGGCACCCGCCTTGGTTTCAGGTGTTTTGGGGGGATGTTTGGGTCTAGGCTGAATGATATAAGGGGCCCTCGGTACTTGCCTAGGTTTCCGTCAAAGACCTCTTGGAATTCCCGGGCCAGTTGTTGCTCCCAGCTGTCGTCGGTGACGTGGTCGACTCCCGTGACTGCGATGCCGAGCGGGGCGAACCATTGCAGTCCCAGTAGGCTTGGGCGGACGCGGTCGACGATTGTCAGGGGAAGCCATTCGGTGTGCCCTTTATATGTGACGTTGAAGTGTCCGGTTCCGACTACCGGGATGCGGTTTCCCTGGTAGTCCTTTACGATGAGTCTCTGGCTGTCTAGGTTCCTCCTTTGGATGGTAGGCACCAAGCGCTTTATTTCCTGCCATGCTATCATGGAGAGGTAGGACCCGGAGTCCACCTCCATTTTGCATGGCTCGCCCTCGATGCCTACCTCCACGTGGACCTTCCGGGCGTCATTGGTTATGGCGTGGCCGATGGTGACCGTCTGATGGGTCTCCTCTCTTCGCCGGTTATTGCCGCCTCGTAGGGATCGTCCATTCTGGTCCCATCTGTTGTCCGAGGGGCGATCTCTGGTCCGGGGTGGTGTGTTCTCTCTCCTCCGTTCACTCTGGTCCCATTGGGGCGGGCTGTGGTTCTTTTTAAGGCGGCAGACGCGGGCAATGTGACCCTTCTTGTCACAATGCCGGCAGATCGACTCGAAAAACCGGCATTCGGACCTGGGGTGGTCGCCTCCGCAACTGGCACAGTTGGTCCTCGACTTACGACCCCGCCGGTTCTGTGGGTCGCGGCCTGTCTGGAGGTGATGAATTTCCTCCTCGTCATCGGAAGTGCCTGATGCCGAGTGGAAATCGCCCTGGTGGGTGGTCGTCTCGGGTTGGGCCTCGGCCGACCTTGCAGGGTTGTTGTTCCCGCTGCGGTCCCCAGCGTTCGGTCAGCGCATGCGGTCGGCGGATGTTCGGGTTGCTTCGGTGACTGCGGCTGCGGTGAGGGTGTCTGCTAGGCTGATGTTGCCCTTGGCCATCAGCCGGCTCTGGAGGACGGGGTCCCACAAGCCGAGCACGATTCTGTCTTGCAGGGCATCGTTCAGGTTGTCGAATTCGCACAGCCCCCCTAGGCGCCGTAGTTCGGCGACGAAGTCGCTGAAACTCTCACCCGACCGTTGGTCCCGACGGTAGAATTCGTTGCGTCAGATCAGGATGGGTACCTCTGGAGCGTAGTGCCACCGAAGTATCGGCTCGAGGACGTCCCAGTCCATCGCGGTCGCATCGGCGGGTTTGGCAAGCACCTTGGCCATCTTGAATACCTTGGTCCCGCAGTGGGTCAGGAAGACGGCGCGCTTCATGGGGCCGGTGGCATCCTTCAGGTCGCTGCACTCGAGGAACATGCGGAATCGGTCGGAGTACGATTCCCAGTCCTCAGTGGCGGGGTTGAAGGGTGCGGGGGGTGCGATTTTCGCCATTGTGGAGATTCGTCTGGCTTCCGTCGGACACATGGTTCGGTTCAGGGTCTGGATCCCACCTTCGTCGCCAGTGTCGTGTCCTCGAAAATGATGCCAGGAGTCGGTGACTTCAAATCATGCTCTTTTATTAATGTAGGAACCGAACTGGTGCTTTGCAAAAGGTTCGCGGCTTTTATTCCTTTAGCCGCGGCGGCCGCGGCCAATGACACTGCTTTGAATCTCCCGCGATTCGAATAGACCAATCGCGGGAGATTCTCAGCGAGCCAATCGGCGTGGCTCGCCTGACCAATCAGAGTGCCCCGCGCTTTGGCCAATCAAAGCACGAGGATCTCAAGAATGCTAATGAGGGGACAGAACAAAAAGGAAAAAAAAAAGGAACAAAACACAAAGATATATATATTATCAAAAAAATACATAACAAGTGTGTAAAAATAGGTGGAAAATGTATCAGAAAAAAAAACCACAACTGAATATAATATGTTCTGGAAAATGCTGCTGGTTCAAACAATGTTGTTAACAAATGTTGTCATTGTAAATATTGCAATTGAGTTACAGCTGATAGCTTATACTTACATCTTAGCACAAACAACATCTCTGGTAAGCATCTCTCTCTCCCTTTCTTCCTTCTGCTAAGTGTCAGCAGAATTTGTTAGTTCCTCTGCATGGTAGAACTCCAAAAATCAGATTTCTCCAGAACCAAGAACAATATATATATTTTTAGGATTAAAGGATTTGTTAGGAATGTTAGGAAAAAAATATTGTTTTAAAAGGTGCCAACCAGAGAAGGTAAAACTACCTCCACGGTTTTATTTCCAATGATATTACAAAAAAAGGGGGGGGGTGCGGGCAAGGTGCAATTCTGATTTAACAGGACTGTTATAATTTGTAATCACTGATTTGGAGGGGAAAAAGGAGTTAAATCAAGTTGGGAAACACCTCCAGCAAACCTATTCACTTTCTGTAAAAGACCTGAAAAGGAGACACTACTTTAAAGATCTGGGAAGCTGCATGTATTCCTAGCATACCCCCTGCCTTGTCCGAAACTAATTAGACTAGTACTGACCAAATATACACAACAGAAAATCTTTTGTCTGGAACCTCCAATGTACACTAATCTCAGATTAATAGCTGACTAGTGATAATTATTATATAAACATTATCCCTGGTGGTGATTGCCTTTTTCTTGTTGCCTGGGATTACAGCTGACAGTTCATTTCACCTGCTTTTCCAAAGATGTTTCAAGGCATTGGGATTGTGTGTTGTACAAGGAGAATCTTCTTATATAGACGAGAAAGAGAGATTCTATATAAATGCTAAATAGAACATTTCCTTACTTCCTTTGAGGTGGGACCCTTCTACCTCAGAACTATTCATTTCATAATTCCAGAGTCTCCTTAAAATAAAATCCTGAAATTTTAGTGCTAAACCACAGAAAAACATGCCCTTGCTTAATAATTTGTGGTTGAAAAACCAGAAGAAATGTACAACTTAATAATTTCTTGTCTCAACCTCACCCTCAAAAAATACTTGTTCATTACATTACTGTAACCTTTAACTTGCAGAAGGAGGGAAATACAGCCTCCAACCATCAAAAAAAACCCTTCCCAAGCTTATATTTTTCATAAAAATCATGCTACAATTCTGAATTCAACAGAAGTCATTGGTAAAGGATGTGCTTCTAAACATAAGCATAATGTTAAAAGAATTCAGCAACAGAATGGTCAATGTCTGGAATATTCTACTTGACTCTGTGGTTTCTTCCCCAAACCCCAAAAACTTTAACCTTAGACTGTCTACTATTGATCTCACCCCTTTCCTAAGAGGTCTGTACGTGCCTACCATCCCTGTCTTGTTGTTTCTTTTTATTTTTCTTATATGTATCCATTTCATGTATTCAAACCTATGTTTATATTTATACATGTTATCTTATAATTGCTTGACAAATAAATAAGTAAAATAAAATAAAATACTGAGTAATGAAATAGCATTACTCTAAATTTTAAAAGGATAAAATCAAATGCTGTTCATATAGTTGTCTTGGAAGTATATGGTATGGGTTTAGTCTAGCAATCAAAGAATATCAGCAGACACTCACTATTTTTAAATCAAAAGTTCAATTTATAAAGAAATATATAGGCTGGGAAAGCATCTTATCTACCTAAACTATATATTGAGGAGAGAGAGGGGAAGAGGGAGGGAGGAAAGGAGAAGGAGAGCCAAATCTTCTGTCCTTTATCAATCCCTTGTGGTCAAAACTACTCATTGGTGTAAAGAGATGTGGTAATCTCTGACACTGAGTTTACCTACAGTGGACCTCCATGATAAATAACATGCAGACTTCAATCCCTCCAAGTAAGCCTGGGAGGAAACAAATCCTGCCTGAAATATTTGCCTGAAACTCTGAGAGAACCTAGTCAGATAATATAGTAATGCTGAACTGAAAGGGCAGCTGTCTGTTTCATTTCCCATCAAGCAGTAGACTATGCCACTACATCTGGGCTATAAAAATCCAGATATCACCAGATGGAAGCCAGAGTTAGAGGGTGAAGTATACTTTTATTGCAACCTATAGTTGCGTGGATTTTTGCAGATCTGTTTACCCTAACACATATGGTTTTCATGGCAAGATGAACAATCAAGATGGAGCAAGATGGAACAATCATAAGAAGCAACTGCATTTATATTATGTGCTACTGCAGCAGCTACCATATATTTTTCAACAGAAATATTCATCTTATTGCTTCTCTTTTACCCATTTTGACAATCATAGCCATCTGGGATGTGCTGAGCTGCTTCAGTCTTTTTCTGTTTGCTGATGAAATGATATACTAAAATAAGCATCTCAGTGTGTGGATGGAGATATCATATCCATACATGAAAAGATGGCTAGCAACCGAAGATGTTAAGATTTCTAAAGAGTATTTTTAACACTAAATTAAGGTGACTAACCCATCTCATACCACTTGGTGGCAACACTTCCATATTTGATTTATTGAATCTTGTCAGTATTGCTGTCCTTCTGATAATTGAAAAAAAGAAGTGTGGGCCCAAGAATGAAGTGCTATACCACTAATTACAGCAGATATCAAAGATGTCAATCCCATCATGATGATTAGTCTTCTACTTAACCATCAGTCTTTCCCCCAACCTTCGATTCACCCGAAGAAATAAATAATGTCTTATAACATTATGCTGCCTGGAATATTTTAATAAGATGTTTGCTTCCCACAGAAGCATCATTAAAAGGTTTGTTAGGTCATTATCACATCAGAAATAGGAACTTCAAATATTTTAAAAGTATTTAATTCCTTCTTTTTATGCTGCAGCCAAGGCAAAATAATTAATACATTTGGTGAGACTAGTTTTTGGTTTTGTTTTAATGCCTTAATTTCATACAGAATTGCTTGCAGAGCAATGGACAAAGGACTTCTGTCCAACATTTTCATGACATTTTCATTGTATAAGGTCTCACTTCCAGGCCTTGTAGGATGAAAGGCAGGTTAGTCGATGACAGTTAAAAATCAGGAGACTGGCATCGCCTTTTCAGACTAGTAAAGGCTATTAAAAGGCAAACATTTTTGTGAGCTACCATTTATTTCATCAGATGTATGGAGTGGCCAAAGTGATGCAGAATTTAAACAGAGATGGGGGGAAAAGAGGAAGACAAGAGGGTTATGCAGAGGAGGCATGCTGCAGTTATGCTGGCAGAGGAGGCCTACTGTGGGTCCTGTCATCCCAATTATTCCAACTGGCGGGGTCCAGGAGGAGGGGCTTCTCTGCTGTTGTTCCTGCCTGCCCTCTGGAACATCTTGCCGTCCCTCCGATATGCGATTGGCCCCAACCCTCCTATCCTTTTGTAAAGGCCTGGATCTGCCTGGGGCCCCCGTGGGGGAACACCACAGTGGGGATGGTGGATAAAATAACAACAGATCTCATTTCCCCACGTTCTGGATCTGCCCTCCCCACATGCCCTTAGATTTTAATCTTTGGCTTTAATTTATTTATGTTTTAATATAGATGTATTTTTATGACTGTAAGCCACCCAGAGTTACCTCATGGTAAGATGAGTGGCCAATAAATTTTATAAATAAATAATAAATAAATGTAGATACTGGTTGCATGAGAGACAGTTACAATTGATGTAACCTTATCGGTTAATAACCACAATATGTTAAAAACCCATTGTGTTTATTGAGACCTTTTGAGATTTTTCCTGAAATCTTGTGATGTACGTGAGTTTAAAGATACTGTTAAAGTTTTGTTTTCCCCAGGGATTACTTTGAAACCCTCCATAGAGTGTTCTGCGAGATTAAAATGCTTTGATAATACTTTGTACTTTGAGTCCTGATGTCAAACCTATATCCTTTCATTCATGCACACAACGGTTGTCCCCTTTGTCCTATGTGAAATTCAGAAGGGCATTCCTGGCAAATGATAATAATCATTAAAATAGAGGAGAAGAATTGTGAAGGCAATTTTAATCTTGTGTTTATACTTGTTGGGGCCTTTAAGGCACTGTTGGTGCAAATGTGAGGGCAAAATAGACATTTGGGCTCTTAGCAGGGTTGGGTTCTCATTTCAGTATTGCTATCTTGTTTGTGAGCATCTGCTTCACGTTTTGGGGTTGTCTGTATGCACATATGGACCTGCCTGAGAAAGTACAGTGTCAAAGCACCCCAGGCCTGAGAAAGTACAGTATCAGATATGGATGACTGTAGCATATTTATGATGCATTTGAGTGGAGTTGTGAACTATGCATGGCAACCATGGTCTTCTGTTATTTTGTTTTTGTGGTCATTCTTTTAAAAGATCCTATTAGTTTGTCTGTTTGATATCATAGGATAGTTAAATTTCTTGGAAGACTGTCTTAATTCCATCAGTTGAGAATCTCTGTCAAGGGGATTAGGAAAAAATGTAGTTGGGGCATAAAACCAAGTTATCAGTAATAGATTTGGAGGTATGTTTTGGATAGAAGCTTTAATCATGTAGATTCAAGGTGGTTTATGAGTTTCCAGTGTAATATAGTTTTATATGCCTGTTGTGTTTTCACTGTGACCTCTGTATATAGATCAAATCTGAGATTGATGGTGTGATGGGAATTGTTGAGGTCATGATGGAATTTGATGAGAGATTCTTTTCCACAGGTCCAGATGGGAAAAAAAGTCATCAGTGAGATTTGGGGTTTCAGGAATAAGAGTTGAGAATGTCTTGCTCTGCGTCAGCATATTAGGAAGTCATGTGTATACTCGTGTCAATATACTATGGAGTCATGTGTATACTTGTGTTGGCTACACAGAGATGTTTTTTTTTTAAATATCCAGGAACTAATACCAAGTCTTAATTTTTAATTCTGAAAAAAATAGAAACATTCTGAATATGTTATCGAGTCTGAAAAACTGATGTTAATGGGTTGTATTCTTGTTGAATATGCCAGTATGTATCTTATGAATGCTTTCTGATTCATTAAAAATGATTCTCATTAAAAACCATTGCAATCCATGTGACTTGGAACTACTTTGATTTTTTGTTTTCAGTTTACAGGGAATCATAAATTGGATTGTTATACAGTATGTTATAAAAATGTCCTTACTTTTTTAAAAAAAATCTTCCTGTAGCGCAGAATTCATCTCTCAAAAATGATAACCTATTTATCAAAATGCAACATTGTTGTATCAGTTCAAAATTACATAGTTAGACTGTCTATTTGCTTTTACATTCACATCATTACTGATCTCACCTTTAAAATCCTAAATGGTTTGGGAAATAATCTGAAATGTTCACCTATTTTAAATTTTATGAAATCTGTAGTTTTTTTGTTATTTTTGTTTTGTTTCACTTTTTGCCATAATTAAAGATGACTACAGAATTCTATCCACATGACATAAAACGATCTGAAAAATGGTAAAAATGTTGCCACATTTATCATTCATTTGAGTTCAGATAGCTCTGTCTGATTAAAGCCTTTTCATATGAAATGCACAACTCTGCTTTTCTACTATAAAAGCTAACCTGTTTTAATCTCAGTCATAAATTAAAATTGAAACTTTCATTTATTTTTGTTTTAAATAAGAATTTCCATTTGAAAACAAATCAGGCTTTGGAACATGGTCATAGTGTGTTTTAATTAATTGTACTTTCAACAAGCCAGCATTTTCTGGCTTCAGCTATCATAGGAAACTATAACTAATTTTAGAGTGGAAACTTTTGATCTGTTCATAGGTGGAAAACAAAGGAAGAGAGAAGTGTGTAATACTGAGATTTTTTTTATTATTTCATAGTGGGAAACCATATCTTTATCATTTTACTTGATTTGAGACTAAGAATTTAGCATGTTACTTGAAAATATACGTAATGAAATTGTCAAGTCTGGGAAGATGGGCGCAATAACGGAGACGAGACCTCGGATAGTAACTTCAACTCTTTAATAATGACTTCAGATCGGAGGTGAAAAGCCTAGCAGCAGCAGCTCCTTTTATAGAGCTGGCTGCTGCTAAAGCATCCAATGACAGAGATTTGAGCTTGCCGCGCTTGGAGCAACCAATCGCGGTAGCCCGTTTACCAACCAATCGGATCAGCTCTAAATGACCAATCACGACCCGCTGTTCACGGACCAATCAGAAGTGCAGGATTACGAGCCTGCTAGTTCGGAACACCCCTCCCCTCTAGGTTCCATCTAAGGGGTGGGGTGATGTATTCTCGCAGGTAGGCGGGTCTTCGTACCTGTCTACCTGATTTGCGTTGTTCAAAATGTCTTTGCTCAGTTTCTGGTTCTGACGGACTGTTTACTGGAACTATCTGGCGTGGCGACCCGGCTTCTACGCTGGGTCTCCTAGGAAGTGATTCAGGGATACTTGCAACACTTCCATTGTTGCTGTTATCGGGGTTCTCTGGAATCACGGACCCTGTTTGGCTGCTAGCTCCTGGAGATACGACCATCTGCCAAGGTTCCTTCTCCGTCTGTGCATATAGTGGGCTTTGCTGTGCTGGTTGTGGGCTTATGCTTCCTGCGCCAGATGTTGGTTCAATTTCAAAAACCCCTGTTTCCCTTCCCCCTCTGGTTTCGAGGTCGGGGTTAGTGATGGGAGTTGTGGGCAGCCTAGAATGTAGCTGGTCTATGTGGCGTTTCCACAATCTCCCATCTGTGGTTTCTAGTCGGTAGGAACAGGGGCCTGTGATTTGCGTTATTTTGGCAGGGATCCACAAGGGATCTCCTGAAAAGTTCTTTGCAAATACAGGGTCTCTTACCTTAAAGGAGCAGTGTTTACTGCTGGAACCCAGGGGTTTTTCCGGGGTGTATGCTGGGTGTAGGTGGTCTAGATGCGATCTGAGTTTCCTGCCCATCAGGAGTTCAGCTGGGGTTTTGTTTGTGGTACTGTTTGTTGTAATATGCTGGAGAAGGAGCATCCTGGTGACTTTGTCGTGGATGTTTCCTTGTTCCATTTTCTGCAATGTCTTTTTAGTGAACCATTCATTCAGTCCTGCCATTGGCCGCCGGGTGGACAGGTAAAGTCAGGGCGTGGTGTATCCCCCGGTCTGCAAGGTACTGTTCAAAAGCCAAGGCAGTAAATTGGGGGCCGTTGTCAGAAACCAAGACATCTGGTAATCGGTGCATTGCAAAAAGTCTGTTTAGCTTCTTGATGACTGCATCTGTAGTGGTGGTCTTCATTTTGTTAACCTTGAGCCAGTTAGAGTAGGCATCCACTGTTATCAGGAAAGTATGTCCTTTTGTAGGTCCCGCGAAATCAATGTGGATGTGGGACCAAGGACCCCTGGGCGTTTCCCATTCAGCTGGTGGTGCTTTTGGTGGAGCCAAGCGTGTTTCTTGGCATTTGCTACAAGAGGCAACCCAGGCTTCAATTTGTTTGTCCATACCTGGCCACCAGGCGTAGCTCCTTGCCAACGCTTTCATTCGAACGATGCCCGGGTGTCCATCATGTAACAAGTGTAGAACTTTCTTTTGAAGCTTCTCTGGTATGACCACTCGGTCTCCCATAACACGCACCCTTTTTGAGAGAAAAGTTCTGTTTGTCTGTTCTTGAAGGGTTTAAAGATGTCATTTGGTTCGATTTCTGGCCATCCCCTCTCCACCCAGCTGAGAACCCGTGCCAAACAAGAGTCCTTTTTTGTTTCCCAGGCTATGTCTAGTGCTGTTAGTGGAGGCGATGGAAGCATCTCAATTTGCAGTGCTGAGAGCGTGGGAGTTGGGTCATTGAGAAGTTCTGGCAGTGGAGAACGGCTCAAAGCGTCTGCATGGGGAATGGCTTTCCCTGGTCGGTGTCTCAATTGGTAGTCATAGGCGGCTAAGAACTCCGACCATCATGTCATCCTAGGGGATAAGATGTGTGGGGTCGGTTTGTCACCTGCCAAGATGCCAAGTAATGGTTTATGATCTGTGATGATGGAAAAGGATCTTCCATACACGTACTCGTGGAACCTTTTTATTGCAGATACAATAACGAGGGCTTCTTTATCAAGATGACTATAATTTCTCTCTGTTTTAGACAAAGTTCTTGAAAAGAATGCAATAGGCGCCTCTGTACCATTGGGTAGGATGTGGCTCAGGATGGCACCTATTCCAAAGGGCGAGGCATCACAAGTCACAGTTAATGGAAGGGTCTCATTATATTGGATGAGTACTGCATCCAAAGTTAAAAGGTCTTTTACTTGTTGGAAAGCCTGCTCCTCCCGACGTCCCCAAAACCAGGAAGCCTTCTTGTTGAGGAGCCTATGTAGGTGTTCAGCAACAGTCGCCTTCTGGGGTAGGAAGATGTTATAAAAGTTAATGAGTCCCAGGAAGGCTTGGAAGTCTGTTTTGTTCTTTGGTCTTGGGGCATTTTGATGGCAGCCAATTTCTTTTCAGTAGGATGAATTCCTTGTTTGTCAAGAAGGTAACCCAGAAATTCAACCCTCTCAGTGCATAACTGGCACTTTTCCTTCTTAACCTTGAGGCCTGCGTCTTTGAACCTTTGGACGACAGTTCTCAGGTGTTTTTCTAACTGACTTCTTGTAGGGGCGGCTATCAATACGTCATCAAAATAGGGCACGACCCCTTTTATGGCCTGTAACAACCTTTCTATCAGGCTTTGAAAAATGCCAGGTGCTATGCTTATTCCAAACTGGAGTCTGTTACATTTGAAGGCACCTCTGTGTGTAACTATAGTTTGGGCTTCTGCAGTATCTGCATCTACTGGCAACTGTTGATAAGCTTAGGCTAGGTAAAGCTTTGCGAATACTTTTCCGCCCCGAAGTGAGTGAAGGAGATGTTGGACCATGGGTACTGGATAGGCGCTCTGCTGTAACTCGTGGTTGAGGGTGGCCTTGTAATCCCCACAGATTCTTAAGGATCCGTCAGGTTTTATGGGGGTTACAATGGGGGTCTCCCAGTGGGCATGGTCGATAGGTTCTAACACACCTTGCACGATTAATTTGTCCAATTGCTCGTCAATTTTAGGTTTGAGAGCAAAAGGAACGCGGCGAGGCTTTAGGCGAATGGGTGCGATATCAGGGCATAGATTGAATGAGATGGGGGACCCCTTGTACTTGCCTAATTCCTCAGTGAAGACTTCCTGAAAGTCCTGGACAAGGGCCGCCTCCCAGTCTATGTCTACAGTCTGGTTGATGCCTGCCATTCCGATTCCTAATGGCGCGAACCACTGCAGACCCAATAAGCTGGGCCAGTCTCTGTCAATGATGGTGAGCGGTAGTATAGCAGTGTGGTCCTTTAAGGAGACCTGGACGTGACTGGACCCAGCAACCGGGATTTGATTGCCCTGGTAGTCTTTTAATATGAGCCTCTGGGTGCTGAGGTCTTGGCGGCGGATGTCAGGAATCAGCTGCTTGAGGGTTTTCCAGGAGACCATGGATAAGGAAGACCCAGAGTCCACTTCCATGATGCATGGATGATTTTCAATGGTGACCTTTACCTGTATTTTTTTTGCATCTAAGGATGAAGCGTGGCCGATAGGGATGGTCTGATGTGCCTCTTCCTGTCTGGTTGCACCAGTGAATATCCGGTTCCTGTTGTACTGGCTCCACTGGTTGTTTGGGCGGTCCCAATTTGTTGGTGGGGTGCCTGCTGTTTTTCGGAAGTTAGTCTCTTTTCTCTTGGGGCTGGATCCTCTTTGGTTCTGGCACACTTTAGCAATGTGCCCCCTTTTTTCACAGAAATGACAGATGGCGTCTAGGAACCTGCATTCTGATCGTGGGTGATTTCCCCCGCATCCTGCGCATTGGAAATTGGATTTACGACCCCACTGGTCTCGCTGTTCGTGCTCTGACCTGAGTCTGTTGACTTCTTCCTCCTCACTATCTGATGTAGAATCAATGTCCTCGTGGTGGGTGGATGATGTGTATTTCTCTGAGGTGGTGGCTGGGTCGCTGAGTGGTTGACGGCTGACCCCATTTGCTCGGTGCATTCATGCTGATGATTTGCGAGTGGCTTCTGCTGCAGTGGCATCGGCTATGGCATCTGTGAGGGTGATGTCTCCCTTTGCCATAATTTTGCTTTGAACGGTGGGGTCCCTTAGACCAAGGACAATTCGATCTCTCATGGCTTCTTCTAAGTTTCCAAAACCACATAATCCACCCAAATTCTGTAGGTCAGCTACAAAGTCCCCGATGTTCTCACCTTCAAGTTAGTCCCTCTGGTAGAATTCGTGTCTTCTGATGAGGGTTGGAACTGTTGGGGCATAATGGGCATGCAGGATGGGAGCCAGGGTATCCCAGTCCATTGTTTTGACTTCAGCTGGTTTGGCAAGCGCCTATGCCATTCTAAAAATGGCGGGTCCGCAATGCGTTAGGAAAACCACCCTTTTTTTGCTCGATGTGGCATCCTTCAAATTGTTAGATTCCAGGAACATTTGGAACCTGTCCATATATGAGTCCCAGTCTTCGCTAGCTGGGTCAAATGGAGCGGGTGGTATAGTGCTGCTGGCCATTCTGCCGTTCTTTGCGCATCTTCAGCCACATGCTCTGAATAATCTGCGAGTGCTCAGTCAGCTCTATCGTCTCCGCATCCCATCCTCGTCGCCAGTGTTAAGTCTGGGAAGATGGGCGCAATAACGGAGACGAGTCCTCGGATAGTAACTTCAGATCGGAGGTGAAAAGCCTAGCAGCAGCAGCTCCTTTTATAGAGCTGGCTGCTGCTAAAGCATCCAATGACAGAGATTTGAGCTTGCCATGCTTGGAGCGACCAATCGTGGCAGCCCGTTTACCAGCCAATCGGATCAGCTCTAAACAACCTATCACAACCCGCTGTTCACGGACCAATCAGAAGTGCAGGATTACAAGCCTGCTAGTTCGGAACAGAAATTTATCCAGTATAGGGGTGTCAAATTCACGTCATCGCGGTGGTGTCATGTGACATATAAGGATTTTTCCCCCTTCACTAAACAGGATGTGGGCGTGGCCAGCATGTGATGCTTTCCATTGAGGACCTATATACTGCATGAGTCAAAAAGAGGTGAAAATATTTACAGACCCCTCACATCCCAGACATATACTTTTTCAACTCCTACCCTCAAAACTACACTATACAGCACTTGCACACCAGAACAACCAGACACAAGGACAGTTTTTTCCTGAACACCATCACTATGGTCAAAAATAAATCCCTCAACACTGTCCAACTATTTACAAAATCTGCACTACTATTACTATCAATCTTCTCATCACTCCTTATCACCCATCCCCTCCCACTTGTGACTGTATGACTGTAACTTTGGTGCTTGTACACTTACGATTTATATTGACTGTTTCCTAGTATGACTTGGTTGCTTATTGTACCCTAGGCCTATTATTAAGTGTTGTACCTTATGAGTCTTGACTCTTGATGAATGTATTTTTTCTTTTATGTACACTGAGAGCATTTGCACCAAGACAAATTCCTTGTGTGTCCAATCACACTTGGCCAATAAAAGAATTCTATTCTATTCTATCTGGCATGCAAGCTGGGAATTTGACAGTACAAACCTGAATTTGAAGATGGCAGGAGCAGAGGAAACCTTAACACTAGGCAGCTATAAAGCACATTTTTCTCTTCTATCCCACAATCCCCAAAGGAGGGTTTTTTGGATGAGGGAAGGGAGGGGGTAACATGCCCATTCGCATAAATGGAGAGGCTGAAAAGACTTGTAGAAAAAGGAGATATGGGGGCGAAAAGAGAAAGGAAATGCTGATTAACCCCTCCCTTTCCACTTCTCTGCACCCTAAATCAGCCTCTTCAGATATTTTCCATCAAAAAAGTATCTTGTAATTGTCTTCTTTGCACACAGTTGTTCCTTACCCAGAGTAAGTTGGTGAATTCCTCTTTGTGGCTGGCAGCTTGGTAATGAAAGGAAATGCAGGCCAAGGGAAGGGGGAAGTGTGGAGGGAAGAAAATGAAGAAGCCAGAAAACCATTTGTATTGACACTTGTTTTAAAACTAAGGACATAATTACCCTGTTGTGATCTGGTGCTGCAGAGAAAGCATCTTGTTGGGAACTAATTAAAGAATTATCCAATGTTTAGCTTCTCATACATAAAGAAGCAGAAGCTTTGAAGCAGAAGTGTTTGCAGTGAGCTTTTGAAAACTCTCTAAAGGATGGGCTTAAGTCAGTTAAGCTTTTCCCTTTGCCAATTAAACAGCTTTTGAACTTTTTTTTTTTTTTTTTTTGGAGAAAGTATAATAGAAGCTGTCAAAGCTTCTGAAATGTGAGCAATTTATTTCTTAATCTCCAGGCAGTGACAAAACATAGCATAATGCTGTTAGGGCTGAAACTAATAGATAGGTCAGGCAGGGCTATAGATGGGCCCTTTTGCCCTGCAAATGAGAGTAAAACCAGCCTTCTGACTCAGGATGTCCTTCCACTTTGGGCTTTCTAAATCCTTGGGCTTAGGTGGCAGCCTGGGAATCAGTCTCTGAATATGAAGGATTTTCTCCCCCAATAGGAAAACAAAGGTTGGGAGGCAAGCTTAGGCATTATATTCCTTCTGCAACTGATAAGCCACAGTATTTGATTATTTGCAACAAGCTGGGGTCAGATATCCTGCAGGGTATGATAAGACCCAGAGATGTCTCCAGGATCAGAAGCTCAGCTTTCTCACAGTGTGATAGCACTCAAAGGGCCCTTCCTTACTATCTTACTATGGCACATGCATCTCCTAGCTATATCATTATTCCACTAGGTCTCCATGACATTTCCTTCATTTCATTCTCAGCCCATGCGTCCTCTTAAATTGACCGCAGTTCTACAGCCTTTGTGTTTTCCCATTAAGCAACAGCAACAAGCAGTCGTTTCAAGCAGATTCAAATCATAAAAAACATAAACACCGCTCTAATGGAACCCTGGCCCATTTGGTCCAGGAGTTTGTTCTTTCAACAACTGACCAATTGCATAGGAAGTCCATTAGTCTCCTAGCAGATGGCCTTCAGAGGCAGCCACTTTACCATCAACACATTGTTTTCCATGGCTTCCATTAATTGGTTCAAGCTTTTTTGAAGCCAGCCAATGTGGCAGCTAGCTAGCCTCCTCATCTAGAGGCATCTGTCAGAAGTGCAACCCAGTGAATTATGGGAGGTTAGAAAAGTCCAAGTCTCATAGCACCATTAGATCCTGGTTTGGAGGATGAGAAAGATTAGGAACAACTGGGATCATTGGATAAGAACAGCACATCTTCTCTGGAACATCAGGAGTGTCCAGGGGCTGAGGACGATGCTGTCCCAGGATCCTCCAGCATTAGGGAAGTGGTTGACCAGATGGAGAGCCACCTGCCTTTATGAATCAGCTGCAGATGGGCAGCAGTGAAGAGAGACAATAGATCTCCTCTGACAAGGAACAGTTGTCTCCCCCACCTGATCTGCAGGCACAGAGAGTAAAGTGGAGAGAAGCTCAGAGGATGTCTGTGAGGCTGCTTGCAAGGAGACTGCCCTGCCCCACTCACAAGGAACACCTACTTCGAGGTAATTTAATGAGAAGCCAGGGGAGGGTGAATTTATAGGGAATAATCGTTTGTCTCAGCACACTCTCCCCTGACTTTTGGAAGCCTTGATTCATGGACTTTGATTGTGTTTCAGCCTTTGGATTTGCATATGTAGCTTTGCAGATTCTGGCTCTGGATTGTGGCTTATTCACTTGTTTTGCAAACTCTGCACCTGGTTTGTGAGCTAAGGCTTTCTTTCTATTTGGGTTCTTGGTTCTGGTGAGTAGCGTACCTAGCTGTTGGGACTGGGTTCCATTGACTGTGGGGAAAAGTGGAGTGGAAGATTACCAACACCCCTGGAGGGCTGTCTGTCATGGTTTAGTGATGTAATAAAAAACTTTATTGGTGCCTACATTTGCCTATGCAACCAGCCCTTGTTTCCAACTTCAAATCAATCAGTAGGCAGTTCTTGGAGATTCTCTTCTATTATTTTCCAGTCCATCATTCCACTGAAATGCTTGGGACATCTGTGGAGAAAAAAATTATTTTCTGTTTATAAAATAAAGATTAAGCATAGCACTTAATATTTAATTCTATCATGAGACTTAAAGAAGTATTACTACAATCGATAAGAACGAAATTACAGCATTTTCAAAGCCATATAAAAATGTCGAAATTAAGGAAACTAAATAGGAACAACTTCCTCAGTGCTAGAAAAAGTATGCTGAAAAATAATCCTAAAGAAATAATTTTAGTATAGATATCAGTGAGGATGAAATAAAAACATGGCCAAGTATTTTAATTAGAATTCACAAAAAACAAAATATTAAAAAAACTCCTTTTGTGTTAACAATGAAAAGTGATCTCATAAATTACTAGCTGCCACTGTTTGCATCTTGCTTTTATGTGAATAGTTTGCTATTGCTACCTCTAATTAGGATAGAGAATGGCTGCCTGATAGTTCTGAGCGAGCAGTATTGCTGTAGCTTTTTGCCCTCATCATCTTGGCTTTTGATGTGTGTGTAGAAAGGTAATAAAAAGGTCTTCTGTTTATTCTTGCTTCTCAAGAGAAAAATCAGGATATATTGAGATAATTTAAATAGGTATAAATATCTGAAGGCACTATTTTAAAGATTCAACAAGTGTTAGTGCTAAAATGAGAAATATAGGTGAAGGTAGAATTCATTTCAGGACCTGACTGGAAAGTCAAGAGGACAAGTATGCATTAAGCTTCTATACCTGTGCACCACAAATCCATAATGTGTTACAATGTGAACAATGAATATATTTCTTCTTCCTTCAAAGCTTCCAAAGCAACACAGAAGATAATGGTATTGGCAAGATAAGAAGTCATAATTATTATAAAGAAAAAGTGATGAACACCTGGGTGGTTGATCAAATGTGAATCTCCTTTGGATTCTCCATTTGCGTCTTCAAATTTTCCTAGAGATTACTCCTCATTTACTCTGAAGCTCTGAAGCCTTCTTGGTAATCTAACTCTTGGTTATAGATCTTACTTCAAACTGCTGGCAGGAATGCTACATAAATTAGGGGAAAACAGGCCAGGTGGAAATGAACAAAGTCATATTCACAACATCAATCATGTCTGATCCTCATCGGGGTTGCAATACAGCCCTCAATATGTTTCAACTAAAAGCAATGGATGGAGCTAACTCAGAGGTGATATTCAGCAGGTTCTGATCAGTTCTGGAGAATTGGTAGCAGAAATTTTGGGTAATTCAAAGAACCGGCACCTCTGACCCCATCTATTCTCTGCCTCCCAATCAGCTGGGTCTTCTTTTGTTGCCCTGCACAGGAAAATGGAGCTGGAAAACAGGTTAGTGGAGTGGGGAGGGAATGAGGTTTTGCAGTAACCTTTTCCTGCCATGCCCACCAAGCCACGCCCACAGAACCAGTAGTAAAAAAATTTGAATCCCACCACTGAGCTAACTCCCTGCTTAACATTGCTCTTCCATGGAAAATAAAGTAAGGAATATATAAAACAAATTTAAAATAAAAAATGAACAAAGCTGTTTTTTGCCTTAATTATTGGACTGCAAATCTTTTATGCAGGAAGATCCTGTATTGTTGCTGCAATCCCGACAGAAATGGTTAAGGTTTGCTGTTATTTTTGCCATTATCAGTTCTCTACTTCTTCCTTAAACCCCAAAAACTTTAACCTTAGACTGCCTACTATTGACCTCACCCCCTTCCTAAGAGGCCTGTAGGGGGTGTGCATAAGCGCACCAATCATGCCTACCGTCTCTGTCCTATTATTTTTTATTTTTCTTATAAGTATCTATCTCATGTATTCAAAACTATATTTATTCTTTTCTCTTTTTTTGTAAATTTTATTTGAGTTTTCACAAAGAGAAAAAAAAATACAAATAAAACATCTTTTTTGAAAGTAGCGTAATCCCGGGTTACATTTCTTTGTACAGACACAAATTCAGGTTCATGCTCATTTTTATATTCTATTCCATATCTTATTACTATTTTACATTTTCTGCATAGCTTCTCCCCTCTTTTAATTTTCTCAATTTTATTTTAATTATCTCATCTCAATTCAAATCATTGTATTTATATTTTTTGTCTGTCCTGTTTCAATTATCTATTATCTTTTCTCATGAAACAAAATTTCTCCTGTAGTTACTGATGAAGGGATCTTTTAGACAAGATTCCTTGCTATCCTCTTGGTCTTTAGGTATAGCAGTTTGAGGCTCTACATTCTCTCTCAATATAACACATTTCCTTTTTCTTTTTATGCAGCTGTGCATCTTTCTGACACTCTTCTTTCTCTCCTAAGCTTACATTGCCAGAGAAGGGAGAAAATATTCTCAGCTATCTAAGCTGAGCATATGTGGATGGTTTGAAAATAAAGCAAGGACTGAATGAAATTAAGTGCTGGGCTTTGAGTGATCCTGGATTTCCAGGTGGCCTTATCTGGCATAGATGTATACACCTCATCCTTGATAAATAAGGATTATTTCTGGCCCAGCACAAACTCCCCTTCTCAATCATATGTGCCTGGGTATAACATCATGTAGAACAGGGGTGTCAAACTCACGTTGTTACGGCATCATCACAGGATGTGTCATGGCTTTTTTCCCCTTCACTAAACCAGGCATGAGATTGGCCAGCATGTGACACATTCGGCCAACGGGCCATGGGTTTGACACTCCTGAGGTAGAACAATGATTCTTTTTTGTCATGTCATGTGAGTTTGGGTGAGTGCCTCCTTCCCATGTGTCCTGTACAGGGTCCATTGAGTAACTACTATGCCCCATTTTAGAATTTACTTATTTATTTATTTATTTATTCATTGTTTTTACAAATAATTTTATTATTTTTACAAATAACTCAAGGTGGCAGACATATCCAACACACTTTCCTCCTCCTATTTTCCCCACAACATGAACCTTGGGAGGCGAGAGAGAGTGACTGGCCCAAAGTCATCCAGATGGCTTTCACGGTATATTCTTGTTAATAGGATAAACTTTCACCTTAAAAACATAATATGTGTGTTTTATAATATGTGACCTGGTGTTATTTTAAAAATAATGTTAAAATGTTAAAACAATTACTTTAAAATACTTTTTAAAATAAATAATAATAGTGAACAACTTTTAAAATTCTGTTGCTGTTCTTTTCTCATCAGACTATTGCTTGGTGATTTAATAAAAGGAGGATAAACAGGCACTAACTACTCTAAGGAAGCATTTTGAAGTTGATACTACTAAATACCTATTATTTTAATAGATCTGATCATTTCAAGCTATAAATTAGAAATTAGAAGCAGCAACATGAGGCTCTTCCAGCCACTGTCTCCAGCAAGATCAAGTTTAGACTTGCCTAAAACCGTAGTTAAGTTCTGTTGGGATTGTGCAGTTCACAGATTTTTTTGAGTGAATAACAGGGAGCAGGGAAGAATGAGCATTCAGTCAAAAGGTGCCACTTGGCAAGTTTGCTCATGATACCTTCTAATTACCCTAATACTTGTTGATCCTCCTGGAAATACTAGATAGACCTCTCCAACCTCCTGTTCTTCAGATGTGTGCACATTGCAAATCCAATGCCTCTGAATGGTTAATATGAGAGACAGGAAAACACCCAGTGCAGAACTGCTTATTGACATAATTCCATCTAGTAAATCATTTGATGACAAGGGAAAACTAGGCAAAAAGCTCTCTCTCCCTCTCCCTCACTCCTCTACTCGTCCCTGACTTTCAGAGACTTTACAGCTCTTTTCATTCTTTCTGTGTTCTATTTAATGTTTCCAGGATTAATCCTGTATTAGCCTGATGGCATCCACACTGTGCATTCCTTGCCAGCCTCATTTGCTAGCATAACTGATTTTTCTAAGAAATTTTATTCTCAATTTTTATCTTGATGTCACTACAGCCAATTATTATCTTTACTTTAATATTCTTGAAGTTTAAATGTAGTTCAGTTTTTCACTTTCTGCCTTGACTTTTAGGATATTACTTTATCTGTTTTACATCCTCTTCATTTTCTGTGACTGACATGGTGCCATCTGCTTATCTTAGATTGTTAATATTTTTGCCACCAAATTTTATTCAGATTTATACTGTTAAGATTCCTGAAAATTGTCTAGATTGCAATCCTGCCTCTTATCTTTTCCCATCTTTCTCATTCATATTTATTGATAATTTTATATAAAAGACAAAGAAGAAAAGAAAAAAGTAATGCAAAAAAGAAAAAAAAAGTAAAGTTATGAAATGTGACTTCTGACCTTTTCTTCATTAGATAGTTACAATCTTATAATCCCTCCTCTCTCTTAGATTTACAAATCACTTCAGGACCTCACTTAATCCATATATTTTTAAATCTTCAAACCCATAAATCATTTTATCATTTTTTCTTCTTCCAGAAAAAGTCCATATAAAATTTCCAGTTTTTCAGAAAAAAATTGTTGTTTTCTCTGATCAAACAGCCCACTTTGTTATCTCAGCAGGTTCTGACATTTTCACAATATATTCCTCCACTGCCAGAATTTCATTGTTCTTCCATTGTTGTACTTGCTACAAAATCAGTGTGCCATGATTCATTTGTAATACATTGTCCATAAATCCCAATTTTAAAAGTTCACATTTCTTACTTTGTCTTTGTCCCACTCTGTCTCCAAAAATTGTTCTGACAGTGGCTTCTTGATGGTTGTACAATGATTGTGTTAAATGAATGAAGTGTTCTGGGATGCCTATTTCTTACAGGTACCTCTAGATTTTTTTCATGTTCAACAAAATCAAAAAGACTGCTATTTGCTGATTACGCACATTCTTTTTAAATTTATGTGCTTATTCCATGATCCAAAAACAGTAATGTAGATTTAAATGCCTCTTCCTCTTCTTGGGTTATATTTTGGATAGTTCTCTTCTCATGATTGGGCCTAATCATTGTTACATGGTTTTTACTAATTAGTTTTCTGCATGTCGTATTAGAACTATTGTGCCATAATTGGAGTAGACATATGTTACCATTCTTCGGGGCTGGAATAAACATTCATATTTTGCATTCTTTTGGACATTCAGTGATGTCTCTTATTTTTGACATGGTTTCATGGTTGTTTTTATTGATGTAAGCAGTTGGGATGGAAAGGCCATCAATTTCAGGGGCTTTTCTGTTTGGGCAGCAGGGGTTTGGACTGGAAGACCTCTAAGGTACCATCCAACTGTGTTATTTTGTTGTTCAGTACCTATGTGACCTCATCTTCCAATACATCTGGCTATGCTTTCAGATTTCTAGTTATCTAAATGTATTTCTTTCATCTATTTTGTTGCTTCTGATAATGAATTCTTCCTACGGTTTATGCATAGTATGCTCCATATGCCAGTTTTCTTTACTATATTCCAGTGCAAAACTTCCAGAGCTGATATTAAGAATTGCACTAGAAAAAGCAATATAACAATGATCATTGTGCTGATTCTTCAATTTGAGCTAATCCCCTCCATGGGATGATGCTCCCCTTTCTTAATCCCAATCTGCACATAAATTTCTCTGGAAGCAACAACTCCCAGATAAACTAGTCTCTCGTCTCTCATTTTCCTCCAGAGAAATCTGAATTTACTGTATAAAAGCCCCTTGGCTAGGATCAAGGACCAAAATTTCTTATCTCATTGCTGTATTGAGATTTAGATTGAGGTTCTCTGTGGGAACCCAGCAGAGAAACCAAGTAAGATATTGACATTAACTAGAGTTGTCAGTGTGAGAGAATTGCTGTACTGAGATCTTTTAATTTAGCTGGTGTAATATTTCTTATAGTCTGCAGCTTCTGCTCAGCTCTAAGAGAAGCATTATTCTGTCTTCTTTCAAAGAGTGCTTTTAAGCAGTGAAAAATAGAAGACAATCTGCTGGAGTGTGAAACTTGTCAGTCAGGAGACACTATAACCACACCTACCAAAATGCTGTGTGTTTATATCTTATTTACTCAACCAGATGTTCTCCAGGTAGATGGATAGCTCCTTATTTTGGGATTAAAACAATGAAAATATTGCATATAAACATTATAAATAAAATAAGCTATTAGAACTCACATTAGACAATTCCAATAAATTGGCTAGTAAAATGGAAACATGTTCTTTGTAGTTTAGCTTCTTCCTCAACTATTTTCTCTTTAAATGATTAGAATGCTTTTTTCTGTCAGCAAGTGGTTTCCTGGTTTCCCCTCCTTGTTAACCTTTTCATTCTTTTTTCTCCTTTCTTATAATCCTCTCTGCCTATAAGTACCTCCCTATCTTGTTCTCCTTTTTAAACCAATATCCTACACCCCTGGGTTTTGTCACTATTCTCTTCTGCACCTCTCATTAACTGTTTCTTCATTCATCAGAAAGGATTACAAGAAAATAAGCAGGCAGGCACACAGTGGGAAATACACATTGAAAGGAATACAATAGTGCTGGCAGTCCCAAACCCATTAGGCAAACAACTTGTTCCCCATTGTATGGCTCCTTAGTCTCTGTAATCCCTTACTCTCCAAACTCTCTACTCTTCAAGATGGTGGAAAATGGGCCAACCACAGAATAATATGCACTGACTATAATGACAATTATGTGACTGGGGGAATGCTGTGAAGATTGTAAACATGTACCTTGGTAACAAAATTATTTTTAAGGTCTGTTGTAACTTCCAACAGTTGCTGCATGGTAACATAAGTCTATTGTATTTTTATTGCTGTTTGTAAGTTGCCTAGAACACTGAAGGGAGTGGCTGGTCTAGATATTTAGAAATAAAATAATAAATTGCCTATCCCAGTAGTTCAAAGCCATCTTTTCTGAAATTTTAGAAGTTTTGACACTGTAATGTCCCATATAAAAGAAAATTGGGCTACGATAAAATCCACAGCTTAGTTTATTGACTCCTGCAAGATTTTATTTCATTCTACATTTTTTTTAAATAACACAAACAGAAACGTGGATGGGATGGCAACATTCTACAGTAAAGATCAGTATTCAGCCCACCTGCCAGCAACAATGACCAGCATGTAGCCTGGCAAAAGGTTTGCCATCCTGAGAGATAGTTGGGGAGCCAGTCACAAAATAAGATTAAAAATAGGCAGCAAATTAATGCACTTTCCAAAGCAAGCAGTAGTAGAGGGTTACACCAAAAAGCAATCATGCAGGAATAAAACACAGTATTTTTTCCCCCAAAAAATGACATTTCTGAATTTTGTTTTGCCATAAGTTCCAACTTACTGGAAACACAGGAAATATAAAACATGTTAGGTTTAAAAATACGAATGGACTCCTCATATTAAGAAGGTGAAATTGATCTTTTTGGACCCCTTTTCCTCTCAACTTTTTTCTATACTAAATAGTTTATTTAAAATGGCTTTGAACTCAGTCTGATGTGATAATTATTGGATTGCAATTAAATTGACTGTTAAAGTAATCCTAGAAAGCTGTAATCCTGATAATTTAATAATGAGTGTAATGTGACAACTTTTTGTAGACTGAATTATCTTGCCACTCCATGAAATGTAAAATTGAACAGTAGCCCTAGATATGACTCTAAACTGTATAGTCATCATAGTTTATAAATGCAATGAAATTATTTCACTCTTCACTTTTGCTCAAGCATACTTTTCAAGCCCAATGGCCAAGAGATGCCTTGAGTCATAAGAAAAAGGCAATAAAAGTACCTTTGGCTCTTCAACTATAAATAGTCAAGTCAACATTTTTCCTGTTGATCTAGTAACTTCATTAGAGCTCCATTATGACAATTTCTTAACAGACTACTTATTGAAAATGCACTCAGAACCTTTAAAAGAAATGTTTTTGCAATAATCTGGAAGTTAATCATTCTGCATAAATTAAACACAATGAAACATCGTAATAAAATAGGTAAATAACATTTCACTACCACACTATAATCACAGCCAATTGATGATCGCACTAGCTTTTCAAGTTCTAAATTGCTTAGGCAGTTGAAGGGTTCAACTATGATTGATAGATTTCCCTCCCAACTATAAAAAAAGCTGATACATTTTACAAAGGATGTTACACAGAAATTGTCACCCAATTTCTTCTCTTTCAAGACATAAGCAGTCACTATGAAGGAATCCCCATTATGTGTGTCTACAGCAAGGAGGGAACAATACTATTTTTTTTTAAATTTAGGTGAACAAGAAAAAAGGTCAGATTGCAATAATCGTGAGGAAATCATAAATGGGTTTATTTTGTCACATGTAAAAACCTATTTCTTGAAAGAGAATGTGGGGTTATGAGGTGTGGGTTGTTGTTTTTTTTCCTTTGAAGAAGCTTCTGTGGATCAACGTTTTCTCCAAATAAAAGGAGACTGAAGGATGCTATGCAAGTTTCCAGACCTTTATTTTTCAGACATAGTAGTCTGGATTCCTACTTATTCCTAGTTATGAAGTACTAAAGTCCTAGTAATTCCTATATATTTTACTATATTTCTTCAAGGATGCATCACTGAGATGATAATGGATTCCTTTAAGGTTATGGTTGAATAGACTTGGCAGCAGGCAAGGTAGACCTCACCCATTTCCTGACCTTCTACATTTTGCTCAGATTGCCTTCCACTTCATGATCCTTCCCAATAAGATGTACTGAGCAGGCTTGGAGCAGACTTCTTTTTCTGTTCTTGAGACTTGAATGTTTTGACACAGAATAGAAACAAGCATGCTTGGGCTGATGCCCATCTACTCTTTCAAGTGATTTCTAGATGGTTGGCTATCAGTTTGCAGCAGCCAAAAAGGAACAAAAATCTATTATAGTCAACTGTAGTCTAGGAGAGTTAAGCTATAATCCATATCAATCTTTTAAGATGCTACCAGATACTTTCATGTTTTTAAAAATAAATACTATCATCTCTTGGTTTATAAAATCTCACTTTGATGTCTATAAAATTCTCCTGCTGCAAATGATATAATATAGCCACAATTTTCCTTCCAATTATGAGCTCTTTTACATAAGAAAGGGGAGGGGAGAAATCACAAATGAAAGCAATTAGTTTTTAAGTCTATTTTACACAAATTTAAGCTGACCATTCTTTCCTGAAATAAATTATTTTATACAAGAAAACCACATCATAAAGTCTCCACGTATAAAACTATGTGATCAAAGAGGAACATTCAAAGGAATATTGAAGAACAAAAGGAATCATCATAAGAGTGTCTTAAAATTCAGACATCAAATGTAGGCAGGAGAGCCTTGTTTCCTGAAGTAAACAATTTCCATTTTTGTTAATTATATTGCTTTATACATACTGTGTTGCTGAAAAAAATACTTTCAGTTGGATTTGGCTTTTGTCTGCACAATTTATAAATATATTAGCCTTGTTCTGTAGCTCATGTTTTGAGGAAATGACTTCCACACCTCCAAAAATTACAAGGAGATATTTTATCAGCCATCCTTTTTAAAGCCATAATGGCCAAAACTGAACCGAAAAGTTTAATTGGAATGAAAAGGAAGTATCAAAATAGAACCTGGAGGAAAGTATGGACACGTGGAAGAACGAATAGTCTCCATCACAATATTCAAAACATTGCTAGAGACTACACAGAAATGAGCAATTATCTTCAAAGGATTTAATTGCATTTATTTATTGCATATTTTGATGAAAACAATTTCTTTTTTGTCTAAGTGCATTTACTGCTAAGTTTATTCATTAGAGAGGTTCTTTTCTTTGAAAAAGCGACATTAGAAGAAAGTATGTGCTTCATAATCTCTCTCTGTAATACTCATGGCTTCGATGCATGAATTTATCTGTAGTAAAGTGACATTTGGGACCACATTTTATATCTGTATTTGTAACCTCAATACAATACATCATGATAGTAACCTATATCCTGACCTCGTGCTGACAATACAGATCTATGAATCTTATCTTAAATATTTTCATAGTGCATCCAAGAGTCATGCTATATGACACTGTATATGTATAGCAACTGGAATATCCCATCTAACACGTAATTTATTTTGCTGGCATTTCAAATCTTAAGACTGAGTTGTTAGTCTACAGTTCAAAGCACACTTTCTTACACATTCCAAAACAACAGTGATTAGGTCTGAAATTCAGTTGTACAATCTTAGCCCCATTTATAACAGATATGAAATTTACACTACAACCAAATGCCAGTTTACGTGCCGTTTTCAGTGGCCACTGCAAATGCTTCCCAAGTATAACAGTTAAGAGCCAGCTGGACATGGCTTTCTATGTCTCTTCAACAGCTAGTTAGTTATCAAACCCATCCTAACAATACACTTGATTGCTGGAGTTCAATTTTTGTCACATGCAATATGTGACTAGTGGAAGATCAGTTCAAAACTATGAAAATGAAATTTGATTAGATGATTTTTTGGCATACTTGCTCTTAGCTTGCCATTAACATTTCCCAAAGTTTGTAATAGGCAGGAGCTGGTGAGACTGGCTAGCTATTTTGCAAAACAGTTTTATAAGATGATAAAAATAATTCCCAGAGCTACCCCACAAAGGAAATATTTTTTAAGAACAATACGGGTAGGTGCACAACGGCTATATTTCTGTTTGGGGGCTCTAAAAGGCAAAGTGATAGAACTGCTGTTGCTTGGCTTGAACAATGTGGATAAAATCCAGGCAATTTTATGGCAAGTGGGAGGCTTCGATTTGGCAATGAACCAGGCCAAAAAAGCCAATAAAAGTCTGTAAGCAAAATGATGAGACACACCATCAAATGGTCTGCACTGACACAATTGAATTTGGCTTCTGACAAGTGTGCAGTTCTGGTTTGCATCTTGGCTTGCTTGTGTTGCTCATATGCAATCTGCCAGTGAGGATCCTTCGTAAAGTTCCTTTCCACCAAACCAGAAAATGTAACTAAAGTGCATATAGACTCAGGTTCCTCCAATTGTTTCAAATGTTCAGTATTTTTATTACTAGTATTGCCATCTTCACCTTGATATCATAATGAGATTTGGTGATATTCTTCATTCTGGTGGTATTCTTCAATTAAAAGGCAAGAACAGAAGAGAGGTGCTTATGCCAAATATGAGAGTTGGAAGCTGTCATGAGTACCATCATGGTAATATGAAAACTTTAGATAATGTTAAAAATAGTGCATTGAAGAATATCCAATAATCATAAAAAACAGACCATGTAATCTTTGGATCTTATTGCTTGCAAATAGTTCAAAAATTATCATTATAGAAAAATTGTATCAAGTCATTTGTTATTCAGTCTTCACTGAGAACTGCTTCTGTCTTTCCTGCATCTGCAATGAATAATTGAAGAGATGGTTAAATAGCCATGCAACAAAGAAATAAACACATTCATGCACAACCCCTACACAAAGTTAATCAGCATGAACATTTCATATGCTCTTTGATCATTTTTCTATTTTGTTGTTGTTATAGTAGAGTAGCACACATAAAATTATAAAAACAATATAGTGGAAACTGTAAGTTAAACATAGAATGTGCATTTAATTCCACTTCCAAATTTTCTTCAGAATGCTTGAGCAAAGAGAGAATTTTAATTTAAGACTGAAAAGAGTCAATTCTATCATCTTTGAGAAGATGCCGTTAAGTTCAGTGACATCACAGAAAGGATTTACTTTTGTACACATGTAACATTTCTCTGAACAAAAATACGTAGAGAAAAATTTCCTGTGAAGTTCTTGGTAAAGGCAGGAGGGTATGAAAGGCATTTTTTGGGACATTGAATTGATTGTTGTCACTAGGGGAGTTGGGGGTTATTGTTATTCATTCTTTTTATATTGGTTTTTTTAATCTTTGTAAGCCACCTCGAATCACTGAGAGCTGGGTAGCCATATAAATTTTCTTAAATAAAATAAATAAATATTTGTGTCCCAGTCATTTAGACATGACATGGGCATAAAATATCCTATTGAAACTTGTTTTAATGTGTAGCTTGTATTTCCTGACTGGGCAAGGTGTTGTCTATGTAATTAATTCTGTGACATCAGAACACAATAGAATGTGGTTCTGGATTGCATGCGAGTTAAAAATAAATTCTCATACCAACTAAATTCTTGAATTTCTTTTTGGCTTCTGCTCTTTCCTCAGCATCGAAATACCACACAGTCATTGCATACCTACAAAGGGGGGAAAATCCATGATCCATTATATTGAGGCTTTATTATATCTTTGAAAATTCACAGAGCACACAATTTATTATGTACTTATTCAATTTATATTGCCACCTGTTCGCCCATGGCGACTCAAGGTAGCTTACAGAATATAAAACCACATTTAAAACAATAAAAATAATAAAATAAATTAATACAATAATAAAATCATAATAAAATCACCCCCAACCCTAGAGACAGCAGATCACACAAGCCATTTAATGAGCTCCATTTTTCTCTGGGTTCCCCACACCTGCTGACAGAACCAGGTCTTCAGCACCTTCTGGAAGAGTATTAGAGTGGGGGTCATTCTAATCTCTGGGAGAATGATGTTCCAGAGAGAGGGAGCCACCATGGAGAAGGCCCTTTTTCTGTGTCCCACCAGTGTATCTTCCTCGGGGATGGGACCCACAGCATTCCCCGCTCTGCTGGGTTGGGTAGATGTGACTGGTAAGAGATGGCTCTCAGATAATCTGGTCCCAAGCCATGAAGGGTTTTAAATGTGATAACCAACATCTTGAACTGCACCCGGCATTATGTTGCTTGGTGACTTTACATGGCCATAATTCCAAATATGAAGACAGTCAGATAGTTACTAAACTATCTTCTTCATTCTGGCACTTTCAGCTGTGCTGGAACTGCAACTCCGATTACTCCTAACCAGTAATGCAAGCCCAACCAAACTGGAGGGCACCAGTAAGTCCTCCTAAAGTACCATGTCTTGTTTGGTAATGAAAGGGGGCATCATCAATTACAGATGCAATAATGCTGAAAGAGGACTTCACTATTTAATTTGGCACCACAAATAATTGTCATGGATGCTTGTGACAAAGAAAAAATGTCTAAATTCCAAGAAAGGCATTACTTACAATTTGACTGTATGGATCAAAACGCACCTATCAAAATTTTACCAATTTTACCAGAATTGCTGGGGAAAAAAATCCCTCAAATGGTTTGTGTGTGCATGCACATGTGTATAAGTGGGTCCTTTAAATGAGGCTGAATATCTGGCACACAGAACTAGAGAACAGAAATGCCTATTGAGCTAGGAAGTTAATATTAATTTGCATAACTGCATACTTTTTTTCTTTCTGTTCAGTCATGTCTGATTTTTGGACATTGCCTGGGCAAGTCCCTACAGCTTTCCTGGCAAGGTGTTTTTGGAAGTGTTTTGCCATTGCCTCCTTCCTAGGGCTGAGATAAAGTGCCTGGTTCAAATTCACACAGTTGGCTTTGTGCCCAAGGCTGCACTAGAATAACTCTCAGTTCCTAGGCTGATGCCTTAATTACTACATCAAACTTGCTCTTGACTGCATACCATGTATATATATATATATAGTAAATACCGATCAGTAGATATTCAATACAGATTTAAACATGAAAAAATGTGATGATTTCCTTTTCAATAAAATATTAGAAAAATGCAAGAATTAAAGAAGACATTTCCATATCAAAAGTGTTTCTACATAATAGATACTTCATTTTCTCCAATATAATTCCCAAATTATATGACTTAACCAGAATATTGCTCCTTTCATTTAGCAAGTTTAAGAATTCATATTTCAGAAGTCGACTAGATTCACTGATCCTTCTTGAATCTGCTACCTGAAATCATTTTAATGACAATGCTAGAATTGTACATCTAGCTATATATGCAATCTCTCACTGAGCAACAGACTGCTATCCTATATAATTATCTTTAAAACCCACACTTAAGGTCTTTTACCTTGTTGCATAGGAAGGCTGCACTTCATGTGGGTTTCTTCGGTCTGACCAGAAAAAAAGTAATCTGTCAAAGATGGGCTCAACATCAGCTACATAGGACCTGCCCTCTGGGAATATTCGTAGAATCCCCCCATGAAGCTTAAACAGAAAGAAAAGAAAATGTTCATTTTTGATTAGACAGGATAAGCAGATCTTAAAAGGGCTTATTTTGTATATGTGCATAAAAAAACAAACCAGATGAGGACCCCACTGGAAATGAATGGGAAGGATGAAGAATCCATCTGCTGATAGCAATAGCAATAGCATTTACACTTATATACCACTTTATAGCCCACTCTAAGCAGTTTCCAGCATATTGCCCCCAACAATTTAAGTCCTCATTTGACTGACCTCAGAAGGATGGAAGGCTGAGTCAACCCTTAGCTGCCCAAAACTGAACTCCTGGAATGAGCAGTGAGTTAGCTTGCAATACCATGGTTCATGATGAAAAATTCTCCACAACTATAGAGGCCCCTTCCTTTCATCTTCCTTCAATGGAAGAACATCATTAACCCATAATACCAGGGCTGACCTAAGTATGTACCATTTGTGTTGCAATTCCTGAAGAGTCTTTAGATATAATATAGTCTAAACTCCTGCCACATTCTCTTTGTTCTACTATAATGGAGGACATTTTGACTGATGTGCCTGGAGACGTCTAGCACCAATTTCAGTGTACCTCTGCCAGCTTCCTAAACTCATTAATCATCCTTCCAGCAGGGGGGCAGTTGCATCATTTGTGAAATATTAATGGGAATATTAATGGGTAGTAAATGAATCAGCTTGAAGCACTGATCACTTCTTTTCCCTCGTACCGTGAATAGAACTAGGAATCCCAATAAATATTAGTAAATGAATGCACTTTTAAAAAAAGGGAAATCATGTCTAAGGACATGATCATTATTCAAAATAAAGCAAGTAAAAACTAATATACAGAGAACACAATTCTTTAAAACTGCTTTTTTACTTAGCCAAATTAATGTGTTCTTGTGTTTATTGAAAAATCTTGAAATGAATCAATATTAATGAGGTGAGTGGGGAAAACAATGCTCCTTTTCTCAAGGCTTTCTGACCCTGATTTTATCTGGTTTTCAATAAACCAGACCTGTTGTACTCCTTCTTGTTATGACAAACTTTTTGCTTTCACATTCAAATGGAAAATCTGAAAATCACTTCCATCCCCAAACTTAAGTGAGATATTTACGTGTGTGTGTGTGTGTATCTATATATCTACATCTATATATCTACATCTACATCTACATCTATCTATCTATCTATCTATCTATCTATCTATCTATCTATCTATCTATCTATCTATCTATCTATCTATCTATCCAATGAGCAAAATATTTAAAGAAAAAGAAAGCTTTATTTTCTGATGGAAAATCCTGACTCAGTTTCCTTAACTGATGGACTTCAAACCCCGATTTCTTAATTGCATAATAAAAACACAGAGGGATGGGGGAAATTAGTATTTTGTTCTGTCTTTTCAGAAGCAGGCACCATAGTCTGACTTCATATAAAACTGTGTGTTCCAATTTATTTAAATGTAAACATTTAATTTGTTACAGCAATTAAATATGTACAGAATGACAATTCTTCAGAGAACACTTTAGTTAGCCATTTATTTTTATTTTTTTAACAAAAAGCTGGAAGATTCTTGATACCTTTTAGTGTTGGTGGAAAGCAGTATCCAAGGATGCTGCACAATCAACAAGTAATCATTATTGTTATCTGTTATATTTATATCCCATCACCATCCTGTCTGTAATGTTGATTGAGAGAGAATGTCACATTCCAAGGTTCAATGGTTGAGGGCAGGGGTGCGATTCAACCAGTGTTACTACCAGTTCGGTGACTACATTTTGCCACTTTTTCCCTGCTTTTTCAGCCTCAGCTGTGCCGCACAAAGCAGCTGTGGTTGAAAAAGCAGGAAATAAAGGACAGGTAAGAGCCTGTGCAGGTGGGTGGGCCAAACAGCAGTAGACACAGAACCAGTTCGGTGTTTGTTGCTCTTCAGAGCTATGGGTTCTATAGAGCCGGGCAGAACCGGTAGCATCCCATCCTTGGTTGAGGGGAATCTTAAACCTGGTATGGGTTAGGGTTAGGGTTAGGGTTAAGGTTAGGGTTAGGGTTAGGGTTGACAGTGAGGTTTTGCAGGCAGATTGTTATTATAACCAAATTTACATTTTTCTTATCCAGATGGCATCTGTGGTCTTTTTATGACAAGTAAGCATTGGCTTATCACCAAATATATATTCTTCAGAGGGCTGTAGTTAAAGAGTTCTTCCAGCATGCTTATTACATTGGCATTAATATACAAAGTTTTAAAACATATAAATAATTTTCTTTACTACTTGGATGCCTCCAAATTATAAGAAATGTCCCTATGTCATCTATTCATTTTGGTGTATTTTTGAGAGAAAACGAAAGGATTGTTTTTATTTTCCACTCTGAGAAAAGTCTATGGGATCTCAGTATCATATTAAAAAATAATGCTCAAGTATTCCTAGGCATCCACAAGAGTTGGACATGGTTTGAAGTGAGCAATCTTCTAGATTCAGGGCTTTGTGTAGCTGAAAACCGATGCTTTTGACAGTTAGCAAACCTAAAGGCAGAACGTCAACTTGCTTTTCTTTAAGTATATCACAGCAAACAGCCTCTAAGCTCCCCCACACATGTGTTAGCAAACACAAAGCTTTTTATGAGGCCAAGGCATAGCAAACAGAGGGAGAAGTTTTCATGATCTTACACTGTACATAGAGCAAAATCAAACAAATGTTCTTTTTCAAAGGCTGCTTTATATGGGACAAAAACAAGATGACCACAATTGAACTTGCCAATCTTCAGTTAAACTACCTCAGTTGTCAGAATCCATTCATTCCTTTACAGGCACCCATTTGTTTTCAAACTAAATCCCTTTTACCTGTATCTTTAAATAGTGACAGTCACGCCAGTGGCTCAAAAATTCTAAGCTGCCCCCGGACTTCCGGTTTGCCAGGCTTCGGTGGCGGCAGGGATTCACGATCCAGCGCGATCCCTGTCACGCTAGCCGTCTTGGTGCCTCCGATCCCGACGGGTCTGGAGGATAAGGCTGCCATGTAGAGGCAGCTGAAGATTGGGGGGATCCAGATAGGGGTTTGGGGGTCTCTCAGACCCCCTCCCTACCTGACAAAACCCCTTTTTCTCAAGGCGGTGGAGCGGCGGTCAGCAATGGCCGCCACAAAGAAGCCGGCAACTGGATAAGAATGTGCAGGAGGAAGAAGGAGTAGAAAGTTTGGAAAGTTTTAAAGTGAAAGTTCTTTGGCTGCTGGGACTTTAAGATATATCTAATATCCTGAAAACTACATTTTTTTTGAATGATACATTGTTTCCAGAGGAGATTCTAAAAGCGGCGAATAGTGCTGAAAGGGAAAGTTTATTCTCCTTCCCTACGGAATTAACAAATGGACATTGAAAAATCTGCTTCTCTAAAGAAGGTAAAATTTAAAGCTCTTTGTTATAAGTGGGAAGGGAGATGACCAAAAAAAAAAACCTGTATTAAGATTTTGTTGGAGGAGATGCCTTGAAGACTTTGAGACTAGAAGCTAACTGCAATAAGGCTTTAAAGTACAGACTGGGTTCTTTATTTCTTTCCTAACTGATATTACCCCAGGAAGAGAAAGTGTAAAGGGAAGAACTTTCTGTTGTGTTTGGATGTTTGATGACTTTGGGACTTTGGGGAACTGTTTTTTAAGTTTTGAAACATCTTGGTTGTCTTAAGAAGAAGAAGAGGGAAAAAGAAGAAGAAAAAAGGTTTACAATGGCTCTATCTATTGATGAACTAAGAAAGGAATATAGAAAAACAAAGAAAAAGGACTCCTTGGGAGATATCTTTCACTTTTTAGAAATGGCGCTTGCTACTTATCAGCAAATACAACAACAAATGGAGGAAACAGAAGAAGAAGAAGCCATCTTTAATGAATTAAATAATTTGCCTAAGAAAGAGAAGAGAAGGAGAGGAAGGAAAATGAAGGACTTAAGACCTAAAAAAACATCCAAGAAAGAGAAAAATGAGATGCAAAACCAATACAATGCCAGAAAGCAAAAGAAAAGAGGAATACAACATAGAGGGGAAACTAAAAAGGCGGAGGTTAGGAGGGGGTGTGTGTGAAAAGACTAGGTGGGACAAAAAAGGAAGGGAAAAGGGGGAAAAAAGCCACAAAGGTATAAAACAAGATGGGAAAAAGAAATTTTTCTTTAGGGACAAAGGGTAATGTATAATTCATAAAAAAAATCTGCAAAAGTACATAAGATAGTATTGTAGTATTTGTATTAGAAATAGAAAATTAGAATATTAAAGGGAATGTTTAAAATATAGAGTTTATTGGCTATGTTAATGTTATTATAAATGTATTATAGATCTTAACATTTAATATTATTGAGAATGTGCAAAATGTTTAAGATTTAATGATAGAGCTCAATGTGTTATTCTCTTAATGTTATCATAACTTTTCTTTTTCTTTTTCTTCTTTTTTAATACTTTTAGTTGAAAATGTATTATTTAAAATGTACTAAAAAAGTAGAATGGTAATTATGTACTTAATTATTTTATAGATTTATTATTCTCTTTTTTCTTTTCTTTAAATTTAATAGGTAGAATATACTAAGCAGAATCAGATTGGGAACTAGGTATTATGCTAAATGTTAACTTAGGGGATAGAAAGGCATCATACTTCAATCAGTGATTTCAGGAGAAATCTTTTTTTTTATATTAAAGAGAATGTGATAAATGGATAATTGGAAAAGAATGGACAAAAGATACAAGTATAATGATTTAAAATAAGATGAAATAAATAAAATAGAATTAAGAAGAGTGAAAAGCGGGGAGAAGTTATATAGAAGATAAAGAATGGTTAATAAGATAAGTAATGATATATAAGATGAGCATGAATTTAATTGAAGTCCGTACAAAGAGAGTTATTCTGGGGCCAAGCCACTTTCAAAAAAGAAGTTTTATGTTTTCGTGTTTTGTGTGTTTATGTTTGATTAAGAATTAATAAAACCTTGGAGGTGAGAATATTTGTAAACAAGCCAGATGAAAATATAAATATGATGGTTATAAAATAAATGAATATAGAAAAGAAATGTAATTGAATAAAAGTAAATAAATAAAAGAAATAATGAGAAATTTGCTAAAAGATATTTATTTGTCAATAAGGAAATGGGATAAATTAGAACTATGCTGTATAAAATAATTTACAATGGAAAAAGGTTTTATGTTTGTAATGTTTAATGATGTCTTGTTTGTCTTTAAAACTAATAAAAAATGTGTTTCAAAAAAAAAAAAAAATCTAAGCTGCCCCCCTCTTCAATAAGCTGTCTATCCAATTGAAATTAAAAAATGCAACCATGAAATGGATTTATTTTCACATTTCAGCTACTCAGAAGCAATGGTGGTGTTGTATTCAAAAATTTCACAGTACTTCATAAAAAATAGAAGAGCAAGAAAGCAGGTAGGTGGAGAAGTATTGTTTCCTGAGTGGGTTCCTTTTGAGTCTGCATCTCAGCAACATATGAGGAGCTACATACCTTTGAATCCCAGTTTTTGTTCAGGTAATAAATGCAGGTGATACATCGTCCATCTCCATTGGGATTGTCCACATGACGCACATAGCCAGTTCCATTCCCTGGATAGCAAGCTACCATAGCCTGGAAGGTGATATAAGAAGAGAAAGAAAGATGCTTAATATTTTTTCCTAGTTTGGCAGTTTTTAAAATTTCTCTATTTGCTTTTCAGATACAAATCAAAATACAAAGGAATTGTGGAGGCTATGAATAATTTTTAAAATGCAGCAGGGCTTTGCTTTATTTTAGTGATTTATTTGATCAATTTATATGCTGCTCATCTTGCAGCTTAGCAACTCTGTTTAAGAATAGTTGTCCACCATAATTCTGAAGTGAAACAATTAAATAAGTGAGCACACTATAAGGGCAAATGGTTGGAATATGATCTTAAGGTCATTCCATTCCTACTGGAAATACATGTAGTATATCTACAAATGTCTTACGTCTACCAAACATGAGTATCTTTACAGTTATGGTTTTGAATCTGAGTGAAATAGCCTTCCCTATACTAGTTATCTTTCCTGGGCATTTCTACATTTATTTCAGATTTTAATTATTTTGCAGAAAAGACTGTATCTCACTAAAGTGTCCTGCCTCAACGGGGTACCTTTGAAATGTGTTGGTATTACAAATCCTGTAATTGTAACCCTAATCAGTCTCTACACTTTTGGAAATTAGTTGAACAGGGAAGCAAGTACTAGTAAACTTTGCTGAGCAAGCTTTGGTAAAATAAATGTAAATAGCAAGCAGAATAGCTTTCATTTCACTGAAGCTGTATAAGAGAACTTATGCTTTAAAGAAGTATTCTTAAGTTTATAGAAGTGTGAATACCACTTTTTTCAGATACCATAACTCAGACTTTCTCTCTATATTCCCACTGAATAAACATAATAAAACAATCCATTTTCCATCCCTCAGGATGTTTATATCTAATGCCTTGATGAAAGTAAAATTTAGATATTGTGTACAGTTGTTTCATTTCTTTTTTTTTGTAAAAAGTTTTTAATCTTTTACAAACATCTTTTAGTAAATAATGTGGTTTCAGGTTTTTACATTTCCATATGAACATGACCATAATTACATATTTAACTTTCATATTCAGTTTCTTATCATATCATTACATTTTCCATTTTCTGTAAATTTTCACAAATATTCTTATATTTTTCACACTTATTTTACCCATTTTCAATTCATATCTTAACTTATTCCATTTTTCTTGAATTATACTCATATATGTTTAATATAATATCTTAAGATTCTTATTTCTTAATCTATGTTTATTATGCTTTTATACTTTTATGTCATATTTGCAATTTCATCGCATACTCATTTCATTATTCAATAAATTCCATCTTAATTTAATCATTCCAAACATTTCCCCCTCAATTGCCCATTTGAGTGCACCACCCTTTTGTCTAATACAACATTCAGTTTACTCTCCTTTAACTCATATTAAAAATTCCCATAATATAATCATTTTTAGTTATCACCTAAACATTACATATCACATATACGTTTTAGGTTAGATTCCACATGGTATTCTTTCCTTTACCTTCTAAGTCATTTATTATTTCATATATATTGATCTTTTCATCTAATTGTAGAAACTATCTTTTTAGTACAATTTTCATAATTCATTTTAGGTATATTCTTAATTTCATTTAATTAACATTCTTATAATAGTTTCCCACTTTTACATTTATTCCAAATATATCTATATATAGTTCAACCATCATTCTTAAAAAATAATCAGATAGAAAAAAAACCATCAGTTCCAATTATTCCATTTTTTAAAAAAATCTGTTTTTATACCTTGTTATACATTACCTTACAGAATCCCTTTTCTTATTCTTTATCTACCCATTATCTCTAAGTCTTCCTACTATGTAGCTTCTTTTCATTTTTGTTGGCTTTCTATCTCCTCTTCTTTTCTGGTCCTTTCCCTTATTCCCCCTTTCCTTTATTTTTCCCTTCCATTTCGAGCTCCAAGTTTTCTCCCCTGCCCTCTTTTGAGCTTTCTCCTGTAATTCCCTTTTTTGCTGTTTCCTCTTTTTTTTTTTTTGACTTTCCAAACAATTACCTCTTTAATTGTCCCCTCAAACCTCCAAGTTTTAATTTCCATGCTTTCCCCTTGTTTTAATGTTCATTGCCCCATTTGTTCATTGAGGCTAGCCTCCTCTTTAATCAACTCCTCCCCTTCTGAATCTCCTTGTTCTTCTTTGTTCTCCAACGTCGCCATTTCTAATATTTTCAAGGCAAAGCTGCACAGTTCCACTCTTTCAGATATCATTTTCCTTATACTTCTTAAGTACAATTTTATTTCTAAACAAATTTCTGCTATTTTTGTGCACATCTTTCAATTTTAGTTTTTCTTTTATCTCTTTCTTCAGGATTTAAGTCCCGTCTGGTTGTCCAGTAGTTTATTTAAACCAGTTTCTAGCCATCCACTTCTGTTAAATCCTGTTTCAATTTTCCAGGGTCAAAATAGTACAATGTTTATATATTTTTATTATTAAGTTCCTTCTGTTGAGTTTTGAATTTTTCTCAGTCACCTAGTATTCCCAGGATTTCACTTTTCAGAGTTTCTACCTTATTTATCAAAGTTCCTCTTACTTTGTATCATTCCAACTTTAGAGAACCAAACACTTTTTAAAGAGTCACTGAAATTTTTCCTTTACCATCTTTGTTATGTCCATGTTCCACCTTTTCTTTTCACTTTCCTTTCCCTTTTAAGGCTTTTAATTTTCAACAATCCAATAAGTCCAATTGTTAAGTATTATTTATTTTTGGCACATTCAAGTTCAGCTTTTAGTTATGCCTGTTTAGTGCCAATATTATATAATTTAATATAATCCAATTTAAGCAGATATTTTCTTCTAGCTTCCTCTTTCAATTTAACTCTTTTTAAAGTTCAAAGCCACTTTCACTTATGTTCAATCTTTCCCCCCACTCCCTCTGGTCACAGTTTTTCCAATCTTTCTTACAAGTCTCTTTAAACTTTAAATCCGGGGTACCTTTATATTCCAAAACTTTTAAACTTTAAATCTGGGGTACTTTATATTGCGCCTGGTTTACCTGTCTCTACACTGTCTGCTTCTTCACCGCCCCTGCACAATTTTTGTCCCAGATAGCTCTTCATCTTTAGGGTGGCCATATTTAGCCATCGCTGCAGCCCATCTTTGGGGGAGTTTACCTAGCCAGGGAGGGGAGATGCGATTCCCCTCAACCTGACAGGTGGTCTCCTGCGGTATCTGCCATCCCGCATCTGATGGGCGGCTCATGATAGGGAGCGAAGGGAAGAGAAACGACAGGAAGCGAGGTTTCCTCTTGATGAGCGCGCCCCGAATGTCTTGGCACACGCTCTTTTATTGTGCTTTTTTACAAGAAAATGATTTAATCAAAGCTCAAGTCAAACATGATAATCTCATCAGGATGTGCATGTTTACAAAGCTGCATACCGGACAGATCATTTACAGTGTGGATAAGCTTATTAACAACCGTCTAGCTCCTTGTCCCTTATACGTGCCTTGCAAAGGTCACTGAAGAGACAGAAGTTAATGATTACACATGAATGATACAATGTTGCAAACACATGAATGATACATAGTTGCAATGATACATAGTTACAACAGTCTCCCCCTTCTTCCCTACCCTCCAAGGTGGTTCTAGCCCTTTTCGGAGCCCTTTAACGGGAACAGCACGGATAGAAGCCGCACATGATTGCAGTCTTCGGTCTGTCATTGACGAAAATGCCAGTGGAAGTCTGATGTTTCATTTCTTGATTATATAGGACTGTAAGGACCTCCCTGTCAAGGCTTAAACCACAGAATTAGCTAAACATATTTCAGAAGTAATACCTTATTTTAATATTTTCATTCCTGCTAATGTAACCATCCTCATTTTGTGGAATTAATAAGAAAACCAAAGATGGAGCCACCCTCCTTAAGAATCATAAGGGACTGCTACAGAGGATATGAGTGAAAGCATATTTAGTACTGGTTATGGAGGAAATGAGTTCTTCACAGTACTCATTTATTTTGCTTTTTTAAAAACACAACTAGAACCATGTCAGAGGCTTAAGGCTGCCATTCCTGATTATAGTAATCGCCGCCATTACCATTTAATGAAACCCAAAGCTCTATGGCCCGAGGAGGCAGATTTTAGTAGTCACAGCAGCATATTCCTCAACTCATTTTTCTTTTAGAGACAAATGGCATTACAGCATAAAACCACAGTTTGATGACAAGGCTGTGAAAAAAGCTATGTTTGGTGGGTCAGCAAAGCGATCATCACTCACAATGGCTTGGGATTACTAGAATTGAATGTCTATACCTCTGTAGGGCAACAAACTAGGGAAGATCCCATTCTTTCTTCCCCCTTCCAAAGAAAATCCCCTCAAAGTACTAGTTAGGCATTTTAAAAATATTTCCTTAGTTACCACCAAAGGCCATTTTACATTGCAAAGAAAGACAAAACAGAAACTTACTTCAACAAATAATCTGTCATATCCATTTCAGAAATCTAGACTTAATGTGGTTTTTCTTTTCTTTTTTTTTAATAAAAGTGCACTTTTTCATGGAAAGGAAGACAAAATTGTCAGCTCTTAGAATTTAAAAATGGAAAGAAAGATTATTCATTGTCTGCTTCATATCTTTTTTCCTCACAAGAACTTCAATCCACCATTTACCACATGTACATTTCCCCAAATTAATAAATACTTGGTTCTGTAAATTTTTACTGATCCAAATATTTATTGAAAGACAAAGCTTCTAGTCACTTTTCTTCTAACCTCACAACCAATTGTAAACATGTGTGTTAGCAGGGTGAATAAAAATTGGTAAGTTTTTTTAAAAAAATTAAAAAATGAAATTTTTTAAAATTTAAATCAGTTTTTTTTTTTATTTTTATCAAATTTATTTGAATAAAATGCTGTTGGAGTAAAAATCTATCTGGAGAGTTTTCTATTTAAGAACATTAATAATTTAGTTTATTCAGCATGAAATGAAGCTTAGATATGTAGCACAAGGCTGTATATTCTGCAATATTGGGACTGTCGGTGAGTCAACAGCAGGTCACAGAAGGAGCTGCTGCAGGACAGAGATGACAGTTGCTCTTTAAAATTTATGATTTAAATCAAGGTTTTTTACTAGTAATTTAAATCATGATTTAAATCAAGTCCACCCTGTGTTAGTTAAGATTTGGATGCAATATGCAACTTGGACAAAGATTAATTCAGAAAGGAAACCTATAAATAAGAGCTACCTGTTTTAAGGCAGGGATTGGTCCTACTAGAATACGTAAGCTTTTGTTCTTTCTGAAAATGATGCATGTAATCCATCTGAAGATTAGAAGGTTGAATGGAGCTGGTATAATATAATTATTCAAGCAGGAATAAGAAATCTAAAATCTTCCAGTGATGACTAGAATCTCCTTGCTAGCTGCAATCAAATGCTAATCCAAAAACATCCGGACTAAACAAGGCCCCCACTTCTAAGTCTCAAATTTAGTCCCAGGCAATATGAAGTAGGAAAATTTGAAGCATCTGAAAACCTGAAGAGCTACTTAAGGACTTTACTCATGCTCTGTTTCCTCATCTTTCAGAAAAACTTCCCATCTGAACAGAAAAATGTTCTGCACATGAAAGATACACTTTCACCAAAGGAGCCAATAGTTTAGTTTAAAAATGAGAGCAAAAAGGAGTACTGAAATATTATTAATTTTCTTAAACCAGCAAACAATTTGGATGGAGTTTAAAGAAGAGAATTTTTCTGGATCTCTTATTGAAAGAAGATTATTAAAGTTATAGCTGGAATAATGCCAGCATAGATCAGGCTGGCCTCCATGTAGAAAACTGGCTGTTGACGGCTTCTTTTGCATACATCTAAAAGGAAAAAAACCAGGAGGAGCCAAGGGTCATATCAATAATTGTAGAAGGTAGCTTAAAATAACTGAAAGTGGCCATTCAATACAGATCACATCTTCCTCTACCAATGCCACAGATTAAATTATACGCTTTTCATTTTCATAGCTGTGATATTGATACATAAACACCAAGTTTATTTGAAGTCCTTGTTTCTATGCTTCATGCTGCTTTTTAAAAATTGCTTAAATCTATTTCTGAATCCACTTTCAATAGTGACAAACATATTGGAAACAAGCATGTAAGACAAGGATAAGTGATTTTAAACAGTGTTATTTTTAAAAAGATGGAGGAGTGCACTTGAGCTGTGTTTTATTACACTAGGACTTTGTAAACTGGAAGCATGTTGGAAATCTATTTGAAACAGGCTTGGAAAAGAAATCCTGGGATCTTAACAGCCAAACACAAAGTCAAGGCAGTCTCCAAAACAAGTAGCAGAATTCTTCACACCAAGCACATGTTACCTATGATCTTAAGTGGCTTAGTCAGGGATTTCTTTTCATAGCCCTTTTTCTCAAACATATCTTTTTTATGAGCTTAGAGTAGATGGCAAAGTAGGAAATATTTATTTCCTGAGCTTCAAGTCTCAAGATTCTGGGCTTGAGAATAAGAAGCTATAATATTAACTGTTAGGCAGAGCACATCTGGGACATTACAATGGGCTGACACTTTTACATGGGAAAATTACATTTGTCAGACACATTGAAATGGGATTATTCCTTTGCATACCTCTAGCCATCCTCAGAGGAGGCAAGGTGAACCCAAAACTGTCTTGCTGCATTGGAGATGAAGTTTTCAATAAGGTGCTGCCTGTCTGCAGCATTGAAACACTGCAGTTGTAAACACCTTAATTCTGCTGATCTGAATCCAGAATGAGATGGATTGGCTACCCCTACATGAGCTCTCTCTTTTCAACCTCCAATTGATCTGGAAATAACCAGTTTCTCTTGTGGAAGCTAGCAAGTGAAAAAAAAATGTTTCTCACCTATGCAGTTGCCCAGAAAGCCTCTCCTGATTTAGCATCTCCAAACCAGATGACTGAAAGACTTCTTGACTGTCACCTACATAATATTTTAAATTAGTAGCAGCTATCGTGTTTCCCTGAAAATGCAACCTACTCCGAAATAAGCTTGATTTTTACACATGTGCCTAAAATAAGCCCTAATTAAGATCCCGCCTACTCCAGGGTGCACAGGTAAAAATTAAGCTAGGATGGAGATGGGGGCTGGAGCTGTCCTACCACTTACCTTTGGACAGTTGCAGTCATGCCTCGCACACTATAACACCTGCATTGCCGGTTCATTTTTTCTGCAGCCACCAAGGCTTTCCTGAAGGCCTCTGTAGCCGATAAGAGAGCTCTGGATCAATCCAGAACTCTGTTATCAGCTCCAGAGGCCTTCAGAAAAGCCTTGCTGGCTTTCCTGAAGGCCTATGACAGTGAAAAGGAGGCTGGGGGCAATGCACACAAGTGAGGTGAGTCAGTGGATGATTACACCACCACCCTGAAAATAAGACCTGGTGGGTTTTTGGATGGCAAAAAAATATAAGCCAGGGTCTTATTTTGGGGGAAGCAAGCTATTTATACTATGTTGACCCTGCTTCTTGGTATTCATTCTTGGCTTACAATTTAATAGTGATTTTTAGTCTTTTCAAACAACATAATATATTCGGTTATCCAGAACTAACAAATGATATACAGGTAGTCCTCAACTTACAACCATTAATTTAGTTACTATTCAAAGTTACAACAGCACTGAAAAAAGTGACTTACAACCAGTACTCACACTTTTGACTGTGACAACATCCCCATAGTCATGTGATCAAAATTGAGATGCTTGGCAACTGGTTCATATTTATGTCGGTTACACAGTCCCGGGGTGTTGTAACCACTTTTTGCAACCTTCTGATGAGCAAAATCTTAAGAACCATGTTACTAACTTGACAGCTACGGTGATTCACTTAACAACCGTGACAAGCAAGATGGTAAAATGGGGCAAAACGCACTGGACAACCTCTCATTTGACAACATAAATTTTAGGCCCAATTATGGTCGCAAGCCGATTATGGTCGTAAGTACCTGTATCTGTTTGCCCCAGCGTGAATGTAGGCAACTGGTAGTTTCTCAAAGGAAGGAATGCCCATCATTAATTTTTATCTATCAAAGCTAACAGAAAGGCAACTTCTGCCTATCTTCTTCTGCTACCTATCAAAAAAAATGTTTTCTGTCTTGGGTTAGTTCAAGCAGTGGGATCCAGTTAACCACTGCACTTCATATCATTATAGGCCTACATCGCCACATTGCTTGGCTTTTAACCAATGAAATTGATAAGAGTTCTGCCATTTCCCTTCTATCATAAAATAAGTAACAAAACTGTACACTGCATATTTTTTTTACTGATTCAGGAAGGGTAAAGAAGAATGTCAGGGACCATGTTAAACCTAGTTCAAAGAAAACTAAGGGTCACCACCTGGCCAAAGCGTAGAAATCTATTGAAATACAGAAAGGATTTTTGAAAGCCAGTTTCATTTCCAGCTGGATTTACTCATAGGAGTCCAGCAGTTGAAGGATATAGTGTGGAAAATTCATTAAATGAAAACAGTGGATTTCAGCTGATGGAATTTATATTTTAAAAAACAGAAGCCTTTGAAATAAAAGGCTTAGCACCCCTCAGAAAAACAATAAACTTGTAATTCTATATTACTTAACATTATTCTATCACAGCTCTATAACAAATGGTTATAGCTGTTCACATTTTTCTATCTTCAACCATAATGCTCAAACATGATTTTTAATAAACTCTAAAGCAGTGGTTCCCAAAGTGGGTGGTACTGCCTCCTGGGGGTGGTGGGATGCCTTAGCGGGGCACTAAGAGGCAAGGGGGCTGGCGGAGGGATGCCAAGAGGCAGCAGGGGGGCTGGGTCCACAGGCTCACCCCACTGAGCCCCTTGCACCACTCCGGTGCAACAGTCAATGGCATCCGTGGATAGGGGGAGGCAGAGGAAGGGGGGCTTTGACCACATGCCCAATATCCAGGATCCTGCTCAGCCAAACCCACCCCTCTTTGTAGTTGCCCTGCCTGACAGCAAGTTCACAGGCTGCCCCTCCCACCAGGGATCAGTCTCCCAAGCTGCTCCCCCTCCCAGGGCACTCACGTCGTAGAGGGCGGTGCTGTTCCCTCCTCCCTGGAGCCGGTTCGGGGCAGGGTTGAGGAAGCCCAGGGCAGGCAGCGGTGGCACGTTGGGAAAGTACAGCAAAGCCAGAGTGGCTTTGCTCTACTTTCCCAACATGCCTGCGGGGGTGGTGCCTTGAACGCAGTGACACCGGCATGTTGGGAAAGTAAAACAAAGCCACTCTACCTACCTACCTACCTGTCTCTTTCTGTCGCTCTATCTCTCTGTCTTTCTCTATCTATATCCATCCATCCATCCATCCATGTTCGAGGTGCCGGCCCCACAGGCACATCGGGAAAGTACAGCAAAGTCAGTCTGGGAGGGAGGGAGGGAGGGGGAGAGAGAGAGAAAGAGGAAGAGAAAGAGAGAGAGAGAGACCTGATGCATCAGATTGAAATGAGGCCGAGTTTAGACTGAGGCCCTTTTCCACATTGAAACATCTTTGCCAGCACACTGAAACATCTTTGGCTTCTATTAAAGGTTTTGTGGACGAAACATGGTCAAGACTATCAGGAAGCTCTCACATTTTGTTGAGGTTTTAAACAGGATCCATTTGACCAGACTTCCACCCTAAAAAATTACTTTTCCCCAATGTATTACAGTGCCAATTCTAAAGAAGGCAAAACCAAAATGTTCTGGTAAATTACGAGAACACACACACACACACAAACACACACACACTCCCTTCTAACCCTGCTAGAGCAGGTGATTGGACTAGAATAGATATCTCATTATCTTTCTCCTCCCTCCCTCTTTTATTTCTTTTTCTTTCTGTCCCTTCCTTCCATCCCCTCCCTTTCATTGTCTGTCCCATTTTCTTTCTCTCCCTTTTCTCTTTTATTCCTTCTCTCTCTCTCTCTTTCTTTTCTCTCTCTCTCTCTCTCTCTTTCCCTCTCTCAGGCTCACCCCATTGACTTGGTACACTGCTCTGCTTGGACTTGCTTGGGCTGGTCCTTCTAGTGCAGCGGGCTCAATGGGGTGGACCTGCGGGGCTGGCACCTAGAACACGGCAGTGGCGGCATGTTTGAAAAGTAGAGCAAAGCCAGAGGTTGGTAATTTTTGTTGCAAAAAATCACAAAAGCTTCTGGGCTGTGTACAAGAAATGACACACATGTCAATGCAATGCAGCAACATAAAATAAAGAAATACAAATAAAACAAATCAACAAGAATAGGCAAAGCATTTCTGATTTGATTCTATTTACTATTAGAATCTAATCAGAGACGTTTTGTTGATTCTAGTCCAAAGACCTGCTCCAGCAGGGTTAGAAGGGACTGTGTGTGTATGTGTGTGCATGGCTGTCAAAACTCCAAAAACAGGTCAAATAGCTCTGGGGAGGCCAGTCATAAATTAGAACACTTGCTAAACAACCTGCCATTAAGTGAGGACCACTTGTATTTGGTTTGCCAGTCACCTGCCCATGCCCACCCAGTCACATGACCACCAAACCACACCTACCTGGTCATGTGACCACCAAGCCACGCCCAGCCAGCAAGCCGACTGTCACATGACCAGCAAGCCACACCTTCAAATTAAGCCACGCCCACAGAAATTTGATTCCCACCCCTGGGTGGGGGGCACCGAGGACGAGTTTGTAGCACCAAGGGGGCGGTGGATTGAAAAAGTTTGGGAACTACTGCTCTAAAGCATGCAACTATTCTAAAATTTAAATTGGCCTCAATAAATATATCATCACTGTGTTAGTTTTCATTCTGGTTCTTGTCATACATACTAGGTAGGACTAGCAATCTGATTCAGAATGAACTGGCACAATATTTTACTTGGTTCACTAGTCATGGGATCAGGTATTTTAATGGTTGTTCCAGGTGGCCTCCAGGAAATACAAAAGGTCTTGAGAAAGACACATTTACAACTGGTGAATTATTAACACTGATCACAGTATATAAATCTCTACAGGAATTTTCTCATACCCCACCATGTGTACCAGATTAACTCATGAGCTGGAGTGGGGGTAATGAATGGGGAGGACATTGGTTACACTGGTTTGGAAGCAAAAGGTACCCTTGATCACAAGGGCCAGATCAAAATCAACTTAAATTTTACATTATGAAAGAGGAGTCACAAGCAAAGTTTGCCTATCAACCACTCTATCTTCTCGGTTTGGCAGAATTACACTAAGGGTTAATTTTGAAGGTATAAATTAATGAAATACATAAATAAAAGCCTGCAATCCCCATTGTAAAATATTCTGTCAAAACAGGCTGCGTTTTGTCACATTGCATTTTTAGGACAAAGCAAAACGCTAAAGGCTATGACAACAACACTGAGGATGAAGGGAATTCGCTAGAGAATCATAATTCTGCTTGCAATGAACACCCTCGTCTCTTCCCATTATCAAAACAATTAATCTTTCTTTTATAAGGAGGGTCTTACCTTGCTCTTTAGCCCCACATACTTCAGTATATGAATATGAACATTCAGTATGATGAATATTTATCTGTAAGCATCGTATTGCTCATATGCTTTCATTTTAGCTTTCCTGCAGTCCTGGCTTACACTTTTTTCTTTCCTTTTATAAAATTAAAATTGCTGCCAGGGGATGTTCTCTTTTATGTCTACAGAAGCGCATGTAATTTCAAGAACCATCTAAACCAAAGCACTGCCTGCTGAGAGCAGCCATGACAGCATTACTTCAAATGCAAAAGCCTTTTTTTTTATTCAGGACAACCCAAGTTAGTTTCCAATTAGCAGAAATAAACATTCTTCTTGCATTGATGTGCTGCACACACACATATATCAACTCTTTCGGTTTAGGAAGACTTCCTCAGAACTGCTGTGTGATCTGGCTCCTGGCCAGCCATATGATGGCTTAATGACAGTGCTACGTGTGGTGCGTGAGGCTATCGGCAATCAAACACTAACTTTGCTCCCAAGTACACTTCACAGAGAAACGGCTGAAGAAAGAGAAAGCATATACAAAACATACAGAATTGATTCTTGCTGAATACTTTCAGAAATCAGGAGGGAACGAGGATGGGGGTTGTTTCTCTTCCCTCTCCTTTTCACGACAAACACATGTTCAGAACTTTTCTACTTGTTGTTTTTGTTATTGTTGTTTGTCTCTCATATATTCTTTGAAACTCAGCTCAGGAGAGTGGGCCAAGGGGAAAAAGCATAGCAATTTACTTTGAAAAAAAGTCAAAATTCTAAAGCCCCGTTTTGACAATTTCTAACTTTAATGTTCTTTTACACCTTTAAAAAATTGCTGCCAGTTTTATTTCTCCTGTGCATTAAAGGCTGTGAGATAATAAATTTTGTAAGAGAGACCACATTGACTATTGCTGGGGTTCCCAGCAAGAGGAGGGGGGACACCAGCTCCTCCTGAATTTTCTTCCTTGTGAAAGAATTAAAAGAAAATCTGAAAGGCAGTAGGTGGAAACTATTTAATTGAACATAAAATGCTACTTCCCTCATCAGGGAGGAAGCAACCTAGTTGAAGATTTGTTTTATTTATGTTTTTCCAATGTCCTTTCAATGTTACTGATCTTAGGATCATTTCATCTTTTTTAAAGCAAGTCAACAGAATTAAAACAACACACGTATAATTTGAAATTGCATTTAAAAAGTGAGTGGAATTTTAAAAAATGAGTCCATGTGTTTCACAAGGGAAGGCATACCTCTGATCTGATAAAGGCACAGTAGCCACTGCAGATAAGGTCCTGCACTCTTGATAGATAAAGAATAGAGAAGGATTTATAGCAGAATGTATTCCTATGCATCCTACAGTTAAGAAGCAGATGTAAAAGAAATTTAAAGATCATCTAATATAATCCTTCCTGCAGTGTCAGTTCAGGATCTGCTACATAGGATAAAATTCTAGAATTCCTGTCAGACAGCCATATAGGTGCTGTTTAAATATTTCTGGCATAAGAGAACCAACTATCTTCTGAGACAATCTGTTCCATTGTCAGTTTCTTTAATGTTTAGCAGAAATCTATTCCTCAGCTATTTCCATGCAAAGGTTCTAACTTTTTCTCTGAATCAACGCATAAAATCTGTTCATCTTCCACTAGGCAGCCTCAGATATCTGAAAGGCTGTTATGTTTTTTCTTAATCTTTTCTCCTCAGGCTAAAGATGTTCAGCTCTTTCAATCATTCTTTCTAAGATGTGGTTTCCAGACATCTCCACATCCTGTCTGCCCTCCTTTGGATATACCCTAGTTTGGTAAGGCCCTTCTTGGAAAAAATAAACTGTCAGATACTTCAGTAATCACCAAAAGATTACCCAAAACACTGGTGAAAAAACTATGAAGGACAATGAATAACAGAAGGACTCAAACACAAAATAAACAAATACTCAAAGATAATTGGGGGAAAAAACATAGACAGCATTGTGTACTTCTTCATTAGTAATATACATTACTAATGAAGGTGAATATATGTGTCCCAGGATAATGTTACAGGATCCAATATGGGTTGGTCACCTGAGGGTGTGTGGATGATGTGATTGTGCTGTTTGAGGGTTGGGTCAGGAAGTGTAAGCGTTGTGGCAGCCATTGAGCCAGTTTATACGTAGGGGTGACTGCCTGAGGATGGCCTCCAGCAGGAGTCCAAAAGCTCAGAAGACTAAAACTCTGGTCTCAGTGACCGACTCAAATTGGATCCTGCATGCATTGCTGCTTTAAAGCGATATACTTTATGGAGTAATGGGACATCCTAGTCTTCCAACTACATCTCATTCTGGGACAAAACTTTAGGCTAACAAGGATATCCATAAAGTTACAGATGTCAGAATGTCCGATACAAGCAGTAAGGTAGCAACACTACCAGGATACAGCAATAGGAACATGTGGGGACCAGTACCGTCTTGACAAAAAAGCAACATTTATCTAAGGACATCATTGTAAACTGACAAGTAATGCTGCAGTTGATAAGCAACTACCATTAGGAAGTTCCAAACCTGTAGTTTGAAACAGTTGTATTTGCATATATTGTGACCCAAAGGTTCTCTGGACTTGCAGCTCCTGTTGCAGGTGGAAACCCATGACTAGGTCTAAACTCAGACAAGATCCATCAAACAGTGCTCAATGTAGTCAGTGTTAATACCCAGCATGAACAGAGAAAATGTTCTGTCATAAGACTCATGGGATACTCAGCCTTGCAGGAATCTAAAAATACATTTTCTCTTATCTTTTTAAATTAAAGGCTTAAAGCAAGGCTGCCTTTATTTTAATCTTCTTTAAATCAGTCCAAGAGCCCTTCAGGCTAAAAAGTGGAATATAAATGCTTCAAATAAATACATCTGCCTGACGATGGAGAATGGCTAGTTCATTCTGAAGTCCACCTGTTCTGTAAGAGAAGATGGTCAATTATTATTTTTTACAACCCACCAACTGAATGCAGAACATTGCAAGTTGGAAAAAGTGTTTGCTTCCTTTGTATTTGCACAAAAAAAAGATAAAAACAATGCTTTTTAAAATTCCCCCTCTTTCTCCATTTCTCTATCTTAGCTGAAATTAATGGAAATAATTTATATTATACAAATGTGTTTCCCTGGACTTGGTCCTACTTTAGCCAGGGCTACTTTTGAATCTTGAATCTTTCACATTTTTGAATCATGTATCTTTCACATATGTAATACATCGCTCTCTCCCCAACTCTTATATACATTATTTGTATACATTATTTGTTTTCAGAAAGAGAGGATATGTTTGGACCACTCTCTTTCTTTCTTTCTTTCTTTCTTTCTTTCTTTCTTTCTTTCTTTCTTTCTTTCTTTCTTCCTTTCTCTTTCTTTCTTTCTTACTTTGATTGCTACTATATTGTAATTTTTTTAAAAAATATTTGTCGTCACCCTCTGCTCCCAAAAAATCAACAGAGAAATGATTAAGTGTTACCCTTTCGGAAGAACTCCAGATCAAGTCCTTCTTTCTAACACAATCTGCTCGCAGGTGAGAACTCTGCTTGCTCTGGCAGGTCTGTAGCTGGGCCCAATTTTTTCAGCAGGTTTAGCAATAGAAATACACTTTGTGAAAGTTGGACATTGTGTCTTCCTAATACAATTGCTAGTCAGTTGAAAAAGATAACCTGGTTTTTATAGGCAGATTTTCATTTCTACTCTGATCAATAGCACCTATGGAGATCATTAAACTCAGCAAGATGATGGATGGAGTATTAATCACAGGCCCTGCCCTTTTTGTACATGCATAAATGTCAATGATTCAAAGGGGGTGGAGTTTGTATAGTGCCATTTCATCTACCATCTGCCCAATGGTACATCCAAATCTTGCAGATATCACAGTTTGATACTGCATTCTGCAACCTTAGTTCTTCTGAATAATATTAGAAACAAAAAAGTGGTTAATGAACAGAAGTCTCATAGAAACAGCGATGTCAAACCTATGAGAAGATTGCAAACTTGATAGTTCCTCATATGAAATTAATATAAACTTTTAAGTGCAGATTACACTAACCATGCACAGGGACAATAATAGCTGGTATGAATACACCTAGAATAATTTTACTTATTGACATGTCAATGTTACTTTAAAAAGTAACACGAGCATGATCAATGGACGCAGTGATTCACGCAAGGGGGAATCAACAGTAGTCTCAACATGAACATTAAACAGCCAAACAAGATGGTGAAAAAGAAAGGACTTCATTGATTGCTACATTGAAGTGAAAGTTTCATTATATAGATATGCTGAAAATCATGCCTACAGACTTCATAATTTAGATGCATGCAGAAACCAATCACCCAAATATGGAAGTGTAACAAAATGACAATCCTAGAAGCTCAACCCAGAAATCTTCAAGTTAAGGATACAATATCAATACAATTCACAGGTTTCCTCAATATAATTACTTCAGAGGTGAGAACCAAGTGGTTTTTCAATAAGCAGGTAACAAGAGCCAAAAAGTAACGCAAAAACTGATTCTGGAAAGAGTACTTAAGTACATTGCCAAGATTACTGAATCTATCAAAGCATGATACTGAATTACACACTATAATACACCTGTAAGAAATTGTAAACGTTTTATGTTTGCAATGTACACAAATATTCTGCAAACAGACTCTGTCCAAAGAAATGCAGAGCACATACAACCCCTAATTCATTAGCTTTTTATTTTGAATATTGGATGCAACATCTAAATCAGAATCTGTATATGTACAATACTGGAAGTTATAACCATAACACAGATGAAACTATCAGGCAGGAACTGTGTGGATTGCCCTTCCCTTGCTTAACCCCCCAAACCCTCATTATTTATATCTTTTTTACATTAATGGTAAAAGCACATAATTTTCTGGAGCCCTATTATTTTTTGTATTTCACTTTTCTCAAAAATTCTTTTTCCATTTGGAAATTCAGAATAGCAATTTTACATTTTCTGTCGATTATTTTGCTCATTTTGTATTTTTTTTTCCATAGTCTTATTTTGTTCCACTCAGATTTCCAAGATCAACAGCCCCATTAAAAAGTAAATTCAAATAGATTCGTTTTAGCAGTTTTAAATGTACGTTGGCAGAGACTAATTTCATCTGACCGGTATTATACACATGTTGCTAGTGCTTAGTGAGATTAAATATCAAAAAATAAAAATACAGAATAACAGAGTTGGAAGGGACCTTGGAGGTCTTTTAGTCCAACCTCCTGCTCAAGCAGGAGACCCTATACCATTTCAAACAAATGGCTGTCCAATCTCTTCTTAAAACCATCCAACATTGTGGATGGAGCCTCAACAACTTCTGGAGGTAAGCTATTCCATTGATTAATTGACAGCAAATTTCTCCTTAATTCTAGATTGTATCTCCTTGTTAAGCTTCAGGTGGTCTGTTACTTCTTGTTTTGCCCTCAGGTGGTCTGGAGAATAGACTAACCCTTTCCTTTCTGTTACAACCACTCAAATATTGAAAGACTACTATCATGTCACACCCAGTCCTTCCATTAATTAGACCACACATTCCCACTTCCTGCAACCATTCATCATATGGTTTCACCTCCAGTCCTCAATCGTCTTTGTTGTTCTTCTTTGCACTCTTTCTAGAATCTCAACCTTTTGTATCCTTGTGACAAAAATTGGATTCAGTATTCCAAGTGTGATATCATCATTGTAGTATAAAACAGTACTAACACTTCATGTGATATTCTGTTAATGCAGCCTAGAACTGCATTGGTCTCTTTGGCAGCTGTGGCACACTGCTGGCTCATAATTTAGTGATTGTCCATTAGGGCTCCTAGATCCCTAGGAAAAGATATAGTTACTGCTGATGAGCCAGGTACTACCTATTCTATATCTATATTGTATTTAAGGGTGTTTTTTTTTGACTGAATATAAAACCTTACTTTTCTCACCATTAAATTACAATTTGATGGATTGGATCCAGTGTTCAAGTCTGGCAAGATCTTTTTAGTTCTTGAGCTTAAAAAGTGTTGGCTATTCCCTGAAGCTTGGTGTTATTTGCAAATTTGATGAGTCCCCTTTTATGCCTTCATCTGTAAAGTTTATGAAGATGTTGAAGAGTATTGGATCTAAAATAAAACCTTGAGGTACCTCACTGCTTGCTTGCTTCCATGTCAATGTAGTTCCATTGTGAACTACACATTGGATGCGGTTGATCAGCCAGAATCAAATCCATATGGTGGTGATGCTGTCTACTGCTCCACATTTTTCTATCTTACCAAGAAGTAGAGTGTGGTCTACTTTGTCAATTTAGTTATAAGGCATCCTTCTTAATCTAGTGTGGCCAAGAAAAAAAATCCAGGATAAACATAGGCAGACTAGGAAGAATGGCTATACATTTCAATTCTTGCAGCCACAACCCTTTATTTCCCTCTATGTAAATGAATTATTGCCATTCATTCCTAGGATAAAAATTGAACTGTTGCACTTCAGATCTTCACCCTGATATTAGGTGACTTGGCCCTTCCTAATGGGATCAGGAAAAAGCATCTCTCAGAGCTATATAAGATTTTCCACTGCACACATATAAATATCATAATGGTGGGCACATTGATAGTTAATAATCAACTTCTACTTCAATTACAAACTGTACTAATAAACCTGTACTATAAAAGCAGACTCTAGACCAGCAGACAGATCAGATAAGGGGTCAGGTCTGTTGCTAATGCAATGAGATTTATATCAATGGCTCATTGGTGTTACCCAAGTAATCAATGAGAAATAAATACCTTAAGATGTATAACCTACCATGGAGGAACCCTGATTATCTCCTAGTTCATTGATCATGCTGGAAACTGCTACATGAAGAAAACAAGAGTATTAATCTCCTAACCCAAGAAGCAATGACCCCCTCCCTCCACATACCTTCTTTTTCTCTTCAACAGATACAGCTTTTTTCATCAAATGGAGATAAATAAATATATATGGTTTGTCCTTTGGATATGGAACCTAGAGAGATGCTGCCACCATCTGACAATAAGAATTGTGTTTTAGATATTTAAGCTAGAGTTACCCTCAGTTTAAGCTAAAACAAGATGCTTTAGAAGAGGCAGTCAATCACGGCATTTTTACATTAAACTGTCTATGAAGACCTTTTTACATTCTGTTTAAATATCAAGGTGACACGAAAGAAAAAAACAAAGGAGAAAAAACCACCAGTTCAACCTTCAATGTTGAAAATATTCCTGTGAATACATAATAACATAACACAAATGACTCCTCCTGGCTGGTGACTACATTTGGAGGCCAAACTTTACAGAAAACAAACAGCTGGGTGTACTATAGTGCAATTGTACTGTATTCTTTGTTTTAAAAGATCAACTAGATTTTCACAATTGCACCAAAAGCATCCAAGCTATCCAGTCTGTCACTATTTAGAAAAGGACAAAACACATATTTAAGATGTTCTCCTTGTTTCCCAGAGTTTCTTAAGCCCTCACTTCACAAAATAGCCCTTTGAAAGCCAAAAGGGAACTTTTCAAAAAGCTCCATTTTTTGACAGGCAGCAGTTTTCCCAAGGGCAGAAATGCTTACCATATCAAGGCCTTGTCTTTAATCTGACAATTGTTGATATGCTTCCAGAATCAGTCAGCAAACAAGGCATTTCTATGTATCTTTGTGTTGTGCTTTCTACAATATAGGCCCCTAGACATATTACCTCCTAGATTCCCGAAAACCAAACCAAGCCTCTCTTTGGGGCTATAAAATTGTCCCTAATCTAAACTTAATGCTGCCAAACACTCTGTTGCAGCTGTTCTGTACCTTAATTTGAATTCTTGGAATCCCCGCGCTTTGATTGGCCAAAGCGCGGAGCGATCGGATTGGTTAGGCGAGCCACACCGATTGGCTCCCTGAGAATCTCCCGCGATTGGTAGATTCGAATCGCGGGAGATTCAAAGCGGTGCCATTGGCCGCGGCCACCGCGGCTTGGAAATAAAAAGCCGCAAGGTTTTCCCAAAGGGCCAGTTCGGTTCCTAGCAACAATAAAGAGCTGATACAAAGTCACTGACTCCTGGCCTCCTTCCAAACGGACACAACACTGGCGACGAAGGTGGGATTCTGATCCTGAACCAAAGCACGTGTCCGACGGAAGCCAGCCAACCGACGAGATGGCCAACATTGCGCCACCAACACCCTTCAACCCTGCTAGCGAGGACTGGGAATCTTACACGGACAGATTCCGCACGTTCCTCAAATGCAACGACCTGAAGGACGCCACCGGACTGAAGAAACGAGCTGTCTTCCTAACACACTGCGGGCCCGCAGTGTTTAAGATGGCAAAAGCGCTAGCCAAGCCCGCCGATGTTACCGCGATGGATTGGGATGACCTCGAGCCAATACTCTGGAGACACTACGCTCCAGCCATACCCATCCTCATCCGACGACACGAATTTTTTCGGCAGGACCAGCGGTCGGGCAAGTCTCAGTGATTTCGTCGCAGAGCTGCGGCGCCTTGGAGGACTATGCGAGTTCTCCAATATGAACAAGGCCCTGCGGGACCGAATCGTGCTCGGCCTTTGGGACCCCGTTCTCCAAAGTCGGTTGATGGCCAAGGGCAACATCGCCCTTGCCGATGCCATCACAGAAGCCACGGCAGCCGAAGCCACCCAACAATCAGCAGACCGCATGCAGAGACCGAACGCCGGGGACCGCACCGCAAACAACCACCCTGCAAGGTCGACCGAGGGCCAACCTGAAACTACCACCCACCAGGGCGAACTCCACTCCACCTTGGGCACTTCAGACGAGGAGGAAGACATCCACCGTCTCCAGGCATGCCGAGACCAGTGCAGCCAGCGGAGTCGTAAGTTGAGGACCGCTGTGCCGGTTGCGGAGGCGACCACCCCAGATCCGAATGCCGGTTTTTCGACTCTGTTTGCCGGCACTGCGACAAGAAGGGCCACATCACACGCGTCTGCCGCCTCAAGAAAAACCACAGCCCCAGACGATGGGACCCGAGCGAGCGGAGACGAGAGAGCACACCCCCAGGACCAGAGACCGGCCAGCAGACAACCGTTGGGACCGGAACGGATGAGCCCAACGGGGTGGCGAGACCCGGTGGAGAGAAGAGACACATCAGACGGTCACCATCGGCCACACAACAACCTCAGACGCCAGAAAAGTCTACGTGGAGGTAGGCATCCAAGGCGAACCCTGTAAAATGGAGGTGGACTCCGGGTCCTACCTCTCAATGGTAGCCTGGCAAGAAATTAAACGCTTGGTGCCTACCATCCAGAGAAGGGAACTAGAAAACCAGAGACTAATCCTCAAAGACTACCAGGGAAACCGCATCCCTGTAGTCGGAACAGGACAGTTTACAGTGACCTACAAGGGGCACACCGAAAGACTTCTCTTGACCATCGTCGATCGAGACCGACCTAGCCTGCTGGGACTTCAATGGTTCGCACCGCTCGGCATCGCAGTCACGGGCATCGACCACATCGCCGAAGCAGACTGGGAGCAGCAACTGGCCCGGGATTTCCAAGAAGTGTTCAACAGCACCCTAGGCAAGTACCGAGGGCCCCCTATATCCTTCAGCGTAGACCCAAACGTTCCCCCGAAACGCCTAAAACCAAGGCGGGTACCCTTCGCACTCAAACCGAAAATCGACGAGCAAATTGACAATCTCGTCAAGCAAGGGGTCCTACAACCCATAGACTACGCCCAGTGGGAGACCCCAATAGTCACCCCAATCAAGCCTGATGGGTCAATGAGAATCTGCGGGGACTATAAGGCCACCCTAAATGGCGCCTTGCAGCAAAGCGCTTACCCCGTCCCAGTAGTGCAACATCTCCTACACTTACTGGGAGGGGGCAAAGTTTTCGCGAAACTCGACCTGGCCCAAGCATACCAGCAACTGCCGGTCGACGAGGAAACTGCAGAGGCGCAAACCATAGTCACCCACCGCCTTTAGATGTAACCGACTCCAATTCGGAGTCAGCGTGGTGCCTGGAATTTTCCAGAGCCTCATGGAAAGTCTCTTACAGGGCATCAAAGGGGTGGTACCCTACTTCGATGATGTACTAGTAGTGGCAGCCAACCAGGCCGAGCTAGAGAGTCGCCGAAGGGAGGTGCTAACGAGATTCAAAGAAACCGGACTTAAAGTAAAGAGGGAAAAATGCCAGCTGTACACAGAGCGGGTCGAATTCCTAGGATACCTCCTAGACCGACACGGCATTCATCCCACCAAGAAAAAAAATTAAAGCCATCAAAGAAGCCCCCACACCCAGGTCAAAAACAGAACTGCAGGCGTTTCTGGGGCTACTTAACTTTTATAATGTCTTCCTGCCCCAAAAGGCAACTGCAGTGGAGCCTTTGCATAGGCTTTTGGACAAGGCGGCTACCTGGACTTGGGGGAAACGCGAGGAAGCCGCCTTCAGGAAAACCAAGGACCTGCTCACTTCGGATGCCGTCCTCATCCAGTACAACGAGACCCTACCACTAGCCATCACATGCGACGCATCACCCTTCGGCGTCAGCGCTGTCCTCAGCCACACTCTCCCCGACGGAAAGAAAGCACCCATTGCGTTCTTTTCAAGGACCCTCACCAAACCGGAGCGGAACTACAGCCAGCTGGACAAAGAGGCTTTGGCTATCGTTGCCGCAGTCAAAAGGTTTCACGAGTACCTCTACGGCCGGACGTTTACCATCATCACCGACCACAAACCGCTGCTAGGAATACTCGCAGGGAACAGGGCCACCCCGAACATTCTGTCTCCCAGAATGACAAGGTGGTCCGAATTCCTGGCCGCTTTCAACTACGGGCTCACACACCAACCCGGTAAGACTATCTCCCATGTGGATGCCTTAAGCCGCTCACCGTTACCCAAACCAGACACTGACCCAGCACCCACGACGACCACCCTCAGCATAGAGACTCTACCCAACCTACCCATAACCGCGTCAGACATTGCCCGAGAAACTAATAAAGACAAATGTCTGGCGCGGGTTTTGCATTGGGTAGAGAAAGGGTGGCCGGAAAAGGAAAACGACGAGACTTTCAGGACATTCCAAAACCGGCAAACGGAACTCTCGTTACTAAAAGGGTGTATACTATGGGGGGATAGGGTGGTCATTCCGGAAAAACTACAAGGGAAGGTACTGGAACTGTTACACGAGGGGCACCCGGGCATCGTTAGAATGGAAGCCCTGGCCAGAAGTTAAATAATGACAAAGCCATTTTCCTTAGCCCCTACAGTCAGGTGATTGGGGTGAGCACCTCACTTTTCCTAAGATAGCCTCCTTCATCTGCTGGTGTAGAGTTTCTCAGAAATGACCTTGCACAGCAACAGTTACAAAAGCAGGTTTTCAGCCCCAGAAATGAATATATTAGAAAGACACTTAAACTGGCTATGCCTTAACTTCCTAGGATATAAGAGGGAGAGAAAGAAAAACAGACAGCTTTCAAGAGCCCATTACTAAAGCTTATCTCAATAAAGTATACTTTCAACCATTCTTGAAGAATCTATTTCTTGATTTGATCTACCTGGAAGATATTTTCCTGAGGGATTGAAACACATGTATGCAGCTAACTAAAAATACTGCAGTTGCAATGTTTCTGAAGGCCTTATTTTGCTATAATATATAAAATAATATAAGCCAAGATTTACAATTCAGAATATTTTTTACAAATCCTCACATATTTACTTCTTGAAGATAGTTTTTAAAAATAATATTAAATTTAATAAATTCATATAGCATTAAATCTAGTAAAATCAGGCTTTCCTGGTTTTATCATGTATTTTTTCTGATAACCCCTCTGCTATTAATTTTTATGACAATGAAAGCAATAAGTTAAAACAAGATACCGTATATACTCGAGTATAAGTCGACCCGAATATAAGTCGAGGCACCCAATTTTACCACAAAAAACTGGGAAAACTTATTGACTCGAGTATAAGTCGAGGGTGGGAAATGCAGCAGCTACTGGTAAATTTCAAAAATAAAAATAGATACCAATAAAATTACATTAATTGAGGCATCAGTAGGTTAAATGCTTTTGAATATTTATTTCAAAGAAAAACAGTAAACTAGCTCTGTAAGTGGAAAAGAGAGCCAACAAAAGCAATATGGTATCAACAATAACTTTAAAAGTACAAAAACCTTAGCTCAATCAGCAACCAAGCTAAAACACAAGAGTTAAAATCCTTCAAAACTGGATTCCTCCTCATCATCTGTATGTTATATTTATGGACAAAAGTGGATATTCATTCAGGCTAGAGTGCTTTAAAATGTAAATGAGGTTAGTTTCACACACACATGCACACCGTTTCGCTTTCCACAAACTAATTTTTTAGTGCATGACAGATGAAGTGCCTGACAGATGAAAATCCTCTTAGGAAACTTTAGATCTTAACTGGCATTACATTTAAAATCAAACATGTTCACATTCTTAACATTTTTCCATGGCAAAGTGTTTCTCAAATAATCCATAACAATGCCGCAGGAGGGAATTATTGTCTAATTAAAACTTTCACTAGGACAGTTGAGAATAAGTTTGATGTTCACAATTTCCTCTTTGAAAGAGACCAGTAAATAGGGAACAAGAAGATAAAGAAAAAGAAGTGTGTTTTTTCACATTTTTCACACTGCAGTGAACAAAAATGGCATCATAGGAACAGGCTTATTCTCAGTCCAAAGGTTTGTTTCTGATTTCTTCCCTGATTTAAGGGAAATTTGAGAAACGATCTATCATGAAAGGCTTAATTGATTCACTAACCCAAAAGATGATGATGATGACAGTGGGAGGCAGGAGTCACTCTCTCCCTTGCAAGAAAAAAGCATGTGTATGTGCTGCATGTACATCCTGTTTTGGAGAGCCACCATTTCTTTCACAGTTCTCCCTCATGCCTCCATTGCATGTGCACACATGCCATGGCTCAGTAGTAGGTCAACATACAGATGTCACACTAGGTTCCCTCCTCAAAAGGAACATCCAACCTTTCTTGAGAAGTACAAACTTCATCTGTTCAGGATTGTGGTGACAAAGGTGAAGGAGGATGGGGCTGAGAGAAGGGAAGGGAAGAAAAGATCATTGACAGGGAGAAAGACAGGGAGAAAGACCTGGAAGTGTGAGCCCTGGAGTTTCCTTAGGGAAGACCAGACAACAAGGGGAGAGGAGAGGAGGAGGAGGAGGAAGGGGAGGAGGACAGTTAAAAAAAAAAGAGTGGGAAGCCAATTCACGCATGCCATCAAAGCCAGGGGGAAGCGGGGCTTTCTCCGCCTGCTGCTGCCAGAGGAGTGCGGGGGGGGGGGAGTGCGGGGAAAGGGGGTTCGTGCTGAGGCTCCGCAAGCGATTACCAGATTTGCAGCTCCATTTGTTGGCGAAGCTGGAAGTGCGCCCGTTAATGGGGAAGGAGAGCCCGCAGCTCCGAAAGTCTTTTCACCGTTGGGGACTGAACAGGAGAGCCGCAAACGCCATGAACCCCAGGAAAGGGCGGCCCTCTTCCTCTCGGCGGCTCCCGCCACGGTGCAGCCAGGCACTTTGTCTCGCTGCCCCCGAAGTAGCTCTTCGCTGCTAGGGTAGGGGGCGGAGGAGGCTGCCTGAACCTGGCGACCCCAAGCGGCCTCTCCTTCCCCATTAACGGGTGCCCGGGGCCCCCGCGAGCTCCTGCGTTGCACGCTTCCAGCTTCGCCAACAAACCGCCAGGCTCAGGCAGCCTCCTCCACCCCCTACCCAAGCAGCGAAGAGCTGCTCCGGGGGCAGCGAGACAAAGTGCTTGGCTGCGCCGTGGCGGGAGCCGCCGAGAGGAAGAGGGCCGCCCTTTCCTGGGGATCGCAGCGTTTGCAGCTCTCCTGTTCAGTCCCCAATGGTGAAAAGACTTTCGGAGCTGCGGGCTCTCCTTCCCCATTAACGGGCGCACTTCCAGCTTCACCAACAAACTGCCAGGCTCAGGCAGCCTCCTCCGCCCCCTACCCTAGCAGTGAAGAGCTGCTCTGGGGGCAGCGAGACAAAGTGCCTGGCTGCGCCATGGCGGGAGCTCCCGGAGCAGCTCTTCGCTGCTAGAGTAGGGGGCGGAGGAGGCTGCCTGAGCCTGGCGGTGTGTTGGCGAAGCTGGAAGCGCGCAACGCAGGAGCTCGCGGGGGCCCCGGGCGCCCATTAATGGGGAAGGAGAGGCCACTTGGGGTCGCCAGGCTCAGGCAGCCTCCTCCGCCCCCTACCCTAGCAGTGATGAGCTGCTCCGGGGGCTCCCGCCACGGCGCAGCCAGGCACTTTGTCTCACCGCCCCCAGAGCAGCTCTTCGCTGCTAGGGTAGGGGGCAGAGGCTGCCTGAGCCTGGCGGTTTGTTGGCGAAGCTGGAAGCGCGCCCGTTAATGGGGAAGGAGAGCCCGCAGCTCCGAAAGTCTTTTCACCGTTGGGGACTGAACAGGAGAGCTGCAAACGCCGCGATCCCCAGGAAAGGGCGGCCCTCTTCCTCTCAGCGGCTCCTGCCACGGCGCAGCCAGGCACTTTGTCTCGCTGCCCCCGGAGCAGCTCTTCGCTGCTAGGGTAGGGGGTGGGGGAGGCTGCCTGAGCCTGGCGGTTTGTTGGCGAAGCTGGAAGCGCGCAACGCAGGAGCTCGCGGGGGCCCCGGGCGCCCGTTAATGGGGAAGGAGAGGCTGCTTGGGGTCGCCTGTGTGGCCCTTAGCGGGTAGACAGCCGTGGCGGCGATGCTGCCCTGGAGGCGCGATCGGTTGCAGCCACACCAGCGCAGGCCAGGCATGGTGCCGTAGCGGCTGACTCGAGTATAAGCCGAGGGCGGGTTTTTCAGCACAAAAAATGGGCTGAAAAACTCGGCTTATACTCGAGTATATACGGTATTCATTTTTATATACTATCCTAAGTAAATAGTCAAAGAAAATATATTTTAAAACAATTTGCATAATGTCCATTCAGTCCAGCTGGATTTTTTCTCTTAATTTTCAGCATTGACTTAAAAAGTATTATATTACAATTATCATACAAGAGCCATATTGCTGCACTGGTGCCGTGGTTAGAATGTAGTATTGCAGGCTCTGTCCACTGCCAGGAGTTGGCTCAAGGTTGATTCAGCCTTCCATCCTTCCGAGGTCGATAAAATGAGGACCCAGATTGTTGAGGGAAATATGCTGACTTTAAGTAAACTGCTTAGAGAAGGCTGTGAAGCAGTTTGCAAGCCTAAATGTTATTGCTATTATGAAAAAAACAGTAACTTTCCTTAGTGTCAGGCCTAGAAGCTTTATATTAAAATTTATTGTTTTATGCCAAAAAATATAAAAGTAAAGAATGAATAGATTTTTATTTTACTATATTCAGGTAGCATAGGTGGAATGCAATAAAATAGCTTTTTAGTTGTTTTACTTTTACCATATTCAGAACATCTTGCATTTCATACAAACCCTCATGAAAATGAGATGACAGAAAACTATTCTATCGCTATTACATCTGCCACATATGCTCAGTGACTTCAAGATGAACATCTCAAAATAAAATCTATGCTGAGACAATTTTTTCATATGCTATTCAACTGTATCATTATTTTGAATCGTAAGTGGAATTCTCAAATTCATGAAAACCAGGAATTACTTGCTAGATTGTAACCAAATGATAGTCAACTAATTATTTTTAGCACTCAAATATCACACGCAGAACAGTTCACATTTAATTAAGATGCCCAACAAAGAAAGAAGACACAGGAACACCTATGTAAAGAGACTGAAAGTTATTCCATCTTTTATTCAGTATATAGCACATTCCTAAAACAACCAGAATGTAAAACAATAGCACTATTAATTTTCACTTGCTACTAAGACACAATTAACTGCTGTCTGACCTAAGATGAAAGATTTCTGCATAAACTGTTTCCCCTTAGCACATTCCAGATTTTTTCATTTACTTATGCCCATAAGCTTATGAAAGAATGACATTTACTGAAGCAGCTGATTCAAGAAGGAAATAAAGATAGCAACAAAATTTGTAAACTCAATTAGACACCTGGAATTCCTTTTCCAGCTAAACAGGTTTGCCTTTCAGCAGATACACTTGTTCACATCAATCAGCATAATGAACATCCATGTCTTTCCATTCATTAGGGATATTTTTCATGCATTATTCATTTTGAAAGCATTTCTGGGGGTGAAAAGAATTATAATAAAACATGTAAGCAGAAGTCGATTATTCCATACTTACACAACCAATGTCCATCTACTCAGATATCCTCCAGATTTATGGAGACTGTAACTCCCAGGATTCCCATGTAGTAAGTGCGCAGCACATTGATGAGGAATTCTAGGCACCAAAGTATCGGGCACCACAAGGCATTGGGCAAGGAAAGACTCTCCTATGAACTCTGTGGGTTCACACAAAACTAAACCGTAAAATGATTTGTCTGCTTTTGGAGAATTTTAAGGCTCAGGGGAATATGTTATAAACACAGACCTTTGACAAACCATACTTGGTTATGTCTGTACTAAGATGTAAACATTGTTTGCTTCTTTTTGCATATTCTGCATGCCCAACAATTTATCCAACAACCATAGTTAAGAAAAATGTGGGTTATTATAAAATGTTCACTATGCTCAATATGATTACACTTCATCTATGGTAGTTTCCTTTGTGGAATGGAGACAAATTATTTCAGAAGGAAATAACACCCAGACAGAATTTCATCCAATTCATTATATAACCCCAATTATATGGATCCTTTTCATGAATCTATTATGTCAAAAATGACTCTAATCCTGACGCATATTTAATTGGATGTAAGTTCTTCTGAATACAATAGGAGTTTTTCCAAATAATCTTTATTTTTTTCATTTTAATGCAAACATCCTCATGAGCCAAAAGGTTCTGAATACAAATTCTGTATGCTGAAGGTGGCAGACAACAGACTAATCAGAGACAGCAAGCCCCTTGCTATCTGGGAAGCAAACATCTAATCATAGCAAAGACCAAAGATAAGAGATAAGAGATAAGCACAGTATGAAAAAGATGTCATACAAGATAAACCCATTTCCATCAAAGTGCAAAAAAAAAAAAAAAATCACTGGAAACCCAGAAATGGGAGGAGGAAAACCCCCAAATCTCGAGAGAAAATCTGGAGTGATGCGGACTTTTATGGAGGAGAATGCTACAGAAACACTCCATGCTATAACATTTTAGTATTGATAACGTAAGATTTTTTTTTTTTTAAATCACAATTTCTGTAGAAAATATTTTGAAGACTGGCCAGTTTTCTTCTATTTGTGATACCAAACAATATTCCATTTAAATACACTAATTGCAGGTGTATAGGGTTATTTCCAAGCAAACTAGTTAACCTTTGACAATTTAATACATTTTAAACTGTTAATTATGTTATTAATTTCCTGAATGAAATCAGTAAGCCTAACATCAAGACCATGTTAGAAATCCATGTCCTCCAGATATTTTGGGCCTACATTTCCCAGAATTCCCTAGTAGCAAGAGTACACACTTTAATGAGGAATTCTAGGCACTGGAACAGGGGTGTCAAACTAGCAGCACATGGGCCGGATGTGTCACGTGTAGGCCACACCCACCCCAGTTCTGTGAATGGGAAAAACGTTCAAAATGTCACGTGCCATCAACGTGACGTGGTGAGTTTGACACCTGTGCAGTGGAGTATCAGACACCGGAAGACAAAACAGGGCTCTTCTATTTTATAGGAATAAGAGCAGAATAATAACCAATGGCAATACTGATTTACAATCTGATTAAAACTAACCTGCTGCTATATTTTGATTCCAAGAAAACAAAATAAAAAGGCATGGTATACCAAGAATCCAGATAAAACCACAGGACATTTAAGTGGCATGCTGGATAATTTATATAGCAAACAAATCCTTCCATTTTAAACTCTACCTTTCGCAAGAACATTATGACTAAAGTAAAACCAAGAGCACTTGAAAAATTATACCATTATATAGATCTTTCTGAATCCAAATTAAATTTTCTAAGTTTTGCCTGAAGTTTTCAACAGAAGGGGATGTTGTTTTTTCAGGCTGAACTTTTTCTGGTCTGACACACAACTGGATGTAAGCATTTTTCAAACAGTGTTCTTTTTTTCCCACAGGATTCTAGAGCTAGGTCTCCTTGTTCACACTACTTAAACCAAGTTAAATTAGATAAACTGGTTAAGATGGGAGATAATATTTTGTTCATTAGCAACCTTTCATAATCCATTTTTTTAAGAGTCTCAGTGATAAACTGATGCCTCAATTATTAAATCTAATATCACTGTGATATTTAAACTACGGTATAACCACTGGCAGTACATGGACAATGCACGATATACAGACACAATAAACTATGCTTTATTTCACATTTTAAAAATGCTGTTGGAAAGATAATCTGAAAAGCATGTTTTCCATTAAAAAAAAACATAAAAGCAGGGAAAACAAAAGTACTGTACATTAAAGTAGATAATTGTAACACCTTGTTTTTGTTTTAAAAAAAAAGGCAAAACAAGGAGCAAGAAATAAAACCACTCAAAAACCTATACCTGAAAATAATATCAACTAATCTTGCTTGACAAATACAATATAAACATTAGTTTTGGTACAAAGCCACAGCAACTGCTCCAGGATCTCTGCCAAAGCCGAATTCCTCCATTTGATATAATAAAATGATTTTTGTGTTCTATTACAATTCTAGTGATTTTGGTCCAGTCTGATGAACACCGGGCAATTACATGTGTTCTTGGTTAGAAAAAGAAAGACAAACTGTGCATATTTCTCCAGGATCATCTACTGTAAACTATTTGCAATGCCGCTTTCCAAATATGAAACCCTTTTGGGACTTATAGTAAACAATAGTAATTTCAAAGATGTTAAATCTTCAGTAATGCAATATTGAATCTTGTTCACATTGCCACTAAATTTTAAGCCCAAAAGAGAAATGAGGCTTATAGTTCTATGAGATTTAACAGTCACAATGATTCTTCAAGATATGCACAGCTACCAATGGGGAGAAACAGTCATTATGAGTTGGATCCAAAACAAGTTTCCACAAATTGATATACTGAAGTTGAGATGAGAATTATGACCATCTTACATTCATTTAATTCAGAGAGATTTAGTTGCTTTAAAAACTTGCTCACATCAAAACTTATCCATACTTACTACAGGTGGGCCACAATTTACAACCATTTGTTTAATAACCATTCAGAGTTACAACGGCACTGAAAAAAGGGACTTATGACCATTTTTCACACTTACGGTGAATTCTTTAGAAACTCATGCAAACAGGCCTTAATCGTCTCCTAGGATCTGTTAACATGCCAATATTATTTCAGTTTATGTCAAGAGAGAACTAACGAAAAGCATTTGATCTACCAAGTTTCACTTTTCACTGTGATGGGATATAAATGCAATCAATCAATATATATACATGTATATATATATATATACACACACACACATGCCCAGCATTTTTAAGCTGATGTATAGCAATATGTAAAAATGATGAAGATTAGGTGATCAGGACATAATTATTTTGTTTTTATGGGTTACTTTTAATAGGAAATGTTGACTTCTGTGCCTGTATAAAATTTGATCTTAGTCTATTTAAGACTAAGAACAATATGACCCTTATGCTTTCAACTATACTTCGTAGAAACAGATATTATACCTGCTTATGCTTGGCTTTTTGAAATGGAAAACATTACCATAATTACTACTTGCTAGTACTGGTTTTGCATAAACATTTCCAGATTGGTTTTATAACTATGCAATGTCAGGCGTACCTAGACAGAACAAAATCTTACCAAAGTACAAAGACACTTGTTCCCAAGATCATAGTCCATTTAAAATAGTTATTTTAAATTTGCAAAATTTTGTAATTAAATACTTCCTAGTGCAAATGTAACAAATTTCTACCATGTTTCTCCAACAATACGGCCTCCACCAATAGGAAGGCCCAGCATGATTTCTAGGCATGAGGTGAAATTAAGCCCCGCCCCCAAAATTTAGGCCTATTTAAACCATGTGTTTTCCCGCCATTTCTCACATTGTTCGTTAGAACTACACGAGGTGAAGAGAAATGGGGGGAAGGGCAGGGGGATGGGGAGAAAACTTGCCTTGAGGAGTGCCCTGCAGATAGCCTAGGCTAGAATACCCCGATAGCCGATAGAAGCTCCCTTGAAGGCAGAGTCCCCAGCCGCTTCAAGGCGTGGCATGGCTACCCGTGTCCCCTCGCCTTTAGGGCAGTCTCTTTTGGGCGATGGAAGCTCCGCAAGTGCAGTCACCGGCCACTTCGATCAGCCGGTAGAAGCGGCCTCGGGGCGAGTGCACACACACACTCCCCTCACCGCGAGGCCGCTTCTATCGGCAGACGAAAGCTCCCTTGAAGGCAGAGTCCCCAGCCGCTTTGGGGCGAGGCATGGTTGCTGTGGCCCCTCGCCATTAGGCAGTCTCTTTCAGGCGATGGAAGCTCCCCAAATGCAGTCACCAGCCACTTCGATCGACCGATAGAAGCGACCTTGGGATGAGCGCACACACACACACATCCCCTCGCCACGAGGCCGCTTCTATTGGCAGACAAAAGCTCCCTTGAAGGCAGAGTCCCCAGCCACTTTGGGGTGAGGTATGGCTGCCCGTGTCCCCTCGTCTTTAGGCAGTCTCTTTTGGGCAATGGAAGCTCCCCAAGTGCAGTCACCAGCCATTTCGATCGGCCGGTAGAAGAGGCCTCGCGGCGAGGGGAGTGTGTGTGTGCGCTCGCCCCATGGCCGCTTCTACTGGCTGATCGGAGTGGCTGGTGACTGCACTTGGAGAGCTTCCATAGCCCCAAAGAGACTGCCTAAAGGCGAGGGGACATGGATAGCCACGCCATGCTCTGAAGCGGTTGGGGACTCTGCCTTCAAGAGAGCTTTCATCTGCCGATAGAAGCAGCCTCGCGGTGAGGGGTGTGTGTATGTGCGCTCGCCCCGAGGCCGCTTCTACCGGCTGATCAAAGTGGCTGTTGACTGTATTTGGGGAGCTTCCATCACCTGAAAGAGACTGCCTAAAGGCGAGGGGACACGGGTAGCCATGCCACGCCCTGAAGTGGCTGGGGACTCTGCCTTTGGGGAGCTTTCGTCAGCCGATAGAAGTGGCCTCGCAGCGAGGTATGTGCGTATGGGCTGCTCTAGGTGGGGGAGGGAATTAAGTCACCCCCGAAAAGATGGCCTAGCCGTTTTTTCAGGGGTCAAAAAAAAATGAGGCCCAGCCTTATTTTGTGAGAAACACGGTAATACAAATATTAACAACCTTTGGTTGCAATGTACATTTGATTCTTCTTAAAATTCCAACACTTAGGAATCGCTTTAAGCAAAACTTAAACACGTCTTTCAAATGTTGTTCATTAAAAAATTCTTGGGTTAAAATAAAGTCACACCCCTTACATATTATAGTTGAGATTCTATTTAATATTTTCCCATCCTGCCTGAGACTTCTAGTTGTCATCCCAACGCAATAAGAAGACACCAGATGATGGAAACTGTACCATTGTGACCAGAGAATATGACTATGCTATTTCTTCAGCAAGCTAAGGAAATCAAGAACACCCTGTGATAATGTGCATTATTTACATCATGGATAACATTCTTGTCCCTTCCATTTTTAGGGCTAGACACCATGACAGGTTCTGCATTGCCCTTAGGCTATAATTAGGTCAATTGGATAAATGAAGTTTGAATTTACTATCATGGAACATTAATGTTTAGTTCCTGCAAGGCAAAGATCAGCTATATACTATGAGAGCTATATTTAATTTGGAAAGTGATTGGAAGAACATGAAATTGAGGGTCTTTTCTGTATTAGGTATTATAATATTATGGCAGGTGGATAAGCTTTTTACATTTTTAATTATTTGCACCTTGTCATTTGGGCAGCATGCAAGTTTAATATATTATTATTACTGGTTCGTCCCATAGCCAGACAGATGTTTAGAATGGATTTGAAATTATTATATTTATATATATTTCACCAATTTAAACACTGTGATCTGAGGAGGATATGTATGTGTGTGACACAGCGCCTTTTAAAATAATGGAGAATCAACTATATGCAAGCAGACTTTTTTTCTGTTTGGTTGGTTAGGAAACCTTCGCACTGTAAATAATGGGTTGAGTAACCAGGCACATACTGTCCACAATACTTCTAAGCATCTTTTATAGTGAATTCAATGGGATCTAGTTCACAATAAGTGTGCTTACTGCACTTGTCACTTTGGAATGTTAATTGTCAAGAAGAAAAAATGAAAAAAGAAAAATGTGCAGATGAAATTCTGATCAAGAGTTCCACCTGTGATCCTAAATAATGAAGCTTTTAAAAAGCTTAATTTTATATTCTGTAAACTAAATCACTAACAGAAAAAGAGCTTTAGAAATTCTGTTTCATTCGGTCACTAGCAGAAAGACACAATCTTTTGAGTCCAATTATGATTTTGTTCAAACATTTAAGTAACACAATTCGTTTTTCTACTTCTTTGCTTTGGAAAATTCTTTATGAATAAAGTTTGATGCAAGGGAGGAAATACTAGTATGGCTTCTACAGCAGGCCTTTCTGTTACAGCGTGATCATTGTAATAAATTTAATAAATTATTATTAATCTTTCTAAGAACCTCTGAGTGTTCTATGTTAGTAATCCTAAGCACATTTACTACAAGGTACTTATTATAAGTAAACACCCATTGTTTACAGGTTAATAAAAATCTGAAGTGGTATAAGAGTTACATTAAAGCAAACCTCAAACACCAAGAAAAATTAACTCTTGTGCACAAACATTCTGCAGTATCAATTATTGTATTAATTACTATGGATTCTGTTTATGTATTCAGTTGTGCAATGGACTGTATTGGAATATATATGGAAAAATTAGAAAGATAACAAAATTAATCCCTCAAGACAAGCTAAAGTAGCTTGATAAACATTTGATATCTGAGCACAATGAGCAAACTCAAGTTTAGTTGAAGCAGACTTTTGCAAACTTTAACAAAATAAGGTTGCTGTCTAAAGCAGCACCTAGCAACCTTTTACAAATTTATTACAGGGCTGGTATCACAATTGTTCAAGAACTACTTTTAAAAACCCCAAACAAAAAAATACTCTGCCTATATGCAGATTTGTCGTTCAGACTATAAACTTACTAAATATAATCGTTACTAAACTTAACTTCACAAATTGTACATTCGTTCATTAGTGTATGCAACATTTAAATATATAAAATTTGTTAAACTGACTTTGACATCACAATGGATCTTATTTGTATGATAAAGTTAAGTTCAAGGTTTTAAAAGATGAGAGAAAGGCTGAAATGGCTCTCTATGTGGCACTTTAAAATCACCAACTCCAGGAGTAATAGTGAAATGAATGAAATAAAGCCCTTCAGTCAAATTTTCATCATCTTTTTTTTTTTTTAAAGATCTTACCTTGGACCTTTCCTTGACATAATATTTTCCCAATCTACTGCCACAAAACATCACCAGCCTATCTACCAGCGACAGGAGAAAGTTGATGGCCTCGCATCCTTCCTCGGTGCCTGCGATCCACTTTATCTGGTCTCCTCGCAAGTGTCTCTTGGAGATGCCCTGGCGCTGGCCGGCCAGTTGCCCATCCTGCAACTCCCCTCTATAATGCATCTGTTTCACACATTCCAAGACGCAGTCCCCTATTATCTCGCCCAAGAAATTGTCCAAGTAGCAAAAGCCAATATCGCGCAAACAAGGTACAATATAGTCCAGGGCGATTTTCTCCAAGTCTAATCTCATAATATCGCCCAATGGCATTTCAGGGACGCGATTAATTTCTCACCTCTAAATGTCCAAACGAGCAATCGAGCACTGGATCGGTCCCAAAAGCGTGCATTGGTTCTTTTTCTAACAAAACGAATCGGCCGCTCGCTTAACGCGTGTCTAACCCTTAGAATGTCGGGATGGAGAACCGCCACCAGGCAGGAAGGAGTTGATTGATCTGTGTCAGGGAAAGCAACGGAGCGGAGCGCTCAAAAAAGTTTTGCTGAAGTAATAATACTCGGTCTTCCAGGCAGCCAGTGGTCACCGTCTCAGCCCCTCGCCACTCGAGCAAGGCTGGAGAATGGAATGAAGGGCGACTCCACCCCCCCCACCCCCGGGGGCTGCCTTGCACCTACTGTAAGAGTTAACACCTTGGCCGACAGATAATTGCTGAAGCTCTTTGCTATCGGTGTAGATCAGTGTGAGAAGTGAACAACACCCACTCCCTCCCTTTTGGCTGCTACGATCAACTCCCCTCTTTTGGGGAGCCACGTCCGGCAAACTCCTTTCCAATTTATTTACCAAGGCAAGGAGATGGGCCCCCTCTGATTAATACGTCTGCTACGTGCAGGATGTGTTCCCAACTTCTGCAGCCAGCGGCACGTAGGGTGGAGCCCCGGCCGCCGCGCGCCCACACATCAATCAAAAGGGAGCCTGGCCGCAGCCAATCAACGAAGAGACGAGGTGTGGCTTCGGATGGCGCTTCCAGCCCCCCCCATCTCCCGCGCCCCTCCCAATCTACGGTTGGAATTGCCGCGTGGGGGGAGGGGAGTCGAAGAGCCACGTGGCTGCAGGAGGCGTGGCTTAGGGCTTTGGCAGGCCTGAAGACCACACTCCGAGGGGGCGTGGTCTCCGCCATTGAGGAATTCTGCCCCAGCATGTACGCTTTTAGTACGGGTCACATACCAATGTAAACAAAACGGGAGGGAAAGGGTGTAAGCGCACAAGTGACAGGGGAGCTTCTTTTGGCAACTGAACCTAACCGAGAGGGGTTGAGTTTACAAGTGCTCAGCATTTTTCCCCCGGAAGGCGGCTTCTCCTTTATTTTCCACACCTGACTTTCTGCAGACAAAGCCTTTCAGACGCACAACAATTGGTTGGTTAGTTGGTTAATTTTCACGTTTTAAGTGCCCTCGTTGCAGATGCTGCATCCACAAAAAGGCTCCTACGATTTTAACCGAATGGATACCGCATCTTAATCTATGCCATCTAAAAGAAGCAAAACAACCGATTCTTGCTGCATAATAATATGAAAAAAAAGTTAACAGGATGAAACTTTTGATTAAAAATCTCCGAGATGTATTTCCGATGAAGTGTATTTGTATGTTTCCGAAAAAGTAATGAGACGAAAGAGAGAGAGAGAGAGAGAGAGAGAGAGAGAGAGCTCTTCATGTTGCGATAATACCCTTTCTTGTCCGGTTCGGAAATCAATCACGTGTACCTCGTATTATCTTGTGTGAATTCGATCCTTAAACTTGTAGTTTACAAAGCGAACGGATGAAGGTATTTAAAAGAGAAAAATAATGCCAAGACAAACAAACAAACAAGAGTGACCCAGAATGTCACAGTTAAGGGTTCAGACTCCAAATGACAGCGAGATGAGAAACTTTGGGAAAGTTGTTGGTAGTAAGTGAAGAACAAAATCCTGGATACTGAAACTACTAACCTTGTGTCTTCCTCTAATTTTGTAATGCCCCAGCTTCCCATCTGCGTACATGATGAGCTTATCCATTTTTTTCAGGAGGTAGCCTATGTTCTCACATCCTGGTTCACTGCCCTCTACCCACAAGATCTTGTCCCCGCGGATGGCTTTGTTGCTGCCCAGTTTCTGACTCGCCAGGGCTCCGTCCTGGAATTTGTCACTCAGGTGCAAAGCCAGGACTTCTTGGAAGATTTTCTCGGCTATCCGGGATCCCAGGAAATGGTCTACCACGCACAAGCCATAGGCGTTCATGCAAGGCACTATATAGTGTAAGACTAGCCTCTGAGCATCTCGGCGGTGCTCTCGCACGGGCGCCGGCTTAGAAGGCGAAGGGCCGGAGGGCAACGCGCCCTCGACCACTCGCTCTTTGCCCGAGTTGCCGGGGGAGAGGAGAGCTCCCAGGGAGCCTCTCGCCGGCCGGTCCGGCTGCTCCTTTCGCCCAGCTCGGTCCCCATCCTCGCTGCTTTCGGGGTGACCGATGAAAATCTTCCTCATGCTTTCCACTGAATCGCCACTGAGCTCAGTCGGAGGCTGCCCGGCTGCTTCCCTGCCCGAGGCCATTTGCAGGCAAGTCAGATCCGTCTGGCGGCCGGCATCGCCTTGCCAGGGCGACAGTATGCCGCTGCTGTTGCGCGTGGCCCTGCCCGAGCCGGCCCCGTGCGGGAAATGCCATGTTCGCCGCACACTACCGGATACCAGAGGACAAGCCGCTCGGGAGCGTGCACACGTACCAATGGGAGCGAGCGGCACATTGCCCCCGCCCCCGCCTCCCTTGATCCCGCCTCCTTCTCGTGCCGCCGCCTCTCTCGCCATCCCTCGGGGATGCGGGCTGGGAACACGCGAGATCCAACGAAGCGCACGAAAAACTCCCGGGCAGTGCTGGACGTGCAAGGGAGAAGAGGGAATCTGGGATTGGTACGTGCCCTCTCTTTTGTTGGGAACGTCCCACGTGAGTCACCCCCCTCTCCAAAAAAAAAAAAAACCTGGAAAGCGCGCTGGAGCGATCTTTTTCTGTTCACCTGAATGGACCCGGTCTTTCTCCGAAAAAAAGAAAAAAAAAATTCCCGCAGACCCTCACTCCTTTCATCTTGTCCCAAGCCGGAGACGGTGAAAATTGGTGGCCTCCTGCGAGTTGTTCCATGATCTGCTTGTTGGATGGAGCAATAATGCCGGGACTATAGCAGCGCAAACATTTCACGCAGTAAATATTTTACAAAGGGCAAGAATATCCAGTCCCAGGAAGAGATAATAGGAACATGCATATTCGCATGACTGGGTTCCATGACAGTCCAGTTTTACCAGGATAGATAAATTCCCTGTGGATAGTGCCCAGTTTGAGAGATCAGGTTTGGTGTAATAGTTAAGACAGCAAACTAGAAATAGGAAGACTGGGTTCTAGTGCTGGCTTAGGGTGAAACTAGCTGGGTGATCTTGGACCAGTCATTCCTCTCAGCCCTAGGAAGCAACAATGGCAAACCAGTTTGTTAAAACTTGAAAAACTACAGAGACTTGTCCAGGCAGTCATCAGGAGTCAACACTAACTTGAAGACAGACTTAACACAGGCAAAGCCACCTAGTTTAGTTTGCATCCAGTACACTCCCAGTCAATCCCTGTATGAGATCAGACCAAATGCCATTCATTTCACCTAGCACAAAAATACAGCTTGGAGTTTCATTTGGAAATATTGGCAAATATTAAAAACTGAACTGGGAAAACGGGATTAAAGGCAGGTGGGATTTCTGTATTTATAGTAGATCTTTTGAGATTTTAATACTAACTCTGGGTCTGGGTCTGATAGTGTGTCAGCAGTTCCTTTTGAACCTAATTCTTATCATATTCTTCAGACTCATTTTTAGAAAACTGACTGCACACCACTCTGAATTAATTGTCAAGTTCAACCTCAGAATTATTTCAGATATCAGCAGTCTAATTCTTTTTCATCCAAGTTATCTTGGCTTGTTCTTCTCTAGCATGATTTTTTTTTTGGTCCCAAGATCACTGCCACTTTCAACAATTTATGCTCAGGCAACTCAGTTAGGATGTTTTAAGCCTTAATGAATATCCATTGTGTACCATTGCTAAGTGCTCGTTCAGCTGTCTGCTTAACAATGAACTTGAAAATACATGGAGATGGTTTTGTGAATGTGAAGCTTTGGGGTGCTCTGGGTGCTCAGGGGTTGGTTCTGGTTTCCTGGCGAGTGCATATTTATTTGCTAGCCTTTTAAGTATCTTGAGCATTCGTCCAGTATGCAAGAACAAAGAAGGGGGCTGATATCTGTACTTCAGAAAAGAAGTTATTTCTTTGTCTAATAATAGTTGGTGAAACTTAGAAATGCTGTTTTGAAATGAGCTTCAACAGCAGACCTCACTCTTTTATGCCATTTAAAAAAATAAATAAATACATTACCTTTTGGATGTTCAGGCAGAGGTGAAACAACCATTTGAGAAACAACCAACCCTAATTTTAATTTTTGCACTGGACTAATAGCATAAATAATAATTTCCAATTATTAATGTGGGTACAAGAGAGGTACAAAAGTACTTCCTTAAGAGTCTTCCTCATTGATAGCATTCTAGAAAATATGTCAGACCAAAGAAGGCAAAGAACTGCTTTCTGTCATCCCAGAGGTCAGGAGACAGAGTCATTACGTTGGCTTTCAGGAAGCCAGATAAACCAGATGAATATGTTTTTATGGAACTTAAATCAACTGATATCTTTAAGCAGAGGCTGGACGGCCAAGTTCTGCGGAAGCTTTAGTTTGGATCCCAATGTTGGATGCATGCCTGCAAGGGACAGGACTTTCAATATCCCTGTCTGTTGTGGTAATTTTCTATGGAAATAGTCTTACTTTAAGATTAAGTTATTTTAGTTGGTCTGAGTAAAAGGATAAAAGATGGGAGAATAGAAGATGTGGAACAGCCAAAACAAAGGATGGCTGGTGCCAATGATTCCTGCAATGAATCAAGGGCAGGCTTAAGACTCAAGTGATCACCCCTGATCACATCAGCCCTGATTACATCAACTGATTACTTGTTTCCTGTCTGGATTGTTCTGCTGGTTAATCTCTCTCTTAATCATGTGGAAGAAGCTAGTGAGCTGAAGCTGCCCTTTCCTTAGAAAGGTGAAACTATTGCCTTTGGTTTCTCACTTGAGCTCTTGGAGTATGGAGAATTATAGTCTCCAACACCAGGGGCTATTGTTTTTCATTTCCAAGCATTCTTCACTGCCCAGGAAGTTAATGAGTATAGGTTGCGCTTTCTGGATAGCAATGTTAGGGGCCCAGTCGTCTTTTCTATGATATCCATGGTTTGTGAACCAGAAACAAAAAGGAGGAACTACAATTGTTTCCTGCACCTTTAAAAGAGCACCTTTATATATGAGAGCTACTTCAGTATAAGCACCAGGCTAGAACCCAGGAGACCATGAGTTCTAGTCCCACCTTAAACACAAAGACAGTTGGTGATTTTGGACCAGTCACTCTCTCTTACCCAGGGAAGAAGGCACTTCCGAAATCTTGCCAAAAAATTGCAGGGACTTACCCAGGTAGTCACTAGGAGTCAACACTGATTACAGAGCACCCAAACAATATAAAAAACAACAATGCACCTGTTGTAGCTAAAGGAATAATCAAAAGTGCTTTGATTATTATTATTATTTTGTCATTTAGACTTTTCTTTTTTTAAAAAAGAATTTTATTGATTTTCTACAAACAAACAAGAAAAACAAAACATTAAAACATCAACTCTCTTGTGTACATACAGTGTATCAGTTGGTTCATCAGTTTTGTGCATTCATTTTGTAGTCTCAATTACAGTTATGTTACATAACAACTCATATTGTCAATCCAAACTTATATATCCTAATATCGCTATTAAAAAATCATTTGACTATACTTTTAATCATTCATGCTTTTTGAGATAACAATACTTTAAATAGTTTATTCTATAACAAATCATATAATCATACCAAATCTATCCTAAAAACATTTTATAAATATAATGTCAAATAACAAAGGCGAAAGAAAAAATAAAGATATTCCTTGCTGTCTAACATTCTAAATATTCTATTATCGTATTTTGTCATCTAGTCATTGATAAAAAAGACCCCAAATTTCATAAAATTGTTTATCCTCTTGCTCTCTAATTTCAAATGTCAATCTACTCATCTCAGCACGGAGCTTCGTTTTGGCAATACAGCTGCGATCTTGGGGCGCTGAGATCGCAGCCGATATTTTCGCCCCTGGTCGGTCCCAATGGACCTAAATCGTCCTGTAGAGACGGTGATCGTGAAGGGCATAGTCCCAGGATCCCAGGGATATCGCAAAACTCCTGGTTTGATCCGGGAGAAGTCCTTTTGCTGGCGGCAGAGAGGCAGCCTCCATAGCTGCTGAAGTCGGGACAGCTCCGGAAAGGAAGTGGCTGGAAGTGAAACTTCTTTTTTGTTGTAAATTCGCTGAGATTTGAAAGGGCACCCTGAATAGAAAAGAAACTTGTGAGAGTTTTTTTTTTTTTTTGACAAAAACTGTATGAGCGGCGTTTTTTAAAGTGATGTCAAATTGAGGCTTGGATTTTTTTTCTTTTTCTTACTTTTTTTTCTTGGGACTTTAGTGTGACTTTGTAGGTAACCGGACTGAATTTTCTCTTACATATATTTTTATGCTTCTTTTGATTTTTTAATTTTCTTTTAGGATAGAGGCTCCCTTTGGCTATTTTTTCTTTTTATAATTTTTTTTTTCTGGCTGGGGGGCGGGAAGAGCATTAAGAAACTTTGTAACACTGCCAACTAGAGGCTTGAAAGTATTTTATTTGAATTGGAGAGAACTGTAAGAAGACTCCTTCTCAAGGACATTTCAATGTGATAAGATAGAGGGAGAGCACAGCAAAATATTATTACAGGTGTTCTCCTGGACTCTTATCAATATTTTAACACTTGATGCTTGGCTTTGAAGCTAGTGGAGGAGAGAGTCATAATAAGAGTCTTGGATAACTAAATAAAGTGCAGTGTGCTTTCTTATTTTTATTTTTATTTACTTCTGATACTCCTACTCACCAGCCTCTTTGTAAATTTTAATTCTAGTAATATTCTTATTTTTGCTTTTTATTTCAAAGGGAAAGCCTCAGAGCTTTTTCTTTATTTTTCTTTTTTTCTCCTTATTTATACTGGGATCCTTTTGCTTTTTCTATCCATGTTTTTGGACCACTCTGTTTTTTTTGTTTTTTGTTTTATTATTGAGACTTCCCAATTGGATTAAGGGGTGAAGAACCTGAAGGAATTTCTTCTTTTTTTCTTTATTTTTGTTCTTTTTCTTCCTAATCAATATTATTATTTTTGGGGGGTTTTTTTCTTTCTATTTTTCATTTTTTATGGTGGACTACTTCGTAATTGGATTAGGGTCTAGAAGAACCTGAAGATTTTTCTTCTTTTTTTTCTCCTTTTTCTTCTTTGGTTTTGGGCTTTTTACTATTGGATTTTTCCATTTTGGATTATAATTGACTATTCTATAATTGACTATTCTATTAAAAGCTAAAAAGAATTTGAAGCTTTTGAAGCATTAAAATGAGCAGGAAACCAATATCATCTGGCGTTTCTACTTCTACCTCTGCCTCCCCACCAGCTGGAGGACAACATTTAATTCAGACAATGTTGAAGCAAGATAAAGAACAAGAAAAAGTGACTTTACAGATGATTATGTAAGGAATTCAAGATCTTAAGATAAAAACAGACACTATTGAACAAAGAATAGAGAAGACTGATGAAAAAGTGGAAAATATTAAACAAATGATGGTAAAGTATGAGGAGAGATTCCAAAAAATTGAGGAAGAAGGTAAACAAAGAGAGGAGAAGATTGGAAATATTGACAGTAGATTAACAGTGGTTGAACAAGATAAAAGTGGGATGTTGAAGTGGGAGATGGAAAGGTCAGAATTTTATCTCAGATTTCAAAATATAGAAGAAGAAAAAGGACAAAATTTGGCTGCGATAATGATAGAAATTTTGGCGGATGCTTTGGAAATTACAGAGGAAAAGATGATGGATGGAGTAGATGAGGTATATCGAATTTATACAAGATATGCGATGAGAAATAAATTACCAAGGGAAGTCCATATTAGATTTACTAAAAAATCCATTAAAACACAAATACTACAAGTGGTAAGAGGGAAGACATTGAAATATAAAGGTAAAGAGATTGTGGTTTTAAAACAAATACCCAGAAGAGTGAGAGAGATGAGAAGAGAATATCGATTTCTGACCAAAATGCTATTGGAAAATAAAGTGAATTATAGATGGCTGATTCCAGAAGGATTAATGTTTACGTGGCAAGAGCAGAGACATAGAATTGATTCAATTGAGAAAGCAGAACTTTTCCATGCAGAATTTTTTGGAAGAAGAGAAGAGGAGGCAGAGAAAAAGGTCTCATTAATTGAGTTTCAAGAGGAACAACTGGAGACTGAAAAAGAGAAAGGTGCAGTAGGTGGACAGGTGGATAGTAAAGAACAGCGTGAAGTGAGATCCACGAGAGCTGTTAGACCTAAATATAAAGCATAATCATGGAAGAAAAAAACTGATTACAATGAATATAAATGGACTCAATTCAGCTGTTAAAAGAAGGAAAACCTTTCATAAATTAGAGAAATTAAAATTTGATATAATTTGTCTACAAGAAGTTCATATTAAAAAACAACATGAACAATTGTTAATACAGCCAAAATTAGGGAAAATATTTACTTCTTTGACTCAATGTAAGAAAAGAGGAGTGGTTCTATACATTAAAGAGGCTATCCCAGCAAAACTGATCTACACGGATGAAGACGGAAGAGTATTAATGGTGGAAATAATGGACAATAATATAAAAATACTCTTGATTGCAATTTATGCTCCGAATGATAAACAAGAAGAATTTTATAAAAAACTACACATGAAAATAATTGGACTGGACTATGTTAATATAATTATGGTAGGAGACTTTAATGGAATTGTGGACAATAAATTGGACTATATAGCAACAACAACAAAGCAAAATAGAAAAACTCTCCCTAAATCTTTTTTTAAAATGACAGACGAATTAACTTTAAAAGATATTTGGAGAGAAAGAAATGTTAAAGCTAAACAATATACTTTTTATTCAAATAGACATTTATCATGGTCCAGATTAGATATGATTTGGATCTCAACAGAATTAATATCTAATATTCAAGAAACAAATATTGAAACAAGTACTTGGGCAGATCACAGCCCAGTGACAATTAAATGGAAGGGACAAAAAAAAGATCGAGATGGACATTAAACAATACTATCTTAAAGGAAAAAGACTTTATACAACGGATGGAGAAGGAACTGGCTTTTTTCTTTGGAGAAAATAAACAAGAAGATACTTCAACGCAGAATGTGTGGGATACAATGAAGGCATATGCTAGAGGTTTGATAATAGATTATACAAGAAAAAAGAATATTAGGAAAAGGCAAGCTTCTAAGGCCTTGGAAGACGAGTATAAAAGACTTGAAAAAGAATAACAGAAAATGCCACAGAAAAAAGATATTAAATTGAAGCTGGATGTAATTAAACATAAAATGGAATTAATAGAGAAAGAAGAATTGGCACAGAAAATTAGAAATTCTAAACAGAATTACTTTGAATGTATAGATAGTCCTGAATTCAACAACCATTTGTTTAACTCCAGAATTCAGAATATAAATCACAGGGCCATATTCTTGGAGGTGTTAGTCATGGCAGTGTCTTTCTCCATTTCTTTTTCAAAAGAATATGTATCTCTGGGATAGATTCTGCAATGGCCTACAGTTGGCTGTGTAATCCCAGTGCGCCCAATGGATCTGTTACATGTTAAATCGTGATAATTAAAGGCACGGTGTGACCATTTGAATACGTGCTTCTCTGCACACATAAGGTTCTGAGAAAGGGGAAAATGTGTCGTAAATACTTCCTCCAGTGTTGGTTAAAAAAATTCTGTGGTTTCTTCACTTTTTTCAAGAATAGAGTCAGAATTGCTAGCAAAAAGGTCATAAAACGTTAAGAACTTCTCCTTTTCTCTTGGGATAATTGCAGAACTCATAAAATATTCTTTCAGACAGATTGAAATTTATTATCACAGGTTTGTTGTGATATTGGACAGAATATATTGTTATATTTTAAGTGAAATATTTTTGCGGGTAGATCTAGGCACCCAGAAAGTTATGGTTTATCGTTTACATTAAAATCTTACCTTACTTTTTGTATTCATGATTCTTCTCTCGCCATTTTATTCCTCTAACAAATATGTAAGTAAGATTAAAGATACTGATTAGTAACCCAAAGTCATCTGGGGTTTGATGCTGAGTGCTTATCTGAACTGAGAACTCCCAGCACTAAATTAACATTGTAAGCCAATTAGGTGTCCTCTAGATATATTAACTGTATCTCCTATCATTCGGTCCTATAATTACTGGAGCTGGTGGCAATTGAAATTCAAATCATATGAAGTTGGTGTACTATCATGGCTGATATTTAATTATGAATCCTTTTGAGCAAAGAGCTAGGTTTTCTTCAGGATGAATCTATATTTGTGAAACCAATTAACAAAACAATCCTGTAAATATCCAGTTATATAGGGGGATACTATTTAATTCTGAATACTTTAATTTCTTTCAATTTGCATGACTGTTTGTCTTACTCAAACAGCTCTGGGTGAGCTGCAGAATTTAAAATTAAAACAGTGATGGAAATAAATATAAATGGGTGACAGAAAAATAAAAAGGCAGCTGAGAATACCTACACATACATTTATAAAAAACTCTCTACAAACAGAAAACTGCCAAGAATAAAAGTTCAAATGTAGTCTTTCACGTGCTCATTTTTTATTGTCTGATTTATTGGCCAATTTTATTCATGCATTTTTTAAACCCAAGAGAACATTACCAATCAAATGCATGGACATACCTACTGTTTGAAGCAATGCAGTCTATTTTCCTACCTCAGCATGCTACCCCTTTATTCTTATAGATGGAGACCAGTTTTCAGACAGTTGTCTGCGCATTAGACTGTTACATTTCCCCCCCATCTATTGTAAATGGGTATCAATATGGATACTAATGGTTATTAATATCAGCAGCTAACCTTACTAATCACATAAAAGGAATTCACTGGGTTCAAATGACAAAAGTGTTGGTTTTGAAATTAAGTGGCATTGAACCTACTTAATGAAAAGTCTGATGCCCTCACATAATAGTTAGTTCTCTGTGATATGGCCAAAATTCCTAGCCTGGAAGAAAGACATCATTTCTGCACTTCTGAAAATTCTGCTGTTGGCCACCCTACTGTTCATAAATGTGTTCTCTGAATAGCCATGGGGCTCATTCCGTTTTCTTTAATCTTTTCTTGTCTCAAGAGCCTTAACAAATTGCCCTATTAGCAACTGAAATCAATTGGTTATTAGATAATTACCATAAGTAAAAAGCAGCATGCACTCATGATGGGTATCACGCATATGCAGCTTTCAACTCCTGCTGGGCAAATATTACTTTAAAAAAAACAAAGCAACAAAGAAGTCTTCTAAGTTCTTATCCTAATGTTTAAACAGTTTGGAAACAGCATTAGAGGGTCTAATATTTGGTTCACAGGCTGTTGATTTTCAAGATGATGTCACCTTTCAGCATTCAGGCTTTGGTTACTTTGAGAAATAATGTGCTTTAAAGGTATTTAAAATGCTACTTTCATAATTGGACCCAAAAAGAACATCTATTTATTTAATACTTATTTGTTTGAACATGTGAATAAAATGGAATTGTAGTACATGTGAGGAAGTAGGTTTCAATGATATTCCATAATACTAAATATTATTGTCTCTTGCATTGGTGAATAGGAAAATGGCATAATTTTTAAAGGTGATCTGAACATTTATTCACTTCATTCATTTGTGAACAAAAATTAAATATTTAGAACTTTCTAGTCTATGGAGATTTTCAGTCATCAAGTTCATGGATGTCCCAAAGGTATTTTTTTCGAAAGGCAACTGGACTTTGTTTTTTCTTGAAGACATTTCACTTCTTATCTAAGAAGCTTCTTCAGTTCTGACTGAATGGTGGAAGATGAAAGGATTTATATTCCTTGCAATCATACAGTTATTAGCACTCTTTTGAGAAATAGGCAGGTAGGGGAGAGACACAACAAAGACTGATAAAATTATTCATGGCATACAGTGGCGGGATTAAAAAAAAATTACTACTGGTTTTGTGGGCATGGCTTGGTGGGCATGGCATATCTTGGTGGGCGTGGCAGGGGAACGATACTGTAAAATCTCCATTCCCACCCCACCCCACTAACCTGTGCAGGGCAACAAAAGAAGACCCAGCTGATCAGCTGGGACCCAGGAAGCAGAGAATAGATGGGGGCAGGGCCAGTCAGAAGTGGTATTTGCCGGTTCTCCGAACTACTCAAAATTTCTGCTACCGGTTCGTCAGAACTGTCAGAACCTGCTGAATACCACCTCTGATAGCATACAGTAGAGGGTGAAATTGTTTTATTTTATTTATTTATATACTGCTTTTATTATTTTTATAAATAAGTCACTGATCACATCCAATAATCCTTCCTCCTCTTGTTTTCCCTACAACAACAACTCTGTAAGGTGAATTGGGCTGAGAGAGAATGACTGGCACAAAACCATCCAGCTGGATTTCTTGCCTAAGCTGGTTTAGAAGTTATCTACAGAATTTTGCTATAGGTGATAATCCAAACACAATAGCTTTAAGAGGCTAATTCAGACAGTATACAGCCATGTTGGCGAAGCTATTCTTCTGATGTTAGGACTGTTAAGAGACCACTCAAGTTTGAGGATTAGTGAATTGTTTATTTGCCTCTTGTGCCAAAACAGCGGGTAACAACGAGCAAAATATATTAAAGTTAGCTCTGGATTGCGTTGCAATCCAGAGCTGTATTTATACATGTCATTCATTAGTTAACTAATAATTATAGCCATCTTCCGGCCGCCACTGCTACTGAACATCCGGAACTGTTTAAACTAAATTAAACACAATATAAATTCCCAATCCCTTCTGTTTTTCCCACACACCCTTGGCACAAATCCATCATAGCCCATTCTGACCCCACCACCTAACTATATCACCACCCCCGCGCACCCTGAATCCTTCTAGCCGTTCCGATCTGTAGCCGTCAATCTTCGATCTTGCACAGCCCCACCCAGTATGCTGATGTCATCTCTCCGCATCGTAGATAGTCATTGGAACAATCATCGGAGCGTTATTAAGAACAGTCACGTCTGCTCCTTGAGGTAATGGGGAAGGGGTTCGGTTGTTTAGTCACATAAACTTCAGTTGTCGCGACTCCATACCATTCATCGTTGGGGTTGTGACAGACTGGCCCAAAATCACCCAGCTGGATTTTGTTGCCTAAAGCTGATTTAGAAATTATCTATAGAATTTTGCGATAGGCGATAATAATTCCAAACACAATAGCTTTAAGAGGCTAATTCAGACAGTATACAGCCATGTTGGCGAAGCTATGCCACGTGCTGGAATTGGCATGCAGAGCCATTTCCCCCGGCACGCGAGAGGTCACCCAGAAGAGCCCGACAACGCATGTGTTGGCACGCCGCTGCCCAACAGCTGATTGTCGGGTACCTGGCATGCATGCACAGGGATGCACTGCGCCTGAGGGAATCATGTGCACAAGCACAGATGCCCCGTGCAAAGGGGAATTGCATGCACAAAGATGGGTGAGGGAATCGTATGCACATGTGCAAAGACGTGCGGTGCATGAGGGGGATCACGCATGCTCAGAGATGCGCATGCACAGACACACAGCGTGTGATGGAAGAATCACACGCGCATGCACAGATGTGCAGTGGGTGAGGGGATCATGCATGCATGCGCAGATGCACAACGTGTGAGGGGGGCACGCACGTGCACAGAGGGCGTGGGGGGCAGCATGCATTACCTTCTGGATGTTGGCACTTGCAATTATCGGCACGGGAGCCAAATAAGATTAGCCACCACTGGTATACAGCTATTAATAGTCAAGTGTCCATTTCTAGGAGCAAAAGCAACCTGCCTGCTACTAAGCTACTAAGATACAGAAAATGTTATGTGTGATACTAAAGATAGATGATAATAAGATATATGTATATTCAGATAGGAAGTTGCCTAAAATCAAATGAACCTGGCACCTCAAATTTAAGGTAAAATCTATATTTTGTTTAGTTTCTCCAATAGAGGACCTTGGTACATATGCGTGTTAATTTCTTTAACCAAATCTTCATGCCCCGAAATACTGTTTTTGAATTTCTGAATCTTGGGAATACAGCTTTTAGAAAGGTCAGAGCCTAAAATCTACGATGCCAAAGATAATTACCTTTTTTTTACAAAAAAATCTGAACCAAGTCACCCAGTTTCTGGGAAATTTATTTATTTGTTTGTTTGCTTGTTTATGGAAGGCCATTCCCTCCTAAATGACTCTGGGCAGTTTATATGGTTAAAATGAGAAGAAAAATAATAAATATATATATTTAAATAACCCAATAAAAGATTCTGTTAATTCACTCTCGGCAGATTGATTTAGCATGGATCAGTTGAGGTCAGATAGAGAAAAAAGTTGTATCATTCCTGATCATTTCACCAGCTGAATATATCCAACATTTAATGCCATGCTCCTAGGACAGATCTGGTAGTGCTGATTTTGACATTCACCTTTGCATTTCTAATTTCCTTGATGATAGGTGGAGAACTGGGAAAAACTGAGAAAAGTCTGGATCTTTTCTGCACTGTTGTACCTTACATAAAACATCAAGGTGCCATCTATGTACATTCAGAACAGAGTGAAAATGCAAATAGAGTTCTGCCTTGGGGCTTGTAGTGAGGGAAGCCTGCCACCTTGCTTATAGAAGACACACGTGTGCTTTCCATTCTCTTAGGCCATACTGGACGAAGACGCTAAATGTCTGAGAATCCAGGGAGGCATTCTAGGGGAAAGAAAGAACATGCATGTGTTATCTTAGCACGTGTCCATCCAAGATTGAGTTTGCTAAAGAGGGATTAGAGAACGTTTTCTTCAGGCCAAACATTCTGGCATGTGCTGCATTGAGGGTTTTCCCTCATAGTGTAGAAATACAGTAACAATGAAGTGCTCAATAGTAAATCTGCTTCCCGAACTCTGTTGTTGGCATTCCTCATTTCTGATAGATCCCATTTCTACTCTTTCTTCCCCTTCCAATATTCACAAGAGTTAACTGAAAGGCCAAAAAAGTCGATCTATCAAAATGCTATCCTGTTTCTCATATACAACAACATACATCGGGGACAGGAAGAGAACTGAGTTATGATTCATCTGATCCAGAGGATTACTCTTCCTGAAACCAGGACGTTTCCTTATTGCAATTATAATATTCAATGTTTTCTGTACGTTTCTGGTTTTGTCAGTAAAGAATGTCAGATTTGTATTGAGCAACATTATCATTGTAACACGTTTTAATTTCAAGCACAACCTAGACCAATTGACTTTTGCATCCCACTGGTTTTGATAATAAAACATAGCTGTTGTAGACTGTGAATTCATTTGTTTGCTTGCCTGCTTGCTTGTTCAGTTTCTATAGCTGCCCATCTCAGTCAATGACTCTGAGCGGCTTACAATTCAAAAAATATATTACAATCAAAATACTACAAACATTTTAAAGCAATAAACTAATAAAAAGAATAAAACATCCAGATTAAATATACATAGGAGCAAGAGAGTTGGCCAGTTAGCAATACAATCAGGAAACAGGGCCACCTTCACATTCAGTATCCCAGTCACAGAAACATAGCAATATACCACTTCACAGTGTTTTACAGCCCTCTCTAAGTGGTCTACAGAGCCAGCATATTGCTCCCAATAATCTGGGTCCTCATTTTACCAACCTTGAAAGGATGGAACTTGGAAGGCTGAGTCAACCTTGAGCCAGTCTGGATTGAACTCCAGGAATGAGCTGTGAGTTAGCCCTGCAGTACTACATTCTAACCACTGCACCACCATGGCTCATAGCCTGGTTATTACAAAAGGCTAACAGGATTGGAGCCATTCTGATCTCTAAAGAGAGGATGTTCCATAGAGCAGTGGCCACTGTGTAAAAAGTCAGTCTTCTACTCCCCACTATTTGGCTGATGGGATCTGCAAATGCCCATCCTGCTAGATCTAGTTGATCTAGTAACAAGATGCAACAAGAGTTGTATTTGGAAAAATGCAATTCCTCAGGTACCAAGCCATGTAGGACTTTAAAGGTAACTACCAGCACCTTGAATTGCATCCAGAAACACACTGGCAACCAAGGCAGCTCACGTAAAAGTGGCATTACATATACCATATATCTGGCACCATTTACACAACTGCATCTGCAACTGTTGAAGTTTCCAAATGATCTTCAGGGTCAACCCCGTGTAGAGGTTGTTACAGTAGTCTAAACGAGAGGTTGTCTATACGCTTTTTAAAAGTGTTAATAAGTCACATAATTAATTCATCGCTGCAACATGAATAAAATACACCTCTTCTTGCAGGTAAAAATAGATTCTGAACATAGAATTTCTGTTCGTTTGACATCTGCTATTTGTACTATGTACTTTTCAATGATAATGCTTTGGATTTTCAAAATACTATTCATAATTATTCAGATCACATACCATACATTAACAATCTGTACCTGATAAATATTGTTAAGGAATGTTTCTTTCTTTAGGTAAAAGAACAGATTTGAGATATTAAATATTGAATTAACCTCAAAAATAGAATAGAATAGAATACTTTTATTGTCATTGCATTCAAAATACAATGAAATTTGAAAGCTACTCCAGCACAGTGCCCCAAACACCACATTACAATCACACTAGACAGTATTTAAAAATTAAAATTATTAAAATAATAATAATAATTAAAAACCTAGTCTAAAACCTATTTAAAACATATATTGTTAGGTAGTTTAAAAATGCCACTTATACATAAACCTCAAAAATACATAATATCTTTTTAAACTCAAAATACATAATTCATTAGGTAATATTTCTGATATTCAGTGCTTAAATTTCCAATTGTTTGTAGAGCTTTGAATGTGTGTGTGTGTGTGTGTGTGTGTCTTAATTTGTGGCAGAATTATTCACGCAAATTCTTTGCTTAGATAGAAAAGCTTGTTTACCCAGGTATTTCTGATGGAAATAGAACAGATGAATTTAGTAATATGCAATATGTACCAAGAAAGCATTCTAGATTATTTCATTTCTAATATTAATGTTTGAATTATAAATGAAAACAATTAAACTGAGCTTGTAGAATTTTATCAAATGTAAGGGGAAGTTTTGGAAGTTTTATAGTGATCAAACTCTATTGTTTTCTGAAAAGTGCCACTTTAAACCCAAATTACTGGATCTTTTGCTTTCCAATAAATGACACTTCATAATTACTCCAGGTAAAAATGTATGTGTGTGTGTGTGTGTCAGAGGTGGTATTCAGCAGGTTCTGACCATTTCTGGAAAACCTGTAGCGGAAATTTTGAGTAGTTCAGAGAACCGGCAAATACCACCTCTGACTGGCCCCGCCCCATCTATTCTCTGTCTCCCGAGTCCCAGCTGATTGTCTGGATCTTCTTTTGTTACCCTGCACAGGAGAATGGAGCTGGAAAGCAGGTTAGTGGGGTGCGGAAGGAATGGGATTTTGCAGTAACCTTCTCCCAGGAGTGGGGAGGGAGTGGAGATTTTATAGTATCCTTTACATGCCACGCCTACCAAGCCACGCCCTCAGAACTGGTACCAAAAAAAATTGAATCCCACTACTGATGGCTATAGTTGGGATGTGTGAATTCGGTTTGATCCATTGCTTGACTCAATGCCTATTGATTTAGATGTATGCCTGAGATTCAGATTTGCCATTTCTATGAAAATATAAACAAGACTACTGTATAAATCATGATTTTACCTCAGAGAAAACAAAATAGGCCTTGGCATTTAGTCAACTAATTTGTTAGATTAACATATATTATCAAATATTACATTGGCTGTAATACTTTGGATAGCAATTTTAATTTTTATTATTCATAATACATCCTTATGAAACCTTGAAAAAAGTGTCACGCCTTTAAGTTTGGAATATGCAAAAGACAGGGTTAACTATCGGTTCGGGATTTATGAGCTTCCCTGCATGCTGCAAGCCGCGCACCTGTAAATCGTCATCAGCACGCTGCGTGCAGAGAAACAGCCTTTGAAACAGCCCTCTTTTCCTGCTTTTTTAACTGCAGCTGTGCCTCGTTTGGCAGTGAAGTTGAAAAATCAGGAAAAAAGATCAGGTAAGAGCCCGGGTGGGTGGGTGGGCAAAAACATCAGCAGACACAGAACCAGTTCTATGTCTGCTGCTCTTCAGAGCTACTGGTTCTACATAGGTGGACAGAACCGGTAGAAACCTGTGTGTAAGCCTGGCTTGCCCAGGCTAGGTGGATTGCTCCCAGATTACATTCTGCTTTGCTTACGCAAACTAGCAGCCAATCTCTCCAGGCAGAATAGAAGTCCTTTCTGAATTTCATAATTGTATTAAAATGGGAGAAACTATCTAAATTCTTTAATTATTTTAGGAGTCATGGCTCCACAAAGTGTGAAAACTCCTGCCATTTGAGTTTTCTTTTCATTTACAAATCCTCTGTTAGAGTGAGCAACTTTTCTTAACCAGAGAACCATACTAGAACTTCCTGGATATACCACATCCTATACTCCAAAAATGAATGAGGGCAGGAACTACCTGAATGGGTGAAATGGAGGCCATATTGCATGCCTCAGTAAAACTTACAGAATCCATATTATTCCTTAACCTCCACCCACCCACTAGTTGAAAAAATGGGAGGGGGGGGAGAAGCCACTTTGTTGACTTCATCCTTTCTAAAAGAGCTCAAGGATCATAAAATTATGTTGGCAGGCTACATGCTGTTCCTTGGATACTTTTTTCTTCCTTTATTCTATAGGTTCTATACCTTCTTCTGAAACAAGCTTTATTTGATTAAATCCAACATTACTTCTCCATATATTGATGATATTGTGACTTTCCTATCTGTGTGTTCTTTTGGCATGTCACTCTAAACTACTTTTCTCCATGTCTGGGGAAGACAGGCCCCAGCCCCTTGCAAATAGTATCATGAGTAACATAATCATACAGGTATACAGGTCTCACCTGCTGCCATTCTCCTGAGGTTATAATGAAAAATATGCTCATTTAATCAGATTTTGTTACCACGCCTTATAGGTTATCATTTTTTTGCAGGAAAAACAAGCAGGTCCTGCCCTTTTCTAAAAGCTGAGGTAGCAAAGTACATTTCATACTATGTGGACGTGTGACACTGCCAGCAACATTTCTATGAGTTGACTCATTGCAAATTACTTCCGAATTTCTGTTTTCCATTGTAAAATGTAGTGGGTGTAAGTGAGAGAGAGGGAAGGAAAGAAATTGTCTGTCTCTTCAAAAACTTTTTTTAAAATTTTTGGCCTTGGAGAGAGTCCTAACCTCAAACCTTGGTGGCTGTTTGGACATTTTTGTTGTGTATACATAAGTGGCTGTAGCGCTGCAGGACGCAAAGTCTCGTAGAGACATCTTTTTGTCATCAGGATAAGTAGAGTTTTTGCCAGATTTGGGTTTGGTACAACTCATTTTTTTCTTTGGAATCAATATGAAGGAAAGTTTTAAAAAATTGTTAAATAAAAAGAAAATATAAGCAAACTGATAGGGCACTATTAAAAATCTATTTGTCTTGATTATTTCCTCTCCTTCCCCAATAGGCTTGGTTGGTTTAGTTCACTCTTAATAGAAACTGGTACATTTTTTCTGGTAGATTACTACAAAAATGTTGATGTATATATAGTCTATTAAAAGCCTCAGTACACTAGTTAATACAATGAAGCCATACTGTCTATGCTTGAGGTTATCAAACGTTTTCATGTAATAGAATATCCTGTCATCTCTCTCTCTCTCTCTCCCCCTCCCCCTCTCCCCCTCCCTCCTCTCTCATGCAAATGGCTGTGGAACCTTCTTGGAACTGTTGAAAGGACTCCAGTATTGTAGAGTGGAAATAAATGATGTCGTATCCCTCCCCCTGTGTTGTGAGAGGGCTATTCAATTCTTACATAGATGGCCTCTTTCACCCCTCTTTCAAACTAGTCCAAAATGTGGATTTTGCTGTCTTCAGAACAGTGGCCTTTGTCTTTTAAATGCAGATGGACTGTTGAATCTTGTCCTGGTAGGTTTGTTCTCTAATGTTGTGACATGCACTTATGAAGTGGTTTTGTTTCTCCAATGTACAGATCTGCACATGGTTCACTGCATTGTACTGCATATACTACATTGCTTAGTTTGTGTTTGGGTATTCTATCATTGAGGTGAACAAGCTTCTGTGTTAGTGTATTCTTGGGTTTGAAGTATACACATATGTTGTGTTGGCTGAAGATTCTCCTGAGCTTTTCTGATATTCCTGCAATATATGGAATGACAACATTGCTTCATTTATTGTTCTCTTCATTGTCTGTTATGGAGGAGGTCTAAGATCTTTTTTTGGAATTTGGGATAACCACACACTCTGAGGGCTTCCTTGAAGTGTTTCAGTTTTTTTTCTTTCCCATCTTTGCTGGTAGGCAGGCCTTTAGCTCAGTGATGTAGGGTTTTGAAGATTCCTATTTTGTGCTCCAGTGGGTGGTGAGATGTAAATATTGACCTCTGTGTGTAGGTTTTCTGTAAACTTTAATGTTAAGACTTTCATCTTCCTTAATGTGTACGGCATAGTCCAGGAAGGCTAGACTATTTTCCTAAACATCTTCCCATGTAAATTTGATGTATCTGTCCACAGAGTTAATATGTTTGTTGAACACTTCCAATTCCTGTGTTTTGATCTTGACCCAAGTATTGCCCACATATCTATACCAGTGAATGGATGGAATTCCTGTGGTCTAGGGCTTTGGTTTCTTCCTCTTCCATATAGAGATTGGCCACAACGGGTGAACCCATGGACACGGATGAACCCATGGCACAGTTATGTTTTTGTCTGTACACACCTTCATTTTATTTAAAATAGGTAATGATCAGAGATCCAGCATGGCATATATGTGGTCTGGGCTGAGGTTGGTTCTGTCACCTAGGGTGCTGCCTTGTAGCACTTGTTTCTTCACTACTGTGAGAGCTTCGGTTGTTGGAATGCAGAAGAAGAAGGAAATCACATCATAGGAAACAATAGTCTCATCCAGATCCAGTTTTAGGTTCCATACTTTGCTGGCAAAGTCCTGTGAATTGTTGATATGATTGGTGGTGTTGCCAACTAGAGGACCTAATAAGGTGGTTAGATGTTTTGCAATGTTGTAGGTGAAAGAGTTGATGCTGCTGACAATTGGTCTGAGTGGAGTTTCCTCTTTATGGATTTTTGGGAGCCCATACATGCAGGGGTAGCTTCTCCAGGGTAAAGGCGGTAACATTGTGGCTTGTCAATTGTATTGTCCTTCAGTAGGTGTTGCAAGAAATCAATGACCTTTTTCTTGTAACTGCTCATGAAGTTTCTCTTCAGAGTCTCATATGTAGCTGTGTCCTGCAGAAGACTGTTCACTTTGGCCTTGTAGTCATTGTGTTCAGGATGATTGCACATCTTCCTTTATCAGCTGGCAGGATTTTGATATTTGGATCTCTTCCTAGGGATGTCAGTGCTTTACTTTCTTGAATTGTAAAGTCGGAAGGGGGTGTTTTGACACGGGCAAGAACTGCAGATACCTTCATCCTTAATTGTTATGCCTCTAGTTCTGCCAGTTTATTGTTCTTGATGGCTGACTCTGTGGTAGTAAGGAAATCCACAATTGTAGCTGCTCTGGTGTTACTGCAAAATTCAGTTTGTCCTGTGGACAAAACAAAATTTTTTTTTTGAGTAAGCTCTCTGTCAGGCAGATTTCTCACCCATTGATCAGTTTTCTAAGACATGCCATGGTCCATCTGGGTTGGTTTTTCTGTTTTGTATGTTTTTCCTGTCTAAGCTGTAGGGTAGAAAATTTGCCTTTTTGTCATTCTTTGCTCTTGTTGTGTTGTGTTAGTTGTGCCTTCTTTATAAATTCTGTGACCTATTCTAATATTTCTGTTGGTAAAAGTGATTTCAGCTCTGTCTTATTCTTTCATTGAGAAATTAGAGTTCTGCTTTCTGCAGGATGTTCTCTGGCTATGTCCCTTTGCTGTTGAACACAGGCACAGGCTGTTGGGGATGAGTCTGTGTTGTCTCCATCTCAAATTGAAGCACAAATGGCTCCTGTAGTCTGCAATTTTTCTGGAAATCCATTCATACTTCCACACTATTTGAAGGGTGTTCATCCCCAAAGCACCTTGGCGCAACCATGACCTGGATGACTGAGAATCTCCATAGACATTTAGCTATAGTGGAAATTATTAACCTATTAGTAGTATTAATGAAAGATTTAGCAAGCCATTGTAAATGGAAAAAAAAGATAATGCATGACATCTTTTAAGCAATATGTCTTGAAACATGTCTCTTGAGTTCCATCTTTTAATGATAATTGCCCTGACAAAATATATAAATGTTCAATATACAGTTATCTGAATGTATAATGAAGACAATTATGAATTGTGAACCTTCTAATCCAAGTCAACAATCAATCTGATAGTTTTGCACAAATGCATTCTGTCCTATTTGATGATGAGTAAATGGTGCATGCATGCAGGGTCTTCAGGGAATAGCCAGAACAAATTGACACTGAAGAAAAGTCACTGCTATGCCATAGGGGTTAATGTAAACTTCCACCCAAGACAGTTCATGAATTCACATGGGTTAAAGGATCTATGGTTCCAGTAGAAAGGCCACTGTCATTCAAACTGCATTTGAACTTTGGAATTGAAAGAGCACCGACAGAGTAAAAGTCATGAATGTTAAACAAGACTACTGCTTCCTTCAGCTGCTATTTTATTTTACAGTATTGTCCACCAGTAGATTCTGGTTCTGCCTGAACTAAAGACTAACAATATAGTTTACTCTTGGTAAGAAAAAGTAAGAAAAAACTAACAATTCAAAAGCTTGCTTTGGTTAAGACAGAGAAATACTACTAAGGATCTGGACAACTACTAAAGGGAAGCAATAAGGCATATACAAAATATCTAAAAATAAGACTGTGTTGTCTTAATTTTCAAGGATTAGCAAAAATGTAACCCATGTTATTCTCCACTCCTAATAAGGAGTTCATTTCTCTCTTTTTAAAAAAAATAAAAAGAACTTGGATTGATTGCTTTAATAAGTGTGACTCAGAAAACGAAAGGGTTAAATCTTGATCCTTGTAGAGGACCAAAGGCACTTTCTGCATGAATGCTTCCAAGTGTTACTTAAGCACCAAAAGCTGTGGTTAAAAAGTAAACTTTATGGATAATTGATCTACACTATCTTTAATATTCTCAATGAAACTGTCTTTCAATGTGTTTCTTCCAGACCAATAGATAGGTCTCAGTGACATTTATATCTTGATTGATTCAACTCTGGACAATCTCTCTCCTTGCTGGTTGCTTCCATGCTATTTGAGCAAAATGAGAATAAACAGGAGAGTTATATGCAAATAAAGTCTTTGCAAAAACATACAAATAACAGTACTCACTTTTTTGGCAGACAAAAAAAAAATAAGGGTTTCCTTCTTCATTCATCCTCACAATTCACAATTCCTTCATCCTCATTCACCTTCACAATTCACAGTCCATCTGCTTTAAACACAACGCAAGACTTCTGAAATCCTAAGATCCTGGACGATAGGGTTGCATACCTTTTTGAACCTGGTTCAATATTTAATAGCCGATCTTCAAAAAGGATAGCAGAGAATAATGGTGTTGCTCTACCAGCATGGTAGATCAGCTCTGTGGATAATGAGAATAAGGGCAAGGACTTAAACCTGTTATACACTGGATGTACAAACAAGGGAAACAAGCAAACTGACAGAGGTGTGTCTAGTGGTAGTCCAAGACAGAATAGGACATGGGGGAAAATTCTTTTATGTTCTTCATCCAGGAAACACCAGAATTAGTGCAAGATACATAAAGATGCCACTGTGTGGGAATATGATAACACTGAAAATAAAAATACTATTTTTTCAGGGCAAGGGGAAAAACAAGATGATAGCCTGTTTGACAGATTAATTATTATATGGAGCTTGTATGTTATGGATCATGTGCAAATCAGGGTTACACAAAGCATCTGGGTACTTCAGTGAGTCACTAGAATGAAAACACTTAAAGATATATTATTTGAAATATTAAGTCCAACCTTCACCTTATCAAGAACTTTCTTTTTAAAGAAATTTAAAGGAACCAAACACTTTGTGAAATTTTGCATGAGCAAAAGAAAAAACAAAACAAAAGCCTATAAAGTAGCATGATAACATAGACATATGTAAAACTTGCAAATTGTATCATGTAGGTTTGGAATATATCAGAATACATAGCCTATAGCAGTGTTTCTCAACTTTAACAACTTTAAAATGTCTGGACTTCAACTGCCAGATAGGTGTGTCAAACTGGCGGCTGGTGGGCTGGAAGCATCACGCACAGGCCACACCCACCCCAGGTTAAGGTAGCAGACTAGAAACCAGGAGACAATGTGTTCTAGTTGCACCTTAGGCTGAAAGCTAATTTGAGTGACCTTGGACCACTCATTCACTCTCAGCCCTAAGAAGAAGGCAGTGGCAAACCAGTTCTAAAAAACCTTGGCAAAAAAATTTCAGTGACTTCTCCAGGCACTCTCCTAGAATTGGACATGATTGCACAACAAAAATACACAAAGCCGGAAATAATTTCAGATGGAATTTATGTATTCAGATGTATTATAGTACAAAGCTACATATCATGCGTAAGTTTTTAAGATTCTCAAACAGAAATACTAAAATGATCTAGTCCTCCAAAGAAAAACACTCATAAATTAAATCTGTGGATTTTTTTTTTTGCTTCTTTTACATGAAAAGCAAGATCTAGTGATTTCCCCCCCGTATTAAAGTATAATACATTTTTAATTAAACTGTCTCCTCTCTTTTTTCCTCCTAGTTTAGTCTCTTCTTTTTTGCTACTTGCTTCATGTTATCATTTAAAAAGTACAGGATTTAAAAAACAAACAAACACTGAGTAATGTAAAGAGAAAAGGGAAATATAAGTGTCAGCACATGCCTGTGTGAACATATGCACGTACACACACTCAATCACTTGGCTTTAATGATTCCTGTAATTATTTTAAATTGTATGACTAGCAATCTCTTTAAAAGTATAGCACTGAAACACACTGTTTCAAGTCTTGAAAATATTAGTTGTAATTGTTGAAACTACTAACAAATAACTAGTGTAGATACTATTTATACAGATGTCCTGGTGTTTTAAATGATTTTTATACTTGGCCAGATTCCAGAAAAAAAATAAGCATGATTAAATCCAATGAAGATGATTTCTACATGGTTAAGTGCTTTTTACTACCGATATTGCAAAATAGTAGGTATGATAATCTCTTACAGCAAAAACAGCAAAGCTTTGTGGCACTTAAAAACAGAAGAATTTTAATGTAGTAACTATTTTAATGGGACAGATTCTATTATGCAACTCATAATATGGATTTTTTAATGTCTCCATAAAATTGTTTGCATCATCCCATGTTTCTTTCATGTTTAAGCTTCATGAATTTTTTTTTAGTTAGAGAATATAGTACATGATTAAACCTGTTCTGCTGGAAAAAAAACTAAATTCCCTTTAGGCTTTGTTCCCTCTAACAGATTCTAATGATAAAAATCTGTAAATGGAAGAAACATTTGACTATTGATCTGGGATTAAAATGAAAGCCATTTACTGCTGATCAATAAGTGACCTCAGTATCAATCATTTGTCCATCTTTTTTAAACATGGATTCCCCCAGCACGACTTCCCTTAATGCCAACTAGGGCTGAGTAGAGCTCTGAAGAGAAGATTTGATTCAAAGGAGATTAAATGACTTACCTCTTTAAATCAAATCTTCAAATCAATCTAAGACGTCAAATAGTATCAGGTTCCTTTGAATCTCTTCAGAGAGATGTGAAAATGACTCAGAGATTCAACAGTGTCTGTGAAGTTATGAATCTTTGGAGGGTCTCAAACACTGGGACAAATCTCATTCTGTACATGGCCAAATGGGGTGTGAGGGAGGGGGGCAGAGTTTGCACTGTGTGACATGATGGACTGTCTAAAATTGGCAAAATTAATGCATATTTATCTTCACAAATTGTCTCTCACAGCATTTGTGGAATTGCGCTGTACTATTTGTGTCTTATTCTGCTAAAATGTGAATAGAAAGATTTACTTGGAAGGAAAGAGAGAAGCTGATATATTTTATTCGTGTTTTTTAATCTGGCTTGCTATTTCTTTATGAATCTACTAGTCCCTTTTCCCAAATCCATATCCTTTTATCCTTATCCTCCTTTCATCCTTTCTTTGTCTGACTTGAAGTCTCCCTTTCCAGTTTATCTATAGTTCTTCAAGGCTTTCAGTCTCTTTTTCCATTTTCCCTGATTTCCCTTGAAAACAATTCCTCTGTTTTCTTTTGGCTATTTGTTTTTTGTTCTGAACTGAATGAATATGTAACCGAGTATTAATAGGTTTGAGATTATGTATTTTCTGCTGAATTATTCTGTGTAACATATACTATTTATATATTTTATAGTGCATTATATATACAAATATGATGGCACATATATTTCCCAAAGTTTTTAAATATTTTTTATTAAATTGTATAAACAGTAAATAAGGTTATCATAACCAGAAGATGACTTAGCCAATAAGCTAAATTAATTTCTGTGCCTACAAACTTTATTATGCTGTCCTAGAAAAACAAGTGGTCTGTTCTTTCTTAAGTACAAGATATTTCTATTTTAAAAAATCAGTCTAACATAGGTTGTCTATAGGTTGTTTATGAGACAGTTTAGAGTCTACTGGGTAGTAGACCAGTCTACTCTGGGTAGACTGGTTGTACTGTATTTCTCAACTCTGTTCCATAGAAAGCAAATGATTAATATGTAAAAAAAATGTATTGCTGGGAAATCTTTGAAGTTATCTGCCTGAAGCTGTGCAAATTTAATGTCTTCTAAAAGTTTATCATTTCTTTTTTTTTATAACAAATTTTATTAATTTTACAAAAACAATACACAATCTAGGCATAACAACTTGAAAAATCTTTTCAAAAAATAATAATAATAATAATTAAAGAGAGCCAATAGAACATTCAAAATAATTCCAAATTGTAATATCAATATTTACATTATCTATTTAACTTCATATCTTATCCAGACTTCTCCTTTTATCCAAATTATATTTCTTGCTTATTAAAATTTTATTGCCTTTCATAAACATACATAACACAGAACATAGAAAAACAAAACAAAACTAAAACATCTTTTCTGAAGGCTGCCTGATCCCGGGTTGAAACTCTTCTCACAGACACAAATTCAAACATCATATTCACTTTATATATCCTTCCATATCTTATTATCATTTTCTTTTTTTATATATAAACCAATTTTATTAATTTTACAAAAACAGTGCACAAACAATCAAGGCATAACAGCTTATAAATTCTTTTCTAAAAAAAGATAGTGATAATTAAAGAAGAAAACCAATAGAACATAATGATTCCCAATTATAATATCAATATTTACTTTATCTATTTAACTTCATATATTATCCCAACTTCTCCTTTTCATCCAAATTATTTGTTAATTAAAATTTTATTGCCTTTTATCAACATACAACACCCCCAAAAAAATAACAAAACCTTTATACATCCTTCCATATCTTATTACCATTTTCAATAACATTCTTTGTCTGTTCTATTTCCAACTATCGATTCATCTTTTTTCTTTTACTATACTTCTCCTATACACTAATTGGAGTGACGCCTTTAACTCATTAACCTAACTTAAAAGTACTTCATATAACACTTAATTTATCTTGGGATTACACAATAAATTTTATACTCTAAATACACATATAAAAACACAATCTTATGTACCTTCCAGAATCCCCCTTTTATCCTTAATTAGATTCACCCATTGTCTCTAAATAAACTTTTTTTCTTTAGCTCTTGCTTCCCACCATAGAGGATTCTTCTCCCCCCCCCTTTCTCTCTTGCTTATTCTTCTCCTTGCCCTTTTTATCCCTTTGTCTGTCCTCCTCCCTTTTCTTACTCCCTTTTCTTTGCTTTCTAACCTTGCCTCCACCTTTCCTCTCATTTTTCTCTTTTTTGGTTGTTTTTTCAAACCTTAAAATCCCCTTTTTCTTATCCTCTTTCTCCTCCCCAGAAAAAACCCATTGTTCATCAAAGATGGCTTCTTGTTCCTCTTCTTCTTTGTCCCAGTCATTCTGCTGCGTAATCAACTTTCATAAGTACATAACACCATTTCTAAAAATTGAAATAAAGTGCCCAAAGTATCTTTTCCATCTTGTTCTTCCTTTTTATATTTTTGATATTCAGTCTTTAGTTCATCCACAAGCGATGCCATCCTGAAAAGAGTAACTTTCCCTAAAACAACCAACCAAGTATTTTTAATCAAAAATAATTCAAAAAAAGTTCCAAAAGTTAATACTTTTCTTCCTTCTTCTATTTCTCTTTCTGGGGTTACTGTTTAATCAAAGAGGTCCAATTACCATATATCTTTCTTTGAGATTCTAGGCAATCTCCTCCTTTTTCCACTTCTGCTCCAATTTTTTTCCTCTCCCTTCCCACTTGCAACATCAATTTTTAAATGATCAGAAATCCATACCTCTAATAAGGGTTTTCCAATTTCTTAAATTTTTAAGTCCAATATCCAATAACTCTTTTGTCCCTTAACTTCAACTTTCAGAATAGTTCACCTTCAGTGCCCAAACAAATTTCAAATCTTCATCTGCTGTTTCCATGGGGTGGGAGAGTGAAGAAAAAAAAGTTCCCTTTAACCGCTTCTCCGCCGCTTTCGATCTTCTTAGGGATACAATGTATCCTCCAGCAATTCAGACAGCTCAGTTCCAGCGAATTTAAAAGATGTTGATTGACCCGGCTCAGCCAGCACTTTCATTTTTCTTGCTTCCTCCAGCACAATCTTACCCAGTTGCAGGCTTCTTCGTGGCGGCCATTGCTGACCGCCGCTCCACCACCTTGGGAAAAAGGGGTTTTTCCAGATGAGGAGGGGGTCTGCGACACCCCCAACTCCCTGTCCGGCTCCCCTCTCTCTTCGGCTGTCCCTACAGGGCAGCCATATCCCCCTGACCCATTTGGATCGGGGGTACCTCAGTGGCAAGCGCAGCAGGAATTGCAAACGGTCACAAATTCCTGCTGCCACCGAAGCCACGCGGAACCGGAAACCTAAAAGTTTATCATTTCTGTTGTTTTCTCATTTGGCCAAAATGAAGCCGTGACAATATACTATTTGATGTTTTCCCATTTTATTCTATTCTGTATTTTTTTTTTTTATCAAACTTTGGTTCTGAACTTGATTTGAATCAACCATTACTGAAATGTCAGTGTTCACATTTCAAACTTATCTTGGCTTATTTGCATTTATCACAGATTTTCCACGCTGACATATAGTGGCTTAAATTTCTGGGAGAATTTAAGGAATATCTTATGGGGGCTTTCAGAGAATGACAATGTTATACTTGCAATGGACAGTTCCTGCTCTTTTTGGTTAAGTGTTTATCTGTTACTTGGACATATATTTAAACTACCAAAAAAAAAAAAAAACATTTAAGAGGACCATGATTGACAGTTAGCAGGTATGTATATAAAAAGAAAGAGTAAATTGGTTTTAGGTAATTGCAAAATCTGATAAGGTTGAGTTGCATGCAAGTGTAAAATTAGGATGAAGACAGATACGAAGTCTTGAATCTCAAGGTCATCATTGACTAATGCATTCTTGGACATTTTGTCAGAAGTAAACTTTTACCAAACAATGGAAAAAACCCAAACTGAAGGTTACTGAAGCAAAAGCCCTTGGCTGTACAGGGACTTAAAACAAAACACAAATCATACCAAATCTCTAAGATGTGAAGTTCACTGTTATCAGAGAGGAATGAGAGAAAACAGCAGTTAGCAATTGCTTCCTGGGACATGCAAAAGAGTTCTGTCATGTAAATAGGGATAATTCCATACATGTAAGTACCCGTGAAAAACTTAAGAAAACAAATATGTATGTATGTATGTATGTATGTATGTATGTATGTATGTATATATATATATAGCATTCAGCTTTGTTCGGGTATTTTCCCACGTCATTGTAGTTCTTTTAAAGTTGTAGCAACGTTTCAGCAGAATCTCATCTGCCATCATCAGGTTTCTGTATAGTGTTCATCTGTGAGTCAGACTTTTACAGTGGTTTCAAATTTAAATTTGGGGCAGCCTATTGCTGTGCCAGAATGGTTTTTTCTTCATCCTGATTAGTTGGGAGTCTTGGTCTGTGTTTATTGGTCTTGGAGTTTGCTGTGTTCTGCTTGATTGGTGTTTCTAATATCTTCTGTCTGTTTTTTGGCTCTTTTTGTATCTTGATTGGCTGGCAACAATGTATTACTTTATTGGAGGCCTTTAGTGCAGCTTGGTTCCAGGTAAATGGATGGCTATCATTAATTAGGAAGCTAGGTTTCATCTGGGTGCCTGGTTGGGGTATGTTTGAGCTGGAGGTATCAGGGGGGATCTGTTTGTGCCCAGGTGTTTGCCTGGCTTGTGGTATGGAGATTTTTTTGTTTGTGAGTGCAGGCTTCCAAATGATTGACAGTCTGATGGAATCATCTCTTCTATTCATGCTTTCTGGTCTTTTTTCAATCTCTATGGCTTCTCTGATGATTCTGTGGCTGGGGTTTTCTATAGTGGCTAGTGTTTTGGTGCCACTGAAGTTGATGCTATGACCTGTGGCTTCCATGTGTTGGACTAGTGAGGAAGTGTGTTCCAGCTTTTCGACTGCATTTTTGTGTTCATCTAGTCAGGTACTTATTCTTCTAGAATATGCCATACATGTAAGTACCCGCGAAAACTTAAGAAAACACACACACACACACACACACATATATATATAGCATTCAGCTTTGTTCAGGTATTTTCCCACGTCATTGTAGTTTGTAAACTACAATTGTAAACTACAATGACGTGGGAAAATACCCGAACTAAGCTGAATGCCATACATGTAAGTACCCGCGAAAACTTAAGAATATATATATATATATAATTTATACACATATATATTATATATAATTTTTATAGTTGAATTTGTATTATAAATCACTAGGAAATTTTAAAATAGGGAATATCATGCAATTTTTAAAAATAAATTGATAAATATTTTGAGAAGAATTGGCAGTAAGGAAATCATTCTGCTTATTTCAGAGGCATATATTGATTGGACATTGTAAAGAACAGAAGGTTGAATTAAGTGAATATTGATCTTATCTAGCAAAGCTCTTTTGTTGTTTTAAGTTCTCACATAGCATTGAAGAGTGGACCAATGGATGTTTGGGGCTGCTGAACACACCAGGAATTTTGAGAGTATTCACAACAGTACACCTCTTGTGACTTGGTAGATGTTGGACCAGGAGCAAGGAGAGTCAGCTTCTACTTTGTCCTCAGCCAAACATGACCCTTTTATAATTTGGGGACATTCATAATCTCCAGTCAACCTATTCGGTTGCATTATGGGGAAATATCACTTTGTGCACTTTGAGTTCCTAGAGCAGGGGGGTCAAATTCAAGGCCTGGGGGCTGGTTCTGGCCTACGAGGTACTTAGATCTGGCTCATTGAGCCGCCCTGGAAACAGTGAAAGCACCCCACAGCACTTTTGCCAGCAAAAATGGGCCCTCGAGTCTGTTTTTGGCTGTCACAGCCTCCTGTAACCCTCTGCCAGTGAAAATGGAACGGCCCTTCCGAGCTCCATTTTCACTGGCAGAGGGTTGCAGGAGGACATGGCAGCCAAAAATGGAGCTCAAGAGCTTATTTTTGCTGGCAGAGTGCTTGGGCCACCACAAGCACCTCCAACAGGAGTAACATCAAGCTGGTCATGCCCACCCTGGCCACACACACCCTTCCCCCCCCTGAGGTCAACACAACCATGATGCGGCCCTCAATGAAATTGAGTTTGACACCCCTGTCCTAAATGATATAAATCCAACACATTAAAAATTAATTTGCTTAATCTCAAAAAGCTATCTTGATAGGCATGGCCAATCCCCAAACACCATTTTGTAGAAGACAAATGATAAAACTTGTTATCTACCATCTTCTCTAAAGACTGGCATTTATCTAGTTTTAGATAATCTAGTTTCAGAGTGGGCTCTTGACCACCCCAGCTTATCTTTATTAGCTGCTTTTGATTGGGGGCCAAAGTACCCATATGCAAATCAATGCTGAGAGGTTGCGGCTGCTCATCATTTGTTTTACTAAGAATGCCTATAATGCTTTTGTTTGCCCTACAGCATTTTTGTAAATAAAGAATAATGTATTATTCCTCAGCATTTCTGCAATTTATTTATTGCTTAATTAAACAAACCTTTAGGAGTGGGGAGCTGGTGAAAACATATTGATTACTTTCATGATTGGATTGTGCTCCGGGTATGAACTAATAGGAGGGGGCAATAAGATCGAGGTTAGACCTTAACAGTTTTTCCTTAATAACTTGTCTTGTCTTTTTAGCTCCTTGTAACCTTCTGCATCTCCTTTGATTTGAATAAACCATGTGCCTGAGAAAGATGTGGGCAACGTTGGAATCAATCTTCTACTACTGCATTGGAATTTCAGAAGGAACATGGCAGGTGTTATGAACTAATAAAACGCTTAAATAAAGTTTTATCAAACCTTTAGAAAATAGCAGGGTTCTAGTCCTGCACTTCTGATTGGCTGATAATAGCGATATCGGATTGGTCCGTTCAGGAGAATCTGATTGGCTGTTAATGAGCCACTCTTATTGGTTAAGGGGGTTAACACTCCACGTTTCTCATTGGTTACTAGATCAGCAGCTTGCCTATAAAAGGGCTGTTGCTGCCCTAGGTTTTTGCTCTGTTCAGAATGATTAATAAAGAGTTGAAGTTCACTGTTCACTGTCTCGTCTCCGTTCCTTGCGCCCATGTGCAGAACTTAACACTGGCGACGAGGATGGGATATGGAGACATCAGAGCTGACTGAACACTACAGAGCACCAAACAGAGCATGTGGCTGAAGGCACATCAACGGCGGAAACCATGACTGGCGGCACCATACCACCCGCTCCATTCGACCCGGCACAAGAAGACTGGGACTCATACATGGACCGGTTCCAGATGTTTCTGGAGACCAACAACTTGAAGGATGCCACTACTGGAAAAAAACGAGCGGTATTCCTGATTCACTGTGGACCTGCCGTTTTTTAGATGGCTAAGGCACTGGCTAAACCGGCTGAGGTGAAATCCATGGACTGGGATGTCCTCGAGCCCCTCCTATGGGCCCACAATGCACCTACCGTACCAACGCTTGTCCGAAGACACGAATTTTACCAGAGAGACCAGTGGAAAGGAGAAAGCGTTGCAGATTTCATCACGGATCTCCAGAACCTGGGAGGCCTCTGCGGGTTCGCTGACCTCAAAAAAGCTCTAAGAGACCGAATAGTTCTGGGTTTAGATGCACCTCACGTGCAAAGTAAGCTGATGGCGAAAGGCGACATCAGCCTTGCAGATACCATCGCTGATGCTACTGCAGCAGAAGCAACCAGGAAGTCGGCTGCCCGAATGTGCCGCACCAACACCCCGCTCCGCCAACTCTCTGGTGAAACCTTACCTTGCCTAGAGGGACATACGACAGCAACCCACCACGAGGACCTCGAATCGTCATCAGAAAGTGATGAGGAAGAGGTCAACTGGCTCCGGTCTGAACGAGACCAACGCCACCAGCGTAACCAGTATCAATGCGCAGGTTGTGGGGCAAACCACCCATGATCAGACTGCAAATTCCTCGACGCGCTCTGCCATGTTTGTGGGAAGAGAGGCCACATCGGAAAGGTCTGTAGAAGCAAGCAAGGATCCAGCCCATTTCAGAGGGGGACCAACTACCACCAAACCACAGGAAGTCGTCCTGTGAGTCGGGAACATTTGAACCACCAATGGAACAACCACTCCTACAGAAATAAACCACTAGCCCATTCAATGAAATGAGAAGAGGCACACCAAACCATTACAATTGGTCACGCCTCATCATTAGATGCAAAGAAGATCCGAGTGAAGGTCGCCATCGAAAACCAGCCCTGCGTGATGGAAGTTGATTCAGGATCGTCCCTCTCGATGGTTTCCTGGAAGACCCTTAAACAATTAATCCCTGCCGTCCGGCGGCAAGACCTCAGAACCCAAAGAATGATACTCAAGGATTATCAGGGAAACCGAATTCCGGTCGTTGGATCCAGCCTAGTCCAGGTCTCATTCAAAAATCGTACTGCATCTTTACCATTGACCGTCGTCGACTGTGATCGGCCTAGCTTGTTAGGCCTTCAATGGTTTGCTCCACTTGGGATTGAGGTAGCTGGCATTCACCAAACCAGCAGCGATGACTGGGAGGAGGCCCTCATCCAGGAATTTCGGGACGTCTTTGCAGACAAACTAGGCGAGTACAAGGGGACCCCGATATCATTTAACCTTAACCCTGAAGTAGCCCCCATCCACCTTAAGCCTTGTCGAGTACCTTTTGCCCTTAAACCAAAGATTGATGAGCAGCTTGATAAATTAATAGCCCAGGGTGTTTTAGAACCAACAGACCACGCTCCTTGGGAAACCCCAATCGTAACACCCATCAAACCGGATGGATCATTAAGGATTTGTGGGGACTACCGTGCCACCCTGAATCACGCCCTTCAACAGAACGCTTACCCGGTGCCGGTGGTACAACACCTCCTCCATTCCCTGGGGGGCGGAAAAGTCTTCGCTAAATTGGATTTAGCACAGGCGTACCAACAACTGCCTGTAGATAAAAAAACAGCAGAGGCACAAACGATTGTGACGCAACGAGGCGTGTGCAACCAACTCCAATTCGGAGTTAGCATAGCCCCAGGAATTTTTCAGAGTTTGATGGACAGACTCTTACAGGAGATAAAAGGGGTCGTACCATACTTTGATGACGTTTTAATTGCTGCCCCGAATGGAGAAATACTAAAGGAGTGTCTTAAACTGGTTCTCCAGAAATTTAAAGACTCCGGCCTTGAGGTTAAAAAAAATAAATGTCAACTGTGTACAGATAAAGTAGAGTTCCTGGGGTACCTAATCGATAAACAAGGCATTCACCCCACCAATAGCAAGCTAAGAGCAATCAAGAATGCCCCAAGACCCAGAAATAAGACTGATCTCCAAGCTTTCCTGGGGCTCATTAATTTTTACAACATCTTCCTGCCCCACAAAGCAACCATAGCTGAGCCCCTACATAGGCTTCTCAACAAAAAAGCAACCTGGGTCTGGGGGCACCGAGAGGAGCACGCGTTCTGACAACTGAAAAACCTATTAACTTCAGATGCTGTTTTAATGCAGTATAACGAGACTTTGCCTTTAACAATTACATGTGATGCATCACCATTTGGAGTAGGAGCCATTTTGAGCCATGTGCTACCAAACGGTAGTGAAGCCCCTATTGCCTATTTTTCAAGGACTCTATCAAAGGCTGAACGTAACTATAGTCAAATCGATAAAGAGGCTCTTGCTGTTGTATCTGCTGTAAAACGGTTTAATAAATATGTATATGGACGAGTTTTTACTATTGTTACCGACCACAAACCTTTGCTGGGGATTATAGTGGGAGACAAGCCGACCCCCTATATATTATCACCTAAAATGACTCGCTGGTTGGAGTTTTTGGCTGTGTACAATTATAGGCTGCAACACCGCCCGGGGAAAGCCATTCCCCAAGCTGACGCGCTGAGCTGTGCACCACTTCCGGAAACCGTCGACGACCCAGCTCCAGCCCTTACAACACTTCAGATTGAAATGCTACATTCACCGCCTCTAACAGCTAGAGATATCGCGATCGAAACAAAACACGATCCTATCTTAACGTGAGTTTTCAGCTGGGTCAAACGGGGATGGCCAGTAGATCAAACCCCTGACGACTTCACCCCCTTCAAGAACCGGCAAACAGAACTTATTTTGCAAAAAGGCTGCATCCTAGGGGGGGGATAGAGTCGTCGTCCCAGAGCGGTTACAACGAGCAGTATTAAAGACACTGCATGAGGGTCACCCCGGCATCGTGCACATGAAAGCGCTTGCACGAAGCTACACGTGGTGGCCGGGCATCGACAAACAGATCGAAGCCTGGGTATAGACTTGTTTAAAGTGCCAGGAAGTTAGCAATGCCACACCTAAAGCAACTCCGACAGAATGGGAAACACCCCCGGGACCGTGGTCCCGCATTCACATTGACTTTGTGGGACCTACTAAGGGACATATGTTCCTCCTAACAGTGGATGCCTATTCAAACTGGCTCGAGATCCACGAAATGAAGAGTACCACAACTGAGTCCGTCATCTGGAAGTTGAACAGAATATTCGCGACGCATGGACTGCCAGACATTCTGGTATCCGACAACGGATTTACCACTCTACCTTTTGAACAATACTTAGCGGACCGGGGTATTCGCCATGCGCTAACTTTGCCAGCGCACCCTGCGGCTAACGGAACAGCCGAGCGCATGGTACAATTTGTTAAAAAAAAAACCTCTACAAAATGGACTATGGGGACATTGAAGATAAGATAAACAGAATACTCCTTCTCCAACACATCACTCCGCACAGCGTCACCAACAAGACTCAAGCTGAACTATTGATGGAACGCAAACTCCGTTCCCACCTCGACTGGCTTCACCCGTCTTACGAGTCAGAGAAACCCTGTGGATCTTGCGGAAAATGCCACGAGTTCAAGATAGGCGACTTAGTTTTCACCAGAAACCTTTCTGGTGAACCGTTGTGGGTCGAGGCAACTGTAATTCAAGCCACTGGACCCAGGTCGTACCGGTGAAAACCTGCGACGGAAAAATATGGAAACGCCATATAGATCAGCTTTGCTCGAGGCTACAACCTAGTTTCCGCGACTTCGGTAACTCCCAAACTGAGGGGGGAGGGGATGTCGAAGAAACCGAATTTGAGATGGCGGAAAGCAGGAACGAAAGAAGTCAGCAATCGGGCATAACGAATGAAGAAGAATCAGGGAAGGGTCCTCGCCACAGAGGAACACCTCAACAGAGGCAAGCCCGCAAAGGCCAGAGGACAACAACGAGAACATCAGCGGCACTGAGTAATCCAATGAGCAACCACCAGCACCCGACTTGTCCGAAAATGTCCCGTCGAAACAGGGTTACAGACAAGAACTGGTGGGACAGCATAAATCCAATAGACAGTCAAAACAACCTTCATACCTCAGAGATTACATCACCGCACCCCCTAAACAGAACCTGGGGGGAAGGGGTGTTATGAACTAATAAAACGCTTAAATAAAGTTTTATCAAACCTTCAGAAAATAGCAGGGTTCTAGTCCTGCACTTCTGATTGGCCGGTAATAGCGATATCGGATTGGTCCGTTCAGGAGAATCTGATTGGCTGTTAACGAGCCACTCTCATTGGTTAAGGGGGTTAACACTCCACGTTTCTCATTGGTTACTAGATCAGCAGCTTGCCTATAAAAGGGCTGCTGCTGCCCTAGGTTTTTGCTCTGTTCAGAATGATTAATAAAGAGTTGAAGTTCACTGTTCACCATCTCATCTCCGTTCCTTGCGCTCATGCGCAGAACTTAACAGAAGCTGTCCAAACATTGAGCTATATTTCCTTCCTTCCTTCCTTCCTTTTTAAGTACAAATCTGCTTAGCTATCATTTCCAAACCCATGTAATTTTCAGATATATTTTCTGTTATTGCAACCATGCCAAAAAGCCCCCATTAAATAATTTTGGCATGTTCTTTAATTAATGGAATATTGATTTTGTTGAACTTTTATGCTTGACAGCTGTGAAGGAAGTCAAATGACTATTATTTCTCTCCTGCACTACAATTAAAAGTTTTTTTAAATTGTTTTATGGTAATACATTCCCATTTTTATCCCCTTGTACACACAGAAGATTAGAAATATGTCAGAGAAATTGAAAACAATCCCACATGGGCCAAAATATGTTTGATTACAGGAGTTCAATAAGTAAAGGGGAAAAAGTAAAATGTTCTGTAATTAGTTGATGATATCTACATTAGGTTGTCCCAGCCCTTTTCACTCCCAGAATATAAAAAGCAGCATTGAGATCTCTGATAACATAGTTTAATTAAAAGGCAAATAAAGGTGTATTTTTGTAATGTTATCTACATGAGAAAATGGTCAGCATAGAGGTTTACCATGTTGTAAAGAAGAAATATTGAATTCTTAAAATGGAATTGTGAAGTAGGTATTAAAAAAAACACATATAATTAAAATCAGACTCCAAATAAAAAATAATTACATTATTTTCTAGACAAGTTTAATTTTCATATGGAAGAGAGTGTTTCTCATGCTTTGGGGCCAGTTGTATGTTAAGAAATCAATCTTTCAAATTCCATTTCAAAATTATGATTTTTTATGATGAATTAATATTAATTTGGCAAATTTATTCAGATTTTCATTTTTAGACATTTAAGAACAGTTTTAAATATCTGTTTCCCTTTTTATTTTGCACTATTATTTGAAAACATTAGGGGCCTGATGATTAGGTGAAACACAATGCAAAAAAAGGTCAGTGTTATTAACTATCTATATCCATCTTTTGCAACCTGGTGTCCTCTACATTTTCTAATTAGCATAGTCAATAGCCATTTGTTTAAGATTACCATAATTTAAACCAAAACATTTAAAGGGCATCAAGTGGGGAAAGTCTAGTCTTTATCAGGAATTAAATTGCAGTTCCAACTATTTTGTATCTAATATAGTAGAAAATACTTTTTCCAGAGAATTAAAGCATGTTTTCAAATAAAATACTGTAGTCTTTATTCTGTTAATTATGTATATTTGGCTTCACATTTTTTTTCCCAAATGCCAGGAATCTGATTAATGGAAAAATTAACATAGGCTATTATTATGCAACAATAGTATCTTAGATAAACTTAGATAAAGTTAAAGTCATCAATATTTAGTCTTTTATCTCCTAATGAGTAGCATCAGTGGGTTGTTTAAAATCAAACTGGTATCAGGCACCCACAATAGACCTGTGATGGAAGCCATATGGAACTGGGTCATCCAAATGAGTTCCAAAGAAAGATTAAATAATGACCACAAAATCTAATAATTCAGACAATTCTTTTTAGTGACCTCTGTTATCACAGCTCATTGCATAATGATTTGCCAAACAAACTTTATATAGACCTCCACAATGCAAATGCAAATTGTGTTCCTTCTAGGAAGTCCAATAAAAAACAGCATGTGTCTGAAACAGGTTATATCCAGGCATTAAATTGTTCAGCAATGCAAAATTATAAACATATTTTCAGGTATCTCTTTGTCTCTGAAATAACCAGAGGTCATTCCACAAAAGATCCTCTTGAATAGTTCAAGTGTGGCTGACTTGCCTCATAATACCTTTATTATTTATCTATTAAGGGTCAAATATATTTTTTAAAATCACTGGTATGAGATGAAAGTAGGAGAGAATCACAATATTTCTTGAATCCTGTCACTTTTATTTAATCACTGAAACTCCTAAGCTACAGATATTAAGAAAAAATATCACTGTATTCTTGATGGCCTGATAGAATAAGCTAATCTTCTATCACTTGGGCAGGGCGGAATTATGAAGTTATGGGCTTTTGAATTAAGATACCTCAAACCAAGCTAACTTACAGAATGTGTCCAAAATCCAGGACTCATAACTCTTCACTGGATGCTTCAGTACTACTGACTGCTTCCATGTTGTTTGGCTGCTTCTGTGGTTGCATTATCTTCATTTTTAATGCTCTGTGATAGTGCCCCAGCCAATTTTGCAATACCTTGCTCCCTCCCTACTCAATAGCAATAGCACTTAGACTTATATACCACTTTGCAGTGCTTTACAGCTCTCTCTAAGCGGTTTAACAGAGACAGCATATTGCCCCCAACAATTTGGGTCCTCATTTTACCCACCTCAGAAGGATGGAAGACTGAGTCAACCTTGAGCCTGGTGAAATTTGAACTGCCAAAATGCAGGCAGCTGGCAGTTAGCAGAAGTAGCCTGCAGTACTGCAGCTGGCAGTTAGCAGAAGTAGCCTGCAGTACTGCAGCTGGCAGTTAGCAGAAGTAGCCTGCAGTACTGCACTCTAACCACTTACCTGCCTGCTAGAAAGTGGAGTGTGGAGTGGAATGGAAGGAAGGAAGGAAAGAAGATTTGTGATGCTTCCTGCCAGATTCCCTCAAGGAAACTCAGTGAGAAAGCCATAAGGAAACAGGAAATTAATTCCACTGCTTTTTTGTCTGGTTGTGATCATTTTGCTTAGATAAGGAACTGTCCCTGAAATGATGACTCAAAAGGGCATTGTTTGTCATACATACATACATACATATACGTAGAAATGGATGTGTATGTACACATAAACACGCACACATGGTGGCACAGTGGTTAGAATGCAGTATTTCAGGCTAATTGAGCTCACTGCCACAAGTACAATCATGACCGGCTCAAGTTTGACTCAGCTTTCTATCTTTTCGAGGTAGGTAAAATGGGGACCCAAATTGTTGGGGACAATAGTCGACTCTGTAAAACCATTTAGAGTTTGCTGTAAAGCACTATGAAGTGGTATATACCTCTAAGTGCTATTGCAATATATACACACACAAGACCACACACACATACCAACATTATGTATATATTCTGACTATTCCTCAGGCCTTGAGATAAAGTGGATAGGTTTTGTTGTATTCATTCTAGAAGCTCATTTTTAAATTGTTACAATCTGTTTCAATATTTTAAGCTGCCTACAGTTCTTGTGAGTCAGGCAGCTATGCAACTTTGATAAATAAATAAATATTCTTTCAGAATCCTATATCCAGAATCTCCCACCTGCTTGTCTTTTTGAAATTTTACTTCATTTTCCATCACTGGTATAAAAAGTATACCCAAATCTTAGTCTAATTTATTTATTATTTACAAATAAGTAAACAGATCCAACTATTTGATATTAAGTTTTCTTTTGAAAATAGCATTTTAAAATCATTTTATTAATTGGATACTTCCAGTTTGCCAGGCTTCGGCGGCGGCAGGGATTCGCGTTCCTGCGCGATCCCTGTTGCGCTAGCCATCTTGGTGCCTCTGATCCCAACGGGTCTGGAGGCTAAGGCTGCCCTGTAGAGGCAGTTAAAGACAGGGGGGATCCAAAGAGGGGTTTGGGGGTATCGCAGACCCCCTCCCCAGCCAGCAAAACCCCCTTCTCTCAAGGCGGTGGAGCGGCAGTCTTCAATGGCTGCCACAAAGAAGCCGGCAGCTGGGTAAGATTGTGCAGGAGGAAGAGGGAGAAAGTTTTGAAGAGAAAGGTTTTTTTGGCTGAACCAGGACTTTAAGATATACTCACCATCCTGAAAACTATGACTTTTTGAACGACACTTTGTTTCCAGAGGAGATTTTCAAAGCAGCGAATTTGAAGTGCGGAAAGAGAAAGTTTACTCTCCTTCCTGACGAAATTAACAAATGGACATTGAGAAACCTGTCTTTTTATAGAAGGTTAAAATTTGGCTCTTTGTTACAAGTGGGAAGGGAGAGGACAAAAAATTTAAGATCTTGTTTGAGGAGATGCCTTGAAGATTTTGAGATTAGAAATTAATTATAATGAGGCTTTAAAATACAGACTGGGCTCCTTTTCTTTTTTATTAACTGATACTACCCCAGGAAGAGAAAGTGAGAACTTTGTGCTCTGTTTGGACTGATTTATGACTCTGGGACTTTGGGGAACTGTTTTAACTTCTGAAGCATTGTTTTAAGAAGAAGAAGAAGAGGTGGGGGGAAAAAAGGTTTATAATGGCTTTACGTGATGATGAACTTAGAAAGGAATATGGAAAAATAAAGAAAGAAGGCAAGGACACTGTGGAAGAAGCCTTTCATTTCTTAGAAATGGCGCTTGCTATTTGTCAGCAAACACAACAACAGATGGAAGAAGAAGAAGGAGGAGGAGGAGGAGGAGGAGGAGGAGGAGGAGGAGGAGGAGGAGGAGGAGGAGGAGACATCTTTAATGAATCTAAAAGATTGATCAAGAAAGAAAGGAGAAAGAGAGGAAGGAAAATGAAGGACTTAAGATCTAAAAAAACACCCAAGAAAGAGAAAAATAAGATGCAAAATCAACATAATGTTAGAAAGCAAAAGGAAAAAGGAATACAACAGAGAGAGGAAGCTAAAAAGGCGGAGGTTAGGAGAAGGGGAGGTAAAAAGGCCAGGTGGGTTAAGAAAGGAAGGGAAAAGGGGGAAAAAGCCACAAAGGTATGAAACAAGATGGGAAAAAGGGAATTTTTTTTAGGGATAAAGGGTAATGTATAATCTTTTTTTAAAAAAAAAAGATTCTGCAAGGTACATAAGATGGTATATAAGAATTAATAAAAGATTAAAAGATTAAAATGTTTAGTAATGATAGACTTTAAACTTTAAAAAAAAATATTAAAGGGAATGTCTAAAATATTGAGTTTAATTATAGAGTTAAATTGACTATTGTGTTGATGTTATTATAAACTTATTATGCAGCATTTGTTTTTGAAATAGATAATTGGAATGTTATAAGATTTAATATTTATATTTATTATCTAATTATGTATTTAATCATTTTAGATTTACTATTTTTTCTTCTTTTTAAAATCTAGTAGGTAGAATGTACTAAGCAGAATTAGATTGGGAACTAGGAGTTATTTTAAATGTTAATTTAGGGGGATGATAGAAAGGCATCATACTTTGATTAGTGATTTCAGGAGAAATCTTTTTTTTTTACTATAGGGAATGAGATAAATGGATAATTTGAAAAGAATGGACAAAAGATACAAGTATAATGATTTAAATTAAAATGAAATAAATAAAATAGAATTAAGAAGAGTGTAAAGCAGGGAGAAGCTATATAGAAGATATAGAATGGTAAATAAGGTAGGTAATGATATATAAGATGAGCATTAATTTAATTGAAGTCCATATAAAGAGAGAGGTAATCTGGGGCCAAGCTAATTTCTAAAAAGAAATTTTATGTTTTTGTGTTTTGTGTGTTTATGTTTATTTGAGAATTAATAAACCTTGGAGGAATGTCAGATGAGAATAACGGTAAACAAGTCAGAGAGAAATGAAGATGATGACTATAAAATGGATAAATATGGGGAAAATAATAATAATAATAATAATAATAATGAAATTGAATAAGAGTAAAGAGAAATAATGAGAGATTTGTTAAAGGATATTTGTATGTCCATGTGGAAATGAGGTAAAATAGAATTGTGTTTGTGTAAAATGGTGTTTTATCCGACTTATAAAAATTTATAATGGAAAGAGGCTTTATGTACTCAATGGTTGATGATGGTTTGTTTGTCTTTAAAATTAATAAAATTTGTTTTAAAAAAAATCATTTTATTAATTGGTTTTAAAACATGATGTGATTTATGTCTAAGGACTGTTGTAATATATTTTATAGCCAAAACATTGTTCAGCTTGGTTATAAATAACAGGGTTACAGACATTATATTATAGACATTCTAGTTCCCATGTTGTGTACCTATGTCGCTTTTTAGATTTTTAAACTGTAATTATGGCGGTAAGGATTTTTTCAACAGGACTTGTAAATACTATCCCTTTCCTTTATATGATTATATTTTCATAATTCCTGAGGAAATATTCTGGATTTCATATGACAATACGCTGATATCTATATATGCAGCAACAGACACGTAAATGACAATATTTAATCTTCTTGCCTGTTCTTATTTCTGATACCAGTTTTTATGGTGTTTTATCAACCAATACAGTAAAAGCTCAAACTATATACTTTAAATAGATGAATACAGCAAAGCTTCTAACTCTTTAAAAAAAAATGAAAAGGAAACCAAATTTGTTTACAAATAAGGAAGATGAAGGCTGATTAATCTTTTTCTTATCAAATCTTTTCTCACTCAACGCTTCATCCGCCAAAGCTGCTTTATTTCTGGTAGGTGTTTATAGAAGAAAGAAATGATTCTTCAGCTGAAAACTGTAACCTTCTAAGATTATATTTAATTTTGTGAAATATTGGGGCTTTGTTATTAATATTGTATTTATAGGTTGGCCCAAAGATATCGAATGCATAGAGATTTGGTTTTGTTTGTTTTTCAGATTGTTTTTCACTGGTGGAGTATAATGGAGACCAAAGGTACCTTCTATTTGGATCAGCTAATAAAAACATGTCAAACTTTGTCTTGTTAGTCACTCTGAAACTGGTAAGTAAACAGTGAGTTTATAAGAGGTGCACATCATCAGAGCATCATTAAAAATGTTGTGTTCTGCATATGAAGAAATATTGGATGTGGTCACCATAAGATAATAGTTACCCTTCAATGCCTTGGTGAAAACTGAGACTATAATTTCTTCTGTTTTTCCAGGACATTTAGAACCCAAATCTCCATGGGAATTTGTTTGAGTCATTGTTATTTACAATACTGAGATGCCTATTTGGTTAGTAAGGGTGATTTTTTTTTCCTGTCTCTTCTTGGTGCCATCTAGTGATGGTTTGGATTTTTCTAGCCTATAGTAATTATAGACTTATTCAAGAGGTGGTTACCTGTTACCTGTTTTAGATAAAGGATGGGTCTTTGTGTTTTTTATTTTTAATGTATCATCTTGATTTTAATTTCATATATGCCTGATCAATTTTAACAAAGGAACACAATATAAAATAAACAGTCTACCGCTATTACTACTAGTGTGGTTTTTTTTATACCAGTATCAGAAAGAGAAAGAGAAAGAGGAGGAAAGAAGGAGGGAAGGAAGGAAGGAAGGAAGGAAGGAAGGAAGGAAGGAAGAAATTAAGAAAGAAAGAAAGAAAGAAAGAAAGAAAGAAAGAAAGAAAGAAAGAAAGAAAGAAAGAAAGAAAGAAAGAACATCCATTAGATGGCAGCAAAGAGATACAGAAAAAAGCTGACTTGGTGCTGCCATCAACTGGATATCCATAGCAGCTCAGACCTAGTAGCTCAGATTTGAAAACCAGTCAGTGTTACATGATTATTCTAGAGCTGATTCCGAACAAATGCAAAGCTCTCACATAGAGGTCCCGTGCTTCTATCATATATTCTTTTAATAGATATAGGACTATCATTTTATTTTCTTACAAGCAGTTCACACAAAATGTACCCACTTTCTGGAAATCTGATCTGCTCCATCAATATTGTGAAGGAGGTTAAATAAATTTAAAATCTTACCAGGATGATAGTTCATTTTAAGTTTAGTATCAAAGGAAGTGATACATACATTGTTTTCAATAACCCGATTCACATGTTATTTTTAGAAGATTATTCAATTTCAAGGAGTTGCCTCATTGTGTATACCTACCACAGATTACTGAGCTCTCAACATAAGCAATTTCTGCAGTCTCTATCTTTCCGACTGGGTGATGCAGATTGTAAAATGCATATATACAGTAGTTGACTCACATATTTTTGGCTCCCACGTTCAGCAAGTTCATCACCAATTACAGAATGAAATTGCATCAATGCTTTTAAACAATGTTTCTTTTTTAGTTTCCACTGTTGAAATAATTTGTTTTACAGAATGTTGTAACTATGTATCATTCATGTGTTTGCAACTATGTATCATTGCAACTATGTATCATTCATGCATTTGCAACATTGTATCATTCACGTGTAATCATTAACTTCTGTCTCTTCAGTGACCTTTGCAAGGCACGTACAAGAGACAAGGAGATAGACATTTGTTAATAAGCTTATCCACATTGTAAATAATCTGTCTGGTATGCAGCTTTGTAAACATGCACATCCTGATGAGATTACCATGTTTGACTTGAGCTTTTTGATTAAATCATTTTCTTGTAAAAAAGCACAATAAAAGAGCGTGTGCCAAGACATTCGGGGCGCGCTCATCAAGAGGAAACTTCGCTTCCTGTCGTTTCTCTTCCCTTCGTTCCCTTTCATGAGCCGCCCATCAGATGCGGGATGGCAGATACCGCATTCTGGTGACCCCGACGTGATTCCCTAAGGGGGATACGCAGCGACGCGCCCATATCTTATCAGCTCAATGGGAGCTGTGCATCACCAGGCCTGAAGCGAATTGCACGTCATCGGATCTGAAACACGGTCTCGACTTTCGTAAGTATGGGTGGAAACTTTTCTCAACAACAGACGCAGCATCTGAAGGAATTGAGGGAGTTAGTCGCTTCTTCTTCTAAATACTCTGCTAATTTAAAGGGCTCGCCTGTAAAAAAGAAACCTATTGCTACATTATTGGCTTATGTGTGGCAACATTGTCCTAATTATTCAGAGGAAGGGTCTTTAAAAATTTCCACTTGGCAAAAAATTGGTGAACATCTCCATAGTCCTCCTCGTGCACCTATTGGCATTTTGGTCACTTGGAGGAAAATTATGGAGGCTTTAAAAGTCCATTATAAAATAGAAGCAGGGAGTGTGTTTGAATCTCCCCCGCCAAGTTATGATAACTTTTCAATTTTCCCTAACTCAGGCAGAAGCTGCTGCCATTATTCAACAATGCCCCACATGTAGTAAGCAAGGACATTCCATTCCCATAGGAGTAAATCCTAGAGGATTAAAAGCTTGTGAAATTTGGCAAATGGATGTAACTCAGTATCCACCTTTTGCCCCTTGGAAATATTTGCACGTTTCCATAGATACATATTCAGGGTTTATTCTGGCTACTCCTCAAAGGGGAGAAAGTGTAAAACATGTCATCAATCATTCAATTCATACCTTTGCCTCGCTAGGACGTCCAAAAGAAATCAAAACAGATAATGGATCTGCCTATACAAGTTCTGCTTTCCAGGACTTCTGTAACAGATCGGATGTAACCCACAAGTTTGGGATTCCCTACAACAGCCAGGGGCAGGCTATTGTGGAACGAGCGAACTTATCTCTGAAAAGTGCTCTAGATCGATATTCGTTGCGGGAAAAACCCCCGAACCTCCCAGCATTGCAAAATTCTCTTAACATTTGTCTTTACACTTTAAACTTTCTTAATCTGACTGGCATTCCTCCCACTTCTGCTGCTTCGCGTCATTTTTCCTTCCCCTCACCCCCGCCTAACAGACCTCTGGTATATTATCGCAGATTGCCAGATCCTGCCTGGCAGGGTCCCGCTGAGCTTCTCACTTGGGGACGAGGCTACGCTGCAATCTTACTGCCAGACAAAACCACTTGCTGGATCCCTGGTTGGGCAGTAAGACCCTATCATGGGAATTCCTCCGCTACATCTGCATCTTAAACTCTTCCTGATATTCTTGCCTATATCTTCTTTGCAATTTCTACCTTACTTCAACAAAACCTATGCTTCCTGTCAAAAGACTATTCGTGTTAAAACCATTTCATTAACAGAAGGCTATTATACTTGCTCCATGTGGGTATGTCATGAAAATGCTACCCGTAGTTTTCACTCTGTCACTTCTGTTTTATTTAAAGAACACTCTACCACTCGCTCTTTTGTTCCTTCTTTACTCTTCCTATGGAAAGGAACCTTAAAATCTTCTCCTCTATTCAATCTAAACATAGGGGGACCTAGATGTCCTTCTATTGTATTATGGGTTTCCCCACCCCAACTAACATCCTTGATGAATTACCAAATTAATCTTTATTGTCATTATTGTAATTATTATCCTTTTTCTAAGAATTGAATTCCCTCCTCATTTCGCAAATGTTCTACAACTAACTTGTCCATAGCCCTCTCTCCTGCTTGTCATGTTTTTATATACCCGAACTCTGATCCTGTCAACAAACGACGCTTCAAAAGAACTGTCCATGATGATCCGCAGAAGCCTCATAGAAGATATAATATTACTTGGACTATAACTGACTTTCAAGGAGTTCGTTTAAGTTCTACAACCAATTTTTCTTGCATAGAAGACTTCTACCCACCACTTCAATTCGATTTGGCAGACGCACCCACACAACCAGGGGATATCCTGCAATCTACACCACTTCAGGAGGAACTTTAACATCACGCCTGAAAGGAATGTATTTTATCCCTGGCAATAATTTTGTTTGGACTTGTTCCACCAGTCTCATGGCATGTATCCACGGGGATGAAATTGTTAAATCTAAATCATTTTGCATTCAAGTATGGCTTGTGTGTATAACTCTGATGATTTTATATCCCTACAGGTACCCATGGAACACCCCCTCTTGCAAAATCGTAAAGATTTAGATCTGTTATTTTTTATAAAAAAAGGGGGATTGTGTGCTGCGCTTAAAGAAGAATGTTGTCTTTATGCTGATAGCGGGGGGGGGGTTGTTTTCTAATTCGCCATGGCTTACAACCTTTTTAACTGCATTGGCAGGATCACTAATAATCATTATATTGATATGTATTATAGGATCTTGTTGTTTTAATAGCATATTGCAATTTTTTTAAAAAAATCAATTATCCTCCATAACTGCTGATGTTAATGTGCTATTGCAAGCTCATGTTATATCCTCAACACCGGACGAAAAAATGTCATTGCTGAGTTACCGCTCCTTGGACAACCCTGACGCTGACGGGTCGCACTCTTGCCTAGATGACGGGGACGGCGAACATTCTATAAAAATGGTTCCTGTCTTCTCGGACGAGGAAGAAGACTCGTCATAAATAATAAAAACAGAGGAGATGTTGTAACTATGTATCATTCATGTGTTTGCAACTATGTATCATTGCAACTATGTATCATTCATGTGTTTGCAACATTGTATCATTCATGTGCAATCATTAACTTCTGTCTCTTCAGTGACCTTTGCAAGGCACGTACAAGAGACAAGGAGATAGACGTTTGTTAATAAGCTTATCCACATTGTAAATAATCTGTCCGGTATGCAGCTTTGTAAACATGCATATCCTGATGAGATTACCATGTTTGACTTGAGCTTTTTGATTAAATCATTTTCTTGTAAAAAAGCACAAAAAAAGATCGTGTGCCAAGACATTCGGGGCGCGCTCATCAAGAGGAAACTTCGCTTCCTGTCGTTTCTCTTCCCTTCGCTCCCTTTCATGAGCCGCCCATCAGATGCGGGATGGCAGATACCGCAACAGAAACATTATTTTAATCTGCACTTCCAGTTTGACACCCATGTTCTAGATATACATTAATTAATTAATTAATTGCTTAGTTTGATTGATTTCTATAGCCATCTTCTCAAAGCAACTATATTGTAAATAAATATAAAAGTGAACCGTGGAAAACTTTTGTGCCCTCAAAAGTTCAAAAACCTCACTTCTGTTGCTTTATTTCTACAAATTGTTCAGGAAAAAAATGGTGGTTGAAGAACAGTGAGCACCATTGGTGCTAAAATATTGCTTACTAACATTACAAACTATGAAAAATTAAGTCAAAGTGGTTGTTGTGGTTTTGAGGACTGAGAAAGAACAGCAAAATTATTACAATAGTACAATAATTATTACAATAGTACAATAATTATTTTAAGACAGGGCTGGCAATAATTACTACAGATCTCAAAGTTTAATTTGCCCAAGATTAATATTGAATGGAACAATCCACAAACTATTTTAAAGTAGAAGAGAAAGGCTGTATATGAAATGCAAATTAAACAGGTGAATATTATTGTATTAATATTCTTGTTACCAGCATTAACTGTGTTTCTAAAACAGTTATTTGTGTGAAGTACTTAACATTAGTGACATAAAAAAGATTCAAAGGCAAAAGTGGGGAAAAAGTAAAGATAAAGTACTCTTTGTCTGCAGAATGTACATATGTATTTAGAGTTATTTTATTTATTATTTATTTTATTTTTATTTGTCAATTGCTTACAAGATAATAGGTATAAGTAAAAACATAGTTATGAATAATGGATACATATAAGAAAAATAAAAAATATATATAAAAGAAACAATAGGACAGGAACGGTAGTCATGTTGGTGCGCTTATGCACGCCCCCTACAGACCTCTTAGGAAAGAGGTGAGGTCAATAGTAGACAGTCTAAGGTTAAAGTTTTTGGGGTTTGGGGGAAAAAAACCACAAAGTCAGGTAGAGTATTCCAGACTTTGATCACTCTGTTGCTGAAGTCGTATTTCCTGCAATCAAGTTTGGTGCGATTAACCTTGAGTTTGTATCTATTGTTTGTTCTTGTGTTGTTATGGTTGAAGCTGAAGTATTCATTGACTGGTAGTGTTAGGAATGTAAGTCACCTAACAGCTATTTGGGTTGGACAATATATAAACCAGGATAGACATTTTAATACTGTCTGTTTAAGAGAATCCTAAAAGTATAATTGGTTTCTCAAACGGCCATAAGATGGAGCCAGAAACCTGGGTTGTTTAGTCTTAGTTTAATTTCAGAAGAAGTCTCAGTGAGTCTCTCTTTTTCCTTCTGTTGGAGAGTATTGCCGTTTCTTCTAATTGACTGATATTCCTGGATTTGATGGAAGTCTGATACTGAGCTGTTTTTGACACTGGACTTTGTTATTGGATTATCCCTGGACTGAAAACTGACTGATTTAACCTGTGAATGACTTTGGACTGCTTATCTTGAACTTTGCTTAAACTTTTATGGGAAGTAAAACCCTACATTTACTGTACAGTGTATCTGTGTGCTGTGTGTGTATTGTTCAAACACTACTCTCAATACGTCTCCCTGTATGCGCTTATTCTCCTAATGGGGAATTAGCTCAACAGGTAGGACATTGCAATGTATAATTTTATATACTATACTTAGATCGGACCAAAGGCAGTGCAGTTCTAGGTTTTCTAGATCTAGAATTTCGAGTCTGGTGGCATAAGGTATTCTGCAACAAGTAGAGGAGTGGAGAACTCTTCTTGTGAAATATTTCTGGACTTTCTTAACTGCGTTAATATCAGATACGTAATGTGGGTTCCAGACTGATGAGCTGTATTCGAGTATTGGTCTAGCAAATGTTTTGTATGCTCTCGTTATTAATGTAATATTACCAGAGAAAAAGCTACATCAGATTAAGTTAGTGTTAGTCACATTGGATCTTATTTTGCTGCAGCATAACAGAATTTGGCAATGTTCACAGAGGTACATGTAGGAAATGACCAAGCTGAGCCTGAGGGAGAGGTCAAATGCATCATCAGTCATGAGTTCCCACATGCCCACAAGAGATCTAAGTTCAGCCCAACTTGATTTTTTTTCTATTCTATTTTTGAATGCCTTTCTATTCTTACAAATTTCCCTTGACTGTTAGTAGTTCAGATTCTTGTACAGAATTTAAGATTACAACATAGCTTTATACACATTTGAACTGCCTGGATTTCCTGATTTCCCTGGTGCCTGACAGAACAGTACAATACATTTCCTTTCATCTGACAGAAGAATTTATGTATGAACTATTCTGTACCAGAATAATTTGAATATTTTAACAGATGGGGGAAATAAAATTGATTTTAATATCCGTTTGAAAACAATATAATAAAATATGGGCAATAGATTTTGTGGATCATCTATCACGTGGACATAGCAGGCAGTATATGAAGAACATTACATCAAGCCAGTGTTAAGACTGTTCTCAACTTGGATATCATGATATAATTTAAGTATCTTGCCAGTTTAAAAAATAAGATTGACTCCTCAAGAAAATGTCCCCAGACAGGAGAGACTGGTCTTATCAGTTATACATGTCCAGAATATGCTCATCAAACTTTCTGTTTGTCTATATTCCAAGAACAAAAGAGCCTCCTGTAAAAAGTCAAGTAACTAAATCTGGATTTATTGATAAATCTCTACTTCATTTATACAGGGATAATAATCAATTGCAATTCTTGGAACTTTTGGAAGTTTCATTCAAACTTTTAATATGCAGAAGTATACTTGTAAATGGTATTTTATTTGGAGGCTCAAATATGTAATTGGTTCTGTTGTCTGAGCCTTCAACCTGCATACACTTCAATTCCTAGCCACTATTTTGCATCTCACTTGAATTCATAGATTTTTTTGGAGTTTAATTTAAAAAACCTACAATCTCCAAGCTGATCCAGATCATAAATCAATGTGCACTTAAAGACTGAAGGAGTTACAATATAATCAGAAAAATAAATAGTCCAGAAGAATAACCATGTATCTTCTTCTTCCTAGCATATTCCTGCAGGTGCAGGATCTGCTTTTTGGATCATTGAACACCATTTTGCACGATTAGCTACGTCTTGAGGATGCAGGCCTGTGTCTTTCATATCTTTGTTGATGGTGTCTTGCCATCTCTGTTTTAGCCGCCCGCGAGGTTACAGGCTATTGACTTCTAGTTGGAGAAGAATAATCATGTATGATACTAAATATAAAAATGTACTCTGTGTGCATTGTTAATCTTACACTAAACTGATTTAAACTAGTTTTTAAATCATTCCCTTCGGATACAGTAAAGTGGTAAGTTATTTATATTTACTCAAAAATATGTTTTAATGCTCCAAATGTTCTAGATCAGGGGTGTCAAACTAGCAGCCCGCAGGTCAGATGTGTCACACACAGGCCATGCCTACCACAGCTCCGCAAATGGGGAAAATATCACAAAACATCATGAAACATCATGTAACAGCAACATGACACAACAAGTTTTACAAGATAGATAATCTTGAAATGGAGAATAAAGCTAGAAAGGCATTGAAATGAGAAGATATTGCACAAATGGATTATTTTCTAAATTATCAGAAAAATTAAAAACAACACTTCTATATTTCCAAAATAATCAATTATAAAACAATCTCTCTCTCTCTCTCTCTCTCTCTCTCTCTCTCTCTCTCTCTCTCTCTCTCTCTCTCTCCCTCCCTCCCTCCCTCCCTCCCTCCTGATCTGGTTCACGGGGCCACCTTGGAAACAGTGAAAGACCAGCCTGAAATGCCTCTGCCAGTGAAAAAGAAGCTGTTTTCACTGGCAGAGGGTTGCAGGAGGCCTTCACAGCTGAAAATGGAGCTTGGGAGCCTATTTTGCTGGCAGAGCACTCAGACCACAACAAGCGCCCCTGACATTGAGCTGGCCACGCCACCTGGTCATTCCCCTTGCCCCCCCTCAAGGTTAAACACAACCATGATTGGCCCTCAATGAAATCGAGTTTGATACCCCTGTTATAAAGGATGACCTTGGTATGACCTTGGTGGATCAGGAGATGTGCAAGGCAGAGGGGCATGAGGAGAGTTGATCCATAGAGTGACCAAGGTTTGGACATGACCGAATGACTAACAACAATGTTGACATATAAATGTGATCTAGTAATAAAGGCATTTCAAATTGTCCATAGTCTCAAACCCAGTTATTTTCAAACAAATTTAATTCACATGTAGTTAATTGAAATGATGAGAAATAAAAGTGTAAATAATTTTATAATTATTCATGTCTGTTTCCTTAATCCATCCCCTTCAATAGCCCAAAGAACCAAATGCAATGTTAAAAAAGAGTGTTATTTATTTTTAAACTATGGCATATAATCTTGCTTTAAAAAAAAACAAACAAACTGATATTATGCATTCATTGTTGTCAATCAAAGTATGGTGCTGATTTCTCATTATTTTCAGTTGCATATCCAATTATGCACAAATAAATTTTACTATTCCAATTTCATGCTCTGGACTAAAATTAATCACAAGTGAATCTCTGTTGTCCTTGACTGTCCTTTCTTAGACTAAAAGGAGTAACGCTAAGACTGTTTTGGCTTGTGCCTATGATTGAAACAAAATACAATAACTTTCAAGATGCAAAAAAAAAAAAAAAGATTTCAACTTTGTCCAAATAACAGCATACTTATCTTCATATTGAAGTATTTGCAAAGCCATTTGGACTTTTTCAGAAACGCTGGAAGAAGAAACGGAGAATTATACAACTGATAACCCTCTAAGCTTTATTAATTTTATGTCAAAGTTATCAGATATTCTTGTATCCTTTGCAGATCACCTTTTCATACAAAAAAAGGGCAACAGCTTATTCACAATCACTTCAAAGGTGCATGCAGAACTCATATCTACTAAATAAACACTAATGCCCAGTGGCAGTAATACAGCTATTTATATTCACTGCTTGATTTAACCAATAGAATTCCTTTAATACAATAATAAGCATGAGTGCTTTGCTGTGCAAATAAAGGCTTGTGTATTAATGGTATTCAGGATTGTTTTTAACATCCTATCAAAAACTGACATTGGTTGGTCAAATCATCTTAGATACGTTGATTGTCTTTCTATAATGATAAAATAGAGCACTTAAACTTAAATTAAGCCATTCAAGGTTGGCATGCACATACTCTCATATATGTGTGTGTGTGTGTGTGTATGTATGTATATGTATATGTCTGGCATTCATCTTTGTTTGGGTATTTTCCCACGTCATAGTAGTGGTGCTTTTAAAGTTATAGCAATGTTTCAGCAGAATCTCATCTGCCATCATCAGGCTTCTGTATAGTATATGTATAGTATAGTATATAGTATATGTATATATACCGTTTTTCTCCAACAATACGCCCCCCCCATAGGAAAACCCAGCATGTTTTCTATGCATAAAATGAAATGAAGCCCCTCCCCCCAAATTTAGGCCTAGTTTAAAACATGCGAAATTGGGGGGAAGGGGGGAACTTGCCATTAGGAGTGCCCTGCGGGCAGCTATGCCTAACCATCAGCTGCCCCAACGGCCAATCATGGTGGAGCACGGAGGGCTCCCTTACCGCCACCAAGTGCCTTTGCTGTAGACCCGGGTCAGCAGGCGGGTGGTGTCAGCGTGGATGTCCGGCAGCATTTCAGCTGCTTCTCAGGCCTCTGTAGCTTCCCCAGTTCCCACCGGTGCTGGCGCCTCTCTCGCCAGCACCGTCTCTAACAACAGCGTCTGAATCGCTCCCACTTTCCCCCTGTCCCTGAAACAACAGGAAAAAAAAACATTTTGAGGTACCTGGGAGTGCCGCGTGCTGCATTTTGGTTTAATCCCAAGGGGCTAGGTGGGCGTGAGAAGAGCCAAGCGAGCGTCTCTGCTGCTGCTACCCTTGGTGCTCCAGCCTTGGGCCCTGCAATTTTGCAAAAGTCCCGGTGCACAGCCCGTTCCTGCATTCTAAGTGCCCAGGCCGAGCTGCAGCTGTCCCTCTCTCGCCAGCGCCGTCTCCAACAACAGTGGCAGCAGCGGCGGGAACCGTGGAAGTGTTTCAGCCGCTTCTCGGGTGGGGGAGCTGCCTCTGTAATTTTCACAGTTCCCGCCACTGCTGCCGCTGTTATTGGAGACGGCGCTGGCGAAAGAGGGACAGCTGCAGCTTGGCCTGGGCGCTTAGAATGCAGGAACGGGCTGAGCACCAGGACTTTTGCAAACTTGCAGAGCCCAAGGCTGGAGTACCAAGGGTAGCAGCAGCAGAGACACTTGCTCAGCTCTTTTCATGCCCACCCAGCCGCTCGGGATTAAACCAAAACGCAGCATGTGGTGCTCCCAGGTACCTCAAAATGTTTTTTTTTTCCTGTTACGGGGATGGGGGAAAAGCGGGAGCAACTCAGACGCTGTTGGAGACAGCACTGGCAAGAGAGGCACCAGCACTGGTGGGAACCATGGAAGCTACGGAGGCCTGAGAAGTGGCTGAAACACTGCTGGCAGACATCCCCGCCTGCCCGCTGACCTGGGTCTTCAGCACTTGGTGGGGGTAAGGGAGCCCTCCGCCCTCCACCATGATTGGCCGTTAGGAGTGGCTGGTGGTGAGGCATAGTTGCCAGTAGGGCACGCTAGGTGAGGGTGCATGGGGGGGAGGGAGAAAGAAACTAATTCACCCCCCAAAAGACATCCTAGCCAGTTTTTCAGGGCTCAAAAAAAAAAAAAAAAAAAGACCCGACCTTATTATATGAGAAACATGGTATATATATTTGTTTTCTTAAGTTTTCGCGGGTACTTACATATATGGTATTCAGCTTTGTTCGGGTATTTTCCCACGTCATTGTAGTTGTGCTTTTAAAGTTTCTGCAGAATCTCATCTGCCATCATCAGGCTTCTGTATTGTGTTCGTCTGTGAGTCAGACTTTTACAGTTGTTTCAGTTTTAAATTTTGGGCTAGCCTACTGCTGTGCCAGAATGGTTTTTTCTTCATCTGGCACAGCAGTAGGCTAGCCCAAAATTTAAAACTGAAACAACTGTAAAAGTCTGACTCACAGACGAACACAATACAGAAGCCTGATGATGGCAGATGAGATTCTGCTGAAACGTTGCTACAACTTTAAAAGCACAACTTCAATGACGTGGGAAAATACCTGAACAAAGCTGAATACCATATGTGTGTGTGTGTGTGTGTGTGTACACACACACACACACACACACACTCTTTCTTGCCTCTCGCATTCTTTCTCTATATTATACACATACAAACAAACACACACATAAATACATACAGACAGTGAGCCAGCAATTACTCATCTGACACACACAAAAACTTGGCATCTCTTAAAAATATATAAATCATACAGAAGTATTGTTTAAATTGTGCAATTTACCATTTTGGGACCCACCACATTCCCAGTTATGCATTTCCCTGTTTCCAGCACTATGAATCATCCAATGGATCATCAGCTACAGTATGTTTCCTTATCTTGAATTCTTTTTTTTCCTCAAAGACCAAACAATTTTGTCTTTATGTGAATGCATGAATGAGTATAACCATTGTTTATTTTTATTACAGAGAGGTTTTGGAAGGCTTGTACATTATTGCTAGGAAATTTTGAACAACTTGATCTTTCACTGATAATTGTGAAATCCCACAGATACTGTATAAAGCTCGGTTGATTAGTGACTTGCCTTCTTCCCTCAACCTTTACCATATCTAACATTTAGCTTTTTTCATTGTTTACATTCTTGTGAACCATTCATAATGCTTAATCTGATTTGGATAAAGATTTTTCTTCTATGGTACAGCATGCCATAAAGTAGCAGAATTCTATTTCCCAGTCTTGCTGATAAGGCCAATTCAGCTCAGACCTGTAGTTTTGACTTATTTTCTGATTTGCTTGATAAAGAGCCAAACTTATCATCCTAAAGGAAGATGAATATATAGAGAGGCAGAATAACAATGAAGAACATTGGGGCATTTAATGTGGGGATTTTGTTTTGAAAACCACATATATTATTATCTGATTCAAAAGCTTTGTAAAATGTCAGCTCATCCCCTCCCTTTGCTCCTATTCAAGATTTGCTAGGGAAAAATGTAAGAGTTATCACTGTTATATACAGCATTGATGTTATTTTAAGACTAAGCACCTATCTCCCAAATAATGATAAAGATACTTTCTTAGTTATTTGAGAGAAAGAGATGAAAAGCTTGTGAATTTGAAGGATAGATTTATCTCCTGGAGAATATGGGAAAGTTGCTGCCTATATTTCTGCTGTCCGTTTGCAAAACTATATCTGCTGATTCTGATCTACTTGATTGGAGATAGTTTGACATCATATTACTGTCTTTCATAACATAGTTAAACAGCAGCTCACAGAAATTCTATAAACTGCTACCTTAATTTGTGGTAACCGTACTGCACTGCCTACAATGCTGTCTTATATGGCAATAAGATCAAAGCAAAAAGAAGGAAGGACCGAAATTTATTTCAGAATTAAAATTACTTCATCAGCACCATTCTTTGAGAGAGAAAGTTCCTAGATATTTTATCTGAAAAATAACTCCAGGTCTACCATAGCTATATAAAGGAGTTTTTTTGTCAAGCAAGCATTCAAAATTTTGATGATGTAAAACAAAAAAAGCTTTGTCACCAGTCCTCCCATTTACATGTATATAATATTAAATATTAATAACATATTTAAAGACCTATTGCCAGGTTGCTCAGGTGGTTGCTCAGGTGTTAATTGGGAACAGACGGTGTCCAGTGATGCTAGTCAAGGAAGCAGTGGACATGGAGGAAAGTGATGATTTACCCTCCTCATTCAGGTTTGATTAATGAACCAGAAAACTCCAGAGCCTCTAGAAATACCCAAAGGAGTCGTGGTGCAGAACTTTTTTTTTTTTTTTTTGTGATTTCCCTTTTTCAATTAAGTTTGACATTTTTGAGAGTGTGCTTGGCTACAGACCATTAATCTGTACTTGAAAGCCAAAAAGGAGACAAAACTTTAATAAAACAAAAAGAACAAATGAACACTGAAATGTCATGTTAAATATTACACTCTGTTGTTTAGGTCACTGCATCATGAGTTCACACAAGAAGTCAAGTTTAAACAATTAAAGAGAACTGAAACTTAATAATGTTAGATAAAGATGTCACCAGCTTCCCTAAATTCATTCCCCCTGTCAGGGATAACATTGTTTACCTGAACTGGTTTAGGTAAAATAATAAATATGTTATCATAGTTTATAAGTTAAAGTGTCTGCAACTTTAAATATAGGAATGTAATTAAGGGAGTGGTTGTTAAAGCACCATAAAAGAAGCAAGGCACTGCAGCTTGCTCTCTCTGGCTTTGATGATCCCTAATTAATGGATGAAGACTGCGTTTTTCCCCTACTCGAACGGGAGAGAGAAAGGACTGATTTGTAAGTGAACTGACATTGGATATTCTATACGGACTTTGCTTACTGAATATCCTTGAATGGACTGACTAAAACGATACATGACTAATGGACTGTTATTTTGACTATGCTATAAACTCTAAATGGAATATACTATATTTTGATAGCACAAGCGTATCTGTTATTTTTACTGTATGTTAACAAACATACAAGCTTATCTCACTCATTTATCTGTGTGCCTATCTGACTAACGCTGCACATTCTGTTTAGCTTGTCTCCTTAACCCTGGTTGGGAACACAGGCTTAATCCCCCCCCCCCCCAGAATACTATACTTTCAGGAATTTTTTTTCAAAGCACTCCTCCTTCAAAAAAAAAGTTTTGGCTTGAGAAGTTATAGATCTTTTTAAAAAGAGAGTAAGAATAAAGTTGTGGGACTTTAAGCAGGTAGCCATTGCTGCACAGAGCACAAAGTGACAAGTGTTTATCATTTTATCCTTTATGTTGCTGTACTGGTGGCCTCAGTTCATCAAACTGGAATAAGCTGTAAATGAGAGTAGACTTTGGGGAGAAACCTATTTCCAAGGTATCAGCTAATTGCACAAATAAAACAAATATGTTAGAAAATAATGGAGCACATTGTGTTCCCGAAAATGTTCCACTTCCTTCCTCTTTCTTTCTGTCCCATTTAAATTAACAAGTATAAACTCCATAGAGCTGCTTGGTTAACTCTTTAAGGATAAACTTAATAATTAAGAGAAGTTTGGGGATGAAATATTGGTGTGTTTTAGCTGGAAAACTGCATACTAATTGTGGGCTTTAATCACTTTAGATAAAGTAAATCAAATTAATAAACACGCGTGGCTAAATAGAGACGAGGTGGAGAATCAATTTCTCTACTCTTGGTATTGACTTTCTTTTTTTAAAAAAATGTGAACTGTTACTGTAAGTAAATATTTTACTAACTGCTACTATCCTGTAATGCGCATCTAAGAAATTAAAGAAGCATTTCACTGACCATGAAGTTGAAAGAAAAATCTTTGGACTGAAAAGGACTTTTGATCTTTTGAACCAGCTGGGTTTATATAAAGCATGCATGCTTATTTTTATAGTTAATACTTTATCATAATCTGTGGCTTGAAAGAAATGTTAGAAATCAAAATATTGCAAGCTTCATTTAATCCAACCTTATAAATAATGGGATATGCATACTTTTCAAAAATATTTTATCTGTTAAGTTATTTGTTTTAATAGAGTAAGAATAAGATTAGGACACACAAAGTTAAATCTGCACCAAGATTTTTAAAATGCATTCTTCTTTAAGCAGGAAACTAGTACAGTTACAACTTACAACAGTTCGTTTAGTGACTGTTCAAAGGGCACTGAAAAAAGTGACTTATGACCATTTTTCACACTTACGACTGTTGCAGCATCCCTGTGGTCACATGATCAAAATTCAGGTGCTTGGCAACTGACTCATATTTATGACAGTTGCAGTGCCCTGGGGTCATGTGATCAGCTTCTGCAACTTTCTGACAAGCAAAGTTGATGGGGAAACCTAGTGGCAGATTAAGGCTCAATGGTGCCCTGAGCACTGACAAATCTTTGTACAAAGTGTACAAATGAAGCCATATTCTCAACTCTGTGGTGCCCCCTTTGGGCCTGGTGCCCTAAGCATGTGCTTAGTCTGCTTCATGGTTAATGCACACTGGGGAAAACAGATTCACTTAGCAACCGTCTTACTAATCTAACAATTGCAGTAATTCATGCAACAACTGTGGCAAGAAGGGTCGTAAAATAGGGCAAAATTCACTTAGCAAATGCTTCACTTAGCAACAGAAATGTTGGGCTTAATTGTGGTCATAAGTCGAGGACTACCTGTGTAGGGCACGGCAATTTCAATCCAATAAGAGGTCAATATCCCATGCGTTTGATGCAAAGATGCTTAGCCCAATTCCAATTTCTATCCATGTTCCTAGTTCTTTTCTCTAGAACCAAAAAGTGAAAGAAAACATCAAATCTTCAGATATGTGAAGACACATACTCCTCTTCTTGATCCCACTCTAAGCATATGCAGCTTTCTCAATTATTCCTGATAAAACTTTCACTTGCATATCTCTCAAGACATGCCCTCGCTTGCTTGTAATAAAAATGCTCGCTGCATTGCACATTGGGAAACTAATACTGGTCTTCTGCAGCTGCTTTCTGAACCTAGTAGAACCAGACCAACCAAAGACTATGAAAATTAAATTAACACATCCATCACCATTAATATCTACATATTAATTCCAAATCACTTCAGAAGAGGCAACAAACAAAACAAAATTCAATGGTATTCTGGATACATACTGATTCCCATTCTTGGGCAAGAACATACCCTATTGCAAGGAGTTGCTGTATAACTGAAATGTAGGCCAGGTTAAGTGAAAGTCTTTTCAGAAATAGTTCGCTTTTTTGGGTTTTTAATTGTAAATATTGCCAATGTCTTTATTTTAATACTTTATGCAATTCACAATAGCAATAGCACTTAGACCTATATACTACTTTACAGTTCTTTACAGCCCTCTCTAAGTCATTTACAGAGTCAGTATATTGCCCCCAACAATCTGGGTCCTCATTTTACCCACCTTGGAAGGATGGAAGGCTGAGTCAACCTGGAGCCAGTGAAAATCCTGGAGTCAGCAATGAGTTAGTCCTGCAGTCCTGCATTCTAACCACTGCTCCACCACAGCTCAATTTCAATCTGTGGTACTAAGTGACCATAGTGACAAACTTACTTCTCTGAAATCCTCCATCAGACCACATTAGGTGGCCTGCTGATCCTTAATATTTTGGAAGGGGCACATCTCCCAAAACCATTTCCACTAATACCTGAAATAATATATTCTATTGTGAATGATTTTTACATTAAGTGTTTCTGGAAAATGTATGTTTTGTCTATAAAGTGAAGCTTTATATATCTCCTGGAATCAAAGAACATAATGCGAGTCTAACATCAGTGTTTTGGAATTCTTTCCTAACCTCATATTAGTGCATATTATTTAAATTCCTATTTAGGATTTGAAAACAAAGGACAGAAAACTGAAAAGATATATTTCAGATCTGAAACACTCCAAAAGTCAACTTTCAAGCCAGAAGAGCACAGCCTATGTTCCTAATGCGAAAGAAATAACAACCAAATGTACAACTGAGCAAAAAGGGAAAAGCTTGCAACAAGAGAAAATAGAATTGAGACTCTATGATCTCTGTATAATAAACAAATGCACACAAGTGTCTTATCAGGAAGCTGATATATGAGACAAGAAAGGATGACCAACATCCTGAGAAAGGGAGTTCATAGGATCAGATCACTCAAGTTTTTGGAGTCTCTGGCTTATTTCAGAGAAGACTAAGGCAGAGCTAAATCATATGTCTAGTAAATGTACAAAACATTGTTAAGGACCAAATTGTTATAGTGTCGAAGGAAGGAAGAAGGAAGGAAGGAGAAGAGAAGAGAAGAGAACAGTTGGAAGGGACCTTGGAGGTCTCCAAGTCCAATTCCCTGCTCAGGCAGAAAACTATGCCATTTCAGATGGAGGGAGGGAGGGAAGAAGGAAGGGAGTGAGGGAGTGAGGGACATATATACTGCAGCAATATGCATCTGTTCACTGTGTTGATAATTGCTATGTTTTTGTGTGCGTGAAAAATGTAAAATGTAAAATGAGGAAAGAAGGAAGGAGAAGAGGCAAGCTTCAAGCCAAAGTTAAAAACTGAGGATTTACTGTATGTTACAAAAGTTGGGTTAGGGTTAGGGAGGCTGCTTCTTAATTATACCAGGATACAGTATCACCATTGTAATTGTGATCCTATTTCTCCTACTATGAATGCCTGAGTTTAAATTTTCTCAAAGTAATTATATTAATATTTATTATTAAGCTGAAAACACTTTGTTTATTTTGAAGCAGTGTGCAGCAGCTTAGTTTTGAATTATTTTTATTGCTGTTTAATTAGTAATAAAAAGTGCTTTAACAAAAAAGTAAAATATGACAAAGAGAAAAATAGTAATAAATCATTTTAAGAGTAAACAGTTACCATTCTAAATATAATCTAATATATATATTTATATTTATACATTATAATAAATATAATATAATCAAAGATGTATATATTTCTAATATATCATAAAATAAATGGATTGTTTATACTGTTACTATAGCTAAAAGACTTGATATTGCAACATTGAAAAGGTAAAGATATGGCCTGTTTCACTCAATTGGTTGAAGACCTGATTGTACTTGGCACCTATGAACACGTTGCCCTACAGTGCTAGACTTCATAGTACTAGCACTAGCACTTAGACTTATATACCACTTCACAATGCTTTACAGCCCTCTCTAAACAGTTTACAGAGTCAACATATTGCCCCCAACAACCTGGGTGCTCATTTTTCTGACCTTGGAAGGATAGAAGGCTGAGTCAACCTTCGGTCCTGATAGGGTATTTATTACATTCATTATATTTATAGGGAGAAACATAATGAAATAAGTGGATTATTTATACAAAATACAATAGGTTAAAAAAAAATCTGTTAGCAACAGATTGAAACTCCAGTCTAATTGCATTGGCAGAAATGATTCAGGTCTCAAAGTATCTTGGTGCAGCAGAGCCAAAGTTAGGTGCCTGTAGGCAGCAGGAATATTGAACCGAAGGAATATGTAGATAGGGAATATTTCACAGGTCTAAACAATCTCCTTATATAAAAGTTGCACTATGTACTTCCTGGTTGCATTAAATAAAACGTTTAATGTACAAGCTGATAGTTTTCTATTATTTAACAAGTTGACTGTCTGGGCTCTCTAACAGATGGTGAAAAAAAGCAACATCTTGCTTTTATTAAGAGTTTTATTTTAACATTTTACAGATTTTGAAAGTCAGCATCAGTTAATCTACATTAACCATGTTTCAGCCATGCACTGAACTGCCTCAGAGCAGCCCTTGTAAAGAGGTTCGTCTAAACAGCAGCAGGCTAAACGTGCAATTCAAAGAGCTTATTCAAATAGCTTGTGAATCACCTGAATGAACATGCTGTCCCCAGGTTGGGATGAGAATTTGAGAATCTGAATCAAGGGATTATGAGAAGGAAGAAAAACAAATGTGATGAAGACTTATGGGAGAAGGTCAGGGTGGCAGAAGAGGGAGCCAAACCAAAGAAGACAAGGAAAAAGTGATTGAGCAAGAGATCCAATGCAGAGGAAGGAATCAAACTGTAGGAAGCGGGGAAAGTACAGGAAGAAGGAAATGAACTGAGCATGGCAGAGATTTAGCCCCAAAGACAAATAGTAGGCAAGGCAAAGAAGAAGCAGAAAAATGGAGGTTAGAATATATAGAAGCCTGAGAGGAAGAAAGGAAATTTGGAAAAGGAGTAAGGAGAGAAAAGCAGTTTAGGAATACCGAAGGAAACAAGATGGATTGTGTGGTTTCATCTGTTTTCAGTGGTAGTCAGTTCCAAATGGATTCTGAGTTCACAATATAAAAGAATAAGATTAAAAGGACAATAAAATAAATAGACAAGATGGAAAATCCAGCCAACTAACCATATGGAAACAGATGATAAAATCAATTAACAGCTTTGCCTACCCTATCTAAGACCTGGGAGAACATACAGACCTTTAAGACATTCCAGAACTCCATCAGGTTTAGTTATTAATCAAGATTCTCTTGGGGTTTTGAGGCAATATATCAGAGGTTCTGTGTCTTCATAGGATGCTCTCTAAACAGATTTGGCTGCCCACTGTGGAAAACAGGATATCAATTCCTATATTTGTTCTTATGCTTGAAACTTAGGGACTTCGTCCTAATAACTTAAAAAGTATCCATTCATTGCATGAATTTTAGCTGATCTTTCATTTGATTAATTATAAGCAAAATAATATAATTCTAGGAAGCCCAGTTTTAGAAAGTTCATTTTTGAACATGGAAAATGTATGAAAAACGAACAGTTCTGAAAAGAAGGAAGGAAGGAAGGAAGGAAGAAAGAAAGAAAGAAAAAAAGAAAGAAAGAAAGAAAGAAAGAAAGAAAGAAAGAAAGAAAGAAAGAAAGAAAGAAAGAAAGAAAGAAAGAAAGAAAGAAAGAAAGAAAGAAAGAAAGAAAGAAAGAAAGAAAGAAAGAAAGAAAGAAAGATGTGCTGCAATAGGAAATATCTTGGAAAAAAGCATCTCTTTTTCCTTTCCAATGGAAGGATATACTTTTTAAAGATTGGCTATATCATTTCTAGTTTTTGGAACTGTTTCTATTAATAATATTATCTTTAAAAATTAAATTAACTGCTTAATTGCAAAAACAACAACAATAAATGATTATATGATTAATCGATTTATTTAAGTCAGCCACCTACAATCTGGTGACCTTCAAATATACTACATGGGTTTAACTCTCATAATTCCTCTGAAGGACAGGACATGGGAGAACATTGATCTAACTGTTAACTCTAAACTAGTTGGGATCTAAGGTCTTTTAAGCATATTGAAGCTTAATTCTGAGTATACATATAATTATATGGCTAGAATTAGCAGATTTGAATTTATAATCTATGCTGTTCCTTTTGAAAGAAACACTATTTCAAATATACAATTGTAGTGATTCCTTGCACTAGAATGAATGAATGGACTCTTTTGTACTTATTTATAAAAATAATGTAATGCTTTTATTAAACATAATTCTAATACTTCCACTTTGAAGGGAAGATAACCATAATCCAAGGTAGATATGTTTGATCACAGTTATCAGTCATTGCCCATATGGTTAAAATCTCCTTGCCTGTCTAACTTTCTTTCTCTATTCTTTGTGTTTAAATTCCCAAGTCTGCTTCTATCTCAATTGCTCAACAAAAGCCACCTAAAAGATAAACAGAATATCCCCACCGCTGTATATTGCACATAATATGCAAATTAAATGAATATATGTAAATCTGCAATGTTTACATCAGTGGTGGGATTCAATTTTTTTTTTACTACCAGTTCTGTGGGTGTAGCTTGGTGGGCATGGCAGGGGAAGGATATTGTAAAATCTCCAGTCAGAGGTGGGATTTGCCGGTTCTCCAAACTATTCAAAATTTCCGTTACCGGTTCTCCAGAACGGGTCAGAACCTGCTGAATACCACCTCTGGTTTACATGCTTAATATACTGTAGATTGCAACATTTTAAGAATGCATGCAGCTTTGAGAGAGAGATGAATTTGGGAGCTCATTAGTCTTTGGCAAAGAGCATTGGTGGTACTATCTTAGAGAAAAGCATGATGGCTAGGGCATTATTAAAATGGCCAAGTTTGGAGCCAGGTTCAGTATCTGTTCCTAGGACAACAAGCCATTCTTGGTAATCATCTTTATCTTTGCACATTGGAAAATTGTGTAATTCATCCCTTCTCTTTTTATTTTGTTAGTTGATTGGCAAACGTTTGAGAATATCTAGAATCATATTAAAGTCTAGCTCAGTGATAGGATAAATAGTTTACAGTCACAAGACTGAAGGCTGCAGTCCAGCATAGAGATGTCTATTGGTTCTTGCCAGTGACTTAGTTCTGCTAAGGTAGGCTGAAAATACATGGAAAGGAATCTTCCAAAGTCAAAGAAACAAACCTTGTGCTGCCACCTTGTGTCCAAGGCTAAAACTTCAGGGAACTCAAGGCTCTTTCCTACCCCCCAAGTTGAATCAGGTGTACAAAATGTGAAAAGAACAACCAATAAACGCCTATTTGGCTTCAGAAATCAGGCTGGCAATTTGGTTTGCTTGTTGCTTTTAAACTGAAAAAACTTCTGGAACATACATGAACTTTGTAACATGTATGTAAAATACTGATCAATCATCAGAAGTTGATAACTCAAAATGTTATCACGGTGATTTGCTCAAGGTTTAGCTAAATGCTTTGTGTTATACTTTATCATCTATATCTGGATAAGCTCAATTCTGTGGTAATCTATCAGGACTAGACTTGCAGTTCTATACTGGCCAATTTTTGTTTCATTCTTTACTGTTAATTTTTGGTTTCTCTTGTGTCTTTTTAGAGTTGGGTTAAATAGTTATATCGTCCAATTGTATATAAGTCCAGTGGTTCAAAATAGTTATAATAAAAATCAGATATATTTAGAATATTATTTTGGTGCAGTATTGCCTGATAGGTAGATTTGTGAACATTTATTTAATATTTTTGTGAATAATATTTACTAATATATCTGTACTGCCTTTTCCCTATCATTTTTACATTTTATTTATTCACATTGCACCTTTATTATTTTTATAAGTAGCTCAAGGTGGCAAACACACTTTTCTTCTCCTATTTTCCCTACAACAATATCCCTGTGAACTGGGTTGGGATGTGAGAGAATGGCTGGCCTAAGATCACCCAGCTGGCTTTCATAGCTAACTTGGGACTTGAACTCATGGTCTTTTGGTTTCTAGCCTGGTGCCTTAGTCACTAAGCTAAACTGGTTCTCTTTTTTAAATTGACAAACGGATTGCAAAAATAAGAAACGTTTGAATTTTGACAGATAACAGAGTTTCCATTTGTATGATGATTCAAAAATGCCAAATCTGGTGAATTACACTAAATTACAAAGTAAATAAATGTCATCTATTTGGAGCCCTTGTTTGTTTATTTGAGGAATATCTATATTGCTTTTCTTATCGAAAACAAATGTTTATCAAAGCATTTACAAAATATAGAGATATGATAAAAATGAAAAACATGAAGAAACTAATTATAGGAAAAAAAAACCCACCTCTATTTGTTTTATTAGAATAATAACAAAATCATTACATTTTATTTTTAGTAAGGTTGTCTTAGTACAGGGTATGTAGGCAATTAGTCTCACATAATATAACGAGGTTTTTTTTCATCAAAGTAAATATAAAAAAACCTAAAGCATGATCAAATTATAGATCACTTTTAAGTCTGGTGAATTTAAAGACAAGCACCCTTGACTGGATTATTCCCATTTAGAAACTGTTTCATTCTAATTCGTTCTTAAGAACTAAAGTTGCTATAAAGTTATTTGTTTTTTTGTTGTATGTATACCCTACTTTTCTTTCAGAGCATTCGTGGCACTCTGTTCTCTAGTTATTTCCTCACAACTACCTTGTCAGATAAGTTGAGCTGATTGTATGTGACTGGCCAAAACCAGGCAATAAGTTTTTGTGATCAAGTGTACAGTGCAACCCACATCTCCCTGGTTTCCCTCCAACCAAATTAACCAAAGTGCCAGAAACAGTGCCACATGGATCCTAAGAGCATTGACTGTGGTAGGAAGATACTACTACTATGTTAATGATGATAATTATGATAGTGACTATTGTACAAATCAAGGTGTTATTATGCTAGGTTGCATAGTCAGCCAGATGTTTAAATTGCATTTGGCATTTTTTTTATCCACATATAGAGTCTTTCCCAGGGACCTGAAATACTAGTAGTAAGTAGATGTTGTGCTTTGATGGTGTTAAAAATGTCATCACAGTATGAAAGCTGTGAAGTAAAGGCAGCAAGTAAAGCTGTCTTTTTCAATTGAATGTGGGTACTTTGAAAGTTATTAATGGTTACACTCATGTCACATGTATTATCTAATAAATTTCCACAGTTCTCATTCTATGGGACATTTCGTTTTGAAAATGTATATTCAGGAAAAACCCTGCATTAAAAACTAGCACTTATTGACATGCAAGAATTGCATACTGTATGAATTGGTACTAGCTGCCTATTTGTGGGAATATTGAGTTGAGAGTCTCAATATTCCCACAACTTTTTTTTATGTCAGCAACTATGGGTTACCAGCTTCAAGGAAACATTGAAAACAAACTAACACATATTTTAAAAGGCCTGCATTTTCTTGTTAACAGAGAGTAAACAATTGTTTTTGTTAAGTTCTGTGCGTGGCGCAAGAAACGGAGACGAGTCGATGAACAGTGAACTTCAACTCCTTATTTAACATGGTGCAACAGCTCTCTGAACGGCCTCAACAGCCCCCTTAATTTAGGCAAGCTCTTGGGTATTTAGCCAATGAAAACACAGGAACATTAGCTCTTTTTAACCAATGAGAAGGGCTTGTTAATAGCCAATCAGATTCTCCTGAACGGACCAATCCGATATCGCTATTATCAGCCAATCAGAAGTGCAGGGCCAGAACCCTGCATTTTACTTTAAGGTTTATTCAAGCACTTTATTCAAGCACTTTTATTAATTCACAACACCCCTTCCCCCCGGGTTTCGTTTAAAGGGTGCAGTAACGTAGTCTTTGAGGTAGGCAGATTGTTTTGATTGTCTGTTTGATTTACGCTGTCCTCCCGGTATTTGTCTAGAGTCTTGTTGGGGTAGGACGTTATCTGGTGAACAGGGTGCCTCTGATTCTGTATCTAAACTTCCGTTACCATTAATGCCCTCAATATCTCTTTGAGGCGAGTTAACCCCTGTCCCAGATCCTTCTTCACATGTTGAGTCTGAGCGGTCGTTTGTTCCGCTTGTGCCTTCCGCCGTTCCAAACTCAGCCTCCTTGGCGTCTCCTCCCCCCTCAGTTTGGAAATCACCGGAATCGCAGACCCCAGACTGCAGCCTTGAACGCAGCTGATCAATATGGTGCTTCCATATTCTATTGTCGCGACATTTCACCCGGTATGATCTGGGTCTGGTTACTTGGATTACAGTTGCCTCGACCCACAATGGGTTGCCATAAAAGTTTCTCGCGAAAACCAAGTCGCCTACCTGGAAATTTCGGCATTTCCCGCTGGATCCGTGTGGTTTTTCAGGTTCATACGATGGGTGTAGTCAGTCCAGGTGGGAGTGGAGTTTCCATCCCATCAATAACTCAGTGGGAGTTTTGTTGGTGACACTGTGTGGAGTGATGTGCTGCAAAAGGAGTATCCGGTTAATCTTGTCTTTGATATCACCATAGTCCATTTTATGTAGAGTTCTTTTGACGAATTGTACCATGCGCTCGGCCTTTCCATTGGCTGCAGGATGCGCCAGTGAAGTTAGTGCATGGCAAAAACCGCAGTCCGCCAGGTACTGTTCAAAAGAAAGCACGGTAAACTGGGGCCCGTTGTCGGATACCAGAACGTTCGGCAATCCGTGTGTTGCAAATAATCTGTCCAATTTCCTGATGACCGATTTGGTTGTTGTATTTTTCATCTCATGGATTTCGAGCCAGTTTGAGTAGGCATCCACTGTTAATAAAAATGTGTGTCCATTCGTAGGTCCTGCAAAGTCCAGATGAATACGGGACCATGGTCCCCTGGGTGTTTCCCATTCTATTGGGGTTGCTTTCGGTGGGCATTGCTGACTTCCTGGCATTTGGAACAAGTCTTTATCCAGGCCTCGATCTGCTTGTCTATGCCCGGCCACCACATATAGCTTCGTGCGAGTGCTTTCATGCGCATGATGCCGGGGTGGCCATCGTGCAAGGTTCTCAGTACCGCTCGCTGTAACCACTCTGGGACAACGACTTGATCGCCCCAAATGATGCAGCCCTTCTGGGAAAACAGTTCCGTCTGTCGATTTTTGAAGGGAGTGTAATTGTCAGGGATTTGGTCCAATGGCCATCCACCTTCTACCCAGCTGAGGACACGTGCTAAAACAGAATTACGTTTAGTTTCAATTGCGATATCGCGAGCTGTCAGCGGCGGTTTTTGGAGTGTCTCAATCTGCAGTGTTGTGATGGTCAGAGCAGGGTCGTCAACGGTTTCTGGAAGCGGTGCATGGCTTAATGCGTCAGCGTGGGGAATGGCTTTCCCTGGGCGGTGTTGCAACTTATAATTATAGGCAGCCAAGAATTCTGACCAGCGAGTCATTCTGGGAGATAATATATAAGGGGTTGGTTTATCTCCCGCTATTATTCCCAGTAAAGCTTTGTGGTCAGTTATTATGGTGAAAGCTCACCCATAAATATATTCATGAAATCGTTTAACAGCAGATACAATAGCAAGAGCTTCCTTATCGATTTGACTGTAATTGTGTTCTGCTTTTGACAGTGTTTTTGAAAAGTAGGCAACAGGGGCTTCACTTCCGTTCGGTAAAACGTGACTCAAAATGGCGCCCACTCCGAAGGGTGATGCATCACAAGTAATAGTTAAAGGCAAAGTTTCATTATACTGCATCAAAACAGTGTCGGAGGTCAATAAGTTTTTTACTTGTCGAAACGCCTGTTCCTCTCGGTACCCCCATACCCAGGTTGCTTTTTTGTCTAATAAATGATGTAGGGGTTCGGCTACGGTTGCCTTGTGAGGCAGGAAGACATTATAAAAATTGATAAGGCCTAGGAACGCTTGGAGATCCGCCTTATTTTGGGGTCTTGGGGTGTTTTTGATTGCCCTAAGTTTGCTATCGGTGGGGTGAATGCCCTGTTTATCTATTAAATATCCTAAAAATTCTACTCGATCAGTACAAAGTTGACACTTGTTTTTCTTAACTTTGAGACCCGAGTCTTTAAATCTCTGAAGAACCAATCCCAGGCGCTCCCTTAGTATTTCTTGAGTCGGAGCAGCAATTAAAACGTCATCAAAATAGGGGACAACGCCTTTTATCCCTTGTAATAGTCTTTCCATCAAACTTTGAAAGATTCCCGGGGCCACGCTTACTCCGAATTGGAGTCGGTTACATTTAAACGCACCTCGGTGCGTAACGATTGTTTGAGCCTCTGCCGTTTTTCTGTCTACAGGCAGTTGTTGGTATGCCTGGGCTAGATCTAGTTTAGCGAAGACTTTTCTGCCCCCCAGGGAATGGAGAAGGTGTTGCACCACCGGTACCGGGTAAGCGTTTTGCTGCAGGGCGTGATTCAGGGTGGCTCAGTAGTCCCCACAAATTCTTAACGATCCATCTGGCTTGATGGGTGTTACAATTGGGGTTTCCCAGGGAGAATGGTCGGTTGGTTCTAACACCCCCTGGGCTATTAATTTATCAAGCTGCTCATCAATCTTTGGTTTAAGAGCAAATGGGACTCGACGAGGCTGAAGGCAGATGGGAGCTATTTCGGGGTTGAGGTTAAATGATATCGGGGTCCCCTTGTACTTGCCTAGTTTGTCTGCAAAGACGTCCTGGAATTCTTGGACGAGAGCCTCTTCCCAGTCGTTGCTGCCGGTTCGGTGAATGCCAGCTACTTCAATTCCAAGTGGAGTGAACTATTGGAGGCCTAACAAGCTAGGCCGATCCCTGTCGACTACAGTCAAGGGTAGAGATGCAGTACGATTTTTAAAGGAGACACGGACTTGGCTGGATCCAACGACTGGAATTCGATTTCCTTGATAATCTTTGAGTATGATTCTTTGGAATCAGAGGTCTTGTCGCCAGACAGTAGGGATGAGTTGCTTGAGAGTCTTCCAGGAAACCATCGAGAGGGACGATCCTGAATTGACTTTCATCATACAAGGCTGGTTTTCGATGGCCACCTTCACCCGGATCTTCTTGGCGTCCAGTGATGAGGCGTGACCAATCGTAATAGTTTGGTGTGCCTCTTCTCACTTCGTTGAGTGGTTTAGGGTTCTGTTTCTGTAGGAGTGGTTGTTCCATTGGTGGTTCAAGGGTTCTTGCTTTGCAGGACGGCTTCCTGTAGATTGGCGATAGTTAGCCCTCCTCGGGGTTTGGCTGGGTCCTTGCTTGCTTCTACAGACCCGTCCGATGTGGCCTCTTTTCCCGCACACATGGCAGAGCGCGTCGAGGAATTTGCAGTCTGATCGGAGGTGGTTTGCCCCACAACCAGCGCATTGGTACTGCGATTTCTGGCATTGGTCTCATTCAGACCGGAGCTGGTTGACCTCTTCTTCATCACTTTCTGATGACGATTCAAGGTCCTTGTGGTGGGCTGTCGTTGCTGGTTCTTCTGAGTGAGGAGAAACTTCGCTGGCAAGTTGGCAAAGTGGAGCGTGGGTGCGGCGCATTCGAGCAGCCGACTTCCTGGTTGCTTCTGCTGCAGTAGCGTCAGCGATGGCATCTGTAAGGCTGATGTCGCCTTTTGCCATCAGCTTACTCTGCACGCCTGGTGCATTTAGTCCCAGAACTATTCTGTCTCTCAGGGCTTCTTCAAGGTCGGCAAACCCACATAGGCCTCCTAGATTCCGGAGATCCGCTATGAAATCTGCAACGCTTTCGCCCTTCCGCTGATCTCTCTGGTAAAATTCATGCCTTCTCATGAGCGTTGGTACGGTCGGTGCATAGTGGGCCCTTAGCAGGGGTTCAAGGACGTCCCAGTCCATGGACTTCACTTCTGCCGGTTTCGCTAGTGCTTTGGCCATCTTGAATACGGTTGGCCCGCAATGAGTTAGGAATACCTCCCGTTTCTTTCCAGTTGTGGCATCCTTCAAATTGTTGGTCTCCAGAAACATCTGGAAGCGATCCATATATGAGTCCCAGTCTTCTTGTGCTGGGTCGAATGGAGCGGGTGGTATGATGCTACCGGACATGGTTCCGCCATTGGTGTGTTTCAGCCACGTGCTCTGTTATCGCTCTGTAGTGTTCAGTCCGCTCTGACGTCTCCATATCCCACCTTCGTCGCCAGTGTTCTGTGCGTGGCACAAGAAGCGGAGACGAATCGATGAACAGTGAACTTCAACTCTTTATTTAACATGGTGCAACAGCTCTCTGAACGGCCTCAACAGCCCCCTTTATATAAGCAAGCTCTTGGGTATTTAGCCAATGAAAACACAGGAACATTAGCTCTTTTTAACCAATGAGAAGGGCTCGTTAATAGCCAATCAGATTCTCCTGAACGGACCAATCCGATATCGCTATTATTGGCCAATCAGAAGTGCAGGGCCAGAACCCTGCACTTTGCTTTAAGGTTTCAACAAACTTTATTCAAGCACTTTTATTAATTCACAACAGTTTTAGTAGTTTTAGTATGCAATAAGAATTGTTATCGAGCTGTACTGGATCTGAGAATCTTCTGCTGATTACAAGTCAAATATCCTGGTCCTGTCTGGGAACTCCTGATTTAAACCTGAGCCTACTTACTGTTCTAAAATGTTACAGTGGTGATAATCATTTAATTACCAAAAAAACCCCCAATAATGGAAAATGGAAATTCAAAATAATAAGCCTTTTCTTTATTTTTTATATGTTCCTCCCTTTTCAATTCTAATGATTATTTAAAAGATCTCTAACTTCCCTGTTGAGAGCTGTACTCCAGCAATTTCTGGAGAGCCACAATTCCCTAACTCTGTTTCAAGTTTCACATTCTTCCTTGTAGGATGAGATATAGGGATGAAATTCCAAACTTGTGCTATGCCTCAAGAAGTATATCCTAATACCCTGAGCAGAGAGATTGACTGGTGATGAATCCCACTCTTAAATTGTTCCTTTAGGGAATTTTGTCAGTACTCCATGCTTCTCTAGTAGCTAAAACTTTAAAAATCCTAAGCCTCCCTGATCTATCTTTCTTTACTGATACATTATCTGCACAATTCAAAACATACAATTTAAAACTTTTAAAACAAATGCACTAGTTTCCTCCAGAGGTCACAAACAAGAAAGCCAGGTTCATGGATGCCTTTCTTCCTCTTCCATTTTTTGTGCTTCCAGAATAATCCATACTGGAGAGTTAAAGGGATTCCCTGAAATAACACAAGAGATTGCTGAAGAAGAGGCTTTTCCCTCTTCTGGAGGGAACAGTTGCCTCCTTACCAATATTAAGAGCACTTTCACTTGCAGAAAGATCATGTGGAAAGCATTTTCCAATAGACAAACAGATAGTTCAATTACATAAACACCAGACATTCATAGATCATTTCAAGTGAGAACACAGGAATATTATGAAACAAGTTAAACAGATTTAACGTACCATGTTTCTGCCAGGGGTGAAATTCCACGTTGCACCACCTTGAGAGAGGTGGTAGGGACGATTTGAATTGGTTCGGAGAGGTGATAGGGACAATTTAAATTGGTTGGCCCCGCCCATGCTCACCCGCCTTCTTCCTTTTAGAGACTGAGTCCCACCAAGCCACGCCCACAGAGCCAGTAGGGAAAAATTTTGAATTTCACCCCTGGTTCCTGCCCATTCTGCCTCATTCCCTGGAGCAATCAGCATCCCTAAGATATTAAGTGGAGCCTTCAATAACCACAGAGTAATCCATCTCTCCTTAGGGAATGGGTTTGTAATTTACATATAATCTTCCTCACTATTACTAAGTTAAGCAAATCATTCCATAGATTATCATATGTGAGAATGTCTGTCATACCCTTGGTGGAGTTGGACTCTGAGGGAGAGGAGAAACAGTGACAGGGAGTGGAAGGGTGGCTCCGGAGGTTGTGGAGGAGGCTGGGGAAGGGTAGAGGCCGGCTGGGCAGTCAGAGGAAGAACCAGGCCCATCCCCTCTCCATCTTTGGACATGCAGGGTGGAACAGAAAAGGCAACAATTTGGCTTACAAGAGAGGAAGTGGCCATGATCCTCCTCATTGGCTGCAGCTGGAGAGATTTGTATATAAGAGAGACGATTACAACACAGCGTTGCCAGAAGCAAAGCATGTGTTATTTCGGACTGAAGTTATCTTGGTTGGCATCCTTCCAACAGACTGTGCCTTGTTATCTCCTTGAATTTGGAAATTACTTATCCTGTCCCGTTGTGGAAATTTTGTCATTGTAGTATGTTTGGTTTTTTATTTCACCTCTATCTGGTCATTAAGTCTGGACTGTATTGCTTTCTTTTGAAGACTATTTTTGAGTACGTTTTATCTCCAACTGAGAATTATTGAACAGTGGGGCCAAGTTGGAGGCATTAAAGGAAATGTATTTATGTTTTGGATTTTGTTATGTTTGTGTTACACTCCAGGTCATCACAACGTCAGATAAGAGAAATCATACTCCACAACCACATAGTGGGTGGAGTAAAAGGCTCAGAAGTGATCCTTCCTAAGTTCTCAGTTTGTAAAGGTGATTGTACTTTTAGTATAACCTTGTATTGTAATATTGATTGTGTAACCAAGTTCAAAGAACACTGAGATCCCTTCATGTAAAGATGATTGCTTTTTTAGGATTGCAAGTTTCTGTTAATGTAACTTTACAATAAAGCTGAATTAGTTTATCTGGTCATATTCTCCATCTGGCCTACTGGGGAATTCTGGGAGTTGAAGTCTGCCAGGCTTAAAGTTGCCAAGGTTGGAGACCCCTGCTCTAAAGCAACCTTTCCCAACTTCAGCAACTTTAAGATATGTAGACTTCAACTCCTAGAATTCCCCAGGAAGAATTCTCCATCTTAAAGCTACTAAGATTGAAAAATACTGTTCTGAAAGGTTCAACGGAAAACTTATTTTCCACAGCCTTACTGCCCATTAGATTATCAGGCCAACCTATGGGTTTCCTGTTGAATATTTGGGACAAAGAGTCTGGGAATAGTCTGGGAATAGACTGATGTTTTTGCAAGTGCTTCTCAGACCACATACTGGATATGTGGACATAGCATGTTTCATTGGAAATAATGACAGTTCCTTTTCAACCTTTTGGCATTTAGGCAAAACTGGTAATGGATCAGAATCCCCAAATACAACTTGTTTGACATGCTGAAATCCCCCCACCTTTGTTTCCTCGGGCAGACCCTATCAGTGCTATTCCTGTTGTCAATATCAAACTTCCAAGGCTGCTTTTACACATCAATAATAGTGTACGTGAGCCCTCACTCATTCTGTGATTACAAATATAAGCACCTACTATTTCCAGCCTGACAAGCTGCCAAAACCTTTCTATATGAGCTGGCACGACAGACTTCTCTCCTACCAATTGTATCCATAATAAGAAAAAAAATAATAATCTGTGGCCAAACATATTTTAATCCTCTTTTCTGTTTTGGCAATTGGTTTGCTAGTGACTTCACTAGTCATTCCATAAATTCTCATCATAAAGCATTACGTAACACCTATGTCTGGTTGTCAGGTCCTTCAAAGTGAAACAGTAGGGCAGGTAGAAACAAAGACCAGAAAAGTAGTTCTCCAAATATTTTGAAACAGAATAGCAGAATAGCAGAATAATAGAGTTGGAAGAGACCTTGCAGATTTTCTTGCTCAAACAGGAGACCCTATACCATTTCAGACAAATGGTTGTCGAATCTCTTCTTTAAAAATTCCAGTGCTGAAGTACCCAAAATGTCTGGAGGTAAGCCATTCCTCTGATTAATTGTAATTATCAGGAAATTTTCCTTAGTTCTAGGTTGGATCTTTCCTTGATTAGATTCCATCCATTGCTTCTTGTTCTGCTTAAACTAACTCACTACCTCACTTTCCAAAAATAAAAATTAATTCAACTTGAAAACTTGTCTGTTTGCTTGTTAGAATTCTAGATTGTTAGCTTGCTGGAGTCCTACATTGTTTTCCTCACTTATTTATTTATTTATTGCCACAGTCTTCCATTCCCATTATTTGGTGACTGATTTTATTTGTTCACTTCTTATCTAAAGTGTCATGTACATGAGGAAAATCTTATTAGGGGATCCTAAGGCCTACCTAGTCCAGTATTCTGCTTTACACCAAGGCCAAACAGATAAATAGAGGATAAGGAGAAGCTGAAGGCAATAACACTCTCAAATGTTATTCAACTGACATTCAGAGGAATGTTTCCTCTGATTCTAAATAATTTTACATAATCACACATTTAGCATATGATACATGCTTGCATTGCATACTGTAGCTTTTGAGAGGCAATTCCAGAGGTACATCATTGTGGATGGGGTGGATGAAATATATAATTAACCTTTAAAGTTGACAAACAAACTCCATGCAAGCCAGTTAAAGTACCAGAAATATCTGAAGGCTAAACTGGGCTATGTAATATAAATACTATATAAAAATCTTTGTATTGCAAACAAATGATATTGTTGACTGAATAAAGGAGAATATGATTAAGTCAGTTGTCTTTTAGAGTGTTATACTGATAACCAGATATAAATGCCTGACCTTTGGTACTTACATATTGTTGTGAATGTATAAAGTTTTAATAAAGCGTGAGCTTGGAGTAAAGTGCAGGGTTCTGGCCCTGCACTTCTGATTGGCTGTTAAACAGCCAGATCGGATTGGCCCGCTCTGGGGAATCCGATTGGTCCTTAACAGAGAGTTCCTATTGGTTATGAGAGCTAGCGCTCCTGGTTGGTTATTGCTTAATAGTTACGGGGTTTGCCTATATAAGGCGGGTTAAAACTGCTATAGAAGCTAGAAGTTACTATGTAAATAAAGAGCTGAAGTTCACCGTTCAGAGGCTTGTCTCCATTCTTTCTCGCCCATGCTCCAAACTTAACTCTGGCAACGAGGATGAGATGTGGAGACATCTGAACCAACAAAACTTCGAAGAACACCGAGCACGTGACAGACGACGCTACACAATGGAACCATGTCCGTCGTCGTCATACCACCCGCTCTGTTCGATCCAGTACAGGAGGACTGGGAGTCCTACATGGATCGCTTCCAAATGTTCTTAGAAACCAACAACTTAAAGGACGCCACACCAGGAAAGAAACAGGTGGTGTTCCTAACACACTGCGGTCCAACCGTATTTAAGATGGCTAAAGCACTAGCAAAACCCCGAGAAGTGAAGGCGATGGATTGGGACGACCTCAAACCTCTCCTATGAGAACACTACGCCCCGACCGTGTCTACGCTCGTGAGACGCCATGAGTTTTATCAGAGGAGCCAGCGAAAGGGAGAAAGTGTGGCCGACTTCATAGCAGACCTTCGAAATTTGGGAGGCCTCTGCGGATTCGCCAATTTAGAAGAAGCACTAAGAGATCGCATAGTTCTGGGACTAGATGCACCAGGCGTTCAAAGCAAGCTGATGGCGAAAGGCGACATCAGCCTTGCCGACGCCATCGCCGATGCTACTGTAGCAGAAGCAACCAGGAAGTCGGCTGCACAACTACGCCGAAACCGTGCTCTGGTACCACCACCAACAAGCGACATCTTACCCAGGTCAGAAGGGCAGCTTGCAACGATGCACCACGAGGACCTCTCTTCATCGTCAGACAGCGACGAAGAAGGGGTCCATTGACTGCGGTCTGACCGGGACCACCACCCGAAGCCTTTATGCCCTTGCGCTGGCTGTGGAGCCAACCATGCCAGGTCCGAATGCAAATTCCACGATGCGCTCTGTCATGAGTGCGGGAAACGAGGCCACATCAGACGGGTCTGCCGAAGCTTACCAGGACCCGGCCAGGCCTCAAAAGGGACTAACTATCACCAATCGACAGGAAACCGTCCTGTACAGCGAGAGCCAGTAAACCACTCCTACAGAAATCGAGTTTTGCAGAGAGAAGAGGCTCACCATACTATCACTATCGGTCAGGCCTTAGCTTTAGACACCAAGAAAATACGAGTCACAGTAGCCATCGAGAACCAGCCTTGCCACATGGAAGTCGACTCGGGATCGTTCCTCTTGATGGTGTCCTGGAAGACCCTTAAGCAACTCATCCCCACAATTCAACGCCAAGATCTCCGCTCCCAAAGACTCATCCTCAAGGACTACCAAGGGAATCGAATCCCCGTCGTTGGTTCCTGCCGAGTCTGAGTCTCCTTCAAGAAGCACACAGTGTACTTACCACTAACTGTCATCGATAGAGACAGGCCTAGCCCACTAGGCCTCCAATGGTTCACGCCACTCAGCATTGAAGTGGCCGGCATAAACCGAGTCAGCGGCGGTGACTGGGAGGGAGACCTCATCCATGAGTTCAGAGACGTCTTCGCGGACAGCTTAGGCGAGTTCAAGGGGACCCTGATTTCGTTCAGTCTAGACCCAAAGATAGCTCCCATCCGACTTAAGCCCTGTCAAGTTCCGTTTGCCTTAAAGTCGAAAATCGACGAACAATTCGACAAACTGATAGCTCAGGGGGTGTTAGAGCCCATCGATCACTCCCCCTGGGAAACCCCAATCGTAACACCCATTAAGCCAGACGGGTCGATCCGAATTTGTGGGGACTACCAGGCCACTTTGAACCACACCCTACAGCAGAACGCATATCCAGTGCCGGTGGTGCAGCATCTCCTCCACTCCCTGGGGGGCGGGAAAGTCTTCGCTAAATTAGATTTAGCTCAGGCATATCAGCAACTACCTGTTGATGAAAAGACGGCACAGGCACAAACGATTGTGACGCACCGAAGTGCCTTTAAATGTACCCGGCTTCAATTCGGAGTTAGTGCAGCCCCGGGGATTTTTCAGAGCCTTATGGAGAGGTTATCACAAGGGATTAAGGGCGTGATCCCCTATTTTGATGATGTATTAATTGCAGCTCCTACAAAAAAAATCTTACAGGACCGGTTAAAATTAGTCCTAAAAAAATTCCAAGAGGCCGGCCAAAAGTAAAAAAAAACAAATGCAAATTGTGTACTGACAGTGTTGAGTTTTTAGGGTACCTAATTGATAGCCAGGGTATTCACCCTACTGAAAGTAAACTAAGGGCGATAAAAAACGCTCCCAGGCCACGAAACAACGCGGATCTCCAGGCGTTCCTAGGCCTCATCAACTTTTATAATGTATTTTTACCGCATAAAGCAACAGTTGCTGAACCGTTACACCGGTTGTTAGATAAGAAAGCAAATTGGTTATGCGGTCACCGAGAAGAACAGGTGTTCCGCAACGTGAAAAAACTGCTCACTTCTGACTCTGTACTCATGCAGTATAATGAGACTTTGCCGTTAAATATAACATGTGATGCTTCGCCTTTTGGAGTGGGCGCCATTTTGAGCCATGTACTGCCTAATGGGAACGAAGCCCCTGTTGCATATTTTTCAAAGACACTTTCAAAAGCTGAGCGAAATTATAGCCAAATCGATAAAGAAGCCCTCGCAATTGTGTCAGCCGTTAAAAGATTCTACGAGTACGTGTATGGCCGGGCTTTTACTATCGTGACTGACCACAAACCATTATTGGGGATAATAGCCAGAGATAAGCCGACTCCCGACATATTATCCCCAAGGATGACTCGATTGTCAGAATTCTTAGCTGCTTATAACTATCGGCTGCAATACCGCCCAGGGAAAGCCATTCCCCACGCCGACGCATTGAGCCGAGCACCACTTCCAGAGACTCTCTATGATCCTGCACCAACGGTAACCACGTTGCAAATTGAGGCACTCAACTCGCTGCCATTAACCACCCGAGATATCGTGAGAGAAACCAAACGTGACCCCACCTTAGCGCAAGTCCTAAGCTGGGTAGAACGCGGATAGCCATTAGACCAATTATCAGATGACTTCACACCATTCAAGACTCGACAAATCGAGTTGTTCTCCCGAAAAGGCTGTGTCATCTGGGGCGATAGAGTCGTTATCCCAGAACGACTCCAGAAAGTGCTTCTGAGAACCTTGCACGATGGCCACCCCAGCATCGTGCGAATGAAAGCCCTTGGCCGAAGCTACGCATGGCGGCCGGGCATTGACAAGCAAATCGAACAGTGGGTTAAAGCTTGTCCAAAATGCCAGGAAGTGAGCAACGCCCCACCAAAAGCCATTCCTACTGAATGGGAGATGCCACGCGGACCCTGGTCCTGAATTCACTTAGACTTCGTGGGGCCGACCAAAGGCCACACCTTTCTACTAACCATCAACGCCCATTCAAATTGGCTCGAGATTCATCGCATGATGACTACAACCTCCGAGGCGGTTATCAAAACCTTGGAAAGACTATTTGCAACCCACGGACTACCAGACGTCCTGGTATCCAATAACGGGCCCCAATTTACAGCACTGTCGTTCGAGCAGTACCTCACTGACCGCGGCATTCGACATGCGCTCACCTTGCCTGCGCACCCTGCGACCAATGGCAAAGCAGAACGCATGGTACAATTTGTGAAGAAAACCTTACAGAAGGTAGACTACGACAACATTGACGACAAGATCAATTGAATCCTTTTTTTACAACACATCACACCGCATAGCGTCACCAACAAAACTCTCGTCAAACTGCTAATGGGACGAAAACTTCGCTCCCACCTCGACCGGTTACACCCAGCTTACGAACCAGAAAAACCACTAGGATCCAGCGGCCGCTGTCGTGCTTTCCAGGTAGGAGATTTGGTATACGCTAAAAACTTATCAGGCGACCCATTGTGGGTGGAGGCGACAGTAGTTCGTGTAACCGGCCCAAGATCCTACCTTGTACAATGCCTTGACGATAGACTATGGAAATGCCATATCGATCAATTACAATCACGGCTTCCGGTGGGCAGTCCTGAACTCCCCTATGACCAGACTGAGGGGGGGGAGGTACGGAAGAAGATGAATTCCAAGGAGAAGAAAACCCGTTCGAAGGGAACGACGGTATAATAGAGACTCAGGAAGTGGAACCAGAGAGGGAAACAGTTGCACCTCAGGGAATTAAAGAGAACATGGGCAACGACGGGGAAATGAACTCTGAACCAGAAACAGCCCCACTGCCAAACAACGATCTACCTCAGCGTGATTGCAGCCAAATGACACAGTGAAAATCAAAGAGACTAATAAAACAACTGTCCTACCTAAAGGACTATGTAACTGTGCCCTGCAAACAGAAGCCAGGGGGAAGGGGTGTTGTGAATGTATAAAGTTTTAATAAAGCGTGAGCTTGGAGTAAAGTGCAGGGTTCTGGCCCTGCACTTCTGATTGGCTGTTAAACGGCCGGATCGGATTGGCCCACTCTGGGGAATCCGATTGGCCCTTAATAGAGAGTTCCTATTGGTTATGAAAGCTAGCGCTCCTCGTTGGTTATTGGTTAATAGTTATGGGGTTTGCCTATATAAGGCGGGTTAAAACTGCTATAGAAGTCAGAAGTCACTATGTAAATAAAGAGCTGAAGTTCACCGTTCAGAGGCTTGTCTCCATTCTTTCTCGCCCATGCTCCAAACATAACACATATCATAGAAAAAAGATCCTCTAAATAATTCTCCATTATTATTCCATCTCTACAGCCTTGAAAAGCAGTTCTGTTTATTACACTTAGAAATGAATGATGGCTTGGAAGCATCAGTGTATGTATTTGTAAACCTTCTGTTCTAATGTCTACATTTTATAAATATGCATTAGTATTCTGTAAATTATACATTTTTTTAAAATTCCCAAGCATAATTCGATACATTGACTTGATAACCCTTCTTAGTTGATTTAAGACAAACCCTGAAGCCAATCAGTTGATAAAGAGAAGCAACTATTAATTAAAATGCTTTTATCCATTCAGTAAGTACTTCACCAGATTGCTGTAAGATGTTCTATGTTTGTTTTTAACAGTTTCAAAATTCATTGTTCATGTAATGTAGTATTTAGTATCATCCACTTAATTATTCAAAATGGTTGCTGACCCTCTCAGGAAAAACTCCAGCAATCTTACCCAATGCACTCTGGAAATTGTTCTCACCCATAGTTCTTGGATTTTTCTAGAGCATTTCTTGATCTCATAACCCTCCTTATAAAGTATGAGCAATTTTTTTTTGAAAAATTTATTTTAACCTCATGCAAGTTCTCTCTCATTACATTATTTACATAAGAAATTTCATGGTCAGTTTTGAGTGCAACTGACTCAATTCACCAAACAGTATATGCAATGGGACTATCTATGTAGAACCAAAATGATGACATTTTTGCATGTTTAATGTATTTTATAGCAGCAAGTAACTGAACAGATATAGTGTATAAACAATACAGATTATGGATGGATGTAGGGCAGCATAACTACATTTCAAATAATTTCAGATGGTTCCAGCTTGCATTGCTAAACTGTAACCAGCTCTTCATCTTGTCACCTTTCCCTTGCAATGGTTGATGTGATGTCATTGCAATCAACAGTGCTAGATACAAATATGAAGACTTCTAGTATCAGATCACATTCCATATTGTGCTATACTGGTTGTTACCAAAGAGAGAGAAAAACTGAAAACACTCATATGGGAATAAAAGTACCAATACAAGAGAATACCATAAATGCCTACAGAATTTGCAGCAAATATTTTGTTGGTGCTCTGAGAGAAAAACATCTGCTGCTACCTAGGATTGAACTCTTATGGTGAGTGTCTTTACCACTAGGCCACCACACTGCTCATTTTTTTTATTACCTAGAATATTCTTCATCTGGTATTTTAATTTGGTTATTTCTCCACCCAAATTGAGATTTGTCTCAAGAATTTCTGGAACTTAAAAAAAAAATCAGTAATGGTCTGGATGAGGTCAATAAATTGAAAAAGAAAGACAACAGTTGTATGATTTATGTTGCAGAAAAATAACTTTATTGTCTGTTTGCATAACCATCTATCAAGTTCAATTTTTTCAATTCTAGTTTATATTTATTAACACTACTTTGATTCTATAATATTTTTTTAAAGGTTAGCTGTAACTTAGTGGTTGGTGACTGAATTCCAGCAGCCATGAAATATCTTAATACATGGTCTAAGATTCTGTCTACCTAATCAAATTTCTAAAAAAATGCTGAAATGTTCATATGTGCAAAAAGAAGTTTTGATTAATCTGCATATTTGATTGTTTAACCATTGGCAAACACATCTGGAAATCAGGCATCTGGACTATTTTGCTTATCAATAGCCCAGGGCATATGCAAGGGAAATTGAATTTTCCAGAATTAATCAGGTAATCATAGAATGGTCACGTATCTCTAAAGTATTTTTTTCCTTTTTAGCTGCTTCTACTTATAACACATTTCCTTTTCATGAATCATCAAATGACTTTTTGTTCTCTGCCACAAAATCCACTCAAAGGTGATTTTAGCTATTGTTCCTTTTGTATAGGAAACTATAAATGCAATTACCAAAGCCTATAATTTTGTTACTTTAGGACAATTCTTCTTGGATTAATGAAGCACAACCACTATTTATTCTTCTAAATGTTCCACAGAAATAAAGAGAGAGAGAGAGAGAGATTATTCTCTTGCCAGGCAGAACTACTATTCCCAAGAAGCTTTTTCTAATCTACAAGAGAACTGAAGTCAGTGACTCCAGGGAGAAAGTTCCCATTATTCCATTGATTGAGAGTGGAGGTTAGCTACTCAGCTGTCCCTTGTTTGAACAGCCAGATGTGTAGGTCCCTCAGCCAAGTTCATGGGTTTCCTGACTGTAAATCTAGAAAACTGCAGATCTGTAGTCAAGCAGGGAGAACTAACATATTTCTGTTTTCAGTTCAGCAATCTGGCCTAAATGAACAGTAAAATAGGCTGGAACTAAATCATCATCAAGTATCAGGGTGAATTGGTTTGGAATTTCAGCATCTTGTAATAAAATAGCACAAGAACACAAATTAAGAATGATGTGATGCAAAGTTTAACAAGGTAGAATAAATAGGGAAAGGTTTTCTCCCCTTGTTCTATTTCCTTCATGGTCTGCTCTTGTTGTCCTGCTTTTTGGAGAAAATTCACTCTGGCTTTCAGTTGTCTTTATCTCTAATGCTGAAATGTTGGATCATTTTATTTAAATAAAGGTTGGCTGGATGAAAGTTGCTCAGCAGTTCTTTGATCTCAGAAATCCTTATCTGCAATATGTCTGGAGCTCAAAGTTTTTTTGCATATTATTTCTGACTCTCTGAGTCAACTCTTAGATGTTCTGATTCATCATCTAAGAACTGGCTGAGTGTAAAACTCAGTTAACAGGGTCCTCCAGAGATATCGCGCGATAAGCTTCCTACTTTGCAATGCAAGGCACGCTTTAGTTATTTAGATACAGCTATCCCAACCATGGAAAGGCAAAAGCATACTTTTTTACTGTATGCTCTCTTGACTGCAGAATGAAAAAACCATTCATGACATTTCCAAGACCAGAAATCTAAAAAAACCCTTTCTTTGAATTCTTTTCCTAATTATCTTCTAATATTTAGACACATTTCTACCCCTATTTGCTTAAGTTCACTATTCGTTAACAATCCTGACTCCTACTTCTGACTGTTCTGTCCAGATTAATGTAATCAGTAAATTTCTAAAATCTGAAACTCAAATGAAAGACCTCTAAAACCCAGCTTTTCCAGCTCTATCTAGAGTTCATTCAGACTCAGACATTGCTCTGTTATTTATATTGCTTAAATTTGTTTTTGTGTAGTTATCGTTTTAACTTGCATTAGGGGAGCTAATTATTTCCATATGAGCAATTTTGGTTAACTATAGTAAAACTATAGTAAAGGATTGTTGTAGTTGCTATTCCTAAAAAAAAAACTCTACACTTTGATTTGGGCTCAGTATTTTCCACAAAGTATTCCTCACCTATCAACTCTGCAGGCTATGATATCTCACGGTTAAAAATAAAATGCAGCACATGTTGGTCACGTGTTTCAAACAGGATATGTGCTACATTTCTGAAGTATGACTTTTGCAACAGTGGCAAGCCACTTCCATATTAATGTCAAAGGAACTACATAGATGTGTTTGGGAAGCCACTAGGAGTCAAGCTTGACTCAAAAGAAGGCTTTGTTAATGTACTTCGGAGAGAAATGCCTACCAAATGTGAAACAAAGTAAATTTCTGTATAATGATCACTAATTATGTGCTATCAAGTCAATGTGAATACTTATAACTCAGTGATTAAAGATACTGAGCTTGTTAGCTAGAAGATCCCAGTGTGACCTGTATGCCATATGATGGGGTGAGCTCCCATTACTTGCCTCAGTTCCTGCCCACTTACCAGTTTGAAAGCTTGCAAATGTGAGTAGATAAATAGGTGCCACTTCAGTGGGAAAGTATCAGAGTTCTGTGTGGCTCGGCATAAGTCATTCTGGCCACATGACCACAGAAATGTCTTCAGATAACGCTGGCTTCCTCAGCTAAAAAACAAAGTTGGGAACTGCCCCTTAGAGTTGGACATGACTGGACAAGGGAAGCCTTTTAGTGGTTATATGGACTTTGTCCAAGTTAGGTTTTCCTGTGGTATATCCATCACCACTTTAATCAAGGCCATTATCCTTGGTACTGGTCAGCCTCTTTTTTAAAATTTCTTTCCACTTGTCTCCAGCATGATGGATTTTTCAAGGGCCCTGGATCTTCACATAATATGTCCAAAATATAATACTTTAAATTTGGTAAATTTTGCCATTGATGAGAACCCTGGGCTGAGAGTATGGATAGTAACCTATTATTTGAGACAATACTATCTCAGTTGTATTTATCCCCAAGAGAAAAAAAATCAGATAAGATACTGGGGGTGGGGATTAGTCCATGAGTTACCTCAGGTGAATAATATTGTGTTATTCATTTGCCTCATATTTTTGCTTTCTTATTTGCATGACTTTCAGGGTTGTTTGGTTAATCTGATTAAAGTCTGTCAAATTCAGTGTGATGTAAGAGCAGCAATATTAGATGTTCCTAGGAAACTTACAGCTGATATTGGCTCACTTCTAATTGGGAAAGCAGAAGATAAATACCTGAAAAATCACATCACAATACAAAGATTATATTTAGTTACTATGGTTAACGCCTTTAATAGGACTGGCCCTTATGAACTTGCCTTTAAGCTATCTAAATCTGGGTAAAATCTATTCCAGACAACATTTCAATTTAAGGACAAGGATAAATCTCTTTTGGCAATATTATAAGTCAACTGTAGCTCAAATAAAAATAGCTTCTTTTACCAGTCTTGAGCACTGGTTGATTTCATTAGATCCTTCCATGGTCTAATGACTGATGTATAATCGGAGGTTTTCTTTTTCATTTTCATATATATTTCATTTTCATATATATTTCATATATAGGGGATAATTGTAATGCCATATTTAAAATTGCATTGTCAATAGTGTGATTATTAAGAATGTAAACTTATCATGAGACCTTATGGAAGAAACTGTTGTTGTTATTGGGTGAAAGCTGGAAACAAAACCATTGTTTTATTTTCCACTAAAACAATCCACAAAACCCTTTCTGGATGTGGGCAGCTACACCCAAACAGCAGCAGTCACATTTTAAAAGAGAGTTGACATAGAGAAAATTTGTATTTGAAAAGTTTGTATCAGGTTTGTCAGTATATCAAAGAACAAGAATATTTCCATTTAAAAAGATAATTTGACAATCTGTATAAACAGTGACATAGCAAAAGATGTTAATAAAGTCCTTTCTAATTTGCAAGACTTTATCAATGTACATAGCAAAAAAATATCTATGAACAATTTAAAATACTTGTATAACCTACCCATCTGGATCAAAAGTCTGTAAATCAGCCAGGACTACTCGTGATTGACACACAATTCTAAATAGCTATTATTTTCTCGTTTCTTAAAAACGAAATGGAACAATTAATCTAGATAACTGGAAAAATGTGTTCTTACATACCATTATAAAGGGGCCAACATTTATTTTCTGAAGATGAAAGGGATTGCAAGGACCACAACATGGGTTTCAACACTTGAGCAAAACCGTCTACAAGTAGAGAATTAAAAATACAAAAGTCAGCTGAAGTTACCATATGCTTTCTTTCAAGAAGTTCAAGATGGCTTGAAGAATTTAAGGCCAATACCAATTAATTATAATTGGTTATTAATCACCAAGCTGTCTGGATGCAGCTAAAGTAACTGAACCTTAGACATGACCTTCATGATTGATAGTTATTAATAAAGTTCTCCACATTGTTTTAGAAAGTCAGGGTTATACAAAGGGAGTGGCACTTTACCTCTATAACTGAAAGGGATAAATAGGATTCTTAAAGGTTAAAGAATGCAGTCAGTTGCTCAAACTCTTGAAGCTTAATACCTTTGGCTATTCAAAAAGCTAATTAAAACCCAGCTGGAACCAAGTCAATAGACAGTATTTCAAAGAAAAACACATCACAATAGAATGTGTAATTGGTGATGATTGGAGCAGTTCATAGCAGATTGAGCATTCAGAGGTTCAAGAATAAGAGCTTTAGAGAAAAATTTACATTTTTTGTATACTTAGAGTATAGATCAGCTTTTCCCACCAGCTGCCACACACATTTGTTGGTTACAACTCCCATCACACAACTTGGCTGCTTGTGTACATGAACTACAGTCCAACACATCTGGAGCGTGACATAAATGTCAAAGGAAGTGTAGGCAGTTGGCAAATTTAAAAATGAAAAATCTCTTCTTTAGCACCACAGTTGCTATGACTAATGTGTACTTTAGAAATGATGTGTTCAGTGCGCTTCTTTTTGCACCTTTGATATCATTTACTCAAGAGAAAATTAAATCTGAATTTAAGATGATTCTCCTCCAACAAATATTTAGCAGGATGAGCATTAGGTCCTCCTGTGCAAGTAGCATATTGGGTTACTCCAGCATTTTTGGTTTGAGACAAGTACTTCAGCATCTTGGTATAGGGTATAGAGTCTCCTGCTTGAGCAGGGGGCTGGACTAGAAGACCTCCAAGGTCCCTTCCAGCTCTTGTTTATGGTGAATGCTGCCTGCTGGTAGGAACCAAAGTCACTGGCCTCATGTTTCCTGCCAGTGCCACCTGGGGGAAGGACCCACTTCCGATTTCAGTTTTCCGATTTCAGCATTGCTGCATCCACATGGGGCTGCTGCATTGAGAGCGCTTTGCCACAGGGATGGTGGCAGGAACCAGAGGGTCTTTTCGTCTGCTCAGAAAGTAATTTATGGAGTTTGGGAGCCCCGAAAGGGCAGTCCTAGTGTTATGATGATCTTCCTCTGTGTTTTAGTCTTCCATGAACATTCTTTGGCATGTATTTCAAGGGCCTCCTCTTGGCCATTTAGCTTCAGGAAGGGGGGGGGGTGTCCATCTCATTGCCATCTTGGGAATTCAATTATTCTCCATGGGGAGAATATGACTGAAAGTTGGGGTCTTCTGCTTGCAACAATGTAATGTAATTTGCAGAAGAAACCTTTTTGGAGCACTTCTTTGGCGTCATAACTATCCCCTGTGAATTGGTTGCAAACGTTTCATCCCCATTCAAGGAGAGATCTTCAGTGCTCTTTGGATTGTGCTTGTCTGGGAGAGCACTGGCCTTTAAATACCTTTCTGACTCCTGGTTTCAAGTTGTGTAATTGGTTGGATGTAGTTGCTGAGTCATAGTCCTTTTAAGTACCATCTGTGTGATGTAAATTAGTGCTAGTGTTGTTCATATGTCTTCTGATGATGTCATCGTCTGGTTTCAGGTTGATTTGATCAGCTGTGTGTGATGGATGTGATCTGATTTCTTGGTATCTGTTGAGTTATAACTTTGTTAGAACCGTTGGCTGTTTATTGGTCTTTAAATGCTGCCTTTGGAATCGTAGTTGATGTTCTTTCATTCTAAGTGGTTGGTAGATTGGGCCGATGTCAATGTATTTATTGACTTTTTGGTGGAAAACCAGGCTTCCAGGAATTCCCTTTCTCTCCCTGACTTCACCTAGGTTACAACTGTGGTCCCAGTTAGATTGAATTTGTGTCCTTTTGAGTCTTCGTGGATGGACATGAGGGATAGAGTGTCATGTCTCTTGATGGTCAGAAGTATTTGTGCAGTCTGGTTAATAGTTTTCTTCCTGTGTGGCTGACATAGTTCTTCAAGCAGTTGCTGCATAGGATCCAATATGCAACGCCGGATCTTTGGTTTATTTCTGTCTGCCCTTTCAGTTTTGACAGGGTCCATCTGAGGGTTGAGGTTGATTTATGGACTATTGTGAGGTCATGTTGGTGCAGCAATCGTGCCCTCATTTCTGAAACTTTTTGCATATAGGGGATTGTGATGTCCAGTCATTGTTGTTTTTGTGGTGGTTGTTGTGTTGCTTTGCATATCTGTGTTGTTTGTATGTAGACCAGAGGTGGGATGCTACTGGTTCTGCCTGGCTCTATATAACCGGTAGGTCTGAAGAGCAGCAGACACAGAACCAGTTCTGTGTTTGCTGCTGTTTGGTCTTACCTGTCCTTTATTTCCTGCTTTTCCAACCTCAGCTGCTTTGCACAACACAGCTGAGGTTGAAAAAGCAGGAAAAAAGAGGCTTTTCAAACGCTGTGCACTTTTCAGCTCTCCGGGTGGCACAGCTTAAGGTTCTTTTACACACGCACACAGTGTGTAAAAACATAGTCACCAAACCAGTAGTAACACTGGTTGAATCCTGTTAAGTTTTGAGCATGGGCGAGAAAGAATGTAGACAAGCCTCTGAACGGTGAACTTCAGCTCTTTATTTACATTGTGACTTCTTCAATTCAACAGCAGTAAAACCCGCCTTATATAGGCAAACCCTGTAACGTTTAACCAATAACGAGCTAGGAATGCTAGCTCTTATAACCAAAAAGAACTCTCTGTTAAGGGCCAATCAGATTCCCCAAAACGGGCCAGTCTGGTCCAGCCGCTTAACAGCCAATCAGAAGTGCAGGGCCAGAACCTTGCACTTACTCCAAGCTCACACTTTATTAATCTTATTGCATACACAACACCCCTTCCCCCTGGCTTCTTATTTCAGGGCGCAGTTACATAGTCCCTTAGGTAGGACGGTTGTCTTTTTAGTCTCTTTGATTTTTGTTGTATCAGCTGGTTGCAATCATGCTGAGGTAGATCGTTGTTTGGCAGTGGGGCTGTTTCTGGTTCAGAGTTCACTTCTACGTCGTTGCCCACATTTTCTGCAATTCCCTGAGGTGCAACCGTTTCTCCCTCCGGCTCCGCTTCCTGAGTTTCTATTAAATCATCGTTTCCTTCGAACTGGTTTCCTAGGAATTCATCTTCTTCCGTACCTCCCCCCCTCAGTTTGGTCAAGGGGAATTTGCGGACTGGCCGCTGAAAACCGCGATCGTAATTGGTCGATATGCCATTTCCAAAGTTTATCGTCAAGGCATTGCACAAGGTAGGATCTGGGGCTGGTTACACGTACTACTGTCGCTTCCACCCACAACGGGTTGCCCGATAGGTTTTTTGCATAAACCAGGTCTCCTACCTGGAAGGTGCGACAGCGGCCGCTGGATCCTGGTGGTTTCTCTGGTTCATAAGCCGGGTGCAACCAGTCGAGGTGGGAGCGGAGCTTTCGTCCCATTAGCAGTTCAGCGGGAGTTTTGTTGGGGCGATTTATTGCAAGAAGAGGATTCGATTGACCTTGTCGTCAATGTTGTCGTAGTCTACCTTTTGCAAGATTTTCTTCACAAATTGGACCATGCGTTCTGCTCAGCCATTGGTCGCAGGGTGCGCAGGCGAGGTGAGCGTATGGCGGATGCCGCGGTCAGCGAGGTACTGCTCGAACGCTAGTGCAGTAAATTGTGGGCCGTTATCAGATACCAGGATGTCTGGTAATGCGTGGGTTGCAAAGAGTCTGTTTAAAATTTTGATAACCGCCTCGGAGGTCGTAGTCGTCATGCGATGAATTTCGAGCCAATTCGAGTAGGCGTCGATGGTAAGCAGGAAAGTGTGGCCTTTGGTTGGCCCCGCGAAGTCCAGGTGATTTCGGGACCAGGGTCCCCGTGGTATCTCCCATTTAGTAGGCATGGCTTTTGGTGGGGCGTTGCTGACTTCTTGGCATTTGGGACAAGCTTTAACCCACTGTTCGATTTGCTTGTCAATGCCTGGCCACTATGCGTAGCTTCGCACAAGGGCTTTCATTCGCACGATGCCGGGGTGGCCATCATGCAAAGTTCTCAGTAGTGCTTTTTGGAGTCGTTCTGGGATAACAACTCTATTGCCCCAGATGACACAGCCTTTCTGGGAGAAGAGCGCGGTCTGTCGAGACTTGAATGGTGTGAAGTCATCTGATAATTGGTCCAATGGCCATCCGCGTTCTACCCAGCCTACCACTTGTGCTAGGGTGTGGTCGCGTTTGGTTTTTCTCGCGATATCTCGGGCGGTCAGTGGCGGCGAGTTGAGTGCCTCGATTTGCAACGTGGTTACCATTGGTGCAGGATCATAGAGAGTCTCTGGAAGCGGTGCTCGGCTCAATGCGTCGGCGTGGGGAATACCCCGGGCGGTATTGCAGCCGATAGTTATAAGCAGCTAAGAATTCTGACCATCGGGTCATCCTAGGGGATAATATGTAGGGAGTCGGCTTATCTCTGGCTATTATCCCTACAAGGGTTTGTGGTCAGTCACAATAGTAAAAACCCTCCCATACACGTATTCGTGAAATCTTTTCACAGCTGAGACAATTGCGAGGGCTTCTTTATCAATTTGTCCATAGTTCCGCTCCGTTTTTGAAAGAGTCTTTGAAAAATATGCAACAGGGGCTTCGTTCCCATTAGGCAGTACGTGGCTCAAAATGGCGCCCACCCCAAAAGGCAATGCATCACAGGTTATAACTAACAGCAAGGTCTCGTTATACTGCATGAGTACAGAGTCAGAAGTGAGCAGTTTTTTAACATTTCAGAACGCCTGTTCTTCACAGTAACCCCATAACCAATTTGCTTTTTTATCTAACAATCGGTGTAACGGTTCAGCGACAGTTGCTTTGTGTGGTAAAAATACATTATAAAAATTGATGAGGCCTAGGAACGCCTGGAGATTGGCCTTGTTTCGTGGCCTGGGAGCGTTTTTGATCGCTTTTAATTTACTTTCGGTAGGGTGAATGCCCTGGCTATCAATCAGGTACCCCAAAACTCAACACATGGGTGTTACAATTGGGGTTTCCCAGGGGGAGTGATCGATGGGCTCCAACACCCCCTGAGCTATCAGTTTGTCGAGTTGTTTGTCGATTTTCGATTTTAAGGCAAACGGAACTCGACGGGGCTTTCGGCGAATGGGAGCTATTTTTGGATCTAAGCTGAATGAGATCGGGGTCCCCTTGTACTCGCCTAAGCTGTCCACGAAGACATCACTGAACTCATAGATAAGGTCTTCCTCCCAGTCACAGCCACCGACTCGGTTTACGCCGGCCACTTCAATGCCGAGTGGCGCGAACCATTGGAGGCCCAGTAGGCTAGGCCTGTCTCTATCGATGACCGTTAAAGGTAAGTACGCTGTGTGCTTCTTGAAGGAGACTTGGACTCTGCAGGACCCGATGACGGGAATTCAATTCCCCTGGTAGTCCTTGAGGATGAGGTATTGGAAACGGAGATCTTGGCGTTGAATTGTGGGGATGAGTTGCTTGAGTATCTTCCAAGATACCATCAAGAGGGATGATCCCGAGTCGACCTCAAGGCTGGTTCTCGATGGCTACCGTGACTCGGATTTTCTTAGTGTCCAAGGCTGAGGCATGACCGATAGTGATAGTATGGTGAGCCTCTTCTCTCTGCAAAGCTCGATTTCTGTCGGAATGGTTTACTGGCTCTCGCCGTACAGGACGGTTTCCTGTTGATTGGCGATAGTTAGCCCCTTTTGAGGCCTGGCTGGGTCCTGGCAAGCTGCAGCAGACCCATCCGATGTGGCTTCATTTCCCGCACTCAGGGCAGAGTGCGTCGCGGAATTTGCATTCGGACCTGGCATGGTTGGCTCTGCAGCCAGCGCAAAGGCGTAAGGGCTTCTGATGATGGACCCGGTCGGACCGCAGTCGATGGACCCCTTCTTCGTCGCTGTCTGACGACGAAGAGAGGTCCTCGTGGTGCATCGTCGCGAGCTGTCCTTCTGACTTGGATAAAATGTCACTTGTCGGTGGAGGTACCGGAGCACGGTTTCGGCATAGTTGTGCAGCCGACTTCCTGGTTGCTTCTGCTGCAGTAGCATCGGCGATGGTGTCGGCAAGGCTGATGTCGCCTTTCGCCATCAGTTTGCTTTGGACGCCTGGTGCATCTAGTCCCAGAACTATGCGATCTCTTAGTGCTTCTTCTAAATCGGCGAATCCGCAGAGGCCTCCCAGGTTTCGGAGGTCTGCTATGAAGTCGGCCACACTTTCTCCCTTTCGCTGGCTCCTCTGATAAAACTCGTGGCGTCTCATGAGCATAGGCACGGTCGGGGCGTAGTGATCTCATAAGAGAGGTTCGAGGTTGTCCCAATCCATGGCCTTCACTTCTCGAGGTTTGGCTAGTGCTTTAGCCATCTTAAATACATTGGACCGCAATGCATTAGGAACACCGCCCGTTTCTTTCCTGGTGTGGCGTCCTTCAAGTTGTTGGTTTCTAACAACATTTGGAAGCGATCCATGTAGGACTCCCAGTCCTTCTGTGCTGGATCGAACGGAGCGGGTGGTACGATGCCACCGGACATGGTTCTGTTGTTGGCGTCGTCTGTCACGTGCTCGGTGTTCTTCGAAGTTTCGTTGGTTCAGATTTCTCCAAATCCCACCCTCGTCGCCAGTGTTAAGTTTTGAGCATGGGCGAGAAAGAATGGAGACAAGCCTCTGAACGGTGAACTTCAGCTCTTTATTTACATTGTGACTTCTTCAATTCAACAGCAGTAAAACCCGCCTTATATAGGCAAACCCTGTAATGTTTAACCAATAACAAGCTAGGAACGCTAGCTCTTATAACCAATAAGAACTCTCTGTTAAGGGCCAATCGGATTCCCCGGAATGGGCCAATCAGGTCCGGCCGCTTAACCGCCAATCAGAAGTGCAGGGCCAGAACCCTGCACTTACTCCAAGCTCACACTTTATTAATCTTATTGCATACACAACAAATCCCACCCCGGATTTAGACATCTCTGGGATGATGCCTTCATTAGTATATTTTCAGTTAAACAATTCTCCTCCTCTAAAGATAAATCACTGGGGGAGGGAAAAACAATGTTCCTTTCGGACAAACCAAATATTTTACATATCGTTACAGCTTAGTAAATTAATCATTTATTTAGTAACACTCATGTGAATTGTTATTCTGCTGACTAATCTTGTGCTAGGAATAAGGTATTTGTTAATCCTGTACAGGACAAATGTGACTAGTTATTTCAAGTCACTTTTTCATTGATTCAGTTTTTTATGTTGGGAATCAGATGGGATTATCAAAAATCCATTGAATTCATTGTTGGCTTACTAGCAATACTTATATGAGATACCATTTACAAACTGCAATATAGACAAATTGTAAGTTTAATAAGTAAGTAAGTCAATAAGATTCAGTTTTAATACCTGTATTTCATATGGATCCAATGACCATCTGTACATGATGCAGAAACACCTATGAACCAGATAAGCAGATTTATAACAAAAGGTCTTCCTTTTGATCCAGATCACTCTTTAGCCAGTACATGAATATGAGGCACATTTTTCTCACATGTCCATGAACTGGATACCTGAATGTCTAGTGAGCAATGCGTACCCCTCTCCTCCTATCTATTCACTTCTATAAACTGGCCCTTCTAAGAAAGTATCTGCAGCAATAAAATGTATTCAAGGGTTTACTGTTTTGTTAAGAATTTTTTCCTGGCCATTTGCATAAATGGTGACTGTCAAAATTTAAGTCAACAATGTGAGGTTTCATGTGCAAACATCTCCCCAACTCTCTATGGGCCATCCATAGATCCTTCAACTCTCAGAGTAACATCCAGTTACTATCAATTTTTTTTAATTCAAAATCACATAAATCTTACCAGATCATCACATACCTGTAATTCATTAGAATTATTGCAATGTGCTCTACATGGGACTGCCCTTCAAAACCACCTGGAAACTTCAGCTCAGAGGGGGTATTCAGCAGGTTCTGACCAGTTCTGGAGAACTGGTAGCGGAAATTTTGAGTAGTTCGGAGAACCGGTAGCGGAAATTTTGAGTAGTTTGGAATGCCACCTCTGAATGGACCCACCCCCATCTATTCTCTGCCTCCTAAGTCCCAGCTGATTTGCTGGGTCTTCTTTTGTTGCCCTGCACAGGAGAACGGAGCTGGAAAGCAGGTTAGTGGGGTAGGGAGGGAATGGGGATTTTGCAGTAACCTTCCTTTGCCACGCCCACCAAGCCACACCCACAGAACCAGTAAAAATATTTGAATCCCACCACTGCTTCAACTGGCCTGAGAACATGGCAGCACCTACTCTAATAGGTGCCCTTAGGTTTGTCCATTTAACACCTCTGCAATGGCATCCAGTTTCTTCCCAGGTGCAATTCAAGAGATGTTGGTAATCACCTTTAAAGCCTTATATGGCACAGGATCGTAACCCCTCGCATTCCCAGCAAAATAATTTTACCTTGTAGTATGGTCAACTTCAGCACAGTCCCAAGCAAAGTGGATCAAGAGCACGACGTACTGTAAAAAAAAAAAGTATCTTTATTTCCATAATCCAAGCTGTTGTGCTGACAAATAGCTCCACATTGAAGATATATTCTCTGATTTTAGTTCAAGTTTAAAGACTCCATTTAATATATGGTAACTGTACTTCATATCTGACATTCAGAGTTTGTACTCCCTATTGCTGACATAACTTCAATATTAGCACAGCGTGATTTATAGCCGTATTGCTTGAATAAAGATTCAAACAAACCTTTAGGGCTGCAACACAAGGAGAAACCATTTTAATGGATAACAGCAATGCATTTACAGGGAGTTCATTCATAAAAAAAAGCTGCAGTGCTAAATTTGAAATGAGTACTGTGTGCAGACAAAACAACACCAACAACAACCCCAAAGTGATGTCAATTAAGAGATAAATTAAGAACTACATTTCAATTGGCCTCAGAATTAATCCTTACAATTTAAGAGTCCAATAACACATTACAATTAGTATTTCAATGCAGTTCTCTGTTTTCCTTTTTTTAAAAAAATTCCAAGATAAGCTAATGAATAATTAAGGAATATTTAAATCAGAAGTATCCAATCCTGGCAACTTTTAAAACTTGTGGACTTCAACTCCCAGAATTCCTCAGCCAGTATGAAGTCCACAGGTCTTAAAGTTGCTAAGGTTGGACACCCTCCATTTAAATGTTTCTTCCTCAGCCATAAGAAAAGGAAAAAATGGAAGACATTCCTTTACTAAATGTAACTATCAAGTTCAAACACAAATCTTCTGATAAAAATGACTTCCCCCGCTCCCCATTTCTCTGACTTCACCTCATAGACCAGGAAAAAGCCATTCTTCCAGTGGTAGGATTCAACTTTTCTTGCTACCGGCTCTGTGGGTGTGGCTTGGTGGGCATGGAAGGGGAAGGATACTGTAAAATCTCCAGTCAGAGGTGGTATTTGCTGGTTTTCCGAACTAATCAAAATTTCCGCTATCGGTTCTCCAGAACTGGTCAGAACTTGCTGAATACCACCTCTGAATTCTTCTCAGGATTATGACTTGGAAATGTTTAAATCCCCCTCTCCCATGAACTGTCATCCCAAGACAATCCTGTAACTATTCTCAGACAGTATTTATAATTTAAAAAAAAACACACACACACAAATAGATCTGCAACATAATGATTTAAGGATAGCTAAATGCAACCAGGATGCCATCCAAATGCACCAGGTTCAATTCACAGAGTTTTCCAGCCACCATAAAGATTATGAAGAATTCTGGAAGTAGAAATTCATAAATCCATAAGGCAGTGAGGTTAGACAAGGTTTTATTCATTTACTATGTTTATAAGCTGTCCCAATTGGCCAGAAATCTGGACAACAAGCAATACAATCAGTACATATTTGGAAACAGCTGTAGGTTTTGAATTGTTTACAAAGGCAGCCCCACATATAGGCAGTCCTTGATTTACAAGCACAATCAAGGTCAAAATTTCCATTGCTAAGCAAGTTGGTTGCTAAATGAGTTTTATCCAATTCTACGTTGTTGTTTTTTATATTTTCAAGTATTTTAACAACCACTTTAGTGTTTTTAAAACTAGAACTGAAATCCTTTTTATCACTTTTATTCTTCTGATTTACATGTTACATTTATGGCTATTGTTACGAACTCAAGCAAACTCGTAAGCTTGTGATTCTAGTAGTTTTCTTTCCACGACAGGTTTGTAGCCTGCACTTCTGATTGGCCCATTGACAGCGGATCATGATTGGTCAGTTTTGGCTGATCGGATTGGCTGATAGCGGGTCGTTGCTGATTGGAAACTCTCAGCGCGGCAAACTCAAATCATTGGGTGTTGTGACAGCAGCCAACTCTATAAAAGGAGCTGCTGCTGCCCTTGTTTTTCGCTTTGTTCTGAAGTCACTAATAAAGAGTTGGAGTCACTATTTGATGCCTCGTCTCCGTTCCTTGCACCCACTCTCCCAGATCTAACACTGGCGATGAGGATGGGATGCAGAGACGAGAGAGCTGAATGAACACTCATTGAATGCAAACAGAGCACGTGGCTGAGAGCGCACCAATCGCGGCAGAATGACCAGCGGCGCCATACCACCCGCTCCATTTGACCCGGCTAACGAAGACTGGGACTCGTATATGGACAGGTTTCAGATGTTCCTGGAGATCAACAACCTGAAGGATGCTATGCCTGGCAAGAAACGAGCTGTATTCCTGACCAATTGCGGGCCCGCCGTTTTTAAGATGGCAAAGGCACTTGCAAAACCAGCTGAAGTCAAGACGATGGACTGGGACAATCTCACCCCAATCCTCCAGGCCCATTATGCCCCAGCGGTGCCAACACTCATCAGGAGACATGAGTTTTACCAGAGGAACCAACAGGAAAGCGAAAGTGTTGGAGACTTCATCGCGGACCTCAGAAACCTGGGGGGACTCTGTGGTTTCGCAAACCTCGAAGAAGCCATGAGAGATTGAATCGTTCTGGGTCTAAAAGACCCCACAACCCAGAGCAAGATTATGGCAAAGGGGGACATCGCCCTCGGGGATGTCATCGCCGATGCTACTGCAGCAGAAGCAACCAGGAGGTCAGCAGCTCGAATGCGCCGAGTGAACGCACTGTACCGCCAACTCGCCAGTGACCCAACAGCCCTTTCCGAGAGGCACGCAGCGACTACCCACCATGAAGATCTCAAATCCTCCTCAGAAAGCGAAGAAGAGGCGGTCAACAGACTCAGGTCAGACTGAGATCAGCGAGATCAACGGACTCGTAAGCCCTCGTATCAGTGTGTTGGATGCGGGGGAAACCACCCAAGATCAGACTGCAAATTCTTAGACGCCCTCTGCCGCTCCTGTAGAAAGAGTGCCCACATTGCAAAAGTCTGTAGAGGCAAGCGAGGGTCCAGCCCAAACTGAAGATAAAATAATTTCCGGCAGACAACAGGCACCCCACCAGTAAATCGGGACCGCCCAAGCAACCAATGGAACCACTACTACAGAAATCAAGCGCCAGCCACTTCTACCAGACGAGAAGAGGCGCACCAAACCATCACCATTGGCCACGCTTCATCCCTTGATGCAAGAAAGATCCGATTAAAGGTCACCATTGAGAACCATCCATGTGTATGGAAGTTGACTCCGGGTCCTCCCTATCAATGGTCTCCTGGAAAACCCTCAAACAGCTGATCCCTGACATCCGTCGCCAGGATCTCAGCCCTCAGAGAATTATATTGAAGGACTATCAAGGAAACAGGATCCTGGTCGCCGGCTCCAGCCACGTCCAAGTCTCCTTCAAAGACCACACCGCAACTCTACCACTTACAGTCATCGACAAAGATCGACCCAGTTTATTAGGCTTGCAGTGGTTCGCGCCACTTGGAATCGAACTGGCGGGCATCAACCAAACCAACAGCGATGACTGGGAAGCAGCTCTCGTCCAAGAATTCCAGGAAGTGTTCACCGAGAAGCTAGGCAAGTACAAGGGATCCCCTATATTGTTTAACCTCTGCCCATTTGCCTTAAGCCCCATTGAGTGCCTTTTGCACTCAAACCAAAGATTGATGAACAATTGGACAAATTGATAGCCCAAGAAACCGATTTACCACGCCCAATGGGAGACCCCAATTGTAACCCCCATAACGCCTAATGGATCTCTGAGAATTTGTGGGGATTACAAGGCCACCCTAAATCACACACTTCAGCAGAGCGCTTACCCTGTGCCTGTGGTCCAACACCTACTGCACTCCCTTGGGGGCGGGAAAATATTCGCAAAATTGGACCTAGCCCAGGCATACCAGCAGCTGCCTGTAGATGCAGAGACTGCAGAAGCCCAAATTATAGTCACGCACAGAGGGGCATTTAAGTGTAATAGATTCCAGTTCGGAGTGAGCATGGCACCTGGCATCTTCCAGAGTCTGATGGAGAGATTGCTACAAGGCATAAAAGGGGTCGTGCCATATTTCAATGATGTCTGGATAGCTGCCCCCACTAGAAGTATACTAGAAAAGCAGCTAAGAATGGTCCTTCAAAAAGACTCTGGCCTGAAGGTCAAGATGGACAAGTGCCAACTATGTACAGAGAGGGTTGAATTCCTTGGTTACCTTCTTGACAAACAGGGAATTCACCCTACTGAGACAAAAATTGGCTGCAATCAAAAACGCCCCAAGACCTAAGAACAAAACAGATCTTCAAGCCTTCCTGGGACTTTTTAACTTTTATAACATTTTCCTACCCCAGAAGGTTACTGTTGCTGAACCCCTGCATAGGCTCCTCGATAAGAAGGCTTCCTGGGTTTGGGGACATCGAGAAGAGCGAGCTTTTCAGCAAGTAAAAGACCTTTTAACATCAGATGCCATATTGATACAATATAACGAGACTTTACCTTTAAACGTCACCCGTGACTCCTCACCATTTGGAGTAGGAGCCATCCTGAGCCATGTCCTGCCAAACGGCACTGAGGCACCCATTGCATTTTTTTCCAGAACTTTATCTAAAACTGAAAGAAACTATAGCCAACTAGATAAAGAGGTTCTCGCTATTGTGGCTGCGATCATACGATTCCATGAATACGTGTATGGAAGGTCCTTTTCTATAATCACTGATCACAAACCATTACTGGGCATCTTGGCAGGGGATAAACCAACTCCCCATATCTTATTGCCAAGAATGACATGCTGGTCAGAGTTTTTAGCCGCATACGACTATCAACTACAACACCGACCGGGGAAAGCTATTCCCCACATCGATTTTGCGGGACCCACCAAGGGACATACATTTCTCATAACAGTGGATGCCTATTCCAACTGGCTTGAGGTCCACAAAATGAAGAACACCACCACAGAGGCAGTCATTAAAAAATTAAACAGACTATTTGCAACACACGGTTTGCCAGACGTCTTGGTTTCAGACAATGGCCCACAGTTCACCGCCTTCGCATTTGAACAGTACCGAGCAGACCGGGGGATACGCCACGCCTTAACATCACCGGCTCACCCTGCGGCCAATGGTAGGGCTGAACGAATGGTCCAGTTTATAAAGAAAACCTTACACAAGATGGAACAAGGGAACATCCAGGACAAGGTAACCAGGATGCTTCTTCTCCAACATATCACTCCAAACAGCACCACAAAAAAACCCCACCCGAATTCCTGGTGGGCAGGAAACTTCGATCACATCTTGACCATCTATACCCTGCCTACATGCCGGAAAAGCCTCCGGGTTCCAGTAGCAAGTATCGCACATTCAAGGTAGGTGACCCGGTCTTTGTAAAAAACCTTACCAGTGACCCTTTGTGGGTCCCTGCAACCATGACGCAACTTACGGGTCCCCATTCCTACTGTTTGCAAACTGCTGATGGGCACCACATCGACCAGTTACGTTCCAGGCTGGCACCTACACCTTTCACAAGCCCTGAACTCCAAACCAGGGGGGGAAGGGAAATCGAGGGGGCCGAAAATGAACCAGTACCTGATCCAGTACGCGAGACTCAGTGCCCAGTGCAACCAAGCCTGGAATGTTCACCTTCTGAAGAGGAGCCGGGACAGATAGTCATCTCACTGTGTAGCAGCACGGCGGCATCAGCAATCCCAGAGAATCCAGATGGCAACCTTGATGGGAGTAGAGTTGATAACCCCGAGTCACCCAACGGAGAAGTTGGATCACTGCTACCGCTGAGTCTAATAAACAACCCACCGGAACCAGAGTCCAACCAAAGACTGATGGAGCAGCATAGATCAGGTAGGCAGGTGATATGACCTGCCTACCTGCGGGAATACATCACCCCACCCTTGAGACGGAACCTAGGGGGGAGGGATGTTACGAACTAAGCAAACTCGTTAGCTTGCGATTCTAGTAGTTTTCTTTCCACGACAGGTTCATAGCCTGCACTTCTGATTGATCTGTTGACAGCGGATCGTGATTGGTCAATTTTGGCTGATCGGATTGGCTGATAGCGGGTCACTGCTGATTGGAAACTCTCAGCGCGGCAAACTCAAATCATTGGGTGTTGTGACAGCAGCCAGCTCTATAAAAGGAGCTGCTGCTGCCCTAGTTTTTCGCTCTGTTCTGAAGTCACTAATAAAGAGTTGGAGTCACTATTTGATGCCTTGTCTCCGTTCCTTGCTGTTGTGAATGCATAAGGTTTAATAAAGTTATCTTGAGCTTGGAGTCAAGTGCAGGGTTCTGGCCCTGCACTTCTGATTGACTGTTAATGGCAGGATCAGATTGGCTTGTTCCGGGGGATCTGATTGGCCATTAACGAAGCGTTCATATTGGAACTAGCGCTCCTAGATTGTTATTGGTTAAATAGTTATTGGGTTGCCTATATAAGGAGGGCTATAACTGCCATTGAGTTTGAGCTGTCACTATGTAAATAAAGAGTTGAAGTTCACCATTCCAGAAGCTCGTCTCCATTCTTTCTCGCCCATGCTCCAAATATAACACTGGCGATGAAGGTGGGATGTGGAGACGTCAGAGCTGACTGAACTAATAAGAAATACCGAGCACGTGGCTGACAGTGCTACACGACGGAACCATGTCCAGTGTCGTCCTACCACCTGCTCCGTTCGATCCATTGCAAGAAGACTGGGAGTCCTACATGGATCGTTTCCAAATGTTTTTGGAAACTAACAATTTAAAGGATGCCACAACCGGGAAGAAATGGGCGGTATTCCTAACGCATTGCAGGCCAACCATATTTAAGATGGCTAAAGCACTAGCCAAACCTGCAGAAGTGAAGGCGATGGACTGGAACATTCTTGAACCCCTACTAAGAGCTCATTACGCACCAACTGTGCCCACACTCGTGAGACGGCACGAGTTCTATCAAAGAAACCAGAGAAAAGGAGGAAGCGTCGCTGATTTCATAGCAGACCTCCGAAATCTGGGAGGCCTCTGCGGATTCGCCAATTTGGAAGAGGCACTGAGAGATCGAATAGTTCTGGGACTAGATGCGCCAGGCGTGCAGAGCAAGCTGATGGCGAAAGGCGACATCAGCCTTCCTGATGCCATCGCCGATGCTACTGCAGCAGAAGCAACCAGGAAATCGGCTGCACACTTATGCCGCAACCGCGCTCCGGTACACCAACCGACAGGCGACATTTTACCCAAGTCAGAAGGGCAGCTTACAACGGCCCACCACGAGGACCTCTCTTTGTCGTCAGACAGTGACGAAGAAGAGGTCCATTGACTGCGGTCTGACCGGGACGCCTACCTGAAGTCCCTACATCCTTGTGCTGGCTGTGGAGCCAACCATGCCAGGTCCAAATGCAAATTTCGCGATGCGCTCTGCCATGAGTGCGGGAAGAGAGGCCACATTGGACGGGTCTGCCGAAGTTTACAAGCCTCAAAAGGGGCTAACTCTCGCCAATCGACAGGAAACCATCCTGTAAGGTGAGAACCAGTAAACCACTCCTACAGAAACCGAGTTTTGAATCGCCCCACGAAGCGAGAAGAGGCTCACCATACTATCACTATCGGTCACGCCTCTGCCTTGGATGCCAAGAAAATCCGAATTACAGTGGCCATTGAGAACCAGCCTTGCCAAATGGAAGTCGACTCGGGATCGTCCCTCTCGATGGTGTCCTGGAAGACCCTCAAGCAACTCATCCCCACGATCCAGCACCAAGACCTCCGTTCCCAAAGACTTATTCTTAAGGACTATCAAGGGAATCGAATCCCTGTCATTGGTTCCAGCTGAGTCCGGGTCTCATTCAAGAAGCACACAGCGTACTTACTGCTAACTGTGATCGACAAAGATCGGCCTAGTCTGCTAGGTCTCCAATAGTTCGCGCCACTTGGCATTGAAGTGGCAGGCATAAACCGAGTCAGCGGAAGTGACTGGGAGGAGGACCTCATCCATGAATTCAGGGATGTCTTTGTGGAAAATTTAGGTGAGTACAAGGGGACCCCAATACCGTTCAGCCTTAATCCAAAGATAGCTCCCATCCGCCTTAAGCCCCGTCCCGTGTGCCTTAAAGGCGAAAATTGACGAACAACTCGATAAATAGCTCAGGGGGTGCTAGAACCTACCGATCACTCCCCCTGGGAGACCCCAATTGTAACACCAATTAAGCCGGATGGTTCAATTCGAATTTGTGGGGACTATCGGGCCACCCTGAACCACGCCCTACAGCAAAATGCATATCCGGTGCCGGTGGTGCAGCATCTCCTCCATTCCCTGGGGGGCGGAAAAGTCTTTGCTAAATTAGGCTTAGCTCAGGCATATCAGCAATTACCTATTGATGAAAAGACAGCACAGGCACAAACGATTGTGACGCACCGAGGTGCCTTTAAATGTACCTGGCTCCAATTCGGAGTCAGTGTAGCCCCGGGAATTTTTCAGAGCCTTATGGAGAGGCTACTACAAGGGATTAAAGGCGTGGTCCCCTACTTTGATGATGTATTAATTGCTGCACCTACAAAAAAAATCTTACGGGATCTTTTAAAATTAGTTCTACAAAAATTCCAAGACACCGGTCTTAAAGTGAAAAAGAATAAGTGTAATTTGTGTACAGATTGTGTTGAGTTTTTAGGGTACCTAATTGACAGTCAGGGTATTCACCCTACCGACAGTATATTGAGAGCAATAAAAAATGCTCCCAGGCCTCGGAACAAGGCCGATCTCCAGGCGTTCCTAGGCCTCATCAACTTTTATAATGTATTTCTACCAGATAAAGCAACTGTTGCTGAGCCGTTACATCATTTGCTACACAAAAAAGCAATTTGGTTATGGGGTCATAAAGAAGAACAGGCGTTCCGTAATGTAAAAAAACTACTGACTTCTGATGCTGTACTCATGCAGTACAATGAGACTTTGCTGTTAAATATCACATGTGATGCTTCGCCTTTCGGAGTGGGTGCCATTTTGAGCCATGTACTGCCTAATGGTAACGAAGCCCCTGTTGCATATTTTTCAAAGACACTTTCAAAAACTGAGCGAAATTATAGCCAAATCGATAAAGAAACCCTCGCAATTGTATCTGCCATTAAAAGATTTCACAAGTACGTGTATGGCCGGGCTTTTACTGTCGTGACTGACCACAAACCGTTATTGGGGATAATAGCTGGAGATAAGCCGACTCCCAACATATTATCCTCCAGGATGACTCGCTGGTCAGAATTCTTGGCTGCTTATAATTATCGGCTGCAATACCGCCCGGGGAAAGCCATTCCCCACGCCGACGCATTGAGAACCACTTCCAGAGACTTCCAGAGACTCTCAATGATCCCGCACCACTTCCAGAGACTCTCAATGATCCCGCACCAACGGTAACCACGTTACAGATTGAAACACTCCACACGCCGCCATTAACTGCCCGAGATATCACGAGAGAAACCAGACGTGACCCCACCTTAGCACGAGTCCTAGGCTGGGTAGAACGCGGATGGCCATTGGACCAATTATCAGATGACTTCACACCATTCAAGACTCAACAAACGGAGTTGTTTTCTCAAAAAAGCTGTGTCATCTGGGGTGATAGAGTCGTTATCCCAGAACGACTCCAAAAAGCAGGACTGAGAACCTTGCACGATGGCCACCCCGGTATCGTGCAAATGAAAGCCCTCGCATGAAGCTACGCATGGTGGCCGGGCATCGACAAGCAAATTGAGAATTGGGTTAAAGCTTGTCATAGATGCCAGGAAGTGAGCAACGCCCCACCAAAAGCCATCCCTACTGAATGGGAGACACCACGGGGACCCTGGTCCCCTATTCACCTGGACTTTGCGGGGCCAACCAAAGGCCACACCTTTCTTCTAACCGTCGATGCCTACTCGAATTGGCTCGAGATTCACCGCATGACGAACACAACCACCGAAGTGGTTATCAAAAAATTGGAAAGACTGTTTGCAACCCACGGATTACCAGATGTTCTGGTATCCGACAACGGGCCCCAATTTACCACGCTGTCCTTCAAGCAGTACCTGGATGACCACGGCATCCGACATGCGCTCACCTCGCCTGCACACCCTGCGAGCAATGGCAGGGCTGAGTGCATGGTCCAATTTGTTAAGAAAACTTTGCAGAAATTAGACTACGATAACATTGACGACAAAATCAACCGAATCCTTTTTCTACAACACATCAAACCTCATAGCGTCACCAACAAAACTCCCACCGAACTTCTAATGGGACGAAAGCTCCACTCCCACCTTGACCGGTTATACCCAGCTTATGAACCGGAAAAACCACTTGGATCCAGCGGCCGATGTGGTACCTTCCAGGTAGGCAATTTGGTATACGCTAAAAACCTATCGGGCGATCCGCTGTGGGTAGAGGCGACAGTAGTTCGTGTAACCGGCCCGAGATCCTACCTTGTACAATGCCTTGACGATAGACTATGGAAACGCCATATCGATCAATTACGATCACGGCTCCGGTCGGGCATTTCTGAACTCCCTTATGACCAAACTGAGGGGGGGGGGAGATACGGAAGAAGACGAATTTCAATTAGAAGAAAACCCGTTCGAAGGGAACGATAGCGGAATAGAGACACAGGAATTTGAACCAGAAATGGGAATAGATTCACCTCAGGGAGTTGCCGAAGATATTGGTGACGACGGAAACGTGAACTCTGAACCAGAGGCAACCCCTTCGCCAAACAACGATCTACCTCAGTGAGATTGCAGCCAAATGCAAAACACACAGCGAAAATCAAAAAGACTAATAAAGCAACCGTCCTACCTTAAGGACTATGTAACTGCGCCCAAAAGCCAGGGGGAAGGGGTGTTGTGAATGCATAAGGTTTAATAAAGTTATCTTGAGCTTGGAGTCAAGTGCAGGGTTCTGGCCCTGCACTTCTGATTGGCTGTTAATGGCAGGATCGGATTGGCCCGTTCCGGGGGATCTGATTGGCCATTAAGGGAGCGTTCATATTGGAGCTAGCACTCCTAGATTGTTATTGGTTAAATAGTTATTGGGTTGCCTATATAAGGAGGGCTATAACTGCCATTGAGTTTGAGCTGTCAGCATGTAAATAAAGAGTTGAAGTTCACCGTTCCAGAGGCTCGTCTCCATTCTTTCTCACCCATGCTGCAAACATAACACTTGAGCCCACTCTCCCAGATCTAACAGCTATTATCTAACCAAGTGTAGGAATGGAGACAGAAGGAAGAGCCACACATTAGAGAATGATCATGCAAAAGGTACTTCAAGCCACAGAAGGAAAGAGGGAACCAGAAGCACACCAGAAAAGATTCTCCCTAGTTTTCTGGGAAGTAAAAGGAGGAGTTAAATGTTTTCAGACTTTTCAGATTCTGTTACTGTAATATTACAATAAACTCCTGGTTAATACTCCTGGTTTATGCTTCTTGTGTGAGCTACCTTGAAGGTCTGATGTATTACTGTTGCTGCTAACTTTATTTTCTTATTTTTTAGCTTTGATTTTTTTTCCTAATATGCTTTAATAGATTTGTATGCTGTTAAGAAAAGCATGGTTACTGGACAGTCTAAAATCACAATAAACCATCAAAGAAACAAACTATGTTCTTCTATTCCTCTAGAATATAAGGATCAGTCAGCCTTTTGAGTAAATCAAGCGAAGAAACAGATTTCACCTATTTTATTGTTGCAGGACAAAATAAGAGAATCTTGTAAGCTTGAAAGTTTTCCTCTATCTTCTTTTATACAAAAGAGCATCAAAATGGGGTTCCTTGAGTTTCTTTCTTATCCCTCTTCTTTTCCAGGACCAAATTGATGTTAACCATTCTTGATTTTTTTTTCCTACAGGATTTTCTCTGAATTTCTCTACAACAGGGGTGTCAAACTCACTTCGTCACAGCGGTGTCATGTGACATGGCTTTTTTCTCCACTAAACCAGGTGTGGATGTGGCCAGCATGTGACTCATCCGGTCCACAGGCCACAAGTTTGACAGTCCTGCTCTACCGGATTGCAGTTTGTGAATGGGATAATTTTCTACTTTTTCCTGAAATTCTGTTATATGTTGTATTATCCCAGTTAATGACCTGATTAAAGCCACACTTGCTTGATTTCCGCTGATTTCATCTCCCGCACATCCTCTGAGAGCTCTTCATTTAGGCAGCTAAGTCTCACCTTATTATAGCATATCACTTTCAGTTCTGTCATGAAAGAGATTGATTGATTATGTGTCAGCAAGTCACTGTCAACTCCAAGGAACTACTTAGATAGATTTTTATCCATTATGATTTTTTTCTAACCGGGGGCGCATTTTCAGGTGCACTTATTACCACTATAACCCAGTCTATCCATTTTGCTGCTGGTCATTCTCTTCTTTGCTTTCTTCTTGCCTTTCCCAGAATTAAAGCTGCTCAAAATCTCAAGTCTTCATGTAATGTGTCTGAAGCAGGATATTTTGAGATTGGTAATTTGTTCCGTGAGTGAGAACTCTGGGTTAGATCAGGGTTCCCAAACCTTGGGCTGCACCTGCTACTGGGCTTTGAACCGTTCTGAAGTGTTGAGCAAGCACGGGCTCATGCCCACTTGTGCAGGTAGAGGGCGAACATGTGTGCATGTGCTTCAGTTGCACTAACAGCAGGTTCACATACCCACCACTCACACAAATGGAGCTGTGCACATGTGCTTGCCCACCACTCCTGTGGAACCATCCCCTCTCCCTCCCCCACCAGGCCAGGACACAAAGCCAAAAGTTTGGGGGGCTCTGTGTTACATGATCCATTCTTGACTGTTTAAATCATCAATACTCTTTCTATCCTTCAACATCCAACTTTTGCTTCCATAGAGCATCACAGGAAATACTGCAGCTTGCTCAATTCTATAGATATAAATGCATCTCAGGGATTGAATATTCTTTCCAAGGCTTTTGTGCCTGCTCTGCCAAGTACTACTCTACAACTTATTTCTTGTCTGTTGTTGATAGTTGCTCCTAAAAGCAAAAGCTATCCCCCAAATTCAATATCTTCACTGTTAACTCTAACATGGAGGAGGGATATAAATGGAATACATTCATACTGTAATTTGTGCATATGTAGAAAACCTTTACAATAATGTTCATAGCTAGATATTTCTTACACTGTCTCAAGCACAGTGCTCAATTGTCTACATCATGCCATAAAAATATTCCTTATTTTTCCTGAGAACTAATAGAAATAACATACAGGGATTATAATCTGTTTACCAAACTGTTTCTTAGTGTAAAATGAATCATATGCCTAAAAACTGTCCAATAAGAACAATTATTTCCATGGAAAAGAAATTTGGATAAAGGTTAGGAACAGGATTATCTATGTGAAAGAGGCAGAATCAACATTAGAAATTACTAGTACTACTATTTCTCCTCAGAGCTAAGACAGTTCAAAGACAAATTAATGTTTGCTTTAATTTATTTCATTTTATTATGAAACTTACAGTCATGGGTAAAATATAAATAAGAAAACTTCCTCCCAGCTTGTGTGTATTAATCAGTGTTTCTACCAGATAACAAGTTTCATAGGGCAGTTTCTCATGTTTCATCATAACAAAATTTATCTCTTCGGTTTCTGTAAAAAAAGAACAAATTTGGTATCTAATTATGAGCTTCAAGTCTTCCTTGAATATTAGTGCCAAAGTTTTTACAGCCTTTTAAATTACAGCTACAAGTAGTCCTGAACTTATACCCATTCATTTAATTACCATTTGACAATGGTACTGAACAAAATGACTTCTGATTGTTTTTCACACTTACAATTTTGCAGTATAGCATCCCCTGGGTTACATGATCAAAATTCAGATACTTGACAACAATTTATGACAATCGCAGTAACCCGGGATCCCATTTTGCAACCTTCTGACAGGCCAAGTTAAGATTTACTTAATGACAGCGTTACTAAGTTAACAACTGCAGTGATTCACTTGAGAAGTGTGGCAAGAAAGATCATAAAATGGAGTAAAACTCAATTAATTGTCTTAGGTAAAGGTAAATTTTGGGCTCAATTGTGGTTATAAGTTGAGGACAACCTGTAATTACATGTTGAAATTTTGAACCAAATCTCTTTGATCCAAACACAGATGTTCTTTACACTGTATGCATGCCTGACAGTTTAGTTACTTATACCTCACAGAAACTCTTTACACATTCCATACACATTTCTGTCAAGCTTCCACTTCTAAATTATAACATCTCTATACTTCTCTGATTCTGTTCACTGTTGGACCTTACAAAAAACGGAAAAGCCTAATGAAGGCTATCACGCTCACATATTCAACCCACAATCATTTTGTTTCCAAAATACTGCAGATCCAGTGTTCCGATCAAAATAACAAGCTAAACCTCACCAGGGCTCTTGGCATATTATAATCCCCACCCCCCTTGGCATTCAGTGTTGGGTGCCTGGTTGATAGCCAGTTTCATTTTCACCTTGCACACTGCTGTAACAAATGTAAATGGCAGCTACTGAGTGCTTTTAGCTTTTACAAACACTGTCATAAAAAGCCACAAATATTCTTTCCATTGTGGAGCATATATATATTTAAAGGCAAGATCAAGGGCTATACAATTAGAAAATGTTTTAATTGTGGAGGAAAAGGACATTTGGCTAGATTCTGCAAGAAAGGAAAACGCCACAATGCCAGCCAGTATGCTAAAAGGCATCAAAAGGATAAAAAATGCTGAGAGTTAGCAATGTTAGCAATGAAACTGTGAATAATAATTTATGGGTTGTAGATAGTGGAGCATCGCACTGCATAACGAAAGATAAGAAAAGATTTGTTAAGATGTCCATGAGTTTACAACAAATATTGTTAGCTAATGGCTGGAAAATGAAAGCAAAAGGTGAAGGTATTGCACATTGTTCTTGCATAAAAGAAAATGTAAAAATGTTATATGTACCACAACTTAAGTTTAATTTTGCTTTCGGTTAGAGTTTTGATTAAACTAGGTTATGTAGTTACCTTTAGGGGAGAAAACTGCATAATAGAAAAGGAAGGTAAAAAAGTGACTGCAACTTTAAAAAGTGAATTGTATGTGTTAAAAGATAATCAATTAGAGGTGGCTAACACAGTGTATAATAATGTTAAGCCTCATGACGAATGCATACATTTGTTACACAGACGTTTAGGGCATATAAATTTTAAAATGCTCAAGCAAATGGTTGAACTGTTAGTCCATGAGCCAAGACCTGAATTTTCACATATTGGTACCACCCGAGGTGACTAATAATCTTAGGTGTTTTTGGCTTCTTTTATGTCTCTAGTTTATGTTTTGATGTGATAGCCCTTGTTAACTCATAGCTTAATCGAGGTTATCACTCTTAGAATAGATGCACCCTATGTACACGGAAAGAAAGGGTGAACACATACTTTGACAATATTCTCTATTCTGAACATCACCACGTTTATGCTAATGACCAAATATACTATCCAAAATATCTCCAGAACCCTTTCATTGTTAGTATGCATGAACAGTCTAGTCATGGGCGTCCGGAGGGAGGGTGGGGGGCAAGGGGGGTCATTTGCCACCACCCCCCACGTGGAAAATGAAAAAAATAATAAAAAGAAATACAAGATTTAAAAAAAAGATATGGACGATAATAAAAATTTATAAAATTTTTATCAATAATCAATATTCTCCGACGCAGCTGATGTAATTGAGCTTCTCCCTTTGATTGGTGAAATAATAACACCATTTTATTCTCAAAGCCACCTTCAAAGTCTAATTACAATCTCTAGAACAGCTAAATTTTACCTTTCAAATATGTGTTTACCGTGCTTAGAAAACGCACATTTCCTTCGCTCCATTGCACATATCCTCCAGTCCAACACCCAAAATATTTTTTTTGCCCCCCCCTGCATTTTTTTCTCAGGACGCCCATGACTCTAGTACAGTCATGTTCAATACCATACAAAGCAGCGTTCAGGCACTTTCAACAGTAAAAGTAATGTTCATATTACTTGCAATGGAAGTTCCAATTACATGTAGGGTTGATCTAGCTAATTTTTTTGGTTTAGGCCTACTTTTGTTTGATAATTCAATTTAATGTTAGCTGAAGAGCAGATTCGATTTGTATTAGCTACAGTGTTGCACAAGAATAACAGATCCTGAAATCAATACACTATAGCATACATACGTTATTCCCCACCATCATCTTGGTCAACATCAGAGTCTGTTAGTTCTGCTTGTGCCTCTTCGTCAGTTGCCTGGTTGCTGCAGGTTTGTAGTCTACACATGTCAGTGCACTTGAGACCATTGCTGAGGCAAGTGCACACTGGAAGTTTACATGAGCGCACACACTTGCAGGAGAGGAGCTGTAGCACAACATCAGGGGCAGGGGAGCCACGCATCCACTCAACAACGAGATTCCCATCTTCATCAGTTGTCCAGCCACAGTCCTTTGGGTTTGGGACAGATGGCAAAGGCTCAAGACATCTCCACCAGATGGCAGCCTGATAGTTTGCACGTAGCATATGCATGGACAGGCAGTCCTTGCAAGGAGGAAGTTGGCTTGAGTCCACTTCTCCACGCCTGGCACAGAAGATCTGGTAACGGAGCTTGTTCACCTCTGTTGTGTGAGTGGAAGGATGGTACAGCTGACAGGTGATCTCTTGCAGTTTCTCTGACAGCTCTTCAGATACGTTCCATGAACGCCCGAGTTCGGCGAAGGCTTCTTGTTGAGACCTGTCAGACTTCATCTGCTTTAGAGCCATCATCTTGCCGCGACCAGCGAATGCACTGATAGTGTCACAACCCGTGAAAGCATGCATACCAATCAGGGCCCTGCAGACACTTAACCCCAGTGCATTGCTGAGTTTGGTGATGTCAAGGAACCTTGTCCGGGCCTTTGTTCCACACTTCTGGTACATGTGGCAAGGTATTTTGTTGCACATCCCCAGGCACAGAACTAGGACATCTGTGTCCTCTGCTGTGACAACAACAGACTCATAGCCAGACTCTGCTGCATGGAGAGCATGGAGAAGTAACCTGGTGTCAGCTTCTTCCTGTGATGATCTCAATTCTGAGACCTCTTCCCAGTGTTCTTTGGTGATCTTGAAGCACAGATGCTCACAGGTAACAAAGAGAACCTTGTCTCGGAGCTTCTCCCTCAGCTGTGGATCCTTCCACTGCTCCACAAGAAACTTGATCAAGGCTGTCTTGTTAGCTGGACTGCATAGGATCTTCCGCCACTGCTGAATCTTGTGCCCAGGTGCAATGTCCTTGAACTGGATTCCTGTGCCTGCACCCCTGTTGGCTCGTTCGACATCTTTGATGGACATCTCCTTGTAGACGTCAAAGACAATATCTACACGATGGCTCTTAGAACCTTCATGGATGACATGGGACAAGGCTGATTCTGCCAGCTGCAAGAAGGTTTGGTCATTCCCTTTCAGCTTCTGGACCAGGCTCATCCCATCAATGATGGTCGCTGATGGCTCTGGGATCACTTCAGCTGGGGCGACATTCTTTTCCAACTCTCTTGCAAGGGCCGCTTTGTTGGTCTTGCGGAGTGACCCATCACCATTGGCCAGTGCCCACGGTAAAGGTCCCAGTGGATGGGCCAAGACTTCACCCATCTGCAGCTTTCTGGTCTCAGCAATCAGAACCATCTGGCCAAAGAGGTTTCTGTCAGCCTTTAGCACCAACTCTTTGCCACGGCCAAATTTGGTGTTCGTCTTCTTCCTGATGTCAGAGAAAGTGTGCAGCTTCTTCTTTTTCATCCTGTCATGGAACTGTGTAGATGGGATATCTTCTTGCAAGCGCTCTTGCTTGAAGGTTTCGTACGCTTCCTCTCCAATCTTGTAGGCTTCAAGAAGATCCCAGAGTTGGCAGCCCTTGCTTCGTGGAGTTCTTTCCCTAGTCTGTAGGCATGCTTGACAAGCTCATCAAATGACAAGCTCTCTGGATATATGAGAAGCTTCCCTTTCTCATCAGAAACGAAGCAAAGCGATCCTCCTATCTCACTTTCAAGTTTACGACGGACATGTTTCTTGGTTGATGGTCTGATCTGAGAAATTCCGCGAGAGTGCATGGCTTTCTCAAGTCTAGCTGTCAGATCTGTCATAGGCAGCACCTCAGGGTTGAGAATGAGTTCATTCCTGATATATAGGAATAGCTCTTCGTAGGATTGTTTCTCGGCTTCCTCGTATACTGCCTGCTCAGACTGCTCCTGCTCATCGCATGCACCAGAACTGGTGGATGCCCCTTCCTTTGTATACACTTTGTAGCACGACTTGTGGTAGTGCCCCTCTGCGGCAACAAGGTCTCTGCTTAACAACGCGAGGATTCGCTGGTCCATTTTTTGGGTTGCTGCACTGCGGATTCTGTCATCTGCACGTAACTCAACACACTGGATGATAGGTTCCCTTGTCTGTCTTCCTTTCAGGTACTTGCTTGACTTGCAGCAGAAGATGCATGTCTTGTCATACACTCTTGATGTACTCGGTGCATCCCTAGATGATCTTCTGACACCATGGACACCAGTCTGTTCTTCTGCACTCGGCCTGTCTTTAGAAAGGATGGAGTCGAGAGTCTTCTTCATGGTAAAGATGCTGCGACATTTGCGATGATACTGGATCTGCGGTATTTGGCCTTCTTCCAAGTCTTTTGCAATGTCCAGAAGTGGAGCATGTTGTCTAATCTCTGCTGCTCTTAGCAGTGTCTTCCATGAGTCCAAGTCTTTTAGTAACACGAAGGTAGACGTGTCTTCACCAGAACAGTGAATAATGCAGCCTGGCCGCACTCCTTTCTTTGGCAATGCAGTGGCCTTGTCTCCACTTGAATCCATCATGTGGGCCTTAGTAGTTTGTCACAATATAACAGAGAACTGCAATTATTCAACAGTAGTCCGCATTGAGAAATTGAGTTCAAAACTCTTTGTAACGATGTTGGAAGAGAAAAAAAAAACATATTAGCAATTTACGAAATACATTTTAATTTGCTATGATGCTCTACATTTACCACAAAAAGTCTCTGCACATGATTTTAATAAATTATCAACATCAATTAGGTTTAATTCTAATGATTTACAGCTTCATTTCGCAAATATATGTGTTATCATGTGATATCACAAGGCCGCTATTCAGTCAAATTGATGGTTTCTTAAAAAACATACAAAGCTACATATCTGAAAAGGCTATCACATCTTAATGTACTTGGTATGGACCCATAAACATTTTAGTACCATTAAGATTTGGTCACCCAAGATGGTACCGATATCTGGCCTGGCCCATGGACTATGTCTAAAGGTATAAAACTGAAGCCTTGCAGTAAGTATTTGCACTGCAATGCTTGCAGTCAAGAAAAAAGCAAGGTAATACCAGCAAACAGAATTAATGGATTTAAAACTAAAGAGCCTCTAGAGGTCGTATTTGCTGATATTATAGGTCCTAAAAAACCAAGTGTGGGAGGTGCTCGTTATATATTAAGTATAATGGATCATTATTCTAGATATGGTTTCTGTTATTTAATGAAGAGTAAAATGGAAACATATCAGAATTTCTTTAATTGGTTGAAGTTTGCAGAAAGAAAAACTAAAAGGAAACTAGTAACTCTTGTAACTGATAATGGTACGGAATTTATAAATAATAAATTCCAAAATAGACTGAAGAAGGCAGGTGTTGAACATAAAAAGTCTGCACCATATAGGCCACAACATAATTCCTTTATAGAAAGACGAGGCCAAACAATACAGGCAATGGCTCGTACTATGTTGTCGGATTCAGGATTACCTGAAACTTTGTGGGGAGAAGCAATAATGTGTGGTAATCATATATTGAATAATGTTGTTAACTCAACAACAGGTGAATTACCATTCACACGGCGGCATGGTAGAAAACCTGACCTAATCTACATGCACACATTTGGAGCACCAGCATGGGTGCATATTCCTACACAACTGATACATAAGGGGCAGCATAGGGCTAAAAGGTTATTCTTTGTAGGTTATGAATCTAATCACAAATCATACAGATTCTGGGGAAAAGGTACATCTAGCGTTTACTGTATTGCTAGTGCACAATTCCTTGAACATGTAGGATGGGAAAAACTGGAGCAAGATTCAAGTAAGGATGTAATCATAGAAACCTACAAAAGACCAAAACAACATATCAGTAATAAGAAGAGTACAATTAAAGAGAAAGTACGGGAAGAAATAGGTGAACAGGAAGAAATAGATAACCAGGAACAGGTAGTACATGAAAGTCCACCTATAAGCCCTGTAATACCTAGACGTTCAACACGTGAAACCAGACCACCTGACAGGTACCAAGCAAGTGTAGTTTGCCAAGTTAGTAAAGTTCCAACTACTGTTGAAGAACTTAGAATGTATCCTGCAAAGGATCAAGAAAATTGGCAAAGAGCGATGGAGAAGGAACTAAATTCATTGAAACAAATGGAAGTTTATGAAAATGTTAAATTACTGCCAGGTGAAAAGTCCATTGGCTGTAAATGGATATTTAAATTAAAAACAGGTAAAAATGGGACTGTTACCCATAAGGCTAGGTTGGTAGCTCAAGGATTTAATCAAACTGCATGTGATTATGATGAAGTATTTGCACCAAGTCTGAAAGCAACAACCTTGAGAGCAGCTTTAGTGTGGCAGCTAAGAAGAACTATATCATAAATCACTTAGATTTAGAAACTGCTTATCTGCATGCACCATTGCAGCACACAATATATCTAAAGAAACCTGTAGGAATTAAGGATGATAAAACAAATAATGACTGTTGGAAGCTTAAAAAGAGTCTCTATGGATTAAAACAATCTGGTTACGAATGGAACCAATATATTGTTAAAGAGTTAAACAATATAGGGTTTAAAGCAGGTTTAGCTGATCCATGTGTATTTAAGAAAGAGACAAATGGAACAGTTTCATTGTTATTGTTGTTCACTGATGATATTGCATTAATTACAAAAACTAATAATGAAGCTACTGAAATAATATCATTATTAGGTAAGAGGATAAAATTAAAGCAATTAGGAGAGATAAAATAGTATCTAGGATTAACAATAAATAAAACCAAAGGTGGCTATAAGATATCTCAAGAGGATAAGATTTATCAATTACTAAAAACATACAAGATAGAACTATGTAAACCGGCAAAAACTCCAATGAGTCAGGAATTTGGCCACACTGATGTTCAAAGTCCAAAATTCGATAAGACTATCTATCGCTAATTGATAGTTTATTGTACATTAGGTCAAGGCCAGATATTGCCTATAGCATTAATCAATTGGCAAGATTCAGTGCTGAACCCACTGAACAACACTGGCAAGCGACAAAGTATATCTTAAGATATCTTAAAAGGACAATGCACTATGCATTGTATTTGGAGCCAAAAGATGATCTGATTTTAAGTGCATATGCTGATGCAAGTTTTGCAACAGACATAAACACTAGGAAATCAACTTCAGGTACGGCTATACTGTTAGGAAAAGCACTGATTGGTTGGAGGTCAATTAGACAGCAACACAATGGAAGCAGAATTTTCATGTCTATCTTTATTATGTACAGATTTAATTCTGTATAAACAGTTGTTATTGGATATGGGAATAACTGTTAATGATTCCATTGTAGTATATGAGGACAATCAAGCAGCCATACGGATGGCTAAAAATATTGCTGTGAAAACGAGATCTAAGCATACAGATCTTAAATATCTGAATGTAAGGCAATCTGTAAAAAATGGTTTGATAAGACTGGAATGTTGTATGACTGAAGAAAATATTGCTGATCAATTTACGAAAGCCCAAGGTTCAGTCAAACATAAGAAAGTTGTGATGACTATGGGTTAAGGTTGTAAATAGATATATATATTATTATATTATCCAAAAGGGGAGTATGTTAGGAATAACAAGGTTACCTAATGTAGTTTGGGTAAAATAATATATATAAACTATGATAGTAAGTTTAAGTGTGTGTCACTTTAAACTGCAAAGCATGTAATTTTGGGTGCGGTTGTGAAACCGCCATAAGAGGGAGCAAGAGAACTTGCTGGATTGCTGGATTGCTTGCTAACTGCGTGTTTCCTGCTGCTGAGTTTTTGAACGTCGAAGGAAGAAAGGAGGTTTGACTTCTTCATATCTCTACTGCAAGGAGATATATTAGTGGACTGATATTTGTAAGTTTACTGATCTCTTTTTTGACACTGGACTTTGCAACTGAATAATTCCCGGACGGACTGATCTAGTGAATGATATATGGACTGTTTGACTATCCTAAAACTCCTACTGGAATAAACTATTTAACTAGCACAGTGTATCTGTTTTACTGAGTGTAAGCTACAAAAACGTTTATCTCACATATTTGCCTGTCTGCATGACTGTCGTGCACATTCTGCTAGGGTGTATCCCTAACAGGGTAGCATGGTGGGTGTGGCAGAGGAAGGAACCTGTAAAATCTGCAGTCAGAGGTGGTATTGGCTGGTTCTCTGAACTACTCAAAATTTCCGCTACCAGTTCTCTAGAACTGGTCAGAACCTGCTGAATACCACCTCTGGTCCTAATGGTCATTCATCTTCTACAAATAATCTGCCTTTTTAATCCTTAAACACTCCTCATTTCCTTATCCCTAGAAATTCTCAATCCTTCAGGGTTGATGGGTCTGTTTGGAATTTTGAGGCATGTTGTTGGTACAAGTAGTCTTCAACTTACAACCATAATTGAGCCCATAATTTCTCCTGCTAACTGAAACATTTGTTAAATGAGTTCCTCCCCCCCTTTTATGACCTTTCTTGACTGAATTGTTAAATGAATCACTGCAGCTGTTGTTAGTAACAGTTATTAAGTGAATCCAGCTTCCTTATTGACTTTTCTTGTCAGAAGATCACAAAAAGTGATCATTCTGACCTCATGACCTCAGCACACTGCAACTGTCAAAAATATGTGTCAGTCACCAACCATCCAAATGTTGATCAAGTGACCCTGGGGATGCTGTAAAGGTCATAAATATGAAAAATGGTCATAAGTCACTTTTTTCAGAATGTTACCACTGTTCATTCCCTCTATTCTCATACAACCAGCAGGATATTCTCAGCACACTCCTAAACAAAGCATTGAGCTGAAACTACACATCATTGTTCCTTTCTAACAAAATGTATGGAGCTCAACTGGTCTAGAAATATCCTTAAAAACCCTAAGAGCTGCTATTTTGCATTGCAGCATCCCACTTTAAAAAATATTTAAAATATTTAAAGGAGAAATATGACAGTGAGAACAATCAACCAATGGAACAGCTTGCTCTCAGAAGTTGTGGGAGCACCATCACTTAAGACCTTCAAGAAGAGATTGGACTGCCATTTGTCAGAAATGGTGTAGGGTCTCCCGCTTGGGTGGGCAGTGGGACTAGATGACCTATAGGTCCCTTCCAACTCTGATTATCTGTTATGTGTAAATATTCCTTTAAATATTTTTTAAAGGAACTATATTGGAGATTCAGTCCCAAACTATGAATCAAATAGATATTAAAGTTATTTGAAGCAATCATAACTTATCATTCTACTCAAATAGTACATCTGATAAAAAAAATGAAAACAGATTTCTTATATATTACTCATACTTCTGTACATAAGTTCACTCCCATTTTAATTCTCTCTAATTCTTTCTCCCACGTTCCTATGCATAATCAGATGGTTGGTGAGTTTGATCCATTGGTCACTTGACAAATATTCCCTTTCCAGCAACAAAAGATTTGCAAGCTAAATCATGGGAAGGTGTTGCTTATCTTGTTAACCTTTTAGGCTGGTTAATTTCTTAATTTTGAATTGTTTTACTTTTAACTTGTAAATTTTAACCTTGTTTTTTATCTCTGTTTTTACAATATTTTGTCTTTAAACCCCTACATTGCCCTGTGACTTTGGGCAGTATAGAATTGTGATAAATAAATAAAGGTAGGGCTGTAACTTCATCTACTCTTTTTCTTTCTATACCCCATGCACTGATTTGCTTGAAGCAAGAAATAATTTATCATTTCTGTTCTTCCTCCACGCCCAAGTCAAGATCCCAAGCTCCTAAAGGGAGGAAACTAGGGATTTCCCTTCCTTGAATGGGATTATGTGCACCTTGTACAGACAGGTCTAATTTAGTTAAAAACAGGTTGCGTCTCCTCCCTGAATTTAAATTATATTAAATAATTTTTGACAGTAGTGCAGGCAAACTGGTATTTTCCATTAAGGTGTAAAATATATCCCTGTAGTTACTAAAGTTGTATGTTCAAAATAAACTATAGTCACAGAGATGGGCGTAAGTTCTGACTAGTAACACTTAAGCAACAATCTGAGCCATCTTCAGATGTTGAAATTCTAAGAGTTGCTACTGAGATCACGAACACCAACTTTGTTAAAGAAATTCCTCAGAATTAATAGGAAAGTTCTAAATAATCACTGGAGTGTTTCTAGAGGCCCAAATATTTTGGCACAATGCCAGAATTTCCACCTATAGAATCACAGCCATTTGCAAGATATCTGAAGGATGTAAGTTAGGAAAGATTCAAGTCAAGATCTTAATCCGGAATACTGCCATTGTTTTATTATTTGTTATTATTTTTACTAACAGGCATAAAATATTAAACAGATAGAATTACCCTTGTTTTATTATTTAATTATTATTTTTACTTATAGGCATAAAATATTAAACAGATAGAATTACCCTTGTTTTATTATTTAATTATTATTTTTACTTATACGCATAAAATATTAAACAGATAGTGTTATGTTCTGCACATGGGCACAAGAAGTGGAGACGAGACGATGAACAGTGAACTTCAACTCTTTATTTAACATTGTGGAACAGAGCAAAAACTACGGCAGCAATAGCCCTTTTTATAGGCAAGCTGCTGATCAAAATAACCAATAAGAAACGGGAAGCGTTAGTTCCCTTAACCAATGAAAGAGGCCCGCTAATAGCCAATCAGATTCTCCTGAACGGACCAATCAGATGTCGCTATTATCGGCCAATCAGAAGTGCAGGGCCAGAACCCTGCACTTTTCTAAAGGTTTTAATAATCTTTATTTAAGCACTTTTATTAATTCACAACACCCCTTCCCCCCGGGTTCCGTTTAAGGGGTGCGGTGACGTAATCTTTGAGGTAGGCAGGTTGTTTAGATTGTTTATTAGATTTTCACTGTCCCCCCGGTACTTGTTTATAATCTTGTTTGGGTGGGACATTTTCTGGCGAGTAGGGTGCCTCTGGTCCTTCATTTAAAAACTCGGTGCTGCTAATGTCCTTGTTGTCCTCTAGCCTTTGTGGGCTTGCCTCTGACGAGGTGTCTGTTTGAGGCAAGTCCACCACCCTCTCTGATCCTTCTTTATGCGTTAAGTGCGAATGTTCACTTCTTCCACTCGTGCTTTCTGTCATTTCGAACTCAGTCTCCTCGGCATTTCCTCCCCCCTCAGTTTGGAAGTTACCGGAGTCGCAGAAACCAGGTTGCAGCCTTGAACGCAGCTGATCAATATGGCGCTTCCATATTTTTCCGTCGTGACTTCTTACTCGGTACGACCTGGGTCCTTTGACTTGGATTACAGTTGCCTCAACCCACAAAGGATTGCCAGAAAAGTTTTTAGCGAAGACTAAGTCGCCTATCTGGAATTTGCGGCATTTCCCACTGGATCCGTGTGGTTTTTCTGGTTCGTACGATGGGTGTAGTCGGTCAAGGTGGGAGCGGAGTTTTCGTCCCATTAACAATTCAGCTGGAGTCTTGTTGGTGATGCTGTGCGGAGTGATGTGTTGAAGAAAGAGTATCCGGTTAATCTTATCTTCAATATCGCCATAGTCCATTTTATGTAGGGTCTTTTTGACTAATTATACCATGTGCTCGGCTCTTTCATTGGCCGCAGGATGCGCTGGCGAAGTTAGCGCATGGCGAATACCACGGTCCGCCAAATATTGTTCAAAAGAAAGCGTGGTAAACTGGGGGCCGTTGTCGGATACCAGAATGTCTGGCAGTCCATGGGTTGCGAATAATCTGTCCAATTTCCTGATGACGAATTCGGTTGTGGTACTTTTCATTTCATGGATTTCAAGCCAGTTTGAGTAGGCATCCACCGTTACTAAGAATGTGTGTCCTTTAGTAGGTCCCGCAAAGTCAATATGAATTCGGGACCATGGTCCCCTGGGTGTTTCCCACTCTGTTGGGGTTGCTTTCGGTGGGGCATTGCTAACTTCCTGGCATTTGCAACAAGTCTTTACCCAGGCCTTGATTTGCTTGTCGATACCCGGCCACCATGCGTAGCTTCATCCGAGCGCCTTCATGTGCACGATGCCGGGGTGGCCTTCATGCAAGGTTTTCAATACCGCTCATTGCAGCCGCTCTGGGACGATGACTCTATCCCCCCAAATGATGCAGCCTTTCTGGGAAAACAGTTCCATCGTCGATTCTTCAAAGGACTGAAGTTGTCAGGGATTTGATCCAATGGCTATCCTCGCTCGACCCAGCGAAGAACTTGCGCCAAAATGGGATCGCGTTTGGTTTCGATCATGATATCTCGAGCTGTCAGTGGTGGTGATTGAAGTGTCTCAATCTGGAGCATTGTGATGGTTGGAGCTGGGTTGTCAACGGTTTCCAGAAGTGGTGCACGGCTTAGTGTGTCAGCGTGGGGGATAGCTTTCCCCGGGCGGTGTTGCAGCTTATAATTATATGCAGCCAAGAATTCCGACCAGCGAGTCATTCTGGGAGATAATATATAAGGGGTTGGCTTGTCCACCGCTATAATCCCCAGCAAAGGTTTGTGGTCGGTAACTATAGTAAAAACTCGCCCATAAATATATTCATGAAATCGTTTAACAGCAGAAACGACAACAAGAGCCTCTTTATCGATTTGACTATAGTTATGTTCAGCTTTTGATAGCGTTTTTGAAAAGTAGGCAATAGGGGCTTCACTACCGTTTGGTAACACATGGCTCAAAATGGCACCCACTCCGAATAGTGATGCATCACATGTAATTGTTAAAGGCAAAGTCTCTTTATACTGCATCAAAACAGCGCCTGAAGTCAATAAGTTCTTTACTTGTCGGAACGCGTGTTCCTCTCGGTGTCCCCAGACCCAGGTTGCCTTTTTGTCCAACAGACGATGTAGGGGCTCGGCTACAGTCGCTTTGTGGGGCAGGAACACGTTGTAAAAATTGATAAGGCCCAGGAAAGCTTGGACATCAGTCTTATTTCTGGGCCTTGGGGCGTTTTTGATTGCCCTTAGCTTGCTATCGGTGGGGTGAATGCCTTGTTTATTGATTAAGTACCCCCAAAATTCTACTTTATCCGTACACAGTTGACACTTATTTTTTTTTACTTTAAGGCCAGAGTCTTTAAATTTCTGGAGAACTAACCTCAGACGCTCCCTTAGTATTTCTCTAGTCGGAGCAGCAATTAAAACATCATCAAAATAAGGTACAACTCCTTTTATACCCTGTAGTATTCTCTCCATCAAACTCTGAAAAATCCCTGGGGCTATGCTAACTCCGAATTGGAGTCGGTTGCACACGCCTCGTTGTGTCATGATGGTTTGTGCCTCTGCTGTTTTTTTATCTACAGGCAGTTGTTGGTATGCCTGTGCTAAATCCAATTTAGCGAAGACTTTTCTGCCCCCCAGGGAATGGAGAAGGTGTTGTACCACCGGTACCAGGAAAGCGTTCTGCTGAAGGGCGCGATTCAGGGTGGCTCGGTAGTCCCCACAAATTCTTAATGATCCATCCGGCTTGATGGGTGTTACGATTGGGGTTTCCCAGGGAGCGTGGTCGGTTGGTTCTAACACACCCTGGGCTATTAATTTATCAAGCTGCTCGTCAATCTTTGGTTTAAGGGCAAATGAACTCGATGAGGCTTAAGGCGGATGGGAGCTACTTCGGGGTTAAGGTTAAATGATATCAGGGTCCCCTTGTACTCGCCTAATTTGTCTGTAAAGACGTCTTGGAACTCTTGGACGATGGCCTCTTCCCAGTCGTCGCTGTTGGTTCGGTGAATGCCGGCTACTTCAATTCCAAGTGGGGCGAACCATTGGAGGCTAACAAACTAGGCCGATCCCTGTCGACTACGGTTAGTGGTAGGGAAGCAGTACGATTTTTAAATGAGACACGGACTTTGCTGGATCCAACGACTGGAATTCGATTTCCCTGATGGTCCTTGAGTATGATTCTTTGGAATCTGAGGTCTTGCCGCCGGACGGTGGGAATTAATTGTTTAAGGGTCTTCCAGGAAACCATCGAGAGGGACGATCCTGAATCGACTTCCATCATGCAGAGCTGGTTTTCAATGGCGACCTTCACCCGGATCTTCTTGGCGTCTAATGATGAGGTGTGACCAATCGTAATGGTTTGGTGTGCCTCTTCTCATTTCGTTGACTGGGCTGGTGGTTTGTTTCTGTAGGAGTGGTTGTTCCATTGGTGGGTTAAGTATTTCCGATTCACAGGACGACTTCCTGTGGGCTGGCAGTAGTTGGTCCCCCTCTGAGGTGGGCCGGATCCTTGCTTGCTTCTACAGACTCTTTCGATGTGACCTCTTTTCCCGCACACATGGCAGAGCGCGTCGAGGAATTTGCAGTCTGATCGTAGGTGGTTTGCCCCACAACCAGCGCATTGGTACTGCACTCTCTGGTTACGTTGATGGCGTTGGTCTCGTTCAGACCGGAGCTGGTTGACCTCTTCTTCATCACTTTCTGATGACGATTGGAGGTCCTCGTGGTGGGCTGTCGTTGCCTGTCCTTCCAGGTGAGGTGAGATTTCGCTGGCAAGTTGGCGGAGCGGGGCGTGGGTGCAGCGCATTCATGCAGCTGACTTCCTGGTTGCTTCTGCTGCAGTAGCATCAGCGATGGCATCTGTAAGGCTAATGTCGCCTTTCGCCATCAGCTTACTTTGTGTAGCTGGCGCATCTAATCCCAGAACTATTCGGTCTCTCAGGGCCTCTTTGAGGTTGGCGAACCTGCAGAGGCCTCCCAAATTCCAGAGATCCGCAATGAAATCGGCAACGCTTTCTCCCTTGCGCTGGTCTCTCTGATAAAATTCATGTCTTCGAACAAGCGTTGGTACGGTTGGTGCATAGTGGGCCCGTAGAAGGGGCTCGAGGACGTCCCAGTCCATGGACTTTACCTCAGCCAGTTTGGCTAGTGCCTTGGCCATCTTAAACATGGTCAGCCCGCAGTGAGTTATGAATACCGCTCGCTTCTTTCCGGTAGTGGCATCCTTCAAGTTGTTGGTCTCCAGAAACATCTGGAATCGGTCCATATATGAGTCCCAGTCTTCTTGTGCCGGGTCGAATGGAGCGGGTGGTATGACGCTGCTAGACATGGTTCAGCCGTTGGTGCGTCTTCAGTCACGTGCTCTGTTTAGCGCTCTGTAGTGCTCAGTCAGCTCTGACATCTCCAAATCCCACCTTCATCGCCAGTGTTATGTTCTGCGCATGGGCACAAGAAGTGAGACGAGACGATGAACAGTGAACTTCAACTCTTTATTTAACATTGTGGAACAGAGCAAAAACTACGGCAGCAATAGCCCTTTTTATAGGCAAGCTGCTGATCAAAATAACCAATAAGAAACGGGAAGGGTTAGTTCCCTTAACCAATGAAAGAGGCCTGCTAATAGCCAATCAGATTCTCCTGAACGGACCAATCAGATGTCGCTATTATCGGCCAATCAGAAGTGCAGGGCCAGAACCCTGCACTTTTCTAAAGGTTTTAATAATCTTTATTTAAGCACTTTTATTAATTCACAACAGATAGAATTACCCTTGTTTTATTATTTAATTACTATTTTAACTAACAGGCATAAAATATTAAACAGATAGAATTACCACATGGATTATTATTAATTTGTTCCCTTTTAAGAAAGGTAAAGGTGAAGGTTCCATTGCACATATGTGCTAGTTGTTCCCAACTCTAGGGGGTGATGCTCATCTCCATTTCAAAGCCAAAGAGCCAGCACTGTCCAAAGACATCTCTGTGATCACGTGGCCAGCATGACTAAACACCAAAGGCACACAGAATGTTGTTACCTTCCCACCAAAGTGTTTTTCTACTTGCATTTTTACATGCTTCCAAACTGCTAGGTTGGTAGAAGCTGGGACAAGTAACAGAATCTCATCCCATTACACGGCACTAGGGATTCGAACCTCTGAACTGCTGACCTTTCGATCTTTTACGAAAACATATATTTAAAACAAGGACTCTTACAATTTCATTTTGAAAAGTTGGAAACATCTATATTGTTTTCTTTCTTAAATTCATATTCTCTCTATTCCTTCTTAACAGCTCTGATTCATTTTTTTTCCAGAAGAACTTTTAAAGTCAGAAATGAACTTAGCCCACATAACTATTTAATTTAATAAATATTACAGTGTGTTAATAGTTAAGAGCGTACATAAATTAGCATTTATAAAAATCAATTACATTGTCTTGTAAAACAGAGGAGAAGCAAGACCTTCACCATGGGATCATTTGTATTATCTGTTAATTATAATCCATAATTGTTCCTTCTTATCATTTTAATTTGCATAAATAGCATAACTTTAGCATTTACCGGATTTGGATACGAATACAATTATACTTTAAACTTTCTTTTTTGATATGTTCAATATTAATTATGGCATTAAAATTAGCAAATTCTGATTGCTGACCTTGGAGTTACCTTGCAGCAGTACTCTCTGACTGTTGAAGTCATTTATTTCATGGTTATACAGGCTTGTTAACTTGCTATCACTTTTGTACAAAGTTTTAAATATATTTTATAGCATGGCAGCTTGCTAAGGTGTGTTTTGGGGTTTTGGTTTCTTCTGCAAAAATACAGGAGAATTCATTTATCAAGTGTGTCTGGAAAGGTACCTTATTTGGTAGAATTCTGAGCAAAAGAGTCCTAGAGAGGACCATGAGCAAAATTTGGGAAGCATTGAGTATCTTTATCCTGAGCAAGGCATTCAAGACCAGATAGTTGACTCTTCAATAGGTTGCTGAAAAATGTATGAATGTGAGAAAGTACATGTGGTGACTTAAAGGAAGTATACACCATACCTGCTAGTATGGCATTATTCAATGCAATAGTGTAAGAATAGTATGTGTGAGAACAAGTGGAAAGTTTTGCAAATGGTTCACCACTGAGTATGAAGTAAGACAAGAATATGTGATGTCCTCTTGGTTGCTTAATATATATATAAATGGATAAAACTACAAGGAATGCTTATAATAATATTAGTGTTCAGGGGTGGGATTCTACCAGTTCGCACCTATTTGCTAGAAACCTGTTGTTAACATTCTAAGCAATTTGAAGAACCAATATCTTTTTTGTTTGTGGTAACCAGAACAGAATGCAATATTTCAAATATGGTCTTACCAAGGCAGTATATAGCAGTACTAATACTTTGTGATCCTCTATTGATCCAGCCTTGGATTGCATTGGGGTTTTGCTTTTTTTGGCAGCTGGAATACACTGCTAGTTCATATTTAAGTGGTTGTCCTATTAGTAGATCCCTCTCGTGGTTAATTCTCACAGCAGTTTTGGAAAGCCTCTAGAGACTAACTGCAGAGGCTCAAACAGTTTTTGTGTGTGTGTGTGTGTGTGTGCTTGCACAGGCATGTATGCATTTATGAACAAATTTTTGGGCAGATATTGTTCCAGAGGGCAGATCCTGCACCAAATAAGTGTACTTCCTGGGCCCCATAACACAGTTTAAACAACAGGATTCTGGTCACTCAAACTGAATGGGAAAAACAGTTGGAAATAAGTAGTAATAGATAGTATTGCCATAGCCATGGTATGAAGAGCTTTAATGGTGAACTGCATCTGGAAGCCAATTGATAACTAGCTGCAGACTGCAAAGCATTAGGGTCACAGTGGCATACTTGTCCATTCTTGCTTCTCTCCATCCTGAACAGCACAACATTGTAAGCTAGACTTTGACACTGTCAGACACTCACCGAGCCCAAGGTTGAGATGTACAACTTGTTATCTTCTTGTAACTGTAGTTTTAAAATGTGTTTTTATTCCTGTGGCTCTGTAAATATCTGGAAACTGCCTACAGTCCATGATGATTGAAGCTATAGATAGTAAACTGTATAAATGAATACATAAATAAATGGAAAGAAATGGATAGAACCATTTTAAAATGTGTAAATGCTATAGAAAGGTAATAAGTGGTGTGTTGTGAGGAATGAATCTTTTACAAAAGGAACAAAAAGAGTATAAAAGAGTGCTTCTAGCTACTTTGTGAGAGAAGGAAAAACATAAAAGGAAATTTTAATACATAGGAATGGATTACTTAGGAAGTGCATGTAATAAAACAGAAAAAGATAAGGTCAATAACAAATGAGGGCTGAATGAATGTGGATTGAGCACAAAAGAAAAAAAACCTGGAATGGCAGAAGTACAATGAAAAGTTTAATAATACTAACATAACGAATGAGAATCAATTTGCAAAACAAATTTCTGAAGAAATAGTGAATAAGCTGAAGGCGAAAGAGGAAACTGAGAAAGTCATGGTTGGGTGACTGATGAGCTCCTTAAAAGGAGAAGTGAGGAATTTCAAAAACAAAAGACAATATACAGTATGTAGCAATGTATGAATGGTGGAAATGAGGATGGTTCATAAGGATAAAAAGACATGGAAAGTTATAGCAAATGATGTTGGTGTACTAGATATTTCTATATTTCCTTTTTGTCTTATCTCACTTTTTTTTTCTTTGGTCTCCTATTTTTTACTCCTGTTCTGTGCTCTGCACAACTTTTTATTAGGAATACAGGCAGCTATTGAATTACAATTATTTGTTTGGGGGCTGTTCAAAATTAGAAGAGCATTGAAAAAAGTGACTTACAACCAGTCCTTGCACTTATGACTGTCACAGCATTCCTACAGTCACATGATCAAAGTTTGGGCATTTTGCAACAAGGCATGTAGTTGTGACGATTGCAGCATCCCAGGTTCACATGATCACCATTTGCAACTGGCTTCTGACAGGCAAAGTCAATGGGAAAGCCAGATTTGCTTAACAATAGGGTGATTCATTTAATGACTGTGGTGTTTCTCTTAATGACTGCAGTAAAAAAAGGTTGTAAAATTGTGCACAACTCATTTAACAACCACCTCACTTAGCTACAGAAGTTCCAGTTCCAATTATAGTCACAAGTTGACCTGTGGCAGGATTGGTTCATACATAAGTAGACTATGGATGCGTCCAGTTTTCATTACATCAACACTGGGTCCAGACTTGATTTTTTTCCCAATACTGTTTATTTGGGGAATTAAATTTGCCTATTCCAGCCTCTTGCCCTTAGTTCCTCATTGCACAAGCAGGCCATGAAGCTGCTTTCTGGGGGGTCCTTGGTGCTCTCTGAGCTTGTTTTCTTGAAGATGTTTCATTACCCTAACTCGGTTACATCATCAGTACCAGTAAGGGGTGTTGTTTGCTGTCAATTTATATTTTGGTGTCTTGCCTGTCTGTGTCGGTGGAGATGGTCTTAAGAGATTCTTTTGGCTGGGTTGTTTACCAATGACTCTTTGGCAATTCCTTGAGTGGGATATTGCTTATTTGATTGTTGGTCTGAAGTTGACCTTGGAGTTAATCTATGTTGATCTGGTTGCTGATTACTGGTGGAGAGGTGCTGGAGTCTTTTTTTTCTTTGGAGCTGATTGATTGTCTCTTTTGCATAGTTTGTAGATGTTGTTAATATCTATGTGTCTATTGATGGCTGATATGTCAGAGTACCAGGCTTCTAGACAGTGGTGGGATTCAAAAAAATTTACTACCAGTTCTGTGGGTGTGGCAGGGGAAGGATACTGTAAAATCTCCAGTCAGAGGGTGTATTTGCCGGTTCTCCAAACTACTCAAAATTTCCGCTACCAGTTCTCCAGAACTGGTCAGAACGTGCTGAATACCACTCTGCTTCTAGAAATTCCCTGGCATTTTTGGAATTGGCTAGGATTATCACATTTTCCAATTGAAATTGTGTTTAAATCTGTCTTTGTGTGGTGAAATTGAAGATTTTTTGTCATGCCTTCTGACTGCCAAATGGAGTTCATGGTTGTGATCTGGCAGTCTTCTGCTTTCTGTTTTCTCACCCTGCATGCTGTTTACAGAATTCTTTTACGGATATGATTTTGAATTGTTTTTCATGAGTTTGAGGAGAGCGTCCACTAGATTTGTTATCCCAAAATACAGTAAAATGCAAAATCAACAGTAACTCCACTTGGGCAAAATGAAACTCTGCTTTGAATTTTTTTCATTATAACGGACTTTGAAATTCCCTTAAAGCTATACCTCACCTTGATGCAACATTGGGGGGTATGGGGGTGTTGAATCATGGCAATCAGGAAGCTGTGAAGGAATTTCAATGAATTTCTTTACATCAGCATTCCCTCTATACTTTCCTTTTGACAAGTACACCAATACATGTACAAAGAAATATGGAGGGGAATTTTTCCATGCATTTTATTAGCAATAAATCGCTTTATTTTATTTCTTTTTTAATGAGGAGTTAATGATTTTGTTCCTCCAAAAGCCATGATAGCTCATTAGGTGGGGACTGACTGGATATGTATTTTGCACTTTTTTATTTCTCAACTGGAGTTCTCTATATAGCTACTCTCACAAATATACAATCATAATAGCCCTCAACTTATCCTAGCATGGGAATATTACATATTGTGTTCATACGACTATTTGATTCGCATCACTGCTATTAACATTTACTCTTTTAGATGTTGAAGAATCATACTTTAAATATGGGCATAATACTGTATATTGGCAACTGATGCTGTATTCAACTCAGCAGACATTAAATCATAGACTGCAAGGAGGCCATATTTAATTACCTGTTTAATATCTTCATCAAGCCTTTAAACAGCACTACATTTTTATGCAATCTATATTCAATTCAATTAAAATAATGGTAAACTTTTCTCACTGAAAAATGGAACCATGGAAATCATGAATGTATTCATTTAGGAGGTCAAGATCATACATAGAGGACATCTAGTTTAGAAAAAGTGTCCATACATCTAATTTATAACAGGCAGAACTGGAGCTATAAGTGGCCAGGCTTGGCTTCAGGATACAGTATAATGTCCACCATTGATATCTGCCTGGGAGGGGGTTCTTCTCCTTCAAAAGGTCACAGGTCTAGAAGAAGCAATTCAAGATCTCCCCAGTGCCCAGAATGATGCTATGTTATAGGAATCTGAAACAGTCCATGGCCATTGAAAGCACTCTTGCTATCCATCACTGTCATCAGAAATAATAAGTTTATTAGAAAGCACATCATATCTTGGCACAGCTTTGAAGGTGGATAAAGTAGACTTTGCAGGTAGTTGGAGAGGCAATATTTCTGTATTTGGCGACTATATTAAGGTGATTTCATATTGCCTGCCAAAAGGAAAGGTTTATATTTTGCAGCCCTTGGTCCAATGCTATAGCATTCTCATACAAATAACTATGTAATGTTTGGAGATAGCATGAAAATTCCACATCGCTGCCTGACCATCATCACCTCACCCAGGATATTCATATTGGCACACACATTTCCTGCTTACCTTCCTGCTGCCCACATTCTAACCTGAAAGACATGAACACCCTTTGACTCTCTACTCATCCTTTATTGCTACATATCTACTGTATTATAATATTATCCAACCCTTGCTGGCACAAGCAGTATGATTTGGTCTGTCTGCTGTGCTTTATTTCAAAACAAAGAGAAAAACTTTCTGAGAATGCCATCTATCCATTCTAAAGCAATACTGAACTATTTTTACACTTTCCCCTTGCTTTAGTAGCTTAGATGCAGGCCCAATTTCAATTTAAACCATTTCAATTTAAACAGTGTTTTCTTTTACAGCTGAAAATATAGCTTTCAAATAAAATGTTAAGATCATAGTTGCAGTTTCTACATAGGTTAAAAATGTATATTTTAATTCTGTATGTAAATCAAAAGGTACCATCTAGTGCTCTTGTACATAAAGATCTCTAGATTACCTCTTTCTTCACTGGAGATTACACTTTCTTCACTGTTTTGTTCCTAAAATGATCCTAGATCAAGACATTATAACATATTTAATTCCCTTGACAACAAATAAATCACAAAATGATATTTTTAATAACAGGGAACTCAGAAGCAACAACTAAAAATTGTGTCTGTATATGAATGCAATGCATGAGAAATTGTGTGTGTGTGTATGGTGTTTGTTTTTGTATAAAATCTCCAGCTGAAAACTGGTCCTAACTACTTGTGGCAAAGCAAGTGTCTCCCTTGAGAAAGGGATTTACAGAAGGCTGCTTCTTCTTTCAATCTTCTCCAGGAGATCAGCTGGCTAGAAGGGCAAGAAAAGAAGTCAAATCCACTCCTAGTTGTGAGATGTATCTTTAAGAGTCTAGGAAGGAATTCCATGTACCCAGATTTATAGATGCAGCTCGAAAGCATTGTTTTGATTTTAATTTTGAATGGACCTCAACCTTGCTCAAATCCTTTCTGAGCTCTTTTGGATGGCTTGCCTATTGTTCCATTGTCTCACTTGCTCTTTGAATCCTAATTCTTTTGCTCGAAGACAAAAGCCATCCATGTTTTCTTTGCTGCTGTGTATGTCTAATAAAAAAAAAAATACTGTGTTAAACAGGGATTTGGTGCCATTTTGATGGATTTTAATCTGGAAACATGCCTCAGAAGGCCTAGGACTTTAAAGATTGATTACCATTGGCTACCAAAACAGAGCCATGCCCAGGCAAGGTAGTAAACAATCAAGATGGTAACTGTGACTACATGATTGAAGCCCTATCACATTTTTATATGCATTAGATGTGTGTGACCTAAGTGAGGAAATATAGTCTGAATACAGTATGGACATCCAGGAACTGGAAAAAATGCAACTCCCTTTAAGTGCTGCTCATTGGTCTTTGGAACACCCGATCTAAATCAATGTTGTATTTGTATGTGAATACTGCACACTTCCAGTGCCCTGGTATTGCTCAATAACAGAAAAAATATCATTTTTGGCCTTGCTGTAATAGGCCTGCTAGAAGGGAGGAAGAAAAAGTGATGGCACCAAACTTCAATTAAAGGTGATAAATGTTGCACCTCCCAGGCCATCTTGGTTGGGTGGTGAGAGAAATCAGTTGTAAAGAAAAGTCCCTCATTCACTATCCCTAAAAGTTCCTGTAATGTACAAGCCCAAATTGGCATTATGGTTTCAATTTAAGGAACAAAGATACAAAACATCAGACACATGGAACTTTCTATATTATGCTAGCATGGAGCAGAGAGAATAATATTTCCAGTCAGGCCATAAAATTATCACAACAGCTTCTGTAGTAAACTACAAATATGCGCATCACCTATGGCTAGCAATGGTCAACAATTGCCCTGCAATGCAATGCAAATGAAGCAGTAGTGGGATTCAAAAAAAATTATTACCGGTTCTATGGGCATGGCTTGGTGAGTGTGGTGTGGCTTGGTGGGCATGGCATGGTGGGCATGGCAGGGGAAGGATACTGTAAAATCTCCATTCTCTACGTGTTAGATCTGGGAGAGTGGGCGCAAAGAACGGAGATGAGGCATCGAATAGTGACTCCAACTCTTTATTAGTGACTTCAGAACAGAGCAAAATACTAGGGCAGCAGCAGCTCCTTTTATAGAGCTGGCTGCTGTCACAACACCCAATGATTTGACTTTGCCACACTGGGAGCGTCCAATCAGCGGCGACCCGCTAACAGCCAATCAGATCAGCCAACAATGACCAATCACGATCCGCTATCAGCGGGCCAATCAGAAGTGCAGGTTTACGAGCCTGTCGTGGAAGGAAAACTATTAGAATTGCAAGCTAACGAGTTTGCTTAGTTTGGAACACCCCTCCCCCCTAGGTTCCGTCTCAAGGGTGGGGTGATGTATTCTTGCAGGTAGGCAGGTCGTCTCACCTGTCCATCTGATCTACATTGCTCCACCAGTCTCCACCAGCCCAGACTCTGGTTCCGGTGGGTTGTTTGTTGAACTCAGCGGTAATGGTGATCCGACTTCTCCGTTGGGTGACTCGGGGTTGTCATCTCTACTCCCGTCAAGGCTGTCATCTGGATTCTCTGGGTTTGCTGATGCCGCCGTGCTGCTTCATGGAGAGATGACCATATGCCCTGGCTCTTCTTAGGAAGGTGAATATTCCAGGTTTGGTCGCGCTGATTGCTGGGTTTTGAGTACTGGGTTGGGTACTAGTTCGTTTTCGGCCCCCTCGATTTCCCTTCCCCCCCTGGTTTGGAGTTCAGGGCTTGTTAAGGGGGTAGGTGCCAGCCTGGAGCGTAGCTGGTCGATGTGGCGCTTCCACAATCTCCCATCAACAGTTTGTAAACAGGAGGAAAGGGGACCCGTAAGTTGAGTTATGGTAGCGGGGACCCACAATCGGTCACCGGTAAAGTTTTTTGCAAAAACCAGGTCGCCTACCTTGAATGTGTGATACTTGCTGCTGGACTCCAGGGGCTTTTCTGGCATGTAGGCAGGGTGTAGTCGGTCAAGATGTGATCGAAGTTTCCTGCCCATCAGGAGTTCAGCTAGGGTTTTATTTGTGGTGCTGTTTGGAGTAATATGTTGGAGGAAAAGCATCCTGGTCACCTTGTTGTGGATGTTCCCTTGTTCCATCTTGTGTAAGGTTTTCTTTATGAACTGGACCATTCGTTCAGCCCTACCGTTGGCTGCAGGGTGAGCCCGCGATGTTAAAGCGTGGCGTATCCCCCGGTCTGCTAGGTACTGTTCAAATGCCAAGACGGTGAATTGTGGGCCATTGTCTGAAACCAAGACATCTGGCAAGCCATGTGCAGCAAATAGTCTGTTTAGTTTTTTAACGACTGCCTCTGTGGTGGTGCTCTTCATTTTGTGGACCTCAAGCCAGTTGGAATAGGCATCCACTGTTATGAGAAATGTATGTCCCTTGGTGGGTCCCGCAAAATCGATGTGGATACGGGACCAGGGACCTCAGGGTGCTTCCCATTCAGTTGGTGGTGCTTTTGGTGGGGCTGAGCGTGTTTCCTAGCACTTGTTGCAGGTGGCGACCCAGGTTTCTATTTGCTTATCTATACCTGGCCACCAAGCGTAGCTCCTTGCTAGTGCCTTCATTCGCACGATGCCCAGATGTCCATCATGCAATAGTTTTAGGACTTTATCCTGCAGTCTTTCTGGGATGACGACTCTGTCTCCCCATAAAACACATCCTTTTTGGGAGAAAAGTTCTGTCTGCCTGTGTTTGAAAGGCTTGAAGGTGTCGTTGAGTTTGTTGTCAGGCCAACCTCTTTCCACCCAGCTGAGGACTCATGCCAAACAAGGGTCCTTCCTTGTTTCGGATGCGATGTCTTGTGCAGTCAGTGGTGGTGAAGGAAGTGTCTCGATTTGTAATGTAGCTAGAGTTGGAGCTGGGTCGTCCAGGACTTCTGGTAGCGGAGAGCGGCTCAGGGCGTCAGCGTGGGGAATGGTTTTCCTCAGTCGGTGTCGCAGTTGGTAATCGTATGCGGCTAGAAACTCTTACCAGCGTGTCATTCTTGGCGATAAGATGTGGCGAGTTGGTTTATCCCCCACCAAGATTCCAAGTAATGGTTTGTGATCGGTGATTATAGAAAAGGATCTTCCATACACATGGAATCATGGAATCGTTTGATCGTAGCCACAATAGCGAGAGCCTCTTTATCTAGTTGGCTATAGTTTCTCTCAGTTTTAGATAAAGTTCTAGAAAAAAATGCAATGGACGCCTCAGTACCGTTTGGCAGGACATGGCTCAGGATGGCTCCTACTCCAAACAGTGAGGAGTCACAGGTGACGTTTTAGAGTAAAGTCTCGTTATATTGTATCAATACAGCATCTGATGTTAAAAGGTCTTTTACTTGCTGAAAAGCTCGCTCTTCTCGATGTCCCCAGACCCAGGAAGCTTTTTTGTCGAGGAGCCTATGCAGGGGTTCAGCAACAGTCACCTTCTGGGGTAGGAAGATGTTATAAAAGTTAATGAGTCCCAGGAAGGCTTGGAGATCTGTTTTGTTCCTAGGTCTTGGGCGCTTTTTATTACAGCCAATTTTTTCTCAGTAGGGTGAATTCCCTGTTTGCCAAGGAATTCAACCCTCTCAGTACATAGTTGGCACTTGTCCTTCTTGACCTTCAGGCCAGGGTCTTTAAATTTTTGGAGGACCATTCTTAGTCGCTGTTCCAGTAGACTTCTAGTGGGGGTGGCTATCAAGACATCATCGAAATATGGCACGACCCCTTTTATGCCTTGTAGCAATCTCTCCATCAGACTTTGGAAGATTCCAGGTGCTACGCTCACTCCGAACTGGAGTCTATTACATTTGAACGCACCTCTGTGCATGACTATAGTTTGGGCTTCTGAGGTCTCTGCATCTACGGGCAGCTGCTGGTATGCCTGGGCTAGGTCCAATTTTGCAAATATTTTTCCGCCCCCAAGGGAGTGAAGGAGGTGTTGGACCACAGGCACAGGGTAAGCACTCTGCTGAAGTGCATGGTTTAGGGTGGCCTTGTAATCCCCACAAATTCTCAAAGATCCATCAGGTTTTATGGGGGTTACAATTGGGGTCTCCCATTGGGTGTGGTCAATCAGTTCCAACATGCCCTGGGCTATTAATTTGTTCAATTGTTCATCAATCTTTGGTTTGAGTGCAAAGGGCACTCGATGAGGCTTAAGGCGAATGGGTGCAATATCAGGGCAGAGGTTAAACAATATGGGGGATCCCTTGTACTTGCCTAGCTTCTCAGTAAAACTTCCTGGAATTCCTGGACAAGGGCCGCTTCCCAGTCATCGCCTTCGGTCTGGTTGATGCCCGCCAGTTTGATTCTTAGTGGCGCGAACCACTGCAAGCCTAGTAAGCTGGGTCGATCTTTATCAATGACGGTAACAGGTAGGGTTCTGGTGTGGTCTTTGAAGGAGACTTGGATGTGGCTGGAACCGGTGACTGGGATCCTATTTCCTTGGTAGTCCTTTAATATAATTCTCTGAGTGCTGAGGTCCTGGCGACGGATGTCAGGGATCAGCTGTTTGAGGGTTTTCCAGGAAACCATTGATAGGGAAGACCCGGAGTTGACTTCCATAATGCATGGTCAGTTCTCAATGGTGACCTTTATTCGGATTTTTCTTGCATCAAGGGATGAAGCGTGGCCGATGGTGATGGTTTGGTGCGCCTCTTCTCGTCTGGTAGAAGTGGCTGGTGCTCGATTTCTGTAGTAGTGGTTCTATTGGTTGCTTGGACGGTCCCGATTTACTGGTGGGGTGCCTGTTGTCTGTCGGAAATTATTTTCTCTTCGGTTTGGGCTGGACCCTCACTTGCTTCTACAGACCTTTGCAATGTGGCCCCTCTTTCCACAGGAACGGCAGGGGGAATCTAGGAATTTGCAGTCTGATCGCGGGTGGTTTCCCCCGCATCCAGCACACTGATATGAAGGCTTACGATTCCGTTGATCTCGTTGATTGTGTTCTGACCTGAGTCTGTTGACCTCCTCTTCCTCACTTTCTGATGAGGATTTGAGGTCTTCATGGTGGGTGGTCATTGTGTGCCTCTCGGAAAGGGGCGTAGTGTCACTGGCGAGTTGGCGGTGCGGTCCGTTTGCTCAGCGCATTCGAGCTGCTGACTTCCTGGTTGCTTCTGCTGCAGTAGCATGGCGATGACATCTGCGAGGTCGATGTCTCCCTTCGCCATAATCTTGCTCTGGGTTGTGGGGTCTCTTAGACCCAGAACAATTCGATCTCTCAAGGCTTCTTCGAGATTTGCGAAGCCACAGAGTCCCCCCCAGGTTTCTGAGGTCTGCAATGAAGTCTCCAACACTCTCGCTTTCCTGTTGGTTCCTCTGGTAAAACTCGTGTCTCCTGATGAGTGTTGACACTGCTGGGGCATTATGGGCCCAGAGGATTGGGGCGAGATTGTCCCAGTCCATCGTCTTGACTTCAGCTGGTTTTGCGAGGCCTTTGCCATCTTAAAAACGGCGGGCCCACAATGGGTCAGGAATACAGCTCGTTTCTTGCCAGGCGTAGCATCCTTCAGGTTGTTGGTTTCCAGGAACATCTGAAACCTGTCCATATACGAGTCCCAGTCTTCATTAGCCGGATCAAATGGAGTGGGTGGTATGGCGCAGCTGGTCATTCTGCCGCTATTGGTGCGCCTTCAGCCACGTATTCTGTTCGCGTTCAATGAGTGTTCAGTCAGCTCTATCGTCTCCGCATCCCATCCTCGTTGCCAATGTTAGATCTGGGAGAGTGGGCGCAAAGAATGGAGACGAGGCATCAAATAGTGACTCCAAGTCTTTATTAGTGACTTCAGAACAGAGCAAAATACTAGGGCAGCAGCAGCTCCTTTTATGATTTGAGTTTGCTGCACTGGGAGCATCCAATCAGTGGCGACCCACTAACTGCCAATCAGATCAGCCAACAATGACCAATCACGATCCGCTATCAGTGGGCCAATCAGAAGTGCAGGTTTACGAGCCTATCGTGGAAGGAAAACTATTAGAATTGCAAGCTAACGAGTTTGCTTAGTTTGGAACACTACCCACCCCACTAACCTGCTTTCTAGCTCTGTTCTCCTGTGCAAAGCAGGGGCGTGCATAAGCACACCAATGTGCCTACCGTCCCTGTCCTATTGTTTCTTTTATTTTTTTATTTTTCTTATATGTATCCATGTATTCATAACTATGTTTTTACTTATACCTATTATCTTGTAAGCAATCGACAAAAATAAATAAATAAATAAAACCCAGCTGATTAGCTGGGAATCGGGAGGCAGAGAATAGATGAGGGGAGGGCCAGTCAGAGATGGTATTTCAAACTACTCAATATTTCTGCTACCAGTTCTCCAGAACTGGTCAGAACCTACTGAATACCACCTCTGAAATGAAGTCTAATAATCAGAATTCTGGGGAAAAATGAATGGAAGTTTCTTAAATTGAGCCTTCAGGTGGATAACTCCTTTCCCAGCAGAAATGTGAAATAGCATAGTCCTATTCATGGTTACCTCTATAACAGCCTTCCCGGATTTCTGCATTTTGTGGTGTCATCAAAATGAATTGGATTTCTACTCCCATAACCCTCAGTTAACACAATTCTTTTGTCTTCAGGCTTTATGATTGGTGAAAGCCAACACTTAGAATACAGTGAGTTGGAAAAAGCAGTTCTACAGGCTGTTATAAATGTCTGTTTACCTTAGAAATAAATTATTTGATGCTATGAGATAGGAGGCTTATTTATATAGTAGACAGCTACACATAATTTTGATCAAATCATGGATGCAAGGGGAGATCTGGCATTTATCACTGAGATTTGGCTGGATGAAGAGGAAACAGAAAACAGTTCCTCTCACAAACATCAGCCGGGTTTTTTTGTTTTGCATCTGTCCCAACCTTGGAGCAAATGAGCTAGTGGGGAAATTGTTTATTGGAAGACTCTAGCTATTGTGAAACTGTTGTTCTGCAAATAGTCAAAAGTGAAGACTTGCTTGTGAAATTTGGCTAAAGGGAAAAGTTGGGTGCTGTTTTTGTATTATTGTCCAATCTGCATGTTGACAACCATCACTGAGCTGCTTGATCTCATTGCAAGAATAGTTGTGGATTTACTTAAATAATGAGTACAGAGTGATTTAAAATCTGCTTCCTTGGGATCAGAAGTGGCTTAGGAGTTTATGTGAAATGAACTGAAAATCAGGGGCTAGTCCCAGATCATGACTGAACCAATTCATGTGGCTTGTAATGCCTTAGAGCTGGTGTTTGCCTCAGAGCAGTTGTGTTAAGATCTGATTCTGTGGGACTCATCATATCACTGTCAAATTCAGATCGCTTCCAATAGAAGAGAATATTTACAGCTCAGAGTTGAACTGTGGGATCCTTGGTTGTTTTCTTGCAGACCTCTTATTATCCAACTATGTAACATCATCAGTGCTAGAAGGGAGTGGGGTTTGTTCTCTGTTTATATACAAGTGGCTTGCCATGTTAGTGTGTTTTAATCTTGGTAGTTCAAGCAGTTCACTTGGTAGTTCAGTTCAGGTAGTTCACTTCCCCACAACAATGAGCTTTAACTAGAGCTATCAATCTGTGCAGGCAGAGGAGTCTATTAAGATGCTATGCTCCAAATATTAGATAGATGCAGCAGCTTTCCAATAGCACTAGGGAAGTGTTTTCAGTAAAATGAATAATGCTTCTTCTGAATGCAATATGCAGGTGATGCTCTTAATGAAATCACTTCTGAGCAACCTTTACTCACCACTAATCTTGTGGGGTTCTTTGGTTTATTGGTGGGAAACAAGAAAATCTGACTGGATACATGTAAGAGCCCAACTGAAAGTGTTTTCTGTTTCAACTAAGGCAACAAAACATAATTACTTCTTTTGTTGTGTCTTCGGAAATGATGCCAGGAGTCGGTGACTTTGTATCAAGCTCTTTTATTGATGTGGGAACCGAACTGGCGCTATAGAGAAACTTCGCGGCTTTTATTTCTTTAGCCACGGCGGCCGCAGCCAATGGCACCGCTTTGAATCTCCTGCGATTCAAATAGACCAATCGCGGGAGATTCCTAGCAAGCCAATCGGCGCGGCTTGCTTAGCCAATCAGAGTGCCCCGCGCTTTGGCCAATCAAAGCGCGGGGATCTCAAGAATGCTAATGAGGGGACAGAACACCCCTCCCCTCTTGGTTTAGTCCTTACGTTGCGTAGTCCCGTAGGTAGGCGGGGCTCCGTCTTAGCCTACTGGACCTGCGCAGCTCAGTCGTAGGTTGGATCCTGGCCGGTTCGGTCAGGGTCTCTGCTTCTCCGGATGCCGTCGTGGGAACCGGCTGGTCGGTCGGGTCGGGCCGGTCTCCGTAGCTCCCTCCTGGGCTTCCCGGGTTGGATTTCGCTGCTCCCGCTCGGTCTCCCCGGGTCGGTTGAGCTGGCCTGGCTGTCTCTTCCTGGCGAGGTTTCGTGCTGGCTGCTTTCCGGTAAGTATGGTTGGTTTATTCTTCTTTGGTTTTGGTCCCCTGGGTATTCCCTCCCCCCTTGGTTTGTGTTGTGGGGGTTGGTTTTGCCTGTTTGCGCATCGGTGGTCTCTTGGGTGGTCGTCCTCGATCTTAATTGGTCGATGTGATGTTTTCACGCTCGTCCGTCTGTTGTTTGTAGCCGGTACGAGTGTGGGCCTGTTATTTGTGTGATGACGGCTGGTACCCATAACAGGTCTCCTGTCAGGTTTTTCGCGTACACTGGGTCACCTGGTGCGAAGGTTCAGTGTTTGCTGGTTGAGTCTGGGGGCTTCTCTGGGTTATACGTGGGGTGTAATCTGTCGAGTGGGGACCTTATTTTCCTCCCCATTAATAGTTCGGCCGGGCTCTTATTCGTTGTGGTATTTGGGGTTATGTGTTGGGTGAAGAGTAATTTATTTATTTTATCCTGGATCTCCCCGTGGTCTATTTTCCGGATGGTTTTCTTTGTGAATTGTACTATCCGTTCCGCCCTACCATTCGCCGCCGGATGCGCCGGTGCTGTCAGCGCGTGTCGGATGCCCCTTTCCACTAGGAATTTTTCAAATTCTAGCGAGGTGAATTGGGGCCCGTTGTTGGAAACGACGACGTCTGGGAGGCCGCGCGTTGCAAAAAGTTTGCCGAGTTCCTTGATCACGGCCTCCGTGGTTGTTGTTCTCATGTTGCTTACCTCCAGCCAGTTGGAGTAAGCGTCTACTGTTATCAGGAAGGTGTGTCCTTTTGTGGGCCCGGCGAAGTCTATGTGGATCCTAGACCAAGGTCTCCTTGGGGTTTCCCACTCTAGGATGGTTGCTATGGGTGGGCATGGCCTAGTTTCCTGGCATCGTTGGCACCTTGCTACCCATGTTTCAATCTGTTTGTCCATCCCTGGCCACCAAGCGTAACTTTTGGCCAGGGCTTTAGTCCTAACGATGCTAGGGTGCCCCTCGTGTAATAGTTCCAGAACCTTCCCTTGTAGTTTTTCTGGAATGACCACCCTATCCCCCCCTAGTATGCACCCTTTTAATAACGAGAGTTCCGTTTGCCGGTTCCGGAATGTCTTGACGGACTCGTCGTTGTCCCTTTCCAGCCACCCTTTCTCTACCCAATGCAACACCCGCTCCAGACGTTTGTCTTTATTAGTTTCTCGGGCAATGTCTGATGCAGTTATGGGTAGGTTGGGTAGAGTCTCTATACTGAGGTGGTCGTCGTGGGTGCTGGGTCGGTGTCAGGTTCCGGTAGCGGCGAGCGGCTTAAGGCGTCTGCATGGGAGATCGTCTTACCCGGTCTGTGTATGAGTCCGTAGTTGCAGGCCGCCAGGAACTCGGACCACCTTGTCATTCGGGGAGACAGAATGTTCGGGGTGGCCTGGTTCCCTGCAAGGATTCCCAGCAGCGGTTTGTGGTCAGTTATGATGGTAAATGTCCGGCCGTAGAGATACTCGTGGAATCTTTTTACTGCGGCGACGATAGCCAGAGCCTCTTTGTCCAGCTGGCTGTAGTTCCGCTCCGGTTTGGAGAGGGTCCTTGAAAAGAACGCAATGGGTGCTTCTTTTCCGTCGGGGAGAGTATGGCTGAGGACAGCGCCGACGCCAAGGGGTGATGCGTCGCATGTGATGGCCAGAGGTAAGGTCTCGTTGTACTGTATGAGGACGGCATCTGAAGTGAGGAGGTCCTTTGTTCTCTGGAAGGAGGCTTGCTCGCGTTTCCCCCAAGTCCAGGTCGCCGCCTTGTCCAAGAGCCTATGCAAGGGCTCCGCCGCTGTCGCCTTTTGGGCAGGAAGACATTATAAAAGTTAAGTAGCCCCAGAAATGCCTGCAGCTCCGTCTTCGACTTGGGTGTGGGGGCTTCTTTGATGGCTTTGATTTTTTGGTTTGTGGGGTGAATGCCGTGACGGTCTAGGAGATATCCTAGGAATTCAACCCATTCCGTGTATAATTGGCATTTCTCCCTCTTTACCTTGAGCCCGGTCTCTTTGAATTTGGTTAGGACCTCCCTTAGGCGACCCTCTAGTTCGGCTTGGTTGGTTGCCGACACTAAGACGTCATCGAAGTAAGATACCACCCCCTTGATGCCTTGTAATAGCCTTTCCATTAGGCTTTTGAATATTCCGGGCGCCACGCTGACTCCGAATTGGAGCCGGTTGCATTTAAATGCTCCCCGGTGGGTGACTATGGTTTGCGTTTCTGCCGTTTCCTCGTCGACTGGCAACTGTTGGTATGCCTGGGCGAGGTCGAGCTTGGCGAAAACCTTGCCCCCTCCCAGGGAATGCAGTAGGTGTTGCACTACTGGGACGGGGTAGGCGCTTTGTTGCAAGGCGCCATTTAGGGTAGCCTTATAGTCCCCACAAATTCTCACCGACCCATCGGGCTTGATCGGGGTGACTATGGGGGTCTCCCACCAGGCGTGGTCTATTGGTTGTAGGACCCCTTGCTTGATGAGCTTGTCAATTTGCTCGTCTATCTTGGGTTTAAGTGCGAATGGCACCCACCTTGGTTTCAGGTGTTTTGGGGGGACGTTTGGGTCTAGGCTGAATGATATAAGGGGCCCTCGGTACTTGCCTAGGTTTCCGTCGAAGACCTCTTGGAATTCCCGGGCTAGTTGTTGCTCCCAGCTGTCGTTGGTGATGTGGTCGATTCCCGTGACTGCGATGCCGAGCGGGGTGAACCATTGCAATCCCAGTAGGCTTGGGCGGTCGCGATCGACTATTGTCAGGGGAAGCCTTTTGGTGCGCCCTTTGTATGTTACGTTGAACTGTCCGGTTCCGACTACAGGGATGCGGTTTCCCTGGTAGTCTTTTACGGTTAGTCTCTGGCTGTCTAGCCCTTTTCTTTGGATGGTAGGCACCAAGCGCTTTATTTCTTGCCATGCTATCATGGAGAGGTAGGACCCGGAGTCCACCTCCATTTTGCATGGTTGCCTTCGATGCCTACCTCCACGTAGACCTTCCGGGCGTCATTGGTTGTGGCATGGCCGATGGTGACCGTCTGATGGGTCTCCTCTCTTCCTGGGTATCGCCGCCTCGTAGGGATCGTCCGTTCCGGTCCCATCTGTTGTCAGAGGGGCGATCTCTGGTCCGGGGTGGTGTGCTTTCTCGCCTCCGTTCGCTCTGGTCCCATCGTGGCGGGCTGCGGTTCTTTTTGAGACGGCAGACGCGAGCGATGTGTCCCTTCTTGTCGCAATGCCGGCAGATTGACTCGAAAAACTGGCATTCGGACCTGGGGTGGTCGCCTCCGCAACCGGCACAGTTGGTCCTTGACTTACGACCCTGCCAGTTCCGTGGGTCGCGGCCTGCCTGGAGACGGTGAATTTCCTCCTCCTCGTCAGAAGTGCCCGATGCTGAGTGGAAGTCGCCCTGGTGGGTGGTCATCTCAGGTTGGGTCTCAGACGACCTTGCAGGGTGGTTGTTCCCGCTGCGGTCCCCAGCGTTCAGTCGGCGCATGCGGTCGGCAGATGTTCGGGTCGCTTTGGCGGCTGCGGCTTCGGTGAGGGTATCTGCAAGGGTGATGTTGCCCTTGGCCATCAGCCGACTCTGGAGGACGGGGTCCCACAGGCCGAGCACGATTCGGTCTCGCAGGGCATCGTTCAGGTTGTCGAATTCGCACAACCCCCCTAGGCGCCGTAGTTCGGCGACAAAGTCGCTGAAACTCTCACCCGACCGTTGGTCCCGACGGTAGAACTCATGTCGTCGGATGAGGATGGGCACCTCTGGGGCGTAGTGCCACCGAAGTATTGGCTCGAGGACGTCCCAGTCCATCGCGGTCACGTCGGCAGGTTTGGCGAGTGCTTTGGCCATCTTAAATACCTCGGTCCCGCAGTGGGTCAGGAAGACGGCTCGCTTCATGTGGCCGGTGGCATCCTTCAGGTCGCTGCACGTGAGGAACATGCGGAATCTGTCAGAGTACGATTCCCAGTCCTTGCTGGCGGGGTTGAAGGGTGCGGGGGGTGCGATTTCCGCCATCGTGGAGTTTCGTCTGGCTTCCGTCGGACATGTGCTTCGGTTCAGGATCAGAATCCCATCCTCGTCGCCAGTGTTGTGTCTTCGGAAATGATGCCAGGAGTCGGTGACTTTGTATCAAACTCTTTTATTGATGTGGGAACCGAACTGACGCTATAGAGGAACTTCGCGGCTTTTATTTCTTTAGCCGCGGCGGCCGCGGCCAATGGCACCGCTTTGAATCTCCCGCGATTCGAATAGACCAATCGTGGGAGATTCCTAGCGAGCCAATCGGCGCGGCTCGCCTAGCCAATCAGAGTGCCCCGCGCTTTGGCCAATCAAAGTGTGGGGATCTCAAGAATGCTAATGAGGGGACAGAACATCTTTGGTCTTATTGTGTCTGTGAATGTCAACCAACTGTGCTGTTCAGAGTGTCCTTTTGAGAAGGGATGGGCCAGAATATTCTGTCAGTGTCAGTTGTGATTACTTGGCAAAGCAGTTCATTAAAAAAAATCACTCAAATTTGCTCTGAGCTGAAAACTGAATGAATAACTGAATGAATTTACTGAAATGGATAGGGCTGATATTTCACAGTGTCATCTGGGAGGACTTTTCATCTATGAACCTTGATGTAGCAAACAAGGTGCTCTGTGATCTTGACTCTGCCACTGGATCCCTGACCTACCTGGAAAATGAAAGTGGCCTTGAAGGAAACTTCTGGAACCAGGCTGCAATCAACACAATTTTGAAAGAAGTAAAGATATCAAAGACTCTTACAGAGATATTGGTTCACTCATTTGAGAGACCAAATATGGATTCAACAAAAATGGATAACTATTGTCCTAACTGTAATCTTTCTTTTGGGAGGAAAAGTGGTGGGGCTGCAATTTCAAAGATTCCAGAGGATATGAATTATCTAGAACCATGGCCATCTGGGTATGAAACAGAAACTACATTTTTATTTCCTTTAAATTGTCTTATAGAAGGGCAAAAAAGTAATTTATTATAGTGACTTTGCATTGTTTGTACTCATGAATAACCTAATATGAGGCTTGAATTGAGTTCATGTAATCATTTTTGTCCTTTTAGATTTCCGAGATTGTTGATTTAAATAAATATTATGCTGATTTTATTGCATTTTATATGGAAACTCTTTAAACTACCTGTATCTGGTAAGGTTTCAGACAGTAGACAAATCTCAAACATTCGTGCCCAAAAATCAATGAACTCCTAGAATACTTATGAGAACAGATTTCCAAGATCCTAAAAGAATCCTGTAATTATTATATGCTTTATGCTAAGAACAACTAGAGTTTTCCACTGTCATGAAAGAGCCATGTATTTACAATACATTTGAAAAGCAATGAACAATGTGGTATTTGTTATTGTATCAAATGTCCCAAGCATTCTGGAAATAAATCATGTTGATCCTCTATTTAAGTGCTGGTTAGCTACTGAGGATGTTGCCTTTGTTGTTGTTGCACAATATGATAATTTTAAAAACAGATTTGCCAGAGAAAATACATTATGGTCAAAGGCAATATTTCATTATATGCGTAAGACAAGAATCTCTCAAGAAGCACGTACATTCTTCCAGTTACAAAATAATTTATCAGCTTGATTTACTTTAAATCTGTCGTGGCTTCAAATGACTTTCATTTGAAGTTTGTGTTCTCCAACTTGAAGCCTTCCAATCCAGTGATGGGATTCAAAAAATTTTACTGGCGGTTCTGTGGGCAGGGCTTGGTGGGTGTGGCAGGGGAAGAATACTGCAAAATCCCCATTCACCCCACCCCACCCCAATAACTTGCTTTCCAGCTCCATTCTCCTGTGCAGGGCAACAAAAGAAGATCCAGCCGATCATGTGGGACTCGGGAGGGAGAGAAGAAATGGGGGAGGGGCCAGTCAGAAGTGGTGTTTGCCAGTTCTCCAAACTACTCAAAATTTCTGCTACCGGTTCTCTAGAATGGTGAGAACCTGCTGAATACCACCTCTGTAATCCAATCCCATTGAACAGAAGCAGTTGGATCTAATGACTGCAGGTGAGAGTAGATCTAGTCTGACATGGTTGTGGGTACTAAGACTGAGGAATGCCATCTCAATCCAGGAAAAAAAGAAATAATAATATTCAGCTTTTCTTTTCATTGCAACAGTTCCTCACCCATGGTTGCTCTTAAACAATTGCATTTTATTCCTTTCATTTGGCTTCAAGGGCTTTTGTTTGGTGAAAGGTTGCTCTTTGGAGGTCAGAGTGATTAACTTTGTCAGGGGTGTCTTTCCCAGAATGAAAGCAAAGCAGTTACACGTTAACAGGTTTTAACAGAAGGTGATAGGTCTGCCTGACATTTTGTGACCTTTGCTATGTAATATGGATTCCGAATAACACAGACCTAATTAGGCAGAATAAGTAGAAAATGGACAGTGGGTTTGCTGGCACAGCAGACTGTTGCTTGAGTTTAAAACAGGTTAGTTACAAGCAATTTCCCCACTTTCAACTAGTGCATTGGCCAATAACTTTCATTCCATTCCAGTACTTTGTTTCTGAAAAATAAAATCGGCCTTATAAATGGTTGGAAATATATTTTTCCAGTCTTCTTTTTGCTTCTTTTATCTCAACTTATTTCTCATTTCAGCTTCTCAAAATATATCACGTGATGTTTCTGTTTTTCCACAATCAGATATCTTTCCTGAGCTATTAATGTCTTGTTTTTGTTAAAAGGAGATTCCTTCTTACTAGACAAAAAAGGGGCATAAAAGTTCATGGTGACTCCCAAATTCTCAAGAAAACTCCGGGACATGATTCAACCTTGGCCGTGAGCCCAAACAACAGAACAAGAGCCAAACACTGCCAGGATCACTAAAGCAAAGTTATTGTGATTTGTGTAACTTCATAAGAACTATGGAAAATCCACTGCAGCCTTTCTGTTTCCTTTTAAAGTTCATTATTATATAGTCATAGAAAATGTAATTGCCACTCAGCCTGAGAAAGGCACATTAAAAGTATACAAGTGTGGGGAGGGGGGCTTAATTTGCTGTTTAAATAATATATATAATGATTAGTGTCCCTTTTATTGTATTTTATAGTATTGTGTTTCAAACTGAAGCATTTTGAGAATAAAATCTTTCATATTCGCTCAGAATTGAATAATGGCTGCATTGACATGGATGCCATCTTGCAATAGTATCTGGGTTTCATTTGGGCCTGTAGATTGCAATGAGGTAGGCAGGATCTTTGTGAGATGAGACTTGCCCTTCCTGGTTCATTCCAATTGTCAGAGATGAGATATAGTACAAGATTAAGTCCTGTACTAGGAGATTGTAAGGAACTAGATGGGAAAAAACAAGCTAGAGACTTAATTTCAGTAAGCTGGAGTACCAATGCAGGGTTTGTGATTCTTTAACAGCACCGGTCCAAAATCTTAAAATCCTCCTAGATGCATGGCTCTGCTAAGGAAGCCAGTATAAGCCATAACTGGGAGAGCTATTCTCAGCAATTTCAGCTTTACTTGGGGCAGAATGAGCTAGCCATAATCATTCAAAAGCCGTCACCTTGCAGTTGGACTATTGCACTATATGGGTTGCCCTTAAATGCCATAGAAAGTACAGTTGATGCAAAATGCAATTACCTATTTGACCACAGGCTGGAGCAGGTACAGCCACATTTGTACTTTTATTATGGTCTCCACCATCTGGAATATTCTGTTCTCCTCCTATTCCACTTTAAAATATCTCCCTTTCTGGTAATATTTAGGAAGACAGTTAAAACAATGTCTTTCCACAGAGCCTTTGGGGATTGGTTTTTAGTGTTAAATTTAAATTAAATTTTTATTATTTGGTGAAGTTTTGTGAGAGGATTATGATACCGCTACCTGATTTGCTGAGTTGATAATTATTGTCTGTTATTTTATTGTGATTTTACTGTGTTAGCTGTAAGCTGCTTATATGGCATACACTTTTGTTATTTTTTTTTTTAAAAAAAAACCTTAGCCATCATTAATTTTAGACCACGAAAAGGACATTCTATTCTGCAAGTCACCAGAATATAAACTGACAGCAAACAGCACTCCTTACTAACACTGATGATGTTACCTAGTTAGGATAATGAAACGTCTGCAAGAAAACAAGCAAACTCAGAGAGCACCAAGGACCCCTCATGTCAACCCTGAGCTACAAATATTCTGTTCTGTTCAGCAACTAGAATTTAATAATATACAAAAATAAGGATCCAGGAAAAAAAAAGCATCCAACATCTATTTGATCCTTCTTTTGTTATTGTTATGGTAGTCATTCAACCAGGAATCCAGCTAGCATTTTCAAACATGAAATTCCATCATGGAGGAAATGAAATAAAGCATGAAAGGTCAAACTCTCTTGTCCTTGTCAGAGACATCCTGGAAGAGATTGCTCCATAAAGGACTTTTTTTTTCTGGAGTTCTGTACTCTGGTGAACTCCTCAGTTTCCTCTTTCACATGCACGTAGCTATGTATGGTTCACTGGACAGAGAGACTCGCAGAAAACTTGGGGGTGTGAGGTGGGGAAGGCAGAACAAACTTGTGACCCATACAGTTTGATAAAGTGTTATTAGCTGTGAAAGAGAAAACCAATGCTGACACACCTCACTTAGTAAAAATAAAATCATCTAAAATCAGGTTGCTTTCCACATTACCAGCCTGTATTACTCTCTGTACTTTTACAGAGCTTGGGGTCTAAATGAAACATGAACATGGTCATGTTAACTTTGTTTTTGTTTTTATTCTGAAATTCATAGTAGGGTTTTAAAGGATGTCTGGATATGTTTGGGGATTTCTGTTTTAGCATCCTGAGTTTGCATTGCATACCAATTAGCATACTTGATAGCGGCAAGTAGCCAATAAACCAATAGCCTTTTGTTGGTCCCATCCCTCTACCTCTCCTATGTATCTGAATCTGAGACATAAACATTCTTCTACCCAAAACTGAATGAAATAGCATACTTCTAGTTTCCTCCTTCCTGAGCCACGAGCAAGGCATTTTTTGTTTCACAATCTGCAAAAAACCCTAAACCCCCTCTTCCTGGAGGCTCCTGTATGAGGGATGACAAGAAACAGATTATTTCTTTAAAAAAACCCACACAAAACCACTGGATACTAAAGTACCACAAGAACGTTAGGATGGCTCTAAATGTGCAAATGTTAGCACCAATACAGAATCCTTTCTCAATAACTTGAAGCCTACTTTTCTAAAAGACGAGATGTAGAATGAAGCCAGATGAAGTGTGTCGTGTCCATTCGGCAAGGAGACCAGGAGGCAGTGACTGTGGTTTCAGCTCTTTATTAAGCCCCCGGAACCGATCTGGCTGCAAGGGAAAACTTGCGGCTTTTTATTCTCAAGCCACGGCGGCCGAGGCCAATGGCACCACTTTGAATCTCCCGCAATTTGTATCCGCGAATCGTGGGAGATTCTCAGCGGGCCAATCAGCGCGGCTCGCTAAACCAATCAGATCACCCCGCGCTTTGACCAATCAAAACGCGGGGTTTCAAGAATGCAAATGAAGGTACAGAACACCTCTCCCCTCTTGGTTTGGTCCTACGTAACATAGTCCCGTAACTAGGCGGGGCTCCGCACTTGCCTACTGGACCTGCGCAGGTCAGTCGTTGGTTGGCTCCCGGCTGGTTCAGTCGGGTTCTCTGTGTCTCTCGGCCTCATCGATGGAACCGCCTGGTAGGCCTTGCCGGGCCGCTTGTCGCAGCTCCCTCCCAGTCTACCCAGGCTGGTTGAGCTGTGGTTCTCGCCGCTCCCGCCCAGTCTTTCTGGGCTGGTTGAGCTGGCCTGGCTGCTTCTCCCTGGTGAGGCTTTGAGCTGGCTGCTTGCTGGTGAGTATGGTTGGTTTCCTTCTGGGTTTTGGTTCCCGGGGTATTCCCTCCCCTCTTGGCTTGTGTTAAGGGGATTTTCTGTGTCTGGTTGCGTGTCGGTTGTGTTTCTTGTGGCTGTTCTTGATCTTATTTGATCGATGTGGCGTTTCCACGCTCGTCCATCAGTTGTTTGCAGCCGGTACGAGCGGGGGCCTGTCAGTTGGGTTATGATTGCTGGTACCTATAGTGGGTCACCCGTTAGGTTTTTTGCATAGACGGCGTCGCCTGGCGCAAAAGACTGGTACTTGCTAGAGAAGTTTGAGGGTTTTTTCCGGGTTGTATGTGGGGTGTAGTCTGTCAAGTGGGGACCTTATTTTCCTCCCCATCAGTAGCTCTGCCGGGCTTTTGTTCGTTGTTGTGTTCGGAGTTATATGTTGGATAAAAAGCATTTTATTTATTTTGTCTTGGATTTCCCCGTGTTCGATTTTCTGGATGGTTTTTTTCGTGAATTGAACCATCTGTTCCGCCCTTCCGTTCACCGTCGGATGTGCTGGAGCTGTCAGTGCATGTCGTATGCCCCGTTCCGCTAGGAATTTTTCAAATTCCAGGGAGGTGAATTGGGGCCCGTTGTCCGACACGATGACATCTGGGAGGCAGTGGGTTGCGAATAGTTTACTAAGTTCCTTGATCATGGCTTCTGTGGTGGTGGTTTTCATGTTGCTTACCTCCAACCAGTTGGAGTAAGCATCTACTGTGATAAGGAATATATGTCCTTTCGTGGGCCTGGCAAAATCTATGTGGATCCTAGACCAAGGTCCCCTGGGGGTTTCCCATTCCAGGGTCGGTGCTGCGGGAGGGCTCGGTCTGATTTCTTGGCAGCATTGACACCTTGCCACCCAGGCCTCGATTTGCTTGTCCATCCCTGGCCACCAAGCATAACTTCTGGCCAGGGCTTTTGTTCTAACTATGCCCGGGTGCCCCTCATGTAACAAACCCAATACCTTCCCTTGTAGTTTTTCTGGAATAACAACCCTATCCCCCCACAGTACACACCCTTTTTGTAGCGAGAGTTCTGTTTGCCGGTTCTGGAATGTTTTGAATGCTTCGTTGTTGTCCTTTTCTGGCCACCCTTTTTCTACCCAATGTAACACCCGCGCCAGACGTTTGTCTTTATTAGTTTTTTGGGCAATGTCTGACGCGGTTATGGGTAGATCGGGCAGAGTTTCTATGCTGAGGGTGCTCGTCGTGGGTGCTGGGTCGGTGTCTAGGTCAGGTAATGGCGAGCGGCTCAAAGCGTCTGCGTGGGTGATAGTCTTACCGGGTCGGTGTGTGAGCCGGTAGCTGTAGGCGGCAAGGAATTTGGACCACCTTGTCATCCTGGGAGATAAAATGTTCGGGGTGGCCTGGTTTCCTGCCAGGATGCCCAGCAACGGCTTGTGGTCCGTGATGATTGTGAAGGTGCGGCCGTAGAGGTACTCATGGAACCTCTTCACTGCTGCGACAATGGCTAGGGCCTCCTTGTCCAGCTGGCTATAGTTCCACTCCAGTTTGGTGAGTGTCCTGGAGAAGACGGCGATGGGCGCTTCTCTTCCATCCGGGATTGTGTGGCTGAGGACGGCGCTGATGCCGAAGGGTGAGGCGTCGCATGTGACGGCGAGTGGTAGGGTCTCATTGTATTGGATGAGGACGGCATCTGAGGTGAGCAGGTCCTGGGTTCTCCTGAAGGCGGCTTCCTTGTGTTTCCCCCAAGTCCAGGTAGCCTCCTTGTCCAAGAGCCTTTGCAAAGGCTCCACCGCGGTCACCTTCTGGGGAAGGAAAACATTGTAAAAATTAAGCAGTCCCAGAAACGCCTGCAGTTCCGTTTTATTCCTGGGTGTGGGAACCTCCTTAATGGCTCTGATTTTAGTTTCGGTGGGGTGGATGCCATGCCGGTCTAGGAGGTACCCCAGGAACTCGACCCGCTCTGTGTAAAGTTGGCACTTTTCCCTCTTCACTTTTAGCCCAGTTTCCTTGAATTTGGTTAACACCTCCCTTAGCCGACCCTCTAGTTCTCGCTGGTTGGTTGCCGACACCAGCACATCATTGAAATAGGGCACCACCCCCTTGATGCCCTGCAAGAGTCTCTCCATGAGGCTCTGGAAAATTCCAGGCACCACGCTGACTCCAAACTGGAGTCGGTTACATCGGAAAGCTCCCGGGTGGGTGACTATGGTTTGCGCCTCCGCGGTTTCTCTGTCAACCGGCAGCTGTTGGTATGCTTGGGCCAGGTCGAGCTTCGCAAAAACCTTGCCTCCCCCCAGTGAGTGTAGAAGGTGCTGCACTACTGGGACGGGGTAGGCGCTTTGTTGCAAGGCACAATTTAGGGTGGCCTTATAGTCCCCGCAGATTCTCACCGACCCATTGGGCTTGACTGGGGTGACTATTGGGGTCTCCCACCGGGCATGATCAATTGGTTGTAGGACCCCTTGCTTGACGAGCTTGTCAATTTGCTTGTCAATTTTTGGCCAGAGTGCAAAAGGTACCTGCCGTAGTTTTAGGCGTCTCAGGGGAATGTTAGGGTCTAGGCTGAAGGAGATGGGGGGCCCTCGGTACTTGCCTAGGGTGCCGTCGAACACTTCCTGAAAGTCCCGTGCCAGTTGCTGCTCCCAATCGGTCTCAGCGATGTGGTTGATGCCCGTGGCTTCGATGCCGAGCGGCGCGAACCATTGCAGTCCCAAAAGGCTGGGCCGGTCTTGGTCCATGATTGTTAGGGGAAGCTTTGCCGTGCGGCCCTTAAATGTTACTTTGAATTGTCCGGTTCCGACTACCGGGATGCGGTTTCCTTGGTAGTCTTTGATGATTAGTCTCTGGTTCTCCAGTCCCTTCTTGTGGATGGTAGGCACCAAGCGTTTGATTTCTTGCCAGGCAACCATGGAGAGGTAGGACCGGGAATCCACCTCCATCCTGCATGGCTCGCCTTCGATGCCTACCTCCACGTAGACTTTTCGGGCATCGGTGGTTGATGCGTGGCCGATGATGACCGTCTGGTGGGTTTCCTCCTTCCGCCGGGTCTCTCCACCTTGTCGGGCTCGCCCGCTCCGGTCCCATCGGCTGTCGGCTGGGCGATCTCTGGCTCTGGGGGGTGTGCTGTCTCATCTCCGCTCGCTGTGGTCCCGCCGTCTGGGGCTGTAGGCTTTCTTTAGTCGGCAGACGCAGGTGATGTGGCCCTTTTTGTCGCAATGCCGGCAGACTGCGTCAAAGAAATGGCACTCCGATCTCGGGTGGTCGCCTCCACAACCGGCACACGCGGTCCCCAACTTACGACCCCGCCGATTGCGCTGGTCGCGTCTTGCCTGGAGCCGGTGGATTTCCTCGTCCGAGGTGTTGAAGGTGGAGTGGAATTCGCCATGGTGGGTGGTGGTCTCGCGGTGACTTGCTTTCGGTTGGGCCTCGGTCGCCCATCCCAAGTCGGTAGTCGCAGTGCGGTCCCCAGCGTCCGATCTCCACATGCGGTTCGCCGACTTCCAGGTAGCCTCAGCTGCGGTGGCTTCAGCGATGGCATCGGCGAGGGCGATGTCGCCTTTGGCCATCAGTCGGCTCTGGAGGACTGGATCCCGAAGTCCGAGCACGACTCGGTCCCGTAGGGCCTTGTCCATGTCGGAGAATCCGCACATGCCTCCTAGGTTCCGCAACTCGGCAACAAATTCGCTAATGCTTTCGCCCGGTCTCTGGTCCCGCCGGTAGAAGTCGTGCCGCCTGATGAGGGTGGGCACGGCAGGGGCGTAGTGGTTGTGGAACAAGGGCTCAAGGTCGTCCCAGTCCATCGCTTTGACGTCGGCGGGTTTTGCGAGGGCTTTTGCCATCTTGAACACTGCGGGCCCACAGTGTGTCAGGAAAACGGCTCGTTTTTTCGGCCCGGTGGCGTCCTTCATGTTGCTGCATTCGAGGAACATGAGGAATCTGTCCGTGTAGGATTCCCAGTCCTCGCTAGCGGGGTTGAAGGGCGCAGGTGGAGTGATGCTGGTCATCTCGTTGGTCTTGCTTCTAGCGGACACGTGCTAGATGGGGTTCAGCCTTGGGATCCCACCTTCGTCGCCAGTGTCGTGTCCGTTCGGCAAGGAGACCAGGAGGCAGTGACTGTGGTTTCAGCTCTTTATTAAGCCCCCGGAACCGATCTGGCTCCAAGGGAAAACTTGCGGCTTTTTATTCTCAAGCTGCGGCGGCCGCAGCCAATGGCACCACTTTGAATCTCCTGCGATTTGTATCCGCCAATCGCGGGAGATTCTCAGCGGGCCAATCAGCGCGGCTCGCTAAACCAATCAGATCACCCTGCGCTTTGACCAATCAAAACGCGGGGTTTCAAGAATGCAAATGAAGGTACAGAACAAAGTGAAATCAATGTACAAACCAGTGTCAGGACATGGAAGCTTTTGAAAAAAATGTGGGGGGAGATGAGAAAGAGATGGGAAGAGGCTATTGCAGATGCTCAATGCCCTGGTATCAAGCAAAGCAAAATGCTGGAACTAACCATGTGTAATGGGAGGCAATAGGAGTCTGATACATCTCTCCCATAGAAAACAGATAGACTTCATGGCGTGCAGGAGGGCAGTTGAAGGGATGGTGTCAATGGAATTGTGCATTTCAAAGAGGAAAATGGCTTTGTATCCATCCTGAAAATACCAAGATGCATTTGGTTATGTACAGGAAGATGTCTACTTCGTGATAATAACAACATGAACTAAGTTGGTCCAGTCTAAAGAAAGACTGAAGCTTTTGGAAAGGTCACTCATCCATTCTAGATAGCTTCCGCTTTTTCCATTATCAAACAAAGAACAAGTTTGCTTCAAAGATACTTGCATAAGCAAAAAAAAAAAAAACAGCTGGAAAGGAAAAAAAATGTGAGAGGATTCAGGGCTTTTAGGAAATAAAATAAGAAGCAGGGTTTACGTCTATTCAGCCCTATGTCATTTTTTTCATACTTGTAGCACATATTTATGCTTTCTGAACAGCAGTAGCAACTGTAAATTATATAGGTAAATATTTCTGTTGTTGTTGCACTTAAATAACAAAAAAATAGTAATATAGTTTAAAATTCAAATAAAATTAAAACTATTAAAATACACTTAAAAGAAATACAAGAAGATGTCTGTTTTGTGAAAATAGCATGAACCAAGCTAACCCAGCTTGAAGAAAGACTGAAGTATTTGGCAGGAAAATTCACACATTATAATTATAATGCAATTGTGATTTCCACTTAATTTTTATTGCTTTTTAATTAATAACACACACAAAAGAGCAAAAGAAAAAATAGCAATCTTTTTCTTTCACTTTAACTTTGTCAGAGGGGAAACCCTATATGATTTTGTCTGAAATGGTAGTTTCCTGCCTAAGCATGGGTTTGGACTAAAAGACCTCCAAGATCTTCCAATTATGTTATTCTGTTTTATTCTAAGATACATATAAAAAGTGCTCTAACAAATATATATGTGTATGTGTGTGTGCGTGTGTGTGTGTGTGTGTATGTGTATGTATATGTATATGTATATTTGTTTGTTTTCTTAAGTTTTCGCAGGTATTTATATGTATGGTATTCAGCTTTGTTCAGGTATTTTCCCACGACATTATAGTTGTGCTTTTAAAGTTGTGGCAACATTTCAACAGAATCTCATCTGCCATCATCAGGCTTCTGTATTGTGTTCAACGAAGGTTTTGACGAGGTCCCATTCGCCATCTTCAGGTTGGTGCTTTCGGCTTCGTGCTTGTGTGAGCAAAGCGTGATCTGAGCTGCCATCTCTCTATAAATACTGCTGGGGAGGTATATAGAGAGATGGCAGCTCAGATCATGCTTTGCTTGCACAAGCACGAAGCCGAAAGCACCAGAGGGACCTTGTTGAAACGTCGCTAAGATACTCTCAATCCTACATGGAAAAGACCCAAACACACCAAGACCTGCATACCTGTACCTGTGAAAATCTACGAAAACAAATGTATGTATGTATGTATGTATGTATGTATGTATGTATGTATGGTATTCAGCTTTGTTCAGGTATTTTCCCACGTCATTATAGTTGTGCTTTTAAAGTTGTGGTAACATTTTGGCAGAATCTCGTTTGCCATCATCAGGATTCTGTATTGTGTTCATCTGTGAGTCAGGCTTTCACAGCCATTTCTGTTTTAAATTTGGTGCTAGCGTAGTGCTGTGTTAGAATGGTTTTTTCTTCATCCTGATTGGTTGGGAGTCTTGGTCTGTGTTTTTTGGTCTTGGAGTTTGCTGAGTTCTGCCTGATTGGTGTTTCTAATATCTTCTGTCTGTTTTGTGGTGTTTTTTGTCTTGATTGGCTGGCAACATTGTGTTTTCTGTATTGCAGGCTTTTAGTGTGTCTTGCCTTTGGATAAACAGATGGCTATCATTTATTAGGAAGCTAGGTTTCATCTGGGTGCCTGGTTGGGGTGTATTTGAGCTGGAGGTATCGGGGGCGTCTGTTTGAGGTGTGGAGATTTTTTTTGTTTGTGACAGAAAAATAGCAGCCATCCTAAGAAACCCCAAAGATAAATTGACCTGGAAAACCAAGGCATATATGAAGTCCCCTGCGCATCATGCCCTGCCACATACATTGGACAGACCAATAGACGAATAAGTACCCACCTGGATGAACACAAAAATGCAGTAAAAAAACTGGAACACACTTCCTCACTAGTCCAACACATGAAAGCCATAGGTCATAGCATCGACTTCAATGGCACCAAAACCCTAGCCACTATAGAAAATCCCAGCTACAGAATTATCAGAGAAGTCATAGAGATTGAAAAAAGACCTGAAAGCATGAATAGAAGAGATGACTCCACCAGACTGTCAATTATCTGGAAGCCTGCACTCAAACAAAAAAATTTCCACACTACAAGCCAAGCAAACACCTGGGCTCAAACAGGGGCCTGATACCTCCCTGATACCTCCAGCTCAAACACACCCCAATCAGGCACCCAGATGAAACCTAGCTTCCTAATAAATGATAGCCATCCATTTACCCGAAGCTAAGCCAGACTAAAAGCCTCACTTTCCTCAGACTGAGGCGCATCACAAATTAATGTCTTAGTTCTGAATAGAGAGAGCATCTGCATTAATTGTTGTAGTGTTCCAAAGGTTCTTTTTTGAGAATCAGCTGGACTTTCTTGTCTTTCTTTGAAGATGTTTCACTTCTCATCCAAGAAACTTCTTCATCTTTGACTGGATGATGGGGAATGGAAGAATTTATATTCCTTGCAATATATATTTCAGACTCCACCAGACTGTCAATTATCTGGAAGCCTGCACTCTCAAACAAAAAAATCTCCACACCACAAGCCAGCCAAACACCTGGGCACAAACAGACCCCCCCCCATACCTCCAGCTCAAACACACCCCAACCAGGCACCCAGACGAAACCTAGCTTCCTAATAAATGATAACCGTCTGTTTATTCGGAGCCAAGCCAAACTAAAAACCTCCAATACAGGAAACACAATGTTGCCAGCCAATCAAGACAAAAAAAAGCTACAAAACCAATAAGCACATAAGAAAATATTAGAAACACCAATCAAGCAGAACACAGCAAACTCCAAAACCAATAAGCACAGACCAAGACTCCCAACCAATCAGGATGAAGAAAAAACCATTCTGGCACAGCAGCAGGCTAGCACCAAATTTAAAACAGAAACGGCTATGAAAGTCTGACTCACAGACAAACACTATACAGAAGCCTGATGATGGCAGATGAGATTCTGCCAAAATGTTGCTACAACTTTAAAAGCACAACTATAATGACGGGGGAAAATACCCGAACAAAACTGAATTCCATATATACATATACATATACATATACATATACATATACATATACATATACATGTTATGACTCCCCTTCAAAATTCAAGCGAGCAAAACAGAAAGCAGCCATTTTAAAAGTAAATCCAAACAGAAAGTAGTCTCACAAGATAACGGCTGTCATAAGTCACAATCCACAGCAGCAAACCCTGCTCTATTCGGCATACCAGTCCCGGCAAACAATCTTCAGCCTCAGAGCCTCTGCTGTAAAATCCTCACTCATTCAGTCACTTTGTTCCTGACAAATTTTCCCAACCCAGCTGTGTCCTTTTATACTCATTGAGGCAACATGCTACTTTCCCTAATCAGCGTCTGGCTTGACACCTCCCCCCAACTTGACGTCTCAGTCTCCTCCTAGTTCTAGCATCAAGCCACGATCTGTCAACTTCCTCACTCGACGCCTCTGATTCATTTTGTGGATCAGATGCTGCCATGAATGAGGTCTCAGGTTCTGGCGAAGAGTGTCTGTCAGATAACCTCTCATCCCCCTGGCTCACATCTGTGTCTTCTAATAATTCAGACTCCACATTCACAGCAGGCTCCAGCCTTTCATCATCAGAGTCATCAGAGTCAAAACTCACAGCAGGATCGATCCTGTCAGTCACAACACTATCCCTCACCTTCCCCCGAGTCTGACCCTTCCCCCGAGTCTGACGATCAGGATGTGGTTTTGAAGGGAATTGTGCATGATATATGCGAATAAGATCCGGGGCATGCACCTTGGATACATCCTGCCAAGAGTGAATCTCCGTTTCATTTTCCAGTCTTCCCACAAAGTACTGGAATCGTCCCTTTAGCCATCGTGAATCAAAAATTCCAACCCCTGTAGTATCCATAACAGGTTCAGTGCTGAGCCTGGATGGAGAACCTGTATCTTCTGGAGAACGGAGAGTACACGATGGAGTGTCAGGTACTAATAGGGAGCGATGAAAAACAGAGTGAATGCGCATGGAGCGCAGTAAAGTGAGTCGATAAGCCACCGGATTAATAACTGCCTCGATAGGGAAGGGGCCAATAAAGCTTCCTAATCGGACGATCGACCCGAAGATGTTTTGTTGACAACCACACCTTGTCTCCCACAGCCAATGGAGGCGTCGCTCGACGCGAACGATCTGCGAAACACTTATAATCTGCTTTCGCTCGTTCCAATTGTCTGAAAATTAATTGATGCACCGCATATAACTCTGACAAAAACTCTCGTGCCTCCGGAACTGGAGAATCCGTAATTGACAGGGAAAAAAACCTCGGATGGTAACCCACATTGGCATAAAAAGGCTCCCAAAGACGCTGAAGCACTTGGCGAACCTGCTGAAGGTGGTGATCTCCGGAGCGGGAGTAAATTAAAATGTCGTCCAAATACACCACGACAAACCTATCCAGCATGTCCCGGAAAATGTCGTTCATCAAATGCTGGAATATGGCGGGAGCGTTGGTCAAACCAAATGGCATGACGGTGTACTCGAAATGACCATAACGAGTGCCAAACGCCGTCTTCCATTCATCCCCCTTGCATATCTGAACCAAGTTGTAGGCCCCACGCAGATCGAGTTTTGTGAAGATAGTAGCCTCCCGCAACCGCTCCATCAATTCCGGAATGAGCGGCAGAGGATAGCTGTTCCTCACAGTGATACTACAAACCCTGAAAAGAGATAGCAGCATAATCATCCTCCCAGCAGACAAAGGGAATGCCACTGTAGTAATGGACAGAAAAGATTATGAAACAAAATTGACAGACCTACTCCAAGACTCCACATACAAACCCATAAACACAGACCCAACCACATATCTGGAAAAATTAACCAAGAAGAAAATTATAACCAGCCACATGAGCAAAGAGATCCAACAGATGATCATCCCAAGAGAAAAATCTTCCAGATGCCCCAAACTATACGGCCTCCCAAAAATACACAAAGAAGGCATACCTCTCAGACCCATAGTCAGCTCCAGAGGAGCACCACTACAAAACCTAGCTAAACACTTAGCAAAACAGCTACAGCCCCATGCTGAAACAGCAGCTTCACATGTACAAAACTCATACCACTTCTTGGAAATGATCAAAGATCTACATGTGGAGCAAGAAGATCTGCTTGTAAGTTTCGACGTGGTTTCACTATTCACTCAAGTCCCGATAAAAGAGACCCTTGAAATCATCAAAAATAAATACCAACCAGCTAAACACCTCATGGAACTAACAGCACACTGCTTAACGAACATATATTTCATATACAAAAGACAAAGATACAAACAAATTGAAGGAGCCCCCATGGGATCACCACTGTCACCCGTCATTGCAAACCTGTTCATGGAAGAATTCAAATCCAGAGCTCTGGCCAATGCCATCCACAAACCCAAACTATGGTTAAGATACATCGATGACACATTTGTGATTTGGCCCCATGGAAAAGAAAACCTAAACAATTTCCTAACACACCTAAACAGCACACACCCCAAAATCAAGTTCACCATGGAAACAGAAACAAACAAACAACTACCATTCCTAGATGTACTAATCTACAAAAAAACAGACGGCACACTAGGACACACCGTATACCAGAAGAAAACACACACTAACCACTACCTCAACGCCCAATCTCACTACCACCCAACACAGATAAACTCCGTGGCTAAAACACTAATTACTAGAACCAAATGCCTGGCAGACAAGACACACATTAAGACTGAACTATGCACCCTGACTAAAGTACTGACAGCCAACGACTTCCACAGAAGCAAAATCACCAGCTTGATCCACAAAAACACACTGAAACATAATACAGACCCAGAAGATGAATAGACCTATGGAATAGCTGTCCTGCCCTACATAAGAGGTACTACAGACAAAATTAGTAAGGTACTACACAGACATCACATCAAGACTGCCTTCAAAACAGACAGAAAAATAGCAGCCATCCTTAGAAACCCCAAAGATAAAATTGACCTGGAAAACCAAGGCATATACGAAGTCCCCTGTGCATCATGCCCGGCCACATATATTGGACAGACCAATAGAAGAATAAGTACCCTCCTGGATGAACACAAAAATGCAGTCAAAAAGCTGGAACACACTTCCTCACTAGTCCAACACATGGAAGCCACAGGTCATAGCATCAACTTCAGTGGCACCAAAACCCTAGCTACTATAGAAAACGCTAGCCACAGAATCATCAGAGAAGCCATAGAGATTGAAAAAAGACCAGAAAAGCATGAACAGAAGAGATGATTCCACCAGGCTGTCAATCATTTGGAAGCCTGTACTCACAAACAAAAAAAATCTTCACACCACAAGCCAGACAAACACCTGGGCACAAACAGATCCCCCCTGATACCTCCAGCTCAAACACACCCCAACCAGGCACCCAGATGAAACCCAGCTTCCTAACTAATGATAGCCGTCCATTTACCCAAAGCCAAGCTGCACTAAAGGCCTCCAATAAAGTAACACAATGCTGCCAGCCAATCAAGATACAAAAAGAGTCAAAAAACAGACAGAAGATATCAGAAACACCAATCAAGCAGAACACAGCAAACTCCAAGACCAAAAAACACAGACCAAGACTCCCAACCAATCAGGAGCAAGAAAAAACCATTCTGGCACAGCAATAGGCTGCCCCAAATTTAAATCTGAAACCACTGTAAAAGTCTGACTCACAGATGAACACTATACAGAAGCCTGATGATGGTAGATGAGATTCTGCTGAAACGTTGCTACAACTTTAAAAGCACAGCTCTTATGACGTGGGAAAATACCCGAACTAAGCTGAATGTTGCAACTGTCGGTACTATATTGCTATTGGATTATATCTGTTAAGTGATTTTTATCACTTAACACAGAGTGTGTGAAAAAAAATCATCATCATTTACCAGTTGGTCCAAAATTAATATCTCTGTTTCCATCTTTTTCCGTATTTCCATCTTTTTCCCCAGTTTTTAAATTTGGATTTTCCCATAAATATAAATTACCAAACCTGGCAATGAAAAGTTTGCAGAAACTTGGAGAACATCAAAAATCCAAAAGCTGTCAAAAACAGCAGATGAGCCAACCTGTATCTTTGTACTTGAGGTTTTCCACCCTACAATTCCTTCCCCCATTCTCCTTGGAGACTGCCTGCCTTGCACTTTGCATTTCACACAATACAGGAAAAAGTCCTAAATTAGAGCTTGGATTGCTCGCAAGGTTAAAGAGCTCCCTAATGCTTGCTGATCTGATGACATGGTGGGGAAAAAAGTATGAAATTCTTTGGCATCTTTTTTAAAAATCAACCATTCTTTGAATCAGACCAGCTCTTCTCTCTCTGTCTCTTGGATATCAGCTTGCTTCAAATGCTGATTTGGCATTTCTAGTTTTGTACTAGTTTTATTTAAAATGAGCAAAACCATATTTTTTTTTGTGCAACACTGATATTTTTTATCGTTATTATCAATGATATCTGTTAATTAATCTCTTGCTCTTTCTTTATCAGGTATCCCAGCAATACAGCACAAATAAAATCTTATTCAGCATCCACTGCAAACTATCTAGGCTAGAGAGCATAACCCTACCAATGAACCTTATCATAATCCTCCTGGTCAAATACTCTCTCGTTCTGACAGAAACACCCCAAACCCTACTCAATTTATTGCTTGTCACTTTCTCTTAATCTTTCTAATCTCTTTTTATACAAGTTCACAGTACTTGCAAAAAAAAAAAATTCCACTAGCTTGATTTTCGTTGCTTATATAAGCAAAACGCCTCTAATGTAGAGAAGAAGGAATGAGGGGTCCTTGGTGCTCTCTGAACTTGGTTATTTTCTTGCATTTCACTACCCAAACTAGGTAATGTCATCAGGGCTGGTAGGGCGTAATGTTTGTTCTTCCCACTCCCTACCAGCCCTGATGACGTTACCTAGTTTGGGTAAGGAAATAGTAATCTTAAATAAGCTATGCTGGCTGGAGAATTCTGGGAGTTGAAGTCCACAAGTCTTAAAGTTGCCAAGTTTGGAGACCTCTGGTGTAGAGTGTGACTGATGGAATTTTGGCTCTTGGACATTTAGGAAGCTGTATATCATTTGATTCATTTTTTAAAACAGCCTTCTCCAATCAGTCAGCTGAGCGAAGAACAGATTGGTTAATGGAATTCCAAGCTGGCGCTCAATATTTCAAGGCCAGGGGAATGTCAGCTTTAAAATGGTTTGGGAAGTAAAAATTGATTGAAAATTGAGCTTTGAGGAAGTGCCATAATTTCTAGCCCTACTATAGGGTTCAGAGAATTCAAGAGCATGGGGGAGGGAGATCAAATTTAATTTTTTAGTTGTTGACAAAGCTAGTTACATGTGTTTCCTAGCAAAGTAAATGAAATCCCCGTTAATTTATTTTTTTTACAAATTACTTCTATTGTTTCAGAAATACGGAGTGTAAATAATTGCATGAAATATCTGAACCATTCTCATCTGGAACTGTTATCAGGATTAGCATAAATTACAGTGCCATCTAATAATGAAATCACTGAACACTGATTGTTCCAACTATTTAAACCTGTAATTATTGCACATTAGAAATGTGTTACATATTATTTGCTCCTTACAGACCCAAATTTGTACTCAGAGTGATAACCAGCCCGGATTTAATCAAACAGAAACCATGAGCAGAGCAACACCATGGCTTTACCAGATATGCAATTTAATAATAACTTTAATAATTATGTGAGAATAAAACAAAAAAGCGTCTGTTTAAGCTGTTATGCAGATCATTTCCTTCAGCCTTTACAATAAATGCAAGATCAGAATCTCTGTGTATACTGTGATGAAAAGTTTTGCGTGACATTTGTACAATTATTGATTGTATTTACAAAAAAGGTTAAACAGCACAGATTATAAAAATCTCAGGAGAGGTCAAACAGCCTGCAGAGCTGTTTACCTGTAGGCTAATAGCTATGTGAGAAAACATGGAGAAAATAAAAGTACAATATCAGGAAAGTTTTTTAAAAAGTTCCGACAAAAAGTCCAACTATCATTACTTTGATTTTTGTTTCAAATTAAGTTAGGTTGTCTCCATGTCTTATGGCTTTAGGAATCTCAAAGTGAGTAGACAAAACAAAAAAGCATAACTCCATTTTCATGAAAGAAACTTATCACTTATTTATATCAGTGACTTGTCAGGATTTGCAAGCACAGAGTATTTTACTTGACATGATTTCCCCAACCAAAATTGTGTATTATTATGGCTATATTTAGCTGTGTACTACTCCTATTCTATTAGGAAAAGTCTGCTTTTCAGCAACACAATAATTGCTTTAAAAAAAACTAAAATATCCAGGCAGAGCTGAGAAATATTCCTGCACAAAGCAACTATCTTATTTCATTATACCTGTCTATATCAAGTCTACATCTATAGGCAATACTCTCACAACTTTTTAAATTAAAACACCACCACCACCAAAAATTGCCTGAGAAGAAACTGTGAGCTTTCAAAATGCAGATAGATGGCTAAGATATAGAGAGAGGGAGAAAAGGTCTATAGTTGAGAATGGCTGGGGCATAAATTGTTAGAATGCCAGCTAAAAGACAATTGCAAAAACAAGGACCAAGAGGGAAATAAAGAGGTGCTCTTGACAGTGTAAAGGTTTGTGTTCAAAAAACAAGGGGTTAAAATCAGGGGTGGGATTCAACTTTTTTAACAACCAGTTCTGTGGGCATGGCTTAGTTGGTGGGTGTGGCTTGGTGGTCATGTGACTGGCTGGGCAAGGCCAACTCAACATCACTCACATCGAGGCACACATCTCCTCGCCTGGCCTCTCATGACTGTGGGGATGCTGCAACAGTGGTAAGTGTGAAAAATGGTTATAAGTCACTTTTTTCAGTGCCATTGTAATTTTGAATGGTCACTCCACACAAGCAAAGTACCAGCAAAGGAGGGGGGGAAAAAACTCCAGAGAAGTTCCTGAGACAGGAAGTCTAGTCCTGCCAAGAATAAGGGTTAATGGAGAGGCAGTTTCTGTAAGCAACCCCAGAATGTTTCTTTCCTATCTTCCTTGCAAGATTAGGCCAGTAATTTCTTCGAGCAACCGGTTCTCCGAACTGCTTAGAATGTTAACAACCGGTTCTAGCGAATAGGTGCGAACCTGTAGAATCCCACCCCTGGTTAAAATATTATCCTCTACAAGTCTACATGATGGGAAGAAGGTTCAGATTGGTGAGCTTCCCTTGCTTCTTTTCCATCATAGTTCTATACAATCTTTGTCTTGTGGCCAGACCTCTGATGCTTTCTGCTAAGAACTAAAATGGTATTATATTTAGGTGTCATTAAGTACAAATATCCAGCAGAAGCCATGCTTTTAAACGTTGGTCCTCAACATGCTCCATGGTGCTGGTGTTATGAGCCATCACTGTTCCGGACTAGCAGGCTTGAAAGCCTGCAAAGCGGATTGGTCCGCTAACAGCGGGTCGTGATTGGTCACTCCAGACTGATCCGATTGGCTAGTAAACGGGCTGCTGCGATTGAGCAAACCAAGCGCAGCAAGCTCAAACCACTGTCATTGGCCGTTTAGCCACAGGCAGCTCTATAAAAGGGGCTGCTGCGGCTAGGATGATTCGTTCAGATCGGAAGTCACTAATAAAGAGCTGTAGTTACTTTCTGAGTCTCGTCTCCACTCTTGGACCCATCCTTCCAGACATAACACTGGCGACGAGGGTGGGATCCGGAGACAGCAGAGCTGACTGAGCACTCACCAACGATCAACAGAGCACATGGCTGACAGCGTGCAGATGTCAGCAGAATGGCCAGCAGCGCTATACCACCTGCCCCATTCGATCCAGCCAGCAAAGACTGGGACTCATACATGGGCAGGTTTCCTAGAGTCCAACAATCTGAAGGGTGCCACTCCCAGCAAAAAACGAGCAGTTTTCCTGACGCATTGCGGACCCTCCATCTTTAAAATGGCCAAAGCGCTCGCCAAATCGGCTGAAGTCAAGTCGATAGACTGGGATACCCTTGCTCCCATCCTTGGCAACCACTACATCTCGGCAGTACTGACCCTCATCCGTAGACATGAATTTTACCAAAGGGATCAACGTGAAGGTGAGAGCATCAGGGACTTTGTAGCTGACCTAAGGAATTTAGATGGGTTGTGTGGCTTCGCAAATCTAGAAGAAGCCATGAGGGATCAAGTCCTTGGCCTAAGAGACCCCATGGTCCAAAGCAAAATTATGGCCAAAGAAGACATCTCCCTCGCAGATTCCATAACTGATGCCACTGCAGCTGAAGCCACCCACAAATCAGCAGCACGGATGCGCTGGACAAATGGGGCCAGCCGCCAACCCACCAACGATACAGCAACACCATCAGAGAAATACATGTCAGCCACCCATCATGAAGATATCGAATCCTCATCAGATAGTGAAGAGGAAGAAGTCCACAGACTCAGGTCAGAGCATGAACAACGAGACCAGCAGGGTCGTAAATCGAATTTCCAATGCGCCGGATGTGGTGGAAACCACCCACGATCCGAATGCAGATTCCGAGACTCCATCTGTCGTTTTTGTGAGAGAAGAGGGCATATTGCTAAAGTATGCCGAAACAAAAGAAGATCCAGTCCCAAATGGAAAGAAAACAGTCTCCGACAAACAGAGGGCACCCCCACCACAAATTGGGACCACCCAAACAACCAGTGGAGCCAGTACAACAGAACCCGGAAATTTACTGGCGCACCCAGAAGGGAAGAAGCACATCAGACTATCACCATCGGCCATGCTTCATCTTTAGACACCAGAAAAATCCGTGTAGAGGTGAACATTGAAAATCGACCATGCAACATGGAAGTGGACTCCGGGTCTTCCCTATCCATGGTCTCCTGGAAAACCCTGAAGCAGCTGATTTCCAACATCCGCCGCCAGGACCTCAGCACTCAAAGGCTTATATTAAAGGACTACCAGGGCAACCGGATTCTGGTCGCTGGTTCCAGTCATTTCCAGGTCTCCTTCAAGAACCACACCGCAATACTACCTCTCACCATCGTTGACAGAGACCAACCCAGCCTACTGGGTCTACAGTGGTTCGCGCCATTAGGAATCGAAATGGCAGGCATCAATCAGACTGTAGACGAAGACTAGGAAGCGGCCCTCGTCCGGGACTTCCAAGAAGTCTTCAGTGAAAATCTAGGCAAGTACAAGGGGTCCCCTATCTCTTTTAATCTCCGCCCTGATATCGCGCCCATTTGCCTAAAACCACACCATGTCCCTTTTGCTCTCAAACCAAAAATTGATGAGCAACTGGGCAAACTAATTGCACAAGGCGTGTTAGAACCCATTGATCACGCCCAATGGGAGACCCCAATTGTAACTCCCATAAAACCTGATGGATCTTTGAGAATCTATGGGGATTACAAGGCCATCCTCAACCACGCATTACAGCAGAGCGCCTATCCAGTACCCGTGGTCCAGCACCTCCTTCACTCACTTGGGGGTGGCAGAATATTTGCAAAGCTTGACCTGGCCCAAGCTTATCAACAGCTACCAGTAGATGCTGAAACCGCCGAAGCCCAAACCATAGTTACGCACAGAGGCACGTTCAAATGTAACAGACTCCAGTTTGGAGTAAGCGTAGCAACAGGCATTTTCCAAAGTCTGATGGAAAGGTTGTTGCAAGGCATTAAAGGGGTCGTGCCCTACTTCGACAGCTTGTTAATAGCTGCCCCAACAAGGAGTCAGTTAGAAAAACGACTGAGAAAAGTCCTACAAAAGTTCCAAGACGCTGGCCTCAAGGTAAAGAAGGAAAAGTGCCACTTATGTACTGAAAGGGTTGAATTTCTGGGTTACCTCCTTGACAAACAAGGAATTCACCCTACAGAAAAGAAATTGGCTGCCATCAAAAATGCCCCGAGACCACAAAACAAAACAGACCTTCAAGCCTTCCTGGGACTCATTAACTTTTATAACATCTTCCTACCCCAGAAGGCAACCGTTGCTGAACCCCTTCATAGACTCCTCGATAAAAAGGCTTCCTGGATTTGGGGATGACGGGAGGAGCATGCCTTTCAACAAGTAAAGGACCTTTTAACTTAGGATGCAGTGCTCATCCAATACAATGAAACACTTCCATTAACTGTGACTTGCGATGCCTCACCTTTCAGAGTAGGAGCCATCCTGAGCGACGTCCTATGAAACGATACAGAGGCGCCTATTGCATTTTTTTCAAGAACTTTGTCAAAAACAGAAAGGAACTATAGTCACCTAGACAAGGAAGCCCTCGCTTTCATATCTGCAATCAAAAGGTTCCACGAGTATGTGTATGGGAGATCATTTTCCATCATCACAGATCATAAACCATTACTTGGCATCTTGGCAGGCGACAAACCTACTCCTCATATTCTATCCCCTAGAATGACACAATGGTCGGAGTTCCTAGCCGCCTACGACTACCAATTGAGGCATCACCCAGGGAAAGCCATTCCCCACGCAGACACTTTGAGCCGCTCTCCATTGCCAGAACTCCAAGATGACCCGGCTCCCACACTATCAACACTACAAATTGAGACACTTCCTTCACCTCCACTAACAGCTCAAGACATCGCATTGGAAACCAAAAAAAACTTATGCTTGGCACGAGTTCTTGGCTGGGTGGAGAACCATTAAACCCATCAAGAACAGACAAACAGAACTCTTCTCATAAAAAGGGTGCGTATTGTGGGGAGACCGAGTAGTCACACCAGCAAAACTACAAAAAAAAGTTCTACAATTACTGCACGATGGGCACCCGGGCATTGTACGCATGAAAGCGTTGGCGAGGAGCTAAGCCTGGTGGCCAGGTATGGACAAACTAATTGAAACCTGGGTCGCCACCTGTATCAAATGCCAAGAGACACACTTGGCCCCACCGAAAGCCTCACCAGCCAAATGGGAAATGCCCAGGGGCCCCTGGTCATGCATCCATATCGATTTTGCAGGACCTACCTTCCTAATAACAGTAGACGCATATTCTAACTGGCTCGAGGTTAACAAAATGAAGACCACCACCACAGATGCAATCATCAAGAAATTGAACAGACTTTTTGCAACGCAAGGGTTACCAGATGTCCTGGTATCCGACAATGGCCCTCAATTTACTGCCTTGGCCTTTGAACAATACTTAGCAGACCGTGGCATATGACATGCATTGACATCACCGGCTCACCCAGTGGTGAATGGTAGAGTTGAACAAATGGTTCAGTTCACAAAAAGAACTCTACAAAAAATGAAACAAGGCAACATCCATGATAAAGTCACCAGGATGCTCCTTCTCCAGCATATTACACCAAACACTATGACCAACAAAAGCCCAGCTGAACTTCTGATGGCCAGAAAACTCAGATCGCCTCTTCACCCTACATACACCCTGGAAAAACCCCTGGGCTCCAGCAGTAAACATCGTGCCTTCAAGGTAGGAGAGCCTGTATTTGCAAAGAACTTTTCAGGTGACCCTCTGTGGATCCCTGCCAAAATAACTCAAATTACAGGCCCCCGCTCTTACCGGCTAGAAACCATAGATGGGAGAGTGTGGAAACGCCACATTGACCAGCTGCAATCCAGGCTAAACACATCTCCCATCAGTGACCCTAACCACGAAACCAGAGGGGGAAGGGAAACCGGGGGTTCTGAAATTGAACCAACATCTGGCAGAGAAGAAAGAACCCCACGATCACCACATCAAAGCCTACACTACTCACCAGCTGATGAAGGGCCTTGGCAATTGATCGTCTCACCTAGCAGCAGCAACCGAACAGGTCCAGCGAACCCTGAGAGCCCAAGCAGTAGCAATGAAGGAGGCATGTCAATCATCCCGAGGTCACCCGAGGGGAGTCACAGCTATGGAACCGGCTCACCGTTCCAGGGAATTCCTGCAAGCAGCCCGTCGGAACCCGAGACCGAGCAAAGACAATTAGAACAGCGCAAGTCAGGTAGACAGGTGCGAAAACCCGTCTACCTGCAAGACTATATAACCCCACCCCTTAGACGGAACCTAGATGGGAGGGGTGTTCTGGACTAGCAGGCTTGAAAGCCTGCAAAGCGGACTGGTCTGCTAACAGCGGGTCGTGATTGGTCGCTCCAGACTGATCCGATTGGCTAGTAAATGGGCTGCCATGATTGGGCAAACCAAGCGTGGCAAGCTCAAACCACTGTCACTGGCCATTTAGCCGCAGCCAGCTCTATAAAAGGGGCTGCTGCAGCGAGGATGATTCATTCAGATTGGAAGTCACTAATAAAGAGCTGTAGTTACTTTCTGAGTCTCGTCTCCATTCTTGGACCCATCCTTCCAGACATAACAATCACCATTCCCTATTCTTAGCCACAAAACATGGATTCCAAAATCACAACAGCAGAGGTTATATAGCACACTCGCCACACTCCAACCTAGAAAAGCCTCCATAATCCTGAACACAATCTGGGAACTCTGTGAATCTGTGGATCTTGTTTTCTGCGTGTTAATTTAATAAAAAGACAGAAGAAGGCAAAATAATGTATCTGAATCTTTTCTTCCTCACCTCAGTGGCTTTAAACATTTCCAAATGAGGTGCAGCAATTTTATTGCCTAAACCTTCCCTAAAAGTACCCTGATTCTTTTCTCTTGCATTTTTATCAGTTTTGTTTGCCCTAGAAAAAGGAGAGGGACTATTTCTTTCTTTCTTTCTTTCTTTCTTTCTTTCTTTCTTTCTTTCTTTCTTTCTTTCTTTTTCTTTCTGCTTCTATTTATTTGGTTTAATTTTCAGTTGTTTTCAAATGACTGCTGTCTTTTCCTAGAATATTCTCTTGATGGCTCTTGGTCTTAGATGAACATGAGACTACAAGGATAATTGCTGTCAGATTTTTTTTTTTAAAGAACAGCTTGATTTAAGACAGTGGTTGAATTTTTTTTATTGTCTTCCACTTTACAAAGGAAATTAGTTTCCTTTAACAAGATAAAGTAAAATTCTATTCAGTGGATTTTTCTTCCCTGGCAATAAAAACCAGGTTTGTTTATTTGGTTCGTCTTTTTTTCAACTGGACGGCAAGATTGTATTGTATTTTATAGCACACTTAGAAATGGTGATTTATTGTGACAAGAAAAAAAGAATTCATGTTTTTGCACTATGGAAGAAAGGTTGATATATGAATATATTTTACAGTTCTTAATATAGGTAAAGAGTGAGGCATTGATAACTTGCCCAATTATCTGTCTTCTTTGTTTATTCAAATGAATGGGGGAGAAAGGAATTGGCTAGAAATGGAAAATCAGGAACAAGGAAAGCATTTCAAACAGCATCAGCTTGTGAAATTATTCTTCCAGAGGGTAGCCAACTGTACAGTAAGACATCTGAGATAAACCTTTTCAGATTAGATCTTGACAAGGTGTCTCTCCATGTTAGTGCAGCTAGTTTACAGCTGGGATGCTCACTGAGTAGAGCAAAGGAATGATGAAACTTTGGTGGACACTAAAATAAGATAAAGCCTATTCAGCAGAGTTCCAGGCTTTTCCTTAATCTTATAGGAAATGATGCATATGATATGCATCCTAATAACTGATAATGCTATTCATAGTAAGACCACTGAAGTGCATGGCTGAAGTTTTCCTTCTCCCTCCTCAGAAGTGTATTTTCAGCATCTGCCAACTTTAACCCTATTTACAAGCATCTTAAGCAATGTAGCACCTACTTCTGGGCAACTTTTTAAATATTGGAATCATAGGGGCAAAGCCACATGTGATATACAAACACACACACACACACAAACACACACAGAGAGAGAGACTTAGAGGAAGATTAGGGTGGAAAGGAATTACGACAGTCTTCATACCCCAATCATGGTGCCCTTCAGATATCTGGACTTCAATTTTCAAAATTTCCCCAGCCATAATGGCAAACTTGTTTATTATCAGAAATGCCTCTTCCTCCAGTGACTTTGTTTGGTATTTTTAAGACTACTGCAACTCAATTTTTTGTTTTGTTTTTAAGAAACCTATCCATAAAAAGGAAGGATCTAGAGATAACAGATAACAGATAATCAGAGTTGGAAAGGACCTTGTAGGTCATCTAGTCCAATCCCCCGCCCAAGCGGGAGACTCTACACCATTTCTGACAAATGGCAGTCCAATCTCTTCTTGAAAGTCTCAAGTGATGGCACTCCTACAACTTCCGAGGAGAAGCTGTTTCATTGATTGATTGTTTTCACTGTCAGAAAGTTTCTCCTTATTTCCAGGTTAAATCTCTCCTTGTTCAGTTTCCATCCATTATTCCTTGTCTGGCCTATAGGTGGTTTAGAAAATAGATTGACCCCTTCCTCTCAAATATTGGAAGCCTCTCAAATATTGGAAGATTGCAATCTTCACTGATCCTTCTCTTCACTAGACTTGCCAAGCCCAGTTCCTGTAGCCATTCTTCATATGCCTTAGTCTCCAGTTCCCTAATCATCCTGGTTGTTCTTCTCTGTACTTTTTGTAGAGTCTCAACATTTTTTAATAATGTGGTGACCAAAACTGGATGCAATACTCTAGGTGTAGTTTTACTAAGGCTTTATAGGTAGGAAGGAATGAGAAATTGAGGCCTTCCTTCTGATATTTGGTCTATTATTGCTGAATTTGTGATTTCTGTGTGTACATCATCTGTTGTGACTGTTGTGATGTGTGTTTGCCTCTGTGTAGTGCAAAAATTAGTGGGTATTTTTCTTGCGTTATATATTTCAGCACAAATTAACTATGCCTTCTGTGAAATGGACATTTGTTAGAACAATTGTATAGAGTTAGCAAACCAATACATAAAAATAAATGACCTTTATTTAACAAATATCTAAATTGGGCTGCAAACATCCTCACCAGATTTTATATTTTTTCTTAATGGTGTTATTTATTTCTGATGCTTCATCAGTTTGGTGATGATGATGTGGTGGTGCGGTTACAATTATATTCCAACCTCACTTCTGCCTAATGAAGGGATGTCAACCTCCCAGCCTATGGGCCCGATGCATCATGCGCAGGCTACGCCCATGCCCAGTTTAGTAAAGGGGGAGAAAGTCCCGACATGATGACACCATGATGACATGGGTTTGACACCCCTGGTCTAATGCTTCAATTCTTTGGCAAGGTATTTTCCTTTCAGGTCTAGGGAAAAAAATCAACCTACAGATCTGGTAGTCTGCTTCCCTTCATGGAAACCACAGCGTATTTTCAAAATTCCACATTTGATGCATTGTCCTCTCCCCAAAGATTGGGAATTTATAACAATTAAGAATACCTTTTTTGAGTTTTTACTATTCTTGTCTCCTAAATCATTGCCATTATATGAAGTCTTGGAGCTTCTACTTTAATATTGTCAATCAAGTTCTTCAAATAAACTCCTAAGGTTCAAATAAACTCCTAATGTTTTATGAGAGGTTAAGGGCAAACAAAAGCTCACTTGAATGTGGACAATTTTCTATTACTAAAGCTTTGCCTCTTGAATAGGTGTTCTGGGAGTTTTGTTTTAAAGTAACAGCTTTCACACAGTTTGAAAAATATTGAAGATCCTATGGTCAAGACTGGCTCTTTAGGGAATCTTTCCCAGTCTTACCTGGAGATGCTGAACAGAGGTCTTCCTCTAACAAATAAGTAAGGTCCTACTAGCCAATTTCATTGCAAGAAATCTAAAAATCAAAACACCATGGTAGCCCACCTGTTATGAACTAATAAAGGTGTTTAATAAAGTTTTAACAACCTTAAATAAAAAGCAGGGTTCTAATCCTACACTTCTGATTGGCCAATAATAGCGATATCAGATTGGTCCTTTCTGGGAAATCTGATTGGCTGTTAACGGGCCAACCCTCATTGGTTCAAGGGTTTAACACTTCCATGTTTTTCATTGGCTAATAGGACAGCAGCCAACCCTATAAAAGGGTTGCTGCTGCCCTAGGTGATTACACTGTTCAGTATGCTTAATAAAGAGTTGAAGTTCACTGTTCACTGCCTCTTCTCCGCTCCTTGCACCCATGCGCAGAACTTAACACCACCCACCCCACCTCCCAAAAATATTAGCGAGATGATTTAGTCATTCTTTACATGTTCAAAAGAAAATATATTCCTCTATATTTCTCTCAAAGTGATTTATATTTTGTATATCTATATAAGTAGAGATCACCATTGATGAAATCCTCCTCTCACTGCCTATAGTTTGCAATTTCCATTATTTTTCAACTTTTGTTTTCTTATTTTACATATTACCAAGTTGTTCCACTTACATAAAACAGATTGAAAAGAATTCATTGTTTCATTCTTTCTATTCATAATTACAGAAGTGCAAGTTGTTAAAACAATTGTATAGAGTTAGAAACCAATACATAAAAATAAATGATCTTCACTCTGCATTTTGACAAAAGATAAGAAAAAGGAAATTTAACTGGCTGATTATAGTAAGTCCTAATGCTTATTGTAACCTCTGAAATTCAAAGTATAAATGCCATACATGCATTTATGCATCCATTATATGCAAATGGAACTAGTATCTATCAGCTTAAATGTGTATTGTGTAGACATAAATGCAGGATTTATTCTTTATTTTTCACAATTTATCCCATTTCTTTCCACCTCTGCAGAATAGATGGTACCTCATACAGCAAATTTCTTAAATGTCTTCATCACATCCCTGTAAGGTAGATTCACAAATAGCCTAATCAAATATAATTAGATTTTCCCATCCATTGAAAACATTAATTACTCTGATTAGTTATAAATTTTGTATAATAAAATTATTCATAAATAAAAGATAAGACAAGCTACAAATTGGGGGTTTCATTTCCATCATAGCAGAATAGCAACATCTTTGTAACATTCGGTATGAGTATGTATACATGTCATCTTAATTTCATCCAAGGAGATAAATGTGCCCTAGTGCTACATATTTTCATGTTTTTCTGCCTTTCTCTCCCTATATATTAATTTTATAGATTGTTTTATTGTCTGAGTATACTAGTTGCGTGAGAAGCAAAACAATAGCCTATGTACTTTCATTTCAAACATGGCATTTCTATAATTCAGCCAAGTGTGCTTAAATAAATCTATAAATGGCTTATAAATCAGTGTTCTACACTAAACAAACTATTGAAATAATTTATGGTAAAAATAATTCTAGGAAAGAAATTCTTCACCTTGTGTATGATATTGTATGATGTGTATGATATTGTCAATGGTCCAAATTCTGATGGCAATTGTAAAATACGTAAATTATGAGTAGAATGGGGTGGCAAAAAAAGAAGGCAGGACTTTGGAGATCAGCTTTAATTCTTCTCTCTGGGAAAGTAATTTCCAATAAAATATAATTTCATATCACATCTCTTTTATTATTAGCACTGATGCTTTCTCACTTGCATATCTAGACCTCTTGTGGAAGAACTTTCATTCATTCATCAAAATTATATGAGACTCATAATAGTCATGATAGGATACTCCCCAAAAATTACTGTTAAAATGTATTTTTCACCAATTCTAAATTTCTTGGATCCCATATTAAAATCCTTATACATATGAGATCTTTCCCTCTGTTTGCCATGTTTAGAAGTGAGTTGGATTTATCCTATCACCATAATATCTCTTTGTATGCAGGACCAGGAAATAATAATAAGATCTCAGGAACACAAAAGTTTGCAAAAGTACACAAAAAAAGAAAAAGAAAAAAAGAAAAAGGGTTCAAAGTATCAAATGAAATATCATCTTATCCAAATTCAAATTTTAGAGAAAAAAAAATAATAATAAAGAGGGGGCATAGAGGAGGGACAGAATGGAATGGGATTGTCAGAACTGCAACCTCACACCTGCACTCTGCATTCGTTTGGTGCCAGCCTGCCATGGATTCCAGTTGGGAGGCTTTCCCTGAGACACAGCTTCAAGGTGTAGATGGATGAGAATGGAATGCAGCTGCATAACAGCTCACACCTGAGATGACTGTTTTGAAAATATCTTTGGAAATGATTGGGTGAAGGGGGCTAATAAGGGGATGTACCAGGGGTGGGATGCTACTGGTTCGGCCCGGTTCTATAGAACCGGCAGCTCTGAAGAGCAGCAGACACTGAACCGGTTTGCTGCAACAACCTTTTGTTTGTCTGTTTGGCCTACCCGCCTGCCGAGGCTCTTGGCTGTCCTTTATTTCCTGCTTTTTCAACCTCAGCTGCTTTGCACAGCACAGCTGAGGTTGAAAAAGCAGGAAAGAAGAGGATTTCCAAACGCTGCACACTCGCGTGTAGCACTTGTCAGCTGTCTAGCAGCACAGCTGAGGTTTTTGGGAAATGCTGTGCATGCATGCACAAAACACACTCTCACCGAACCGGGATGTATCCAAGAGGGAGAAAAGTTACACTTCATAAATTTGGCACGTGAATTTCAGTTCTGGCTTTGCTTTAGTGCCTTGCACTTGACTTCTAATAAAACAGTACTTTTTGCAACGAATGGAGCCAAGGATCGTTTTTACTTAGGAGCTCAGCTGAAGCAGGGCTGACAGGAATATCTGGGAGGGCATAATGGTTGTCCGAATAAAGTTTTGTCAGATTTCAGTATCATTGCCTTAATGTAAAATCTTTTTCACGCTTGATTCCAGCCTCCCCACTCAAACACTCATCTATAACTTTTAAGCAGAACTTGTTCCTCATTGTGACCATCATAAATATGAATTTGCCAAGCATTTTAATTTTGATAACGTAACTATGGAGATACTGCAACATTCACAAGTGTGAGAAATGGTCATAAGTCTCTTTTTTCAGTACTGATGTAACTTTGAACAGTCACTAAATTGAACTGTTGAAAGCTAAGGACTACCTGTAGATGGTCTTAAAATTTTTTACAATATGTAGGAATATGTTTTTTTACAGAGTCTGACCTTACAACACTTAACAAAAATGCCTCCCTTAGCAACATAACTTTTGGGCTCAATAGTGGTTATAGGTCGAGGACTACCTGGGTAGTGGTTGCCAAGTGGTGGGCCATGGCCCACTGGTGGTCCGTGAGAAAATTTTGGTGGTCTGCAGAGAAATGTTATCCCCAGAGCACCCCCCCCAAAGTAATTAATCTAGCTGCACAGGAACACAAGGCTGCAATGCTCACATGGTCCGCAGGAACCCTCCCCGTCCGCTCACTCCTTACCTGGTAAACTTGCTTACTAAGTTGCAATTTTTCCTTTTTTTTTTGACCATCAGCTGTTCTGCTGTGCCAGGAAATTTAGATTAGCTAGAAAGCAGGAAACCATTGGATTTCTTGCTTTCTAGCTAATCTTTAGATCTCAGAGCCAAACCTTCCTTAGGCTTCTATTATTCAGTACAGACTCAGGTAGCTGATGGCAAAAAAATAGATCTCTGAATGAATCTGTGATTCTGTCAGCAACTCAATCTGCTTGCCTGCTTTGCCGGATTTTGGGCAAAAGTTGCTCTTTTTTCTAAAAAAAAAAATCAATATTTACAAAATATTTATAATATTTACATACAAGCCATGTCCAGCCAATCACATGACCACTAAGCCACACCCACAAATTAGGACACACCCACAGAACTGGTTGTTAAGAAATTTGAATCCCACCCCTGCCTCTATGTGTTCGTGTGTGTGTGTGTGTGTGAGAGAGAGAGAGAGAGGTTAGATCAGATCTCTCTCTCTCTCTCTCTCCCACCAATGTCAGCAAGCCACCATCAGTCAAAATTCATATTAGTGGTCCCCAGGATTTAAAATTATGAGTTTGGTGGTCCCTGGGGTACAAAAGGTTGGCGACCGCTGTGCCTGGGCATAATGGAGGACCGTGTGTGAAGACTTGGTTCATGCATTCTACAGAGGGGCAAATGAGACCAGATGACAAAAAATGCATTGCATATCGTGCCTCAATTCCCATGACTGATGTACTTGAGTTTGAAGTCTGGATGCAATTAGGATTTCTATCACAATCTCACCACGCACTTGCCCTCTCTTCCTTGTATTTGCGGCACATGCTATGATTTAAAGCTGTTATTTCTGTGTACCTTGTTTAGAGATAAATAACAGATCTTGACTTTCTTCCACAGGACATTTGAACAATGCTATTAATCTCTCCTAAATCTTCTTTTCTAACTAAACACCCTCACTTCCTTCAATCTCTCTTCATAAAATTTAGCTTGTCATCTGCTGGTCATCCAGATTGCCCTTTTATGAAACTTGATGCAGTTGGTTGACTCTTACTGTAGATCCTAGAATGAGATGCAGTAAATGAGATGGACTGTTAGTAACATAAAGTGAAATGAAATTATTACTTCCTATGATTTAGAAACTGTATTTTTGTTGATGCAGGCTAAAACCTTTTTTTGCATTCATATCATATTATTAATTCATATTCAATTTGTAATCAATAATTACTATATTTTCCACAAATATTATTATTAAGCAATGAGTCACCCGTTCTGTACTTATATATTTTGTTTCTCTTTTCTAAAAAAATAATAGGCAGTTCTATCAGTATTTTATATTTAATTCTGTTCTTTCCAGCTATGTCTCTAACCTATCAAAAGCATTTTGAACTTTTAACTTGGGTATTAGCTTTCCTTCTTAATGTGTAGAATCTGCAGACTTTTTAAATATTCCACCTTTTCTTACAATCCAGTTATAAAAATATTGAAGAGATAATTCTCTCAAATCTAAAATTTATTTTTTAGTTACAATCTAATCTTGAGTAGGACTGTTCAAAAGCTACATCATCATTACAGCAGCCTTATAGTCACTTGGATGGATTAAAATATTTAGTTAGTTAGTAATTGACTAAATAATTAACTCTATCTTGTTTATTACATTCAGTATATCTTCAAGTACCTCTTTTCATGTATCCACACGATTATACAGTTGAATAGCAAAAATTATTTTATAGGTATGATGCTTACATAGTATACTTGTTTTGGCTAATTTAGTCACACAAGTAATTTAATATATTACTATGCTATCCTATCTTATATCTATATCAGTTACTGATATTAAATTGGTCTATAATTAAAACTAAGGTTAATTAAATGATTTCTTTTATATGTTCAATTCACTCACAATCCATGGTGAAAATACAATGCACACAGCTAAGAAAATGTGATTATTTACAATCAGTCTATAAAGCAATAATGTGCAAATTGTATTAATTGTCCATTAATTTATCCATTTGTTGCATTGGATCCAATTGTGACTTCCAGGACTATCTTCAGGATGGTCAGGAAAATCAAGATGACAACTGTGACCACCCTATTGAAACCCCCACTTTACATGAATAGCACATAAAAAGAGATAGCGTTTTGGTCACACAGTTGTGGCACCCAACACACCTGGCCATTCACATTCTTTTCACATGATAGTGCATCAATACATGCCACATCACATTTTCTACCATACTGTACATTGTTCTGCTACTATTGATAATACAATGTTGAATGGTTCTCCAGGCTAACAAACTAATTTGTCTTCATTGTATTTATTTATTAAATTTATATGCCACCCATGTAACTATCCAAGTGACTCTGGGCAGCCCTCTAGAAAGAAAATAGATTTTTATGCAGTTTTAGAAAGTCATATATAAAACTGATACTTATAAAATAATCTAGTCATCAAACTGGGCATTGTTCTTACTACAGTTTTGAATCAACTCATGCAGAAATCATTAATAATCTATCACAATAATAGTGTTAGAAGCGAGTATTTAGACCTCTCTGTACTTATATATATAAACCCCATCTCCGTGCAGTAATCCAAAATAAACTACCCTAGACAGATGGATCTACTTTAACATATCTAGAGAATGAAATATTTTGGGGAATATTAAAAGAGGCAGAATATTATATTTCTCCTAAAGGAGAAGAAGAGAAACATGTTCTTAAAGGCAGAATGCAGCCCCATTCTTCCTGCCATAGGAAAACAGCCTCAAGCAGAAGCTTGAAGAGGCTGGTCTTTTGGAATGCAGATTTTGTATTCATTCAGAAAGCCAATCTATTCATAAGCAAAGAGAGTCCAAATAAGCAACATAGGCAAGCTGACAAGATTAGCTTAGAGTCTTAGACAAACACCTAGGATTTGCATTTCCCCTTTTGCCTGAAGAGCCAATCAGGACTCCTACATGACCCCATAGGAATCTGGCAACAGCCATTAAATTATTATTATTATTTTTTAAAACAAATTTTATTAATTTTACAAAAAACAATACACAATCCAGGCATAACAACTTGAAAAATCTTTTCTAAAAATAATAATAATAATAATTAAAGAAGAAAGCCAATAGAACATACAAAAGAACTCCAAATTGTAATATCAATATTTACATTATCTATTTAACTTCATATCTTATCCAGACTTCTCCTTTTATCCAAATTATATTTCTTGCTTATTAAAATTTTATTGCCTTTCATAAACATACAAAACACAAAACATAAACAAAACTAAAACATCTTTTCTGAAGGCTGCCTGATCCCGGGTTGAAACTCTTCACACAGACACAAATTCAAACATCATATTCACTTTATATATCCTTCCATATCTTATTATCATTTTCCTTTTTTTTATATATAAACCAATTTTACAAAAACAGTGCACAAACAATCAAGGCATAACAGCTTATAAATTCTTTTCTAAAAAAAAAGATAATAATAATTAAAGAAGAAAATCAATAAAACATAATGATTCCAAATTATAATATCAATATTTACTTTATCTATTTAACTTCATATCTTATCCCAGCTTCTCCTTTTCATCCAAATTATTTCTTGTTAATTAAAATTTTATTGCCTTTTATCAATATACAAAAAAAAAAAAACATAACAAAACCTTTATATATCCTTCCATATCTTATTACCATTTTCAATAACATTCTTTGTCCGTTCCATTTCCAACTATCCATTCATCTTTTTTCTTTTACTATACTTCTCCTATACACTAATTGGAGTGACGCCTTTAACTCATTACCCTAACTTAAAAGTACTTCATATAACACTTAATTTATCTTGGGATTCTGTTTAGTAGATTCTAAAATTACACAGTAAATTTTATACTCTAAATACAATATAAAAACACAATCTTATATACCTTCCAGAATCCCCCTTTTATCCTTAATTAAATTCACCCATTGTCTCTGAATAAACTTTTTTTCTTTAGCTCTTGCTTCCCACCATAGAGGATTCTTCTCCCCCCCTTTCTCTCTTGCTTATTCTTCTCCTTGCCCTTTTTACCCCTTTGTCTCTCCTCCTCCCTTTTCTTACTCCCTTTCCTTTGCTTTCTAACCTTGCATCCACCTTCCCTCTCATTTTTCTCTTTTTTGGTTGTTTTTTCAATTCTTAAAATCCCCTTTTTCTTATCCTCTTTCTCCTCCTCCCCGGAAAAAAGCCATTGTTCATCAAAGATGGCTTCTTGTTCCTCTTCTTCTTTGTCCCAGTCTTTCTGCTACATAATCAACTTTTCATAAGTATATAACGCCATTTCTAAAAATTGAAATAAAGTGCCCAAAGTATCTTTTCCATCTTGTTCTTCCTTTTTATATTTTTGATATTCAGTCTTTAGTTCATCCACAAGCGATGCCATCCTGAAAAGAGAAACTTTCCCCAAAACAACCACCCAAGTATTTTTAATCAAAAATAATTCAAAAAAAGTTCCAAAAGTTTATATTTTTCTTCTTTCTTCTATTTCTTTTTCTGGGGTTACTGTTTAATCAAAGAGGTCCAATTACCTTGTATCTTTCTTTGAGATTCTAGGCAATCTCCTCCTTTTTCCACTTCTGCTCCAATTTTTTTTCCTCTCCCTTTCCACTTGCAACATCAATTTTTAAATGATCAGAAATCCATACCTCTAATAAGGGTTTTCCAATTTCTTAAATTTTTAAGTCCAATGTCCAAGAACTCTTTTGTCCCTTAATTTCAACTTTCACAATAATTCACCTTCAGTGCCCAAACAAATTTCAAATCTTCATCTGCTGTTTCCGTGGGGTGGGAGAGTGAAGAAAAAAAAAGTTCCCTTTAACAGCTTCTCCGCTGCTTTTGATCTTCTTAGGGATACAATGTATCCTCCAGCAATTCAGACAGCTCAGTTCCAATGAATTTAAAAGATGTTGATTGACCCGGCTCAGCCAGCACTTTCACTTTTCTTGCTTCCTCCAGCACAATCTTACCCGGTTGCTGGCTTCTTCGTGGCGGCCATTGCTGACCGCCGCTCCACCACCTTGGGAAAAAGGGATTTTTCCGGATGAGGAGGGGGTCTGCGGCACCCCTAACCCCCTGTCCGGCTCTCCTCTCTCTTCGGCTGTCCCTACAGGGCAGCCATATCCCCCTGACCCATTTGGATCGGGGGTACCTCGGCGGCAAGCGCAGCAGGAATCACGAACGGTCGCGAATTCCTGCTGCCACCAAAGCCACGCGGAACCGGAAACCACAACAGCCATTAAATTATTAAAGGACAAAACTTTAACCTTAGACTGTCTACTATTGACCTCACCCCTTTCCTAAGAGGTTTGTAGGGGGCGTGCATAAGCACAACAATGTGCCTACTGTCCCTGTCCTATTGTTTCTTTTTATTTTTCTTATATGTATCCATGTCTTCATAACTATGTTTTTACTTATACCTATTATCTTGTAATATAACTCCAGAGAGTTATAAACACAGCACAAAAATCATCGGTTGCTCTCTTTCTTCTTTGGAAGAGATTGTGAAGACCAGACTCCTCTCTAGAGCACTAAAAATCTCAACAGACCGTTCTCATCCAGGACATTCATATTTTCATTTCATATTTTGAACTGTTACCATCAGGGAGGTTATAGGTGTCTTAAAATGAGGACTAATAGACTGAGAAACAGTTTCTTTTCCAAGGCAACAATTGTCTTGAATCAAACAATGCATATGTGATTTAGCCCAATGTATATAGTGGCATTTTTAAACTATCTAACTTACTATATGTTTTAGAAAGGTTTTAGACTAGGTTTTTAATTATTATTTTAATTATTTTAATTTTTAAATACTCTGTAGTGTGATTGTGATGTGGTGTTTGGGACACTGTGCTGGAGTAGCTTTCAAATTTCATTGTATTTGCAGAATGGAATGACAATAAAGGTATTCTATTCTATTCTATTGTAAGCAATTGACAAAAATAAATAAATAAAATAAAAATAAAACATTCTTATACAGGAACAAAAAAAAATCATCTATCCCAACCCCATTTTGTCAGCTACCCCAGAAACATGCTGCTGTCAACTAAAGTTTCTGGCATCCAAATAAACAGATCTTCTTTTATTTCCAGTGGCTTTCTTCCAGCTTGCAAGTGGATTGGATTTTTCTTCCAACAATATTTCTAACTTATATTCAGTTTGCAATCAAATACCAAGAACTTTTTCAAAGGTGCTTTTATTAAATTAAGTTAGACCTGCCCTATACCTCTACATCTGATTTCTATTTTCTAAGTAAAGAACTATTTGTTTCTGTTCAAATTCATTATCTGACTTTAAGCCATGTGTTATGGCTATCAAGATAATTTCTAATTTTATTTCTGTCTTCTAGGTATTAACTATTCTATCTATAGAATATCATCTGCAAATTTGATAAGTGTTCTCTCTAACTTTTTTTTTTTACCCAAGTCATTAAATAAAAAAGCAAAGCAAAGGATTGGGAATTTATTTTTCTCCCAGAACCTATCATTTGCAGATTATGTGCCAACTTCTGAACCCCACTTTGGAGACCCCAGGATGCAATAAAATTTGGCAGCAGATTGCTGGAAAATAAAAGCTAAGATCATCTGGAAATTTTTGATAGAAAATGTTGTGAATGAATAAATGTGTAATAAAGTTATCTAGAGCTTGAAGTCAAGTGCAGGGTTCTGGCCCTGCACTTCTGATTGGCTGCTAAATGGTGAGATTAGATTGGTCCGTTCAGGAGAGTCTGATTGGCCATTAACGAGCCATTCTCATTGGTCAACGGAGCTAGCACTCCCAGGTTTTCATTGGTTGAATAGTTAATAAGTTGCCTATATAAGGAAGGCTATAGCAGCCATCCAGTTTGAGCTGTCACATCATGTAAATAAAGAGTTGAAGTTACTGTTTCACCGGCTCGTCTCCATTCTTCGCACCCATGCTCCACACTTAACACTGGCGACGAGGATGGGATTTGGAGACGTCAGAGCTGACTGAACAACGAAAAGATAACCGAGCACGTGGCTGAAAACGCACAACGGTGGAACCATGTCCGGCGGCGTCATACCACCCGCTCCATTCGACCCAGCGCAAGAAGACTGGGAATCCTACATGGATCGTTTCCAAATGTTCTTGGAAACCAATAATTTGAAGAATGCCACAACCAGGAAGAAACGGGCGGTATTCCTAACGCATTGCGGGCCGAGCGTATTCAAGATGGCCAAGGCACTAGCAAAACCGGATGAAGTGAAGGCTATGGACTGGGACATCCTCGAACCCCTACTGAGGGCCCACTATGCACCGACCGTACCAATGCTCATAAGGCGGCACGAGTTCTACCAAAGAAACCAGCGGAAAGGAGAGAGCATTGCCGATTTCGTTGCGGACCTCCAAAACTTGGGAGGCCTCTGAGGGTTCGTCGACCTAGAAGAGGCTTTGAGAGACCGAATAGTTCTGGGATTAGATGCGCTAAACGTGCAGAGCAAGCTGATGGCGAAAGGCAACATTAGCCTTGCCGATGCCATCGCTGATGCTACTGCAGCAGAAGCAACCAGGAAGTTGGCTGCCCAACTGCGCCGAAACCGCGCTCAGGTACACCAACCAACGTGCGACATTTCACCTAAGTCAGAAGGACAGGTTTTGACGGCCCACCACGAGGACCACTCTTCGTTGTCAGACAGCGACGAAGAAGAGGTCCATTGACTGCGGTCCGATCGGGACCATTACCCGAAGTCCCAACAACCCTGCGCTGGCTGTGGGGCCAACCATTCCCGGTCCGAATGCAAATTCCACGATGCGCTATGCCATGAGTGCGGGAAACAAGGCCATATCGGACGGGTCTGTAGAAGCCTCCTAGGACCCAGCCAGACCTCGAAGGGGGCTAACTATCGCCAATCGACAGGAAATCGTTCTGTAAGGCGAGAACCAGTAAACCACTCCTACAGAAACCGAACCATAAATTGCCCAACGAAGTGAGAAGAGGCTCACCAAACTCACTATTGGTCACGCCTCTTCATTGGATGCCAAGAAAATCCGAATTAAAGTGGCCATAGAAAATCAGCCCTGCCAAATGGAAGTCGACTTGGAATCGTCTCTCTCGATGGTTTCCTGGAAGACCCTCAAGCAACTCATCCCTACTATCCGGCGCCAAGACCTCCATTCCCAAAGACTCATTCTTTTTTTTTTTTTTTAAACAAATTTTATTAATTTTTTACAGAAAACACAACATAAACAAAACTAAAAGATCTTTTCTGAAGTTTGTCTGATCCCGGGTTAAAACTCTTCTCACAGACACAAATTCAAACATCATATTCACTTTGTATATCCTTCCATATCTTATTATCATTTTCATTTTTCTTATATATATATATAAACCATTTTTATCAATTTTATAAAAACAATGCACAAAAAATCAAGGCATAACAGCTTATAAATTCTTTTCTAAGAAAAAATAATAATAAAAAACCAATAGAACATAACAATTCCAAATTAGTAGTATCAATACTTTATCTATTTAACTTCATATCTTATCCCTACTTCTCCTTTTCATCCAAATTATTTCTTGTTAATTAAAATTTTATTGCCTTTTATCAATATACAAAATCCAAAAAAAAAAAAAAACAAAACCTTATATATCTTTTCATATCTTATTACCATTTTCAATAACATTCTTTGTCTGTTCTATTTCCAACTATCCATTCAACTTTTTTCTTTTACTATACTTCTCCTATACACCAATTGGGGTAACGTCTATAACTCATTACCCTAACTTAAGAGTACTTCGTATAACAATTTTTCTTGGGATTCTGTTTAAAAGATTCTAAAATTACATAATAAATTTTATACTCTAAACACACATATAAAAACACAATCTTATATACCTTCCAGAATCCCTCTTTTATCCTAAATTAAATTCACCCATTGTCTCTAAATAAACTTTTTTTCTTTAAATCTTGCTTCCCCCCATTGAGGCTTCTCCTCCCCCCCTTTCTCTCTTGCTTATTCTTCTCCTTGCCCTTTTTACCCCTTTGTTTTTCCTCCTCCCTTTTCTTACTCCTTTTCCTTTGCTTTCTAACCTTGCCTCCACCTTTTCGCTCATTTTTCTCTTCTTTGGTTGTTTTCATAATTCTTAAAATCCCCTTTTTCTTATCCTTTTTCTCCTCCTCTCCGGAAAGGACCCATTGTTCATCAAAGATGGCTTCTTCTTCCTCTTCTTCCTTGTCCCAGTCCTTCTGCTGCGTAATCAACTTTTCATAAGTACATAACGCCATTTCTAAAAATTGAAACAAAGCGCCCAAAGTATCTTCCTTTTTATATTTTTGATGTTCAGCCTTTAGTTCATCCACAAGCGATGCCATTATGAAAAGAGAAACTTTTCCCAAAACAACCACAAGTATTTTTAATCAAAAACAATTCAAACAAAAGTTCCAGAAGTTAATACTTTTCTTCCTTCTTCTCTTTCTCTTTCTGGGGCTAATGTTTAATCAAAGAGGTCCAATTACCATATATCTTTCTTTGGGATTCTAGGCAATCTCCTCCTTTTTCAGCTTCTGCTCCAATTTTTTCTCCTCTCCCTTCCCACTTGCAATATCGATTTTAAATAATCAAAAGTCCATACCTCCAACAAGGGTTTTCCAAGTTCTTAAATTTTTCAATGTCCAAAAATCCTTTTGTCCCTTAGCTTCAACTCTCAAAACAATTCACTTTCAATGTCCAATATATCCAAACATTTCTGCTGTTTCCATGGGGTGGGAGAGTAAAGAAAAAAAAAAAGTTCCCTTTAACAGCTTCTCCGCCGCTTTCACTCTTCTTAGGGATACAATGTATCCTCCAGCAATTCAAACAGCTCAGTTCCAGGCAATTTAAAGGATGTTACTTGACCCGGCTCAGATAACACTTTCACTCTTCTCCTCCAGCGCAATCTTACCCGGTTGCTGGCTTCTTCGTGGCGGCCATTGCTGACCGCCGCTCCACCGCCTTGGGAAAAAGGGGTTTTTCCGGCAAAAGGGGGGGGTCTGCGACACCCCCACCCCCCTATCCGACTCCCCTCTCTCTTCAGCTGTCCCTACAGGGCAGCCATATCCCCCTGACCCATCTGGATTGGGGGTACCTCGACGGCTAGCACAGCAGGAATCGCGAGCTGTCGCGAATTCCTGCTGCCCCGAAGCCACGCGAAACCGGAACCCAAAGACTCATTCTTAAAGACTATCAGGGGAATAGGATTCCAGTCGTAGGATCCAGTCGAGTCCGGCTCTCATTCAAAAACCGCACAGCGTACTTACCCCTGACTGTGATCGACAAGGACCAGCCTAGCCTGTTAGGCATCCAATGGTTCGTGCCACTAGGCATTGAAGTGGCAGGCATTAACCGAATCGGCGACAGTGACTGGGAGGAGGACCTCGTCCATGAATTCAGGGACATCTTCGCAGAAAAGCTAGGCGAGTACAAGGGGACCCCAATATCATTTAACCTTAATCCAAAAATAGCTCCCATCCACCTTAAGCCTCGTCGAGTTCCATTTGCCCTAAAACCGAAAATCGACGAACAGCTTGATAAGTTAAAAGCCCAGGGAGTGTTAGAGCCAACCGATCACTCTCCCTGGGAGACCCCAATTGTGACACCCATTAAACCAGATGGTTCTATTAGAATTTGTGGGGACTACCGAGCCACCCTGAACCACGCCCTGCAGCAAAATGCATATCCAGTGCTGGTGGTGCAACACCTCCTCCATTCCCTGGGGGGCGGAAAAGTCTTCGCTAAACTAGACTTAGATCGGGCATATCAACAACTGCCGGTTGATGAAAAAACGGCACAGGCACAGACGATCGTGACGCACCGAGGTGCCTTTAAATGTACATGGCTCCAATTCAGAGTTTAATGGATAGCCCTGGGGATCTTTCAGAGACTAATGGAAAGATTATTACAAGGGATTAAAGGCATTGTCCCCTACTTTGACGATGTGTTAATTGCTGCCCCTACTTCAAAAATTTTACCGGAACATTTAAGACTGGTTCTCCAGAAATTCAAAGATGAAGGCCTTAAAGTGAAGAAAAATAAGTGTAAGCTGTGTACAGATCATGTCGAATTTTTAGGGTATCTAATTGACACTCAGGGCATCCACCCTACCAATAGCAAATTAAGAGCAATAAAAAACGCTCCCAGACCCCGGAATAAGGCCGACCTCCAGGTGTTTCTAGGCCTTATCAATTTTTATAATGTATTCCTGCTGCACAAGGCGACTGTCGCTGAACCTTTACATCGTTTACTGGACAAAAAAGCACTTTGGGTATGGGTCATAGAGAAGAGCAGGCGTTTCGTAATGTGAAAACACTACTGACTTCTGACGCTGTACTAATGCAGTACAATGAGACCTTGCCATTAACTATCACGTGTGATGCATCGCCTTTCAGAGTGGGTGCCATTTTGAGCCATGTATTGCCTAACAGTAGCGAAGCCCCTGTTGCCTATTTTTCAAAGACGCTTTCGAAAACTGAGCGAAATTATAGCCAGATTGATAAAGAAGCCCTTGCAATTGTGTCCGGGCTTTTACTATAGTGACTGACCACAAACCTTTGCTGGGAATAATAGCGGGGGATAAACCAACCCCCTATATATTATATCCCAGAATGACTCGCTGGACAGAATTCTTGGCTGCTTATAATTATCGGCTGCAATACCGCCCCGGGAAAGCCATTCCCCACGCTGACGCATTGAGCCGAGCACCGCTTCCAGAGACTATTGACAACCCCACGCCAACAGTGACAACGTTGCAGATTGAGGCACTTCGTACACCACCATTAACCGCCCGTGATATCGCGAGAGAAACAAAACGCGACCCTGCCTTAGCACGAGTCCTCACTTGGATGGAACGTGGATGGCCATTGGACCAAGTATCAGACGACTTCGCACCATTCAAAAGTCGACAAACAGAGTTGTTTTTCCAAAAGGGCTGCACCATCTGGGGCGATAGAGTCGTTATCCCAGAACGACTCCAACAAGCAATATTGAGAACCTTGCACGATGGCAACCCTGGCATCGTGCGCATGAAAGCTCTTGCATGAAGCTATGCGTGGTGGCCAGGCATCGACAAGCAAATCGAGACTTGGGTCAAAGCTTGTCATAGATGCCAGGAAGTAAGCAATGCCCCACCAAAGGCAATCCCAACCGAATGGGAAACACCGCGGGGACCCTGGTCCCGTATCCATCTGGATTTTGCTGGGCCGACCAGAGGCCACCCTTCTTGTTAACTGTGGACACCTATTCGAACTGGCTCAAAATCCACCGAATGAGGAACACAACAACCGAAGTGGTCATTAAGAAACTAGAAAGACTGTTTGCAACCCACGGATTACCAGACGTTCTGGTATCCGACAATGTGCCTCAATTTACCGCGCTGTCCTTTGAACAGTACCTGGCGGACTGCGGTATTCGACATGCGCTGACTTCGCCTGCGCATCCTGCGGCCAACGGAAGGGCCGAGCTCATGATACAATTCGTCAAGAAAACGCTACAGAAAGTGGACTATGACAACATCGAAGAAAAGATAAACCGAATCCTCTTTTTACAGCATATCACTCCGCACAGCGTCACCAACAAAACTCCCGCCGAGCTGCTAATGGGACAAAAGCTCCACTCCCACCTCGACCGGTTACACCCAGCGTACGAACGGGAGAAACCACTCGGATCCAGCGGCCGATGCCGTACCTTCCAGGTAGGTGACTTGGTGTTTGCTAAAAATTTATTGGGCGATCCGTTATGGGTAGAAACAACTGTGGTCCGTGTATCCGGCCCGAGATCATACCTTGTACAATGCCGTAATGATAGACTATGGAAGCGCCATATTGATCAACTACGATCAAGGCTGCAGTCAGGGATCTCTGAGTCCCCTAATAACCAAACTGAGGGGGGGGGAGATACATAGGAAGATGAACTTCAATTAGCAGAAAACCCTTTTGAAGGGAATGATAGCGGAACGGAAACACGAGAACAGGAATCAGGGATGGGAGTGAGTTCACCTCAGGGTGATACCGAAGATGTAGGTGACAACGAAAACGCGAACTCAGAATCAGAGACACCTCTTTCGCCAAACAATGCCCTATCTCAACAAGATTGCAGCCAAATACCGGGTGCATAACGAAAATCAAAAAGACTAACAAAACAACCGTCCTACCTCAAGGACTACGTGACTGCACCCCATAAACAGAACCCGGGGGGAAGGGGTGTTGTGGATGAATAAATGTGTAATAAAGTTATCTAGAGCTTGAAGTCAAGTGCAGGGTTCTGGCCCTGCACTTCTGATTGGCTGTTAAATGGTGAGATCAGATTGGTCCGTTCAGGAGAGTCTGATTGGCCATTAACGAGCCATTCTCATTGGTCAACAGAGCTAGCGCTCCCAGGTTTTCATTGGTTGAATAGTTAATAAGTTGCCTATATAAGGAAGGCTATAGCAGCCATCCAATTTGAGCTGTCACACCATGTAAATAAAGAGTTGAAGTTACTGTTTCACTGGCTCATCTCCATTCTTCACACCCATGCTCCACACTTAACAGAAAATAAAACAAAAATAAGCATTAAGCCATTGCAAAGAGAGTGAAGGAATAAAATACCCTCACAAATTATGAGATAATATAAATTGGCATTGTGTCATTGCAATCTCTCAAGAAAGATCCATTTGGTATCTTCTTTATCATCTTCTAGAATTCATGGAAAGACCATCATGTTCTAATAGGATTTGGGTGGGTAAACTGATACGTTGTACTTTTCAATTTAGGATTTGTTTGTGTTTTGGCCCTGATCTGGTTAACTTCATTTCTGATTACTTAAGTGATGTTAGAGATCTGTGAGTGAGGGTGTGCTAATTCCAACTTACTATTTGCATACTATTTTTCATTAATAGTTTAAAACGGTCTTAAGTACTTTGAATTATGGCTATTTTAGAACAGTATTTTAAAAAGTTATAATAAAAAGCCCTGACTAAATTCTCACATTACAAAACAAAAGCATGCTTTCTTCTCCCTAACTGTCATAAAGAGGAAGGCTCCCATCAAAGATATTTGGGAGAGTCTGAAGTATAGGATATATTTTGCACGAAGAAAATCCCCCAAATTCAACTAAAGCATCTTGGAAAACTGCTGAAAATCCAGAGAAATGCTGGCAATCAAGTCTTAGATTAGATGGATCAGACATCTAAGCTATTATACAACTTTCAATGTTCCTCTTGAAAGTAAATGAGGTTGGTGTTTATATATGGATTATGTGGGTTCCTCCTTCATTTCTCACTCCATAGCTTTGTAATGCTCTTATCCTGGGCACAACCTCTTGCGATCTTATCTTAGCTCCTGTGGCCATTTTGTGTATTTTTGCACTTATTTTTCTCATCAGTACAGGTAAAGTGAAGTTTTTATTTTATTTAATCTAAGTATTTATTATTTTTTAGAAGTAAAGGAATGATATATAACTCTATCTTTTTACATGTTGCCTTAAAATGTGCATTGTCTTTTATTTGGAAAAGCATTGAATTTATTTACATTATTCATTATGGGAAAACTTTGGTACTTGTCATTTTTGGTACTCGTGCCTCTTAGAATCAGTTAACAATGAGTACTGAGATACCGCTGTATTTAATTCTTTTTGTTTGCAGCCTTATTTTGAAGGCTCTAGGCAGTGAACAATCCCAACATAAGATAAAGGCATTCTTAAGAAAATAGTCCAAAATATTTATTTAAATGGAGGAATATTTGTTTTACATTTTTAATAATGTATTTATTTATCAAATTTATTTGCCACTGATCTTGCAACTCTGAGCAGCAGTGAAATAAATTATCCACTGAAAACTGCCATCTTTCTTATAACAACGCTCAGGTTGCAGACCCTTTATTAGACCACTTGATTAGTTTAGGTGTAATTTGATTTTATAGAATGCAATTGGGAATTGGAACTGACCTCAAACCCAACCCTCTGCACACTGCATCCCTTTGATGGATGTCTATCCAGCCTCCACTTGAAACTTCAAGTGAAAAGCGTTGTATATGCATAAAGATTTAATAAAGTGTGAGTTTGGAGTTAAGTGCAGGGTTCTGGCCCTGCACTTCTGATTGGCTGTTAAGCAGCCGGACCGGATTGGCCCGTCCCGGGGAATCCGATTGGCCCTAAACAGAGAGTTCCTATTGGTTATAAGAGCTAGTGCTCCTAGCTCGTTATTGGTTAAAAGTTACAGGATTTGCCTATATAAGGCAAGTTTAACTGCTATTGAGAGAGAAGTCACAATGTAAATAAAGAGCTGAAGTTCACCGTTCAGAGGCTTGTCTCCATTCTTTCTTGCCCATGCTCAAAACATAACACTGGTGACGAGGATGGGATATGGAGATATCTGAATCAACAAAACTTCGAAAAACACCGAGCACATGACAGGTGACGCCAACAATGGAACCATGTCCGGCGGCATCGTACCACCCGCTCCGTTCGATCCAGCACAGGAAGACTGGGAGTCTTACATGGATCGCTTCCTAATGTTCTTAGAGACGAACAACTTAAAGGACGCCACAGCCGGGAAGAAACGGGCGGTGTTCCTAACGCATTGCGGCCCAACCATATTTAAGATGGCTAAAGCACTAGCCAAACCCCGAGAAGTGAAGGCCATGGATTGGGACGACCTCGAACCTATCCTATGAGACCACTACACCCCGACCGTGCCTACGCTCGTGAGACACCACGAGTTTTATCAGAGGAGCCAGCAGAAGGGAGAAAGCGTGGCCGACTTCATAGCAGACCTCCGAAATTTGGGAGGCCTCTGCGGATTCGCCGATTTAGAAGAAGCACTAAGAGATCGCATAGTTCTGGGACAAGATGCACCAGGCGTCCAAAGCAAGCTGATGGCGAAAGGCGACATCAGCCTTGCCGGTGCCATCGCCGATGCTACTGCAGCAGAAGCAACCAAGAAGTCAGCTGCACAACTACGCCGAAACCGCACTCCGGTACCACCACCGGCCAGCGACATCTCACCTAGTTCAGAAGGGCAGCTCGTGACAACGCACCACGAGGACCTCTCTTCATCGTCAGACAGCGACGAAGAAGGGGTCCATCGACTGCGGTCCGACCGGGACCATCACCCGAAGCCCTTACGCCTTTGCGCTGGCTGCGGAGCCAACCATGCCAGGTCCGAATGCAAATTCCGCGACGCACTCTGCCCTGAGTGCGGGAAACGAAGCCACATCGGATGGGTCTGCTGCAGCTTGCCAGGACCCAGCCAGGCCTCAAAAGGGGCTAACTATCGCCAATCAACAGGAAACCGTCCTGTACGGCGAGAGCCAGTAAACCATTCCTACAGAAATCGAGCTTTGCAGAGAGAAGAGGCTCACCATACTATCACTATCAGTCATGCCTCAGCCTTGGACACTAAGAAAATCCGAGTCACGGTAGCCATCGAGAACCAGCCTTGCCACATGGAGGTTGACTCGGGATCGTCCCTCTCGATGGTGTCCTGGAAGACACTCAAGCAACTCATCCCCACAATTCAACGCCAAGATCTCCGCTCCCAACGCCTCATCCTCAAGGACTACCAAGGGAATTGAATCCTCATCGTCAGTTCCTGCCGAGTCCGAGTCTCCTTCAAGAAGCACACAGCATATTTACCTTTAACGGTCATCGATAGAGATAGGCCTAGCCTACTGGGCCTCCAATGGTTCGCGCCACTTGGCATTGAAGTGGCTGGCATAAACCGAGTCAGCGGCGGTGACTGGGAGGAAGACCTTATCTATGAGTTCAGGGACATCTTCGTGGACAGCTTAGGTATGCTCAGGCATATCAGCAATTACCAGTAGATGAAAAAACGGCACAGGCCCAAACCATTGTGATGCACCGAGGTGCCTTTAAATGTACCTGGCTACAATTCGAAGTTAGTGTAGCCCCAGGGATTTTTCAGAACCTTATGGAAAGGTTATTGCAAGGAATTAAGGGCGTGGTCCCCTATTTTGACGATGTATTAATTGCAGCCCCTACAAAAAAAATCTTACAGGACCGGTTAAAATTAGTCCTAAAAAAATTCCAAGAGGCCGGTCTTAAGGTTAAAAAGAACAAATGTAAATTGTGTACTGACAGTGTTGAGTTTTTAGGGTACCTGATTGATAGCCAGGGCATTCACCCTACAGAAAGTAAACTAAAAGCGATAAAAAACACTCCCAGGCCACAAAACAAGGCCGATCTCCAGGCGTTCCTAGGCCTCATCAATTTTTATAATGTATTTTTGCCGCACAAAGCAACGGTCACTGAACCGTGACACCGGTTGTTAGATAAAAAAGCAAATTGGCTATGGGGTTACCGTGAAGAACAGGCGTTCCGAAATGTTAAAAAACTGCTCACTTCTGACTCTGTACTCATGCAGTATAACAAGACTTTGCCGTTAGTTATAACCTGTGATGCATCGCCTTTCGGGGTAAGCGCCATTTTGAGCCATGTACTGCATAATGGGAACGAAGCCCCTGTTGCATATTTTTCAAAGACTTTCAAAAACTGAGCAAAACTATGGACAAATCGGTAAATAAGCCCTCGCAATTGTCTCAGCTGTGAAAAGATTCCATGAATACGTGTATGGCCAGGCTTTTACTATCGTGACTGATCACAAACCATTATTGGGGATAATAGCCGGAGATAAGCCGACTCCCTACATATTATCCCCTAGGATGACTCGATGTTCAGAATTCTTAGCTGCTTATAACTATCAGCTGCAATACCGCCCGGGGAAAGCCATTCCCCACGCCGACACATTGAGCCGAGCACCGCTTCCAGAGACTCTCGACAATCCTGCACCAACGGTAACCACGTTGCAAATTGAGGCACTCAACTCGCTGCCATTAACCGCCCGAGATATCGCGAGAGAAACCAAACGTGACCCCACCTTAGCGCGAGTCCTCAGCTGGGTAGAACGCGGATGGCCATTGGACCAATTATCAGATGACTTCACACCATTCAAGACTCGACAAATCGAGTTGTTTTCTCAAAAAGGCTGTGTCATCTGGGGTGATAGAGTCATTATCCCAGAATGACTCCAGAAAGTGCTTCTGAGAACCTTGCACGATGGCCACCCCGGCATCATGCGAATGAAAGCCCTTGCGCGAAGCTACGCATGGCGGCCGGGCATTGACAAGCAAATCGAACATTGGGTTAAAGCTTGTCCCAAATGCCAAGAAGTCAGCAACACACCACCAAAAGCCATGCCTACTGAATGGGAGACACCACGGGGACCCTGGTCCCGAATTCACTTGGACTTCGTGGGGCCAACCAAAGGCCACACCTTCCTGCTTATCGTCGAGGCCTACTCGAATTGGCTCGAGATCCATCGCATGATGACTAAAACCTCCAAGGCGGTTATCAAAACCTTAGACAGACTCTTTGCAACCCACGGATTACCAGACGTTCTGGTATCCGATAACGGCCCTCAATTTACCGCACCAGCGTTCGAGCAGTACCTCGCTGACCGCGGCATTCGCCATGCGCTCACCTCGCCTGTACACCCTGCGACCAATGGCAAAGCAGAACGCATGGTCCAATTTGTGAAGAAAACCTTGCAGAAGGTAGACTACGACAACATTGACGACAAGATCAATCGAATCCTCTTCTTGCAACACATCACCCCACATAGCGTCACCAACAAAACTCCCGCCGAACTGCTAATGGGATGGAAGCTCCGCTCCCACCTCAACCGGTTGCACCCAGCTTATGAACCGGAGAAACCACTAGGATCCAGCGGCCGCTGTCGTACCTTCCAGGTAGGAGACTTGGTATATGCTAAAAACCTATCGGGCGACCCGTTATGGGTGGAAGCGACAGTAGTACGTGTAACCGGCCCCAGATCCTACCTTGTACAATGCCTTGACGATAAACTTTGGAAACGTCATATCGATCAATTACGATCGCGGCTTCCAGCGGCCAGTCCGCAACTCCCCTATGACCAAACTGAGGGGGGGGGAGGTACAGAAGAAGATGAATTCCTAGAGAACCCATTCGAAGGAAGCAACGGCTTGATAGAGACTCAGGAAGCGGAGCCAGAGGGAGAAACGGCTGCACCTCAGGGAATTGCAGAGAATGTGGGCAACGCCGTAGAAATGAACTCTGAACCAGAAACAGCCCCACTGCCAAACAACGATCTACCTCAGCGTGATTGCAGCCAGCTGATACAACGGAAATCAAAGAGACTAATAAGACAACTGTCCTACCTAAGGGACTTTGTAACTGCGTCCTGCAAATAAGAAGCCAGGGGGAAGGGGTGTTGTGTATGCATAAAGATTTAATAAAGTGTGAGCTTGGAGTTAAGTGCAGGGCTCTGGCCCTGCACTTCTGATTGGCTATTAAGCGGCCGGACCGGACTGGCCCATCCCGGGGAATCCGATTGGCCCTTAACAGAGAGTTCCTATTGGTTATAAGAGCTAGCGCTCCTAGCTCGTTATTGGTTAAAAGTTACAGGGTTTGCCTATATAAGGTGGGTTTAACTGCTATTGAGAGAGAAGTCACAATGTAAATAAAGAGCTGAAGTTCACCGTTCAGAGGCTTGTCTCCATTCTTTCTCGCCCATGCTCAAAACATAACAAAAAGGAAGAAACCACTTGTTGCAGAAACCTATCCTATGAGTGATGGCTTTTATTAATTACCTTCTAAGGTTTAATCGATATCTATATTCTTGAAGTTTCTAAATTTCCATTAGTTCTAGTCTTACTCTGGAGCAAGGGAGAATAAACCCAAATCTCTACAATGTGACTGTCCTTCAGATATTTAAAGACAGCTATTCTCAGTCCCTTCTCAGTCTTCTCTTTTGAAAACTAACTTAAGTTTTTTGAACTCTTCCTCATAGGTTTCCAGTCCTTTCTGATTGTTTGGCTTTTTTCACATACATTAGATTAATTAACAATGCATCCTCCAAAGGCTGCATTTTATAGTATTCTCTTAGATGCAATGTATTTTGCACACTGGACTCTGCACAACAAGACAACTTCCTTCATGAGAGAAGAGAAGGTTTGAGCTCTAATGAACCAGGTTGCTACTGGTTTGAGGATTATTCACTATCCCATGGGACAACAGTCAGGAGACAGTTTATCTGAAAAAGAAAAAGTAAAAACTGAGGTGAGCCCTTCTGCAAAGGGAATTTAAGAAAAGGAATAAAAAACACTGCAAAGAAAGGAAAATATTTGAGATTACAAAGAATTTCTGTAAGAAACTTTTTGTCGTGCCCGTCGCGGGAAAGGAGACTCGGAGCCAGTGACTCAGTTTCAGCTCTTTATTAGGTCCTGAGATCGGCTGGGGTTTAAAGGGAGAAACAGCGGCTTTTATTCTCTGGCCGCGGCGGCCGCAGCCAATGACACCACTTTGAATCTCCCGTGATTAGTTTCCACCAATCGCGGGAGATTCGTCACGGGCCAATCAGTGCGGCTTGCTCGGCCAATGAGATCGCCGTGCGCTTTGGCCAATCACAGCACGGCGCTTGCAAGTATGCTAATGACTGTACAGAACACCCCTCCCCTCTTGGTACGGTCCTACGTAACGTAGTCCCGTAAGTAGGTGGGGCTTCGTACTTGCCTACTTGACCTGCGCAGGTTAGTTGTTGCTTGGCTCCCGGCTGGTTCTGTGTTGCTCTCTGCCTCGTTGATGGAACCGCCTGGAAGGCCTCGCCGGGCCTTTCATCACAGCTCCCTGCCGGTCTACCCGGGCTGGTTGAGCTGCGGTTGTTGCCGCTCCCGCCTGGTCTTTCTGAGCTGGTTAAGCTGGCCTGGCTGCTTCTCCCTGGTGAGGCTTCGAGCTGGCTGCTTTCCGGTGAGTATAGCTGGTTTCTTTCTATTGGTTTTTGGTTCCCAGGGTATTCCCTCCCCTCTTGGTTTGTGTTATTGGGGATGTCTGTGTCTGTTTGCGTGTCAGTTGTGTTTCCCATGGTTGTCCTCAATTTTATTTGACCGATGTGGCGTTTCCATGCTCGTCCGTCGGTTGTTTGCAGGCGGTACGAGTGGGGACCTGTCAGCTGGGTTATAGTTGCCGGTACCCAAAGTGGATCTCCAGTAAGGTTCTTTGCGTAGACTGCGTCACCTGGGAAGAATGTTCGGTTTTTGCTTGAGGAGTTTGGGGCTTTTTCTGGGTTGTATGTGGGGTGCAGTCTGTCGAGTGGGGACCTTAATTTCCTCCCCATTAATAGTTCTGCCGGGCTTTTGTTGGTAGTCGTGTTCGGGGTTATGTGTTGTATAAAGAGCATTTTGTTTATTTTTTCTTGGATTTCCCCGTGTTCAATTTTTTGAATGGTTTTTTTGTGTGAATTGAACCATCCATTCCACCCTCCCGTTCGCTGCCGGATGAGCCGGTGCTGTCAGTGCATGTCGTATGCCCCATTCCGCTAGGAATTTCTCAAATTCCAGCGAGGTAAATTGGGGCCCGTTATCTGACACGATGACATCTGGGAGGCCGTGGGTTGTGAACAGCTTGCTGAGTTCCTTAGTCACGGCTTCCATGGTGGTGGTTTTCATGTTGCTTACCTCCAACCAGTTGGAGTAAGCATCTACCGTGATAAGGAATATATGTCCTTTCGTGGGCCCAGCAAAATCAATGTGAATCCTGGACCATGGTCCCCTGGGGGTTTCCCATTCCAGGATTGGTGCTGTGGGAGGGCTCGGTCTGGTTTCTTGGCAACGTTTGTATGTTGTCACCCAAGTCTCGATTTGCTTATCCATCCCTGGCCACCAGGCGTAACTCCTGGCCAAGGCTTTTGTTCTAACTATGCCCGGGTGCCCCTCGTGTAACAACTCTAATACTTTCCCTTGTAACCTTTCTGGAATAACAACCCTATTCCCCCAAAGTACGCAACCTTTTTGTAATGAGAGTTCTGTTTGCCGGTTCTGGAATGTCCTGAATGATTCGTTGTCATCCTTTTCCGGCCACCCCTTTTCTACCCAATGTAACACCCGCGACAGACGTTTGTCTTTATTAGTCTCGCGGGCAATGTCTGACGCGATTATGGGTAGATCGGGCAGAGTCTCTATGCTGAGGGTGGCTGTCGTGGGTGCTGGGTCGGTGTCTAGGTCAGGTAACGGCGTGCAGCTCAGGGCGTCTGCGTGGGTGATTGTCTTCTCCGGTCGGAGTGTGAGCCAGTAGCTGTAGGCGGCAAGGAATTCGGACCACCTTGTCATTCTAGGAGATAGAATGTTCAGGGTGGCCCGGTTCCCTGCCAGGATTCCCAGCAGCGGCTTGTGGTCAGTGATGATGGTAAACGTGCGGCTGTAGAGGTACTCATGGAACCTCTTCACTGCGGCGACAATAGCCAGGGCCTCTTTGTCCAGTTGACTGTAATTTCTCTCCGGTTTGGTGAGTGTCCTCGAAAAGAAGGCGATGGGTGCTTCTTTTCCATCGGGGAGCGTGCGGCTGAGGACGGCGCCGACACCAAAAGGTAAGGCATTGCATGTGACGGCAAGTGGTAGGGTCTCGTTGTATTGGATTAGGACGGCATCCGAGGTGAGCAGGTCCTTGGTTTTGCTGAAGGCGGCTTCCTCACGTTTCCCCCAAGTCGATGTGGCCGCCTTGTCCAAAAGCCTATGAAAAGGCTCCGCCGCGGTTGCCTTTTGGGGCAGGAAAACATTATAAAAATTAAGCAGTCCTAGAAATGCCTGCAGTTCCATTTTATTCCATGGTGTTGGGGCTCTGATTTTTAATGGCTCTGATTTTTTTCGCGGTTGGGTGGATGCCGTGTCGGTCTAGGAGGTATCCCAGGAACTCGACCCGCTCTGTGTACAGCTGGCATTTCTCTTTTTTCACCTTTAGCCTGGCCTCTTTGAAGTTGGTTAGTACCTCCCTTAGACAACCCTCTAGTTCTTGGATAACATTGTTTACCCTAACTGGTTTAGGTAAAATAATAAATATGTTATCATGGTTTGTTAGTTAAAGTGTCTGTAACTTTAACTGTAAGAATGTAATTAAGGGAGTGGTTGTAAAAGCACCATAAAAGAAGCAAGGCACGGCAGCTTGCTCTCTCTGGCTTGATGATCCCTAATTACTGCATTGAAGACTGTGTTTTTCCCCTACTGGAACAGGAGAGAGAAAGGACTGTTGATTTATCAACTGTGAGAGGACTGATTTATTGTAAGTGAACTGACATTGGATATTCTACACGGACTTTGCTAATTGAATATCCTTGAATGGACTGACTAAAACGATACATGACTAATGGACTGTTATTTTGACTATGCTATAAAACTCTAAGTGGAATAAACTATATTTTTGATAACACAAGCATATCTGTTATTTTTACTGTATGTTAACTAACATACAAACTTATCTCACACATTTATCTGTATGCCTATCTGACTAACGCTGCACATTCTGTTTAGCTTGTCTCCTTAACCCTGGTTGGGGAACCCAGGCTTAACACTGGTTATGGGCCCAGAGGCTGCAAAGTCAGTTTAACTAGGATAAAACAGATTTAGAAGCTGTTAAAGGGAACTTTTTTTTTTCTTCACTCTCCCACCCCATGGAAACAGCAGATATGAAATATGTTGGGACATTGAAGGTGAATTATTCTGAAAGTTGAAGCTAAGAGACAAAAGGGTTCCTGGACATTGAAAAACTTAAGAAATTGGAAAACCCTTATTAGAGGTATGGATTTCTGATTATTTAAAATTGATGTTGCAAGTGGGAAGGGAGAGGAAAAAAAATTGGAGCAGAAGCTGAAAAAGGAAGAGATTGCCTAGAATCCCAAAGAAAGGTATATGGTAATTGGACCTCTTTGATTAAACATTAACCCCAGAAAGAGTAAGAGAAGAAGGAAGAAAAGTATTAATTTTTGGAACTTTTTTTGAATTATTTTTGATTAAAAATACTTGTGGTTGTTTTGGGAAAAGTTTCTCTTTTCATGATGGCATCGCTTGTGGATGAACTAAAGACTGAATATAAAAAATATAAAAAGGAAGATACTTTGGGCACTTTATTTCAATTTTTAGAAATGGCGTTATGTACTTATGAAAAGTTGACTACGCAGCAGAAGGACTGGGACAAAGAAGAAGAGGAAGAAGAAGCCATCTTTGATGAACAATGGGTTTTTTCCGGGGAGGAGGAGAAAAAGGATAAGAAAAAGGGGATTTTAAGAATTGAAAAAACAACCAAAAAAGAGAAAAATGAGCGGAAAGGTGGAGGCAAGGTTAGAAAGGAAAGGAAAGGGAGTAAGAAAAGGGAGGAGGAGAGACAAAGGGGTAAAAAGGGCAAGGAGAAGAATAAGCAAGAGAGAAAGGGGGGGAGGAGAAGCCTCAATGGTGGGAAGCAAGATCTAAAGAAAAAAAGTTTATTCAGAGACAATGGGTGAATTTAATTTAGGATAAAAGAGGGATTATGGAGGGTACATAAGATTGTGTTTTTATATGTGTATTTAGAGTATAAAATTCATTGTGTAATTTTAGAACCTATTCAACAGAATCCCAAGAAAAATTGTTGTATGAAGTACTTTTAAGTTAGGGTAATGAGTTAAAGGCGTCACTCCAATTAGTGTATAGGAGAAGTATAGTAAAAGAAAAAAGATGAATGGATAGTTGGAAATAGAACAGACAAAGAATGTTATTGAAAATGGTAATAAGATATGGAAGGATATATAAAGGTTTTGTTATGTCTTTTTGGGTTTTGTATATTGATAAAAGGCAATAGAATTTTAATTAACAAGAAATAATTTGGATGATTATAATTTGGAATTATTATGTTCTATTGGTTTTCTTCTTTTATTATTTTTTCTTAGAAAAGAATTTATAAGCTGTTATGCCTTGATTCTTTGTGCATTGTTTTTATAAAATTGATAAAATTGGTTTATTAAAAAAAAATGATAATAAGATATGGAAGGATATATAAAGTGAATATGATGTTTGAATTTGTGTCTGTGTGAAGAGTTTCAACCCGGGATCAGACAGCCTTCAGAAAAGATCTTTTAGTCATGTTTATGTTTTGTGTTTTGTATGTTTAAGCAAGATTGTGTTTTCTGTAAAATTAATAAAATTTGTTTAAAAAAAAAAACAGATTTATGTAAAAAGTGAGAGTTTGTGTTGTTATACGTTACGGTAAACAGACATCTGTGTTTTATTAATTATAGTTTTATATCCACATAAGAAAACATGGCACAAGTCGATCTACAAAGTTTGTCCCTTATATCCAAGTTGGATGGAACAAACTATGTATCATGGTCTATGAAATGTAGTCTACTTCTATGGTCTGTGGAACATAATTGAAAATCCACCTAACATAGAGGAATGGGATCCAGAGATTGAGGAAGATAGACAAAAGATAGAAGACTTTAAACTGAAGAATGAACAAGCTCTTTGCATAATAGGACTAACACTATCTGACCAGCAACTTGTTCATATCCGCAGAGAGCAAACGGTTGTTGGGTGTTGGCAGAAACTGAAGAGGATTTATGTCCGAGATAACGTTGGTGCTCACATAAATCTAACACGGAAGCTTTTCAGGACGCATCTCCAAACGAATGGTGATATGCTTAGTCATTTGAAAACTATAAAAAAGCATTTTTCAAGAACTGCACAAGAAAGAACTTATTTTCTCTGAACTACACCAAGTCTACATAATTCTATCTTCACTAGACGAAAATTATGATAACTACGTCACTTCCCTTGAAATTTTGCCTAAGGAAAGTTTAACTTTAATTGATATAACTGGCAGATTGATTGAAGAGGCAAGAAGAAGACTTGAAAGAGATCAGTTAAGGAGGGAGCAACCTCAAAAAGAAGATATTGAATCTCCTACTGCATACGCAATTAAAAAGTGTTTTAATTGTGGAGGAAGAGGACATTTGGCAAGATTTTGTAAAAAAGCAAAGTGCCAGAACGCTGGCCAGAATACTAAAAGTAACCAAAAGAAAAAGAAAAATTTAGAGTTAGCCATGTATATTAACGGAGTTGTAAAAAATAATTTATGGGTGGTTGACAGTGGAGCATCCCACTGTATAACAAATGATAACAAAAATTTTCTTAAAATGTCCCAGAATTCACAGCAGATATCGTTAGCCAATGGCTGGAAACTGAAAGCTAAAGGTCAAGGTATAGCATATTGTTCTTTCATAAAAGAGAATGTAAAAATGTTATATGTACCACAGCTTAAATTTAATTTAATTTCAGTTAGAATTTTGGTTAAACTAGGATATGTAGTTATCTTTAGGAGAGATAACTGCATAATTGAAAAAGAAGATAAGAAAATTACTGCATCTTTAAGAGGTGAATTATATGTTTTAAATTATAATGGTTTAGAGGTGGCTAACACGGTTTATGATAATAAGAAACCTCATGATGAATGTATTCACTTGTTACACCGACGGCTGGGGTATTTAAATTTTAAAATGCTTAAGAGAACTTTTCAATTATCTAATGGAATAAGTTTGAAACCTTGTAATAAGTATTTACAATGCTATGCTTGTAATCAAAGCAAAGGCATGGTCATACCGGCTAATAGAGTTGATGGATTTACTACCAAAGAGCCTTTGGAGGTAGTATTTGCCGATTTAATAGGTCCAAAAAAACCAAGTGTAGGAGGAGCTCGATACATATTAAGTATAATGGACCACTATTCTAGATATGGGTTTTGCAATTTAATGAAGAGCAAAACTGAAACGTATCTAAATCTATTTAATTGGATTAAATTTGCAGAAAGAAAAACTAAAAAGAAATTAGTAACTCTTATAACAGATAATGGTGTGGAATTTACAAATAATAAATTCCAGAATAAACTTAGAATGTTAGGTATTCAACATAAAAAGTCTGCACTATATAGTCCACAACATAATGCCTTTATAGAGAGACGAGGCCAAACACTACAATCAATGGCACATACTATGATGTCTGATTCAGAATTACCTGACAATTTGTGGGGAGAAGCAATAATGTGTGGTAATCATATATTAAATAATGTTGTTAATTCAACAACAGGTGAATTACCATTCACACTGTGGCATGGTACAAAACCTGATTTAAGTTACATGCACACATTTGGAGCACCAACATGGGTGCATATCCCTACACAACTCAGACACAAAGGACAGAATAGAGCTAAAAGATTATATTTTGTAGGATATGAATCTAATCACAGATCTTATAGATTCTGGGAACATCTAGAGTTTACACCAGTGCTAGTGCTAAATTCCTAGAACATGTAGGATGGAATAGATTAGAGCAAGATTTAAATAATGAAGTAATTATTGAACCCTACAAAAGACCAAAAGATCAGACTAGTTATAAGAAGAGTCCAATAAAAGAAGAAGTCCACGAAGAGCAAATAGGACCAGAACAAGAGGAAACAGTTGATCAGGAAGAGTTAGATAATCAAGAACAATTAATAAATGAAAGTCCACCTGTAAGTCCTGTAATACCTAGACGTACTACACGTGTAACTGGACCACCTGATAGGTATCAAACAAGTATAATTTACCAAGTAACTAAAGTTCCAACTAATGTAGATGAACTTAGGATGTATCCTGCTAAGGATCAGGAGAATTGGCAAAAGGCAATGGAAAAAGAACTAAATTCATTAAAGGTAATGAAAGTATATGAAGATGCCAAATTACCTCCAGGAGAAAAATCCATTGGGTGCAAATGGATATTTAAAGTAAAAACTGGAAATGATGGGACTGTTTCCCATAAAGCTAGGTTGGTAGCTCAAGGATTTAATCAAACTGCATCTGATTACGATGAAGTTTTCGCACCAAGTCTTAAAGCAACATCTTTGAGAGCAGCTTTAGTTTGGGCAGCTAAGAAAAACTATGTCATTAACCATTTAGATGTAGAAACTGCTTATTTGCATGCACCATTGCAGCACACTATATATTTGAAAAAGCCAGTTATTATAAAAGACAATAAAGTAAATAGTCATGATTGTTGGAAACTCAAAAAGAGTCTTTACGGGTTGAAACAATCTGGCTTTGAGTGGAACCAATATATTGTGAAATAATTAAACAATATAGGATTTAAATCTGGTTCAGGAGATCCATGTGTGTTTAAAAGAGAAAATAATGGAATGGTGTCATTATTGTTATTATTTACAGATGATATTGCTTTGATAACTAAGACTAATAATGAAGCTAATGACATATCATTATAAGCTAAAAAGATAAAATTGAAGAATTTGGGTGAAATTAAAAAGTATCTAGGATTGACAATTAACAAAACAAAAAATGGATTTAAGATATCTCAAGAAGATAAAATTTGCCAATTAATTAAAATGTATAAAATGGAACTTTGTAAACCGGCAAAGACTCTAATGAGTCAGGAGGTTTGCCAAACTGATGATCAAAGTCCCAAATTTGATAAGTCTATTTATCAATCTTTGATTGGTAGCTTATCATATATAAGCAATTGATCAAGGCCAGATATAGCTTATAGTGTTAATCAGCTGGCACGTTTTAATTCAGATCCACATCAATATCATTGGCAATCATTAAAGAGAATTTTAAGATACCTTAAAGGAACAATGAACCATGCATTGTATATAGAACCAAAGGGTGATTTGAGTCTTAGTGCCTATGCAGATGCAAGTTTTGCAACTGACATAAACACTAGAAAATCAACATCTGGGATGGCTATATTATTTGGTAAGACACTGATAGAGTGGAGGTCAATCAGACAACAGCATATTAGCTTGTCCACGATAGAAGCGGAATTTTCATGTCTGTCATTACTATGCACTGACTTAATTCTGTACAAACAGTCATTATTAGACATGGGTATAACTGTTAAAGATTCCATTATTGTGTACAAGGACAACCAAGCAGCCATAAAGTTAGCTGCTAATATTGCTGTAAAAACTACCGTATTTCTCCAACAATACAGCCTCCACCAATAGGAAGGCCCAGCATGTTTTTGGGGCATAAAATCAAATTAAGCCCCTCCCCCCAAATTTAGGCCTATCTTAAAATATGCAAAATAAGGGGGAAGGGCGGGAGACTTGCCGTTAGAAGCGCCCAGCGGGCAGGAATTCCTCGCCACCAGCCACTCCTAACTGGCGATCATGGCGAAGCGCGGAGAGCTCCCTACTCCCACCAAACACCTTTGCTGCACACACCTTTGGCACCCGCCGCTGTTGCTTTCCCTTCTGCCCATTCCGCTGCCACATTTGGAGCTGCCGCTTCCGTGTTTGGAGTTCTGCCGCCATTTGGAGCTCCAAACGCGGAAGTGGCAGCTCCAAACATGACGGTGGGCGATCTTTTTATTTTGGTCCACGTGAAGTTCAGAGCGAGCGAGAGGGAGACTGCGATGTCTCCATCCGAGATGGCAACCTCACTAGTGGATCACAACGTGGCTGGAAGCCCGAATAGGCGGGATACGATGGCGATCATTTTGGAGCAAGAGGAAAGGGAGAGAAGAGTTGCGAGGCGTAATTTGCAGAAGGAAGTGGATGTACCACATGGCAGGGAGCCCAAGGAAGAAGCAACCGGCTTCGCCTTTGGAGCACTGCCAAATGGCGGCAGAAGCTCCAAATGCGGAAGCTCCAAACATGACGGTGGGCGATCTTTTTATTTTGGTCCGCCTGAAGTTCAGAGCGAGCATGAGAGAGAGACCGCGATGCCTTGCTAAAGAGCCAGAAAGCAGCAAGGGTGCCAGGTGGAAAGGACAGGGTCGCGATCACACGGAGATGCCCAAAGAGCGGAGCGCACATAACTAAAGGCGGCGCGCGCAGTTGGTTTGGGGACTACAAGGCAGCATCTGCGCCTCTTCCCGGGCGCGTCTCTAGGCTGCTTCGGGAGCTACGGGATGCTCTCCGTTGCCTACCGGCCCTTCTTCCTTGGGCTCCCTGCCGTGGGGCACACCCACTTCCTCCTGCAAATTACGCCTTGCAACTCTTCTCTCCCTTTCCTCTCGCTCCAAAAAGATCACCATCGTATCCCGCCGATTCGGGCTTCCAGCCACGTTGTGATCCACTAGTGAGGTTGCCATCTCGGATGGAGGCATCGCAGTCTCCCTCTCGCTCGCTCTGAACTTCGCGTGGACCAAAATAAAAAGATCGCCCGCCGTCATGTTTGGAGCTGCCACTTCCGCGTTTGGAGCTCCAAATGGCGGCGGAACGCCAAACACGGAAGCAGCAGCTCCAAACGTGGCAGCGGAATGGGCAAAAGGGAAAGCAACAGCGGCGGGTGCCAAAGGTGTCTGCAGCAAAGGTGGGAGTAGGCAGCTCTCTGTGCTTCACCATGATCACCCGGTAGGAGCGGCTGTTGGCGAGGATGCAAGGGGGGGAATTAAGTCACCCCCCGAAAAGACGGCCTAGCCGTTTTTTGGGGGCTCAAAAAAAAAATAAGGCCCAGCCTTATTATGTGAGAAACACGGTAGATCAAAGCATACTGATTTAAGATACTTAAATGTTAGAGAATCTGTAAAGAATGGGTTAATTAAATTGGAATACTGCATGACAGAAGAAAACATTGCAGACCAATTTACAAAAGCTCAAGGAGTAATTAAGTTTAAAGAGAGTTATAACAAATATGATTTAAAGATGTAAATAGTTATAGTATTATTATTACCTAAAAGGGGAGAATGTTAGGGATAACATTGTTTACCCTAAATGGTTTAGGTAAAATAATAAATATGTTATCATGGTTTGTTAGTTAAAGTGTCTGTAACTTTAACTGCAAGAATGTAATTAAGGGAATGGTTGTAAAAGCACCATAAAAAAAGCAAGGCTCGGCAGCTTGCTCTCTCTGGCTTGATGATCCCTAATTACTGCATGGATTGAAGACTGCGTTTTTCCCCTACTGGAATGGGAGAGAGAAAGGACTGTTGATTTATCAACTGTGAGAGGACTGATTTATTGTAAGTGAACTGACATTGGATATTCTACATGGACTTTGCTAATTGAATATCCTTAAATGGACTGATTAAAACGATACATGACTAATGGACTGTTATTTGGACTATGCTATAAAACTCTAAGTGGAATAAACTATATTTTTGATAACACAAGCGTATCTGTTATTTTTACTGTATGTTAACTAACATACAAACTTATCTCACATATTTATCTGTATGCCTATCTGACTAATGCTGCACATTCTGTTTAGCTTGTCTCCTTAACCCTGGTTGGGGAACCCAGGCTTAACAGGTTGGCCACTGACACTAGTACATCGTCAAAGTAGGGCACCACCCCCTTAATTCCTTGCAAGAGTCTTTCCATGAGGCTCTGGAAAATTCCCGGAGCCACGCTGACTCCAAACTGGAGTCTGTTACAGTGAAATGCTCCCCGGTGGGTGACTATGGTCTGCGCCTCGGCGGTTTCTGCGTCGGCAACTATTGATAGGCTTGCGCCAGGTCGAGCTTCGCAAAGACCTTGCCTCCTCCCAGTGAGTGCAGAAGGTGCTGCACTACTGGGACAGGGTAGGCGCTTTGTTGTAAGGCGCAATTTAGGGTGGCCTTATAGTCCCTGCAGATTCTCACCAACCCATAGGGCTTGACTGGGGTGACTATGGGGGTCTCCCACTGGGGGTGATCAATTGGTTGTAGGACCCCTTGTTTGACGAGCTTGTCAATTTGCTCGTCAATTTTGGGCCGGAGTGCAAAAGGTACCCACCGTGATTTTCGGCGTATTGGGGGAATGCTGGGATCTAGGCTGAAGGAAATAGGGGGCCCTCGGTACTTGCCTAAGGTGCCGTCGAACACTTCCTGGAAGTCCCATGCCAGTTGCTCTTCCCAGTCGGCATCTGCGACGTGGTCGACGCCCGTAACCTCGGTCCTGAGTAGTGCGAACCACTGTAGTCCCAAAAGGCTGGGGCGGTCTCAGTCCATGATCGTCAGGGGAAGCTTTGCTGTGCGGCCCTTGAAGGTCACTTCGAACTGTCCGGTTCCGACTACCGGGATGCGGTTCCTCTGGTAGTCTCTGAGGATTAGTTTCTGGGTTTCCAACCTCCTCTTGTGGATTTCCGGCACCAAACGCCTGATTTCTCACCAGGCAACCATGGAGAGGTAGGACCTGGAGTCCACCTCCATTTTGCATGGTTCGCCTTCAATGCCCACTTCTACGTATACCTTCCGGGCATCTGTGGTGGATAAGTGGCCGATGACGATTGTCTGGTGGGTTTCCTCTTTCTGCCGGTTTTCATCGCTTCGTCGGTTCCGTCCGTCTCGGTTCCAGCGATTTTCAGCTTGGCGGTCTCTGGCCCTGGGGGGGGTGCCGTCTCATCTCTGGTTGCTGTGATCTTGCCGATGGGGGCTGTAGGCTTTTCTCAGTTGGCGGACTCGGGCAATGTGACCTTTTTTATCGCAGTGTCGGCAAATCGCATCGAAAAACCGGCACTTCAATCGAGGGTGGTCGCCTCCGCACCCGGCACAGGTGGTCCCCGACTTACAACTTCGCTGATCGCGCCGATCTCGTCCCATCTGGAGCCGATGTATTTCTTCTTCCTCGTCCATGGTGTCGGAGGCGGAGTTGAAGTCACCATGATGGGTGGTGGTTTCCCAGTAGCTTGCTTCTTGGTGAGCCTCAGTTACCCGGCCTGTTTCGGTGGTCGCGGTGCGTTCCCCGGTGTCTGGTCTCCACATTCGATTTGCTGATTTCCGGGTTGCCTTGGTTGCGGTGGCTTCAGCGAGGGCGTCAGCAAGGGCGATGTCGCCTTTTGCCATCAGCCGGCTTTGTAGGACTGGGTTTCTGAGTCCGAGCACGACACGGTCCCGCAAAGCCTCATCCATGTCTGAGAACCCGCACATGCCCCCTAGGCTCTGTAGATCAGCCACAAAGTCGCTGATGTTCTTACCCGATCTCTGGTCCTGCCGGTAGAAATCATGCCGCCTGATGAGGGTGGGCACGGTGGGGGCATAGTGGTTTCGGAGCAACGGCTCGAGGTCGGCCCAGTCTATCTCCTTCACGTCCCTGGGTTTTGCGAGAGCTTTTGCCATCTTGAACACTGCAGGCTCGCAGTGTGTTAGGAAGACGGCTCTTTTCTTCTGCCCAGTTGCATCCTTCAAGTTGCTACTTTCAAGGAACATTAGGAATCGGTCTGTGTACGATTCCCAGTCCTCGGTAGCTGGGTTAAAGGGTGCAGGCGGTGCGATGCTGTCCATCTTGTTGGTCTCGCTTCCTCAGGACACGTGCTTGATGGGGTTAGTCTCGGGATCCCATCCTCGTCGCCAGTGTCATGTCCGTCGTGGGAAAGGAGACTCGGAGCCAGTGACTCAGTTTCAGCTCTTTATTAGGTCCCGAGATCAGCTCGGGGTTTAAAGGGGAAAACAGCGGCTTTTATTGTCTGGCTGCGGCGGCCGCGGCCAATGGCACTGCTTTGAATCTCCCGCGATTAGTTTCCACCAATCGCGGGAGATTTGTCACGGGCCAATCAGTGCAGCTTGCTCGGCCAATGAGATCACCGTGCGCTTTGGCCAATCACAGCGCGGCGCTTGCAAGTATGCTGATGACTGTACAGAACACTTTTGATATAAGACTCTACCGTAGAAACCTTAAGACTTTAAATTTCCATCTGATCCCACGCCCATAGACATACAGTATGTCTTACCCAGATCTGGAAGCCATGGCCCTTGGGGAGGAAGAAACAGTTACATGTCTTCTGTATGCCTCTCTCTTTCAGTGTCTCAGTGTGGGTGTAGATATGCTTGCACACACATGCACTGGTACAAGAGTTCTATTTTTAATCTTTTTCTAAGTTTGATTGACATGTGTTATTAGCAAGTTTTGCATACAGAGATAAGAAAGGACGGAAGTCTCTGATACAGTATTTTCTCCTAACTGCTTCAGGGGTATGTTTTCTTCCTGGGAACATATGGGGTATTTGTCTGGAAAGCTTTTTACCTTCAGGTTAAAAACAAAGCAATTAAGACAGCCATTTTAACCTTGATTTAAGTCAACAGTAAAAAGCTGTTTTAAAGAGCAATAAAGAGCCAAGATCTGTGCTTTGGTTTACTTCTTCAAACCAGACATTTCCAGTGCAGGTCACCTGGATTTTATAGACAGCACAGCAAATAAAACATGCTACAGTGAGATAGTTGGGCCCTCTATTTCTCACCTTTACAGTTATTTGTAACATGGACAGTATTACCTTTCTGATATATATGTCAAATATAATTTTCTTCAGAGATCTCATGAGGAGTTGTACCATGACTTCAATATAACAATCTTATACTGCAAATAATGTTTCTTAAACTTGACCACATTAAGATGTGTGGATTTCAACTCCCAGAATTCTTCAGCCAGCATGGGATTTGAAATCTACATATGCCAAGACTGAGAAACATAGCTTTAAACCAATGAAAATTTTTTTTTCTCATTTCCACCAAATTTTAACATTTGCAGTCCACCTATTCTTTGGATAATAGATTAATTAATACAAAACAAATTCTTTGGATAATAGATTAATTAATACAAAACAAAAATATTTAATGTTTTCTCATTGGTCCATTTTCATCCTATTTTATGTATCCTAGTTTTTTGACTGGGAGAATTAAGGACTTCCTGCACTAATCATGATAATGGTTTTCTTTAAATGTGATTATCAGAGAGTTAATGTTACATACCTAAAGGATGCAATATACAGTATTTTAAATAAATAAAATATTTGCATACATTTCCTACATTTATAAACATATAGGTTACTGAAAACCTGAGTCTGATACCTTAAGATCACTTGATTGATCTTATCATCATCATGAAGATTGATCTTATCATCATTAATATTGAGATATCGAGATCATCAGTCTTGACTTTTAAATCTCCAAAGAAATTCCCACCTATAAACTTTATTCCAACAAATTCAACTCAAATGACTTATCCCTTTTAATTTGTTCATGGCAGTTGATTCACTGCTGGAAAAAGGAGGAGAGGTAAATTCTGAAATAATTGCTTAAGAAGACCAATGATAAATCAAACCAAAAGTCTCTTTCCTTCTAGCATTCTTTTCCCACAAATCCCATAACACAAAGCCAATATCAACTTTCTTTAGTGAGGCCTTTTACAACCTCTGTGACGGGTCTTTAGCAGCATAGTGAAGAACCTTGAAAGATGAAACCATATCCCTAATTGTAATGAAAGTGGCATAGATCAAGCAGAAAAAAGAACTCTGTCTTGCATGCATGATGGAAGTTTTCCTTGCATCTTTACCTCTCTGTTCATGCTAAATGGGAAGACTGACGCCTACATAAAAATGGTAATGAAACTTTCCAGAACAGAAACTGCTGAGCTTACTGGCTTGTTTGTTTATTTCATATATTATTCTACTAACAAGATTCTGGAAAATTTACAAATATTCTGCAATAATGCTAACAAAACCTCCATACAGCAAAATACTCAATATTCAATATTAACATTTTCACTTACATTCTTGTTAAATTGATTTTCTAATGTAACAGTTCTTTGGCAATGTAACAGATTTCCTTGGGAGGTGGTAGGTATTATTTCAAAGAAGATGAAGGACCATCCTTCACATGGCAAGAAAAAAGAGGCGGAAAGTAAAAGAGAAATGTTGTGGCCTTCCTTTTCACTTCTTGTTCTCTCATTGTTTACTCTGGCATGTAACTCCAAAAAGATTTCTCTGAAAGAATGTGATCTAGCTAGAAGTAAGATTCCCTAGATCAAAAAAAGATGTTGGGTGCAGTTCTTTCTCATTCCATCCCCAGATTGTGTAGCAGAATACATGTTTCACAGAGCTTTTAAGAGATAGTGACAATCAATAACAAGATTATCTCACTGCAGGCTACTTATATGTCTATTCTGGCAGATAATGTATTGTAAAACATCAGTTGTGCCTGTGGAATGGATAATATGCAGTTGGGTAATGCTTTGATTTACTGATATATGTAAGGGTTCTTAGAAGAGTATCTGTTCAGCATGCTGCAGAGCCAATAAAATAAATAATCCCTATTTCTCTTTACATGTTGTATGTTTTTTCATAGTTCTGTAGATTCCCTTCTATTTAGATTCTTCCAATAATACTGCAAATGATTTGCAATTCACAATTATAACTCAATACCCATCAAAAGTTGAAACTTTGAGAGAATGAGTACTGTTATATTGCATAATGCAAGCCAAACTAAATAGGGTTTGGCTCATGCCACTTCCTTATAAACTGTCATAACTGCTGATTCCAAACTATAGTTTAATCACTAGACATAATATGAGTCAAGGGCGGGTCTTAATACTGTTGCATGTCTTCAATGCAATTGAGTCATATCCATCTCTTAGGAAAGTGCACCAAGATGTCAAACTTGAACCTGAAGATTTCATAGTTCAAACCAAACCAGCTATGCCTAGATAGAAATCAAGATGATTTCTACAAAATTTGATGATAGAATAGAACACTTTTATTGGCCAAGTGTGATTGGATACACAAGGAATTTGTCTTGGTGTAAATACTCTCAGTATAAAGAATACATACATTTGTTAAGAATCAAGAATCATAACATACAACATTTAATGATAGTCATAGGGTACAGTCATCAATTAAATCATACTAGGAAACAGTCAATATAAATCGTAAGATTACAAGCGACAAAGTTACAGTCCTATAATTACAAATGGGAGGGGATGGGTGATAAGGAGTGATGAGAAGATTAACAGTAATAGTAGTGCACACTTTGTAAATAGTTGAACAGTGTTGAGGAAATTATTTGTTTAGCAGAGTGATGGCTTTCGGGAAAAACTGTTCTTGTGTCTAGTTGTTCTGGTGTGCGGTGCTCTATAGCGTCGTTTTGAGGAAAGGAGTTGAAACAGTTTATGTCCGGGATGTGAGGGGTCTGTAAATATTTTCACAGCCCTTTTTTTGACTCATGCAGTATACAGGTCCTCGACTGAAGGCAGGCGGATAGTAATTGTTTTTTCTGCAGTCCTAATTATCCTCTGAAGTCTGTGTCTGTCCTGTTGGGTTGCAGAACCAAACCATAAAAGGGAAATGAGCAGGAAAAATTTCATGATCTTTCTATCTATGGTAATATTTTCCTCTCCTGGGAGATAATTCAGTTTCACAATAACCTCTATTCAGTGGTGGGATTCAAATAATTTAACAACCGGTTCTCTGCCTTAATGATTTCTTCTAACAACCAGTTCACCAAACTGCTCAGAAAGTTAACAACTGGTTCTCCCAAAGTGGTGCAAACTGGCTGAATCCCACCACTGCCTCTATTGCATATATAAGGATACACATACTGTACATATCTTAAAACGGTAAAGTCAAGGAAACATTTACCATTTGATTTTGATAACTGAATAAATTGGACCTTTAAAATTGGACTTGCTATGCTGAGAAGGAGCCACTTAATTCACATGTTTTAGCAAAATCATTTTTGTAGGCCATAGAATTAGGGAAAGACATGAGGGTGGTGAAGAGTTCTGAAGAAGGGATTGGCTCTGTTTGGTTAGGTAAGCATCATTACCAAACAAAGAATTGAATGTTCCCCAGAGTTAGGATTACTGCACTTATTTAAGGGATTAAACCTCAAGCTTAAAACAAGGAATTTATTATTTACTTAATCTTAGCCGTTAAAGTAATAATTGCCCAACAGTGAAAACCTTGGATAATTGAGATGTGGATTAACAACACCTATTCAATTGCAATGTTAGAAAAGTTTTCAAACGAAGTTAAAATAATGAAACATCAGAAGCAGGAATCACAATTCTATCGAACTTAGGCTGGCTTTGTAGCTTATCTTAACTGCAACAGACCTATGATCACAACCCTTCTGATAAACGGTAAACGTGAATGTCTACACTATGTGGGGTTTTTTAAAAAAAAGATTTTAGCCATTTTTTCCACTGTGCCTCATTGGATTTACATTACTCAGTTACTTGATAAGGTTAATTGTTAATTACTGTTCAGCAATTTTAAAAAAGAATGTGCTTCATCCCATTTCTTTATACAGAAGTGAGAGATGACTAAGTCAGGAAAGAGCATGAAATAAGTTTATTATAATAGTTACATAGGAAATATGGAGTAAAACAAGAAAAGAAGGTTAAGAATGAATGGGCAATGATTATCCGTTCAAAACTGGATGTTACTAAAAAGGAAAAAAAATCCAATGTAACAGTTATTTATTCAGTTGCCTTATCAGAGAGAAGTTTGAGGAGAGAAAAGGCCAAAGAATGAAGATTAAAGTCTCACTTGTTCAAATGTATCTTGATCTATGCCAATTTTAGCTACTGCAGCCTTGGTTTTTCTGCGGAATCCCTGAGAATCAGCCTAGCCAATTTTCTTCTAGCTAAAGTTGCAGAGTTGTTGTTATGACTCCGTGTTGTAGGGTCACTTTTGCTCTACAAAGGCTGGGAAGTCTAGGCTGCTGGAAATCTAGTCAAACTTCAACTCACAGTTCCATGCTTTTCCTGTTACCCAATGTGAATGCATTTTAGTATTGTAGCATCTTGGATTGACCTATACAACTTTCTCAGGAAAAACACTCTTTCTCCTTTCCCGTAGTAAATGTAGGCATTGGCTGAAGGCTGAATTCTAGATTCCCTCATTGATCGGGTGAAAGAAGCACAGGTTGATTTGAAGGAGGGGAAATGTGAGAAACAACATTGCTGGCTATGTGGATGCATCTTCACTGTACAGATAATCCTTTTCATTTGTTTGTTTGTGGACAGGCAAAAGACCGATAGCCTTGCCATTGTTATTCAAGTGCTTAAAATCCCCATATGTTATAATTATGTGTTGACAATAAAAACAACTATTGATATTTTTCAGGAAACTGGCTCTAAACAGGATTCATACCCAACATAGTGTCTGCCAGGATTCATTATTTAAGTGAGGTTTTGTCTCTGCCACTCAGTGTGACTGTGGTGCTCCTTGGCAAAATATCTACCACATTGTGTTTGAATGTCCATCAAGAGCTAACATTGGCCCAATGTCTGACTTTTTCAACATAGACCATCCTGTCCCTGAATGACTGGATAGACTGGACATTAACATATGAACCACTATAAGTCCATGTATTTGCCATATGCTAAATAAATAAATAAGGAAACTGATTAGTTCAAAATGTAATTGTTGATTTTCTAACTGAGACCTGATATACAGAAAGCCAAACAACTCTTAAATAGCTAAATCAGTTGTTGGTCTATTTGTGGGCACAATTCAGAATGTGTACATCCTTAAATGGCTTGGAATTTGGGTATCTTAAAAACTATCTCAGGCTATGTGGCTGTGCCTTGACTTTACAATTACCCGCAATGTTTTCTGGATATCATCCTTAATCTGAAGCCAAAGAATATTATTATTTGAAGGACAGGTCTTCCTAATCCTAGGACCAAATATATCCTTACTACAGCTTCTCTTGGCATGTCAACTTTGATGTCATTTTGATATAGGGTGAAGATACTTAAGAATTTACCCAGGCACCTGTGATGACCCGTAGTCTCTCAAAATAACCCCAAACCCAAAACATATATTAAAGTCCAGTAAAGCCTTCAACTTAACTTCACTGTTTTATAAGGCACAGTTTAAAGTCAGAAAAGTAAATAATGAGGCAAACAGAAAACCAAAAATTAACCGCATTGATGAGAGTTCTGAAGCAAGCCGAGATAACTAATTATAAACTCCAGAAAAATAACTGAGAAAAGTCCATGGGAAGAACGCCAGCAAAGATAAGCCTCTTTCAAGGTGAACACTAAATTGACTCCAGCAATTCTAACTAAGTAGCTGAAAAACTTATATACATAGCTCCCACCTGCAAGCCACAAGGAGGATCATGGTAATCTCCCCTTGAGTAGACCTCGCTTTTCCCTGATCCTCTCCTCCTGCATGACCTACGATGTATAGGGAATGGGCCTGGATCCTCCTCTGACTGCTCAGCCAGACTCTGCCCTTCCCCAGCCTCCTCCTCCACTTCTGGAGCCACACTCCCACTCCCTGTTGGCTGTTCCTCCTCTTCCACCAGGGGCATGACAACACCTTATGTACCATGCAACCTGCTCTAAATATATAATTTTATTTGTCATGCTGACTTCTATTGTTCTATTTTATTCCTTTCTTTACTTTATATAAATATATTTTAAAATCTGCTCTTTGCATGGGTTTGCTATTTCTGTGAGTGAGAATGTTCAAAAGTTACCCTTATTTCAATTTCTCCAGAAGAATTAATCTTTGGAAGCTGATTCTGTAAGAGTTAAGCATATATGTAGTTGAGCACAAGATGAATATTTGCTGATTTAACACTCCCAACACTTCCAATACTCCTCTAGGATTGCCTGCAGCAAGTTAGTTATCTCTTTTTAGACTTATTCTCTATACAAAATGACTATAACATACAGTATATAGCTCTGTTCTACACATTGGCAAAAAAAAAAAAATCAGAACACCAAATACAACTTAGGAGGATATGATCTCATAGATGACCCTCACCCTGTAAATGACCTAGGAGTACTTATCTCAAACAATCTAAGCCCTAGAGTTCACTGTAATAGCATTGCCAAAAAGGTTTTAAGAGTTGTTAACCTTATTTTGCAAAGCATCTTCTCCGGCAACATTGAATTGTTAACTAGGGCATACAAAACCTTTGCTAGACCAATTCTTGAATACAGCTTGTCCACCTGGAACCTGAACTGTATATCGGATATTAACACAATTGAGTGGGTTCAGAGGTATTTCTTGAAAAAAATACTCCACTCCTCCACTCAGCAGAATTCCCTATGCCTCTAGGCTCAAAATTTTGGGCCTGGACAATCCAGAACTACTCCGTTTGCAATCCAATCTAAACATAGTACACAAAATTGTCTGTTACAATGTCTTACATGTCAATCACTTCTTCAGCCTCAATTACAATAATACACGGGCAAACAACCGATACAGGTAAACCACTCCAAACTCAATTGCAGAAAATATGACTTCAGCAACAGAGTGGTCAATGCCTGGAACGCTCCACCCAACTCCATTGTTCCAGCCTCAACCCCTCACAGTTTCAACCTCAAACTGTTTACGATGGACCTCACCCCATTCCTAAGAGATCCTTAAAGGGGGCGTGCATAAGTGCACCAGCGTGCCTACCGTCTCTGTCTTACTGTCCCCATTTATCTGAATTTACTCCCATTGTCTTATGTTCATACTTACACTTGTTATCTTGTGCATGTTTGACAAACAAACAAACAAATAAATAAAATAAATCTCATTCTCCCCTTCTCCTTATCTAATGAAAGAAAAAAGGTAGAGCTGATCCTCAGTATACGGCCATTCATTTAGTGACTATTTGAAGTTGCAAACGTGCTGAGGAAAATGACGTATGACTGATCCTTGTGCTTATAGCCATTGGGGTGTCCCTGGGGTGACATAATAAAAATTCAGACACTTACGAACCAGCGAGTATTTACGATGATTGCAGGCCCCGAGGACATTTGTCATCTTCCCAGGGAGCTTCCAATAAGCCAAGTTAATGGGGCATTAGTCATATGTATCATCATACTGCATGATTCATTTAATGACTGCAGTGCTCACTTAATGACAACAGCAAGGTCATAAAATCAGGCATGTCTTGCTTAACAACCACATTGTTACTGATGGAAGCTCTAGTCCCAATTGTGGTCATAAGTCAAGGACTACCTGTATCATCAGCCATACTAGCTTTAATACAAACACACTACAAGACATGATAGTCATGAGTTGCTTTTTAATTAGTTTTAAGAGACATTGCTTAGGGAACCATGATAACAGCTCTGCTTAGGTTAAGATTAGACTCAATCTACAGTACAACATAATGGAAAGAAATTCTTCATGCCACATTCCACACATTTGTGTTATGTCTCACCTATATTTACAAGTGAGAACAAGGAGTTCCACAGTTCAAAATATTCAAACAAAACAGAGTCAGACTAAAAAAGGATTAACAGTATTATATTCCAGTCCTTGGCAGACTTCCCAGAATCTGTCTGGTAATTCAGAATGTCCATAAATTACAAAAGCCGCTCCACACGTATCCTTTCGATACATCAAACACTTTGCTTCCAAGCAAAGTTTGAGAATCAGCAATCCTCCTTAAATCACCTGGATGTGCATGTCAGTCTCTCTAATCAATGTCTGGCTTGACGCCTCCCTTCAACTTGGCATTTCATTTTTCTCCTGATTCTAGCATCAATCCATGATCTGTCAGTTTCCCCATTAGAAGCCTCTGACTCATTTTGTGGATCAGTTGCTGGCATGAGTGAATTCGAAGGCTCTGGCGAGGATTGTCTGTCTGATAATCTCTCATCCTCCTGGCTCACATCTGTGTCCTCTGATAATTCACAGCAGGCTCCACATTCACAGCAGGCTGCACCCTTTCATCTTCAGAGTCATCACAATCAAAACTCACAGTAGGATCGATCCTTTCAGTCACAACACTATCCCTCACCGCAGGGCCCTTCCCCCGAGTCTGACGATCAGGATGTAGTTTTGAAGGGAATTGTGCATGATATATGCGAAAAAGATCTGGGGCATGCACCTTGGATACATCCTGCCAAGAGCGAATCTCCGTTTCGTTTTCCAGTCTTCCCACAAAGTACTGGAATCATCCCTTCAGCCATCGTGAATCATAAATTCTGACCACTGTAGTATCCGTAACAGGTTCAGTGCTGAGCCTAGATGGAGAACCTGTATCTTCTGAAGAACGGAGAGTACACGATGGAGTGTCAGGTACTAAAAGGGAGTGATGAAAAACAGGGTGAATGTGCATGGAGTGCGGTAAAGTGAGTCGATAAGCCACAGGATTAATAACTGCTTCGATAGGGAAGGGACCAATAAAGCGATGATTCAACTTCCTAATCGGGCAATCGACCCGAAGATGTTTCATTGACAATCACACCTTGTCCCCCACAGCCAACGGAGGCATCGCTCGACACGAAAGATCTGCAAAACACTTATAATCTGCTTTCACTCATTCCAATTATCTGGAAATTAATTGATGCACCGCATATAACTCTGACAAAAAACCTCGTGCCTCTGGAACTGGAGAATCTGCGATTGACAGGGGGAAAAACCTCGGATGGTACCCACATTTGCATAAAAAGGCGTCATGTGAGTGGAGGTGTGCCGAGAATTATTAAAGGCAAACTCTGCCAATGGAAGATAGGTCACCCAATTTGTCGTTGATTTACAAAACATCTGAGGTATTGGGCGAGGATGCCAATTACCTTCTCAGTCCCGCCATCAGTTTCCAGATGGTGCGCCGACGCTAAACGTACTTGTAGTGCGTTCATTAGACTTTTCCAGAATTGAGCGGTGAACTGAACACCGCAATCTGAAACAACTCTGTTCAGTAAGCCACGTAAACGGAACACGTGTTGTATGAAAAGCTGGGCAGTAACACGAGCTGAGGGTAATCTCCTACACAGGATGAAATGGGCCATCTTAGTGAGCATGTCAACCACCACGAGCACCGTCGTATAACCCGATGAAAGGGGCAAGTGCATTAGAAAGTCCATGGAGATCGCTCCCCATGGTCTGCTCGGAGTCGGCAGTGGTTGAAGAAGTCCAGGAGGCGCACCCGACGTCGCTTTCGCTTGTCGACATTGTATGCAAGAAGCGACGTAGGAAAACACATCGTTGCGAACCCGAGGCCACCAAAAAGTCCGGGTGACCAAGGACAGAGTTTTGTGAAAACCAAAATGACCAGCAGCGGGGTTGTCATGACATTGCTTCATGATGAGGGCTCTAAGCGTCCTGGTAGGTATGTACAATAAATCCTGATGTCTTAGCAAGCCCTCTTCAAAGGACCATGGGGAATCGGCTCCAACTTCCCCCTTTCTCTGCTGCATCCACGCATCCAATTGCTGCGCCTCCCATATGCGAGCCCACAAATCTACTGGATCTTGAAGTACGGCCAAGGATTCCGGTGGTAACACCGTTCGTAGAGGAAGAGGATCCTCGGGACTGATATACTCGGGCTTCCGAGACAATGCGTCTGCCCTCCGATTCTGTCCACTTGGAACATAAGTGACGGAGAAATTGAACCTTGCGAAAAACAACGACCACCGAATCTGGTGTTGGTTCAACTTCTTAGCGGTAGACAAATGTTCCAAATTGTAATGATCCGTCCGAACCTCTACCTTGTGCTGAGCCCCCTCTAAATGATGTCTCCAGGTCTCAAATGCAGCCTTAATAGCCAACAGCTTCTTTTCCCAGATGGTGCAATTGCGCTCAGAAGCTGTGAGCTTTCTAGAATAGTATGCGCATGGGAAAAGAGGCGCGCCGTCCTTCGGAGCTTGTAACAGTACCGCTCCGATAGTGACATTAGAGGCATCTGTCTCGACCACAAATGGACAATTCGGATGAGGATGCCTCAATATCGGCTTGGCCACAAACGTTTTCTTTAAAATTTCAAAAGCCTGTTGTTGCGGGGGGCCCCACAGAAACGGGACCTTCTTACGGAGGAGCTGAGTTATGGGATCCATTAACTTAGCAAAGTCCGGAATAAAGGTCCTATAGTAGTTGCAAATCCCAAAAGACGTTGTACATCCTTGACTCGACGAGGGGCTTCCCAACTGCACAAGGCTTCGACTTTTTTAGGGTCCATAGCAATGCCCTCGGGAGAAATGATGTGTCCTAAAAACTCTATCGACGACTGAAAAAAAGAAACACTTCTCTAGTTTCGCGTAGAGTTTATGCTCCCGAAGATGCTGAAGCACTTGATGAACCTGTTGGAGATGGTGATCTCCGGACTGAGAGTAAATTAAAATGTCATCCAGATATACCATGACAAACCTATCCAGCATGTCCCGAAAAATGTTATTCATCAAATGCTGGAATACAGCGGGAGCGTTGGTCAGACCAAATGGCATGACGGTGTACTTGAAATGACCATAACAAGTGCCAAACGCCGTCTTCCACTCATCCCCCTTGTGCATCTGAACCAGGTTGTAAGCCCCATGCAGATCTAGTTTAGTGAAGATAGTAGCCTCCCGCAACCGCTCCATCAATTCTGGAATGAGCGGCAAGGGATAGCTATTCCTCATGGTGATGGCGTTTAACCGTCAGTAGTCGCAGCATAGACGAAGCTCTCCTGATTTCTTTTTAACAAAAAGAACAGGAGCCAAAAGGGGGGACGACGAAGGTCTAATAAATCCCCAAGCTAAGTTTTTATCTAAAAACTCTCAGAGTGCAACCAACTCAGGCTCTGACATGGAGTATAACTGACCCTTTGGCAATGGAGCATCTGGTATCAGGTCCATGGGACAATCATAAGCACCATGTGGTGGTAATTGATCTGCCTCCTGTTCGCTGAAAACATCGGAGAAGTCCGACAGCTCCGAAGGAATTGAAACAGCAGGAGCAGCGATATCTTGGCCAGCGCAGATGTGTCTCAGGTGGTCCACACATTGGGGACTTGGAAAAGAAATGGCGTTCTGCGCCCAAGCCACCAACGAATTGTGCAAACGCAGCCAAGACACTCCGAGAACCAAAGGGAGATGGAGGTTCAAGGTGACATAAAAACTTATCGCCTCCTCATGATCCCCAATAAGCATACGCACTGGCTGGGTGGCAAAACGAATGGGCCCAGACTTGAGTTCACGCCCATTTACTGTTTCCACCTTAATGGGTGAATCCACAGGAATCAAAGGAATTTCAAAATGTTTGACAAAAGCCCAGTCCATAAAGCTGGTTGTAGCCCCTGAATCCACCAGTGCAATGGCGGGAATTCCCTCCTTCTGGGACTGCAAAAAGATATGAGTGATTTACTTCAGCAATTTGGAATGGGGGTGTAGGATGTGCCCAACCTAGGGTTTCCCCAAGGTTGGGCCTACCCCATTTCCCAATGGGCCAGGAGTGGTTTCGGGCACGGGTCTGCGAGTCCCTCTCTGAGTGCAGGAATTTGCAAAATGTCACGGACTCCCGCAATAAAGGCACAAGCCTTCCTGGAACCTTCTCGAACATTCTCGCGCCATTAAGCGAGGGCGGAGTGCGCCTAACTCCATCGGCTCCTCAGCCTTAACTGTGGTTTGGAAAACTCTCAGTGGCGTGGTTTGTGCACGAGAAAACGAAGGTGGTTCCACACGGGCCGTTTACTTCTTCGCTGTTGTAAACAGGCTTCAATACGTAAGTACTGAATTACCAATGCATCTAGCATTGAAGCCCGCTCTGCATGGACTAGCTCATCCTTGATGGCATCAGACAAGCCTTCCTGGAATGCAGCCATATGAGCCGGTTCGTTCCAATTAGAGTCCATACACAGCAAACGAAATTCTGCAATGTATTCCTGCATAGGACGTTTCCCCTGATAAATGTCCCATAACCATCAAGCCACAGTTTGTATTTTAATTGGGTTTTCGAACATAACTCTCATCTGTTGTAGAAAACCCTGAAAATTGTCCAACAACGGGCTATCTTGAATTAACAAGGGAGTAGCCCATTTGGCAGCCTGCCCAGATAATAGACTAATCATAAATCCTACCTTAGCCCGGTCGTTTGGGAAATCTTCAGACCTCAGAGATATAAACAATTGGCACTGACCCATAAATGCTGGGAACATGTCCATTTGCCCTGAAAATTTCTCCAGCATGGATACCGGGCTTTTCCTCAAGGGAGGGGCTGAGGGAGCAGCAGCAAGGCTTTGCAAACTGGAAATATGATTCACCAGTTGTGTCACCTGATTTTGAAGAGTCACATTGATTTGAAGTAGTTCATTTATCTGTTGCTGTTGCTGCTCCACCAAACTCTGCAGTTGGGTTTGGTCCATCTTGTTTTGAAGATGGTTTGTTAGGCTTGGAAGCAAAAATGTTATGTCTCACCTATATTCATAAGTGAGAACAAGGAGTTCCACAGTTCAAAATATTCAAACAAAACAGAGTCAGACTAAAAAAGGGTTAACAGTATTATATTCCAGTCCTTGGCAGACTTCCCAGAATCTGTCTGGTAATTCAGAATGTCCATAAATTACAAAAGCCGCTCCACACGTATGCTTTCGATACATCAAACACTTTGCTTCCAAGCAAAGTTTGAGAATCAGCAATCCTCTGTAAATTGCCTGGATGTGCGTGTCAGTCTCTCTAATCAATGTCTGGCTTGACGCCTCCCTTCAACTTGGCGTTTCATTTTTCTCCTGATTCTAGCATCAATCCACGATCTGTCAGTTTCCCCATTAGAAGCCTCTGACTCATTTTGTGGATCACTCACTGGCATGAGTGAATTCGAAGGCTCTGGCGAGGATTGTCTGTCCGATAATCTCTCATCCTCCTGGCTCACATCTGTGTCCTCTGATAATTCAGACTCCACATTCACAGCAGGCTCCACCCTTTCATTTTCAGAGTCATCACAGTCAAAACTCACAGCAGAATCGATCCTTTCAGTCACAACACATTTGTATTTATTTCTTCAGGTAACCAGGGGCAGGAGGGGAGATGTTGATGATAGAGAAACAACATCAGGCTACCACAAAAATGGTTTCTTGGGATGCTTTGTATCAACCCAAACCTTTAAATGTATAAAATTAACTTAAAATACTAGCATACTTCTTTTCTAGTTAAAAATTATAAAAAATTCATCATTTGATGGCTGTCATGAAATTTTGATATTGTAAACTGGGTGGGTTGGGGACTTTAGAAAGGCAGCTTGGGAGCCCTTTGTGATCTTGAACAATACAGATCTAAAAAAAAATTATATGTATATATCTGAATTACTATTTGCAAAAAGACACTGTCCTTGATATTTAACTGTGCTTGAATATTCAGATAAATGGTCTCATTACTACTTACAGCATTGCTTTGTATTATATTTTTATATCATATATCATATTTTAAGATTCATAAGGTTCACTAAGATAACTATGAATAACTTTATTAAAGATCTAGCTTTTCCTGCTAGTTCACAGCACCATCTACAGGTTTCTCTGTTTGCAAAGAAACTATTTATCTAACTCTCAATGTGAAGTGTTCCATATTGTAATATAAATTGTGTTGCCTCTTTAATCTCAGGATGATAGATTGATAAGATGTTTGTAAATTAAATAAATAGAATTCATTAATAAGATTGGGAGGTATAGTGTATTTTAAATAAGGTACAAAAATGTATGTTATTTCTATAATTAATTATGAGGGAGGATTTGGTTTATAAAGTTCAACTAAAAATGGAAGAAGTGCTAAATCTTGTTGATCTTATAAAATACAATGAAGTGAAAGATTAATCCTCAAATAATTGCATTAGTTGCAGAAAATATCTACTGTTCCAAGTTTCAGGTAAACTTTAAAAAGTGCTGCAAGATTCGGATATGGTTAATGTTGATCTCCATATTTATACCAATTTTTTCTCACAGCGTAATATTTATGCTGATTAAAACACCAGAAACTGGGTCCTATGGAAAAATAGTAAAGATACTCCATATTGTATATTTCATGTTTTGAAAAGAGATAAAGTGGGGATATAACAGTAGTTTTGAAGTGCCTGAAGAGTGCCACATGCTGTAAACATAACATAAAAACTCTTCTCTATCATTCAAAGTGGATTATGGCTTTATGAAATAGAAAGACAGTTTAAAATTATATGTAATCAAAATCTTTCTACTACTGAGCATAATTCAACAATAAAACCAATATCCAGACAGCTGGTGACCTTTCCTTCAGTTGATATGTCAAAACATAGGTTGAATAGACATTTGACTTGGATTTGGATTGCTGCAGAACAGGATTTGGATTCAATAACCTAAGTCATGGGTGTCAAACTCACCGTGTCACGTTGCCGTTGTGTGACATTTTGTGATGTTTTTCCCATTCACAGACCTGGGGTGGGCATGGCCTCTGCATGACGTATCCAGCCCGGGGACTGCCAGTTTGACACCCCTGGCCTAAGTTATCCCTTCTAATGTTAAGATTCTATGAATATGCTACAATTTTATATATGAAATTAACACTACCGGTAGTAGCTAAGATAATTCAATACTAGTTGACGCTTGAAGGAAAAGAGAAAGTGTCATTGCATCATATAGATTTTTGTGACCAAAAGCTACTGGGGCTCTTCATAGAGCAATAGCATATGGTGGGAACCTACACTGTGTTTGGCTAGTTATGGACAGTTATATAAAGGATTTCTTTTCACCACAGCAACTTTACATACAATGCTGGGAGACCTATAATTTCACTCCATACTTTATTGCCCTCTCCAGCTCTCCTTCATACTACACTCTCTAACATAAAGACGGGACAAAGCTGTTTATATCTAAAAAGAGATAAAAGTACATTCACTGTTTCCCATCTCAGTCAAACAAGGTCATAGAGGTTCTAAATTGATGTCCAAGAGAAGTAAAAGTCTGCATGTGAGCTAACAAACTAGAATCTAATCTAAACAAAAGGCTCCTCGCCAGTAGTAACACCAATCCAGAAGCAGACGTTTTATTCCATTTTAGAATAGAATAGAATAGAATAGAATAGAACAGAACAGAACAGAACAGAACAGAACAGAACAGAATAGAATAGAATAGAATAGAATAGAATAGAATAGAATAGAATAGAATAGAATAGAATAGAATAGAATAGAATTCTTTATTGGCCAAGTGTGATTGGACACACAAGAAATTTGTCTTGGTGCAAATGCTCTCAGTGTACATAAAAAAAAGATACATTTGTCAAGAGTCAAGAATCATCAGGTACAACATTTAATAATAGTCATAGGGTACAATAAGCAATCATATCATACCAGGAAACAGGCAATATAAATCGTAAGGATACAGGTGACAAAATTACAGTCATAGTCACAAGTGAGAGGGGATGGGTGATAAGGAGTAATGAGAAGATTAATAGTAATAGTAATGCAGACTTTGTAAATAGTTGGACAGTGTTGAGGGAATTATTTGTTTAGCAGAGTGATGGCATTCGGGGAAAAACTGTCCTTGTGTCTAGTTGTTCTGGTGTGCAGTGCTCTATAGCGTTGTTTTGAGGGAAGGAGTTGAAACAGTTTATGTCCGAGATGTGAGGGGTATACACTGTTACATACACTGCTCAAAAAGATAAAGGGAACACTTAAACAACACAATGTAACTCCAAATCAATCACACTTCTGTGAAATCAAACTGTCCACTTAGGAAGCAACTGATTGACAATCAGTTTCACATGCTGTTGTGCAAATGGAATAGATAACAGGTGGAAAGCATAGGCAGTTAGCAAGACATCCCCAATAAAGGAGTGGTTCTGCAGGTGGTGACCACAGACCACTTCTCAGTTCCTATTCTTTCTGGCTGATGGTTTGGTCACTTTTGAATGTTGGCGGTGCTTTCACTCTAGTGGTAGCATGAGACGGAGTCTACAACCCACACAAGTGGCTCAGGTAGTGCAGCTTAATCCAGGATGGCACATCAATGTGAGCTGTGGCAAGAAGGTTTGCTGTGTCTGTCAGTGTAGTGTCCAGAGCATGGAGGCGCTACCAGGAGACAGGCCAATACATCAAGAGACATGGAGGAGGCTGTAGGAGGGCAACAACCCAGCATCAGGATCGCTACCTCCGCCTTTGTGCAAGGAGGGACAGGAGGAGCACTGCCAGAGTTCTGCAAAATGACCTCCAGTGGGCCACAAATGTGCATGTGGCTGCTCAAATGGTCAGAAACAGACTCCATGAGGGTGGTATGAGAAACAGATTCCATGAGGGTGGTATGAGAATGTCCATAGGTGGGGGTTGTGCTTACAGCCCAACACTGTGCAGGACTTTTGGCATTTGCCAGAGAACATCAAGATTAGCAAATTCGCCACTGGTGCCCTGTGCTCTTCACAGATGAAAGCAGGTTTACACTGAGCACATGTGACAGACGTGACAGGGTATGGAGACGCCGTGGAGAACATTCTGCTGCCTGCAACATCTGTGGAGAACATTCTGCCGTGGAGAACATTCTGCTGCCTGCAACATCCCCCAGCATGACCGGTTTGGCAGTGGGTGTGGGGTGGCATTTCTTTAGGGGACCGCACAACCCTCCATGTGCTCACCAGAGGTAGCCTGACTGCCATTAGATACCAAGATGAGATCCTCAGACCCCTTGTGAGACCATATGCTGATGCGGTTGGCCCTGGGTTCCTCCTAATGCACAACAATGCTAGACCTCATGTGGCTGGAGTGTGTCAGCAGTTCCTGCAAGATGAAGGCATTGATGCTATGGACTGGCCCGTCCGTTCCCCAGACCTGAATCCAATTGAGCACATCTGGGACATCATGTCTTGCTCCATCCACCAGCGCCACATTGCACCACAGACTGTCCAGGAGTTGGGGGATGCTTTAGTCCAGGTGTGGGAGGAGATCCCTCAGGAGACCATCCGCCACCTTATCAGGAGCATGCCCAGGCATTGTAGGGAGGTTCTACAGGCACGTGGAGGCCACACACATTACTGAGCCTCATTTGGACTTGTTTTAAGGACATTACATCAAAGTTGGATGCTGTAGTGTTTTTTTCCACTTTAATTTTGAGTGTAACTCCAAATCCAGACCTCCGTGGGTTGCTAAATTTGATTTCCATTGATAATTTTTGTGTGATTTTGTTGTCAGCACATTCAACTACAATGAACAAATAAGAATATTTCATTCATTAATAAGAATATTTCATTCATTCAGATCTAGGATGTCTTATTTTTGTGTTCCCTTTATTTTTTTTAGCAGCGTATTTAGGTATAGTTCAGAGGTGGTATTCAGCAGGTTCTGACAAGTTCTGGAGAACCGATAGAAGAAATTTTAAGTAGTTTGGAGAACCGGCAGATACCACCTCTGACTGGCCTTGCCTCTATTCTCTGCCTCCCAAGTCCCAGCTGATCGGTTGGGTCTTCTTTTATTGCCCTGCATAGGAGAATGGAGCTGGAAAACAAGTTAGTGGGTGGGTAGGGAATGGGATTTTGCAGTAACCTTCCCCCAGGAGTGGGGTAGGAATACAGTATCCTTCCCCTGCCATGCCCACCAAGCCACACGCACAGAACCAGTAGTAAAAAAATTTGAATCCCACCACTGGTATAGTTATATCCTTTTTTAAAAGGCTAATAATGAGTTGATCTTAGATGACTTAGTAACTGTTACAGTCTGGTACACTTTTGCTTAGGTTCATCTGATATGTTTATACTTTTGAAAGAATGTGGATCTGTGCATGATCATGTATAACTTAGCTAAATCAAGACTGATTTATTGAAATGTGTTCTACTTATGTCTGCTTTTGAGACTGTCTGGAAACTAGCTGCTACAGAACATTGGGCTGCTAAAATATCAGCCAACATTGGGGAATTTATTATTCTCTCTTGATTTCAGTGTTTCTGGCTTTCAGAACAGGTTCTCATATTTAAATTTCATAGGAACCTTCCCATACTTTGAGGTCATCTAAAAAGGTTCTTCGAGGCATTCAATCAATGATTCAACTAATTATATTATCATGTGCTATAACTTATCTTGATCTATTGTATATACAAAAGTATGATCACATATAGTACAGTGGTAGGATTCAATTTTTTTTACTACCGGTTCTGTGGGCGTGGCTTGGTGGGTGTGGCAGGGGAAGGACACTGTAAAATCTCCAGTCAGAGGTAGGATTTTCCAGTTCTTCGAACTACTCAAAATTTCCACTACCGGTTCTCCAGAACTGATGAGAATCTGCTGAATACTCTCTGATATAGTATTAATATGTTGTAATAAAATTACAATGTAATTTTATTACAACACATTACAATGTAAATATATTATGGTGTATCAAAATTAGATTTTTATATCTTGCCTTTATTATTTTTATAAATAACTCAAGGCAATGAACATACCTAATACACTTTCTGCCTTCTACTTTCCTAAAAACAACAGCTACCCTGTGACGTGAGTTGGGTTGACAATGACACACCCAAAGTCACTCAGATGGCTTTCATACTTAAGGCAGGACTAGAACTCAGTCTCCTGGTTCCTAGCCTGGAGCTTTAACCACTAGATCAAACTGGCTCTATCAAAATTTACTGATATACATATAGAATACTAATCTTGTCTTTCTGTATGGCAGACATATGCATGTGTATTTGTACCTATCTACCTAGATAGATGTTTCTGAATAATAACCATATATGATATGAATTATGGAAGGAAGAGAAGCATCTTCTCTTCCTAATTGGCACTCTTGAGGAAGAAAAACAATATATTTCCAAAATGCTGATGGAATGATTTATGCCAATTATTTCCTTGGTGGTTAGTAGCAAGAGGCAATTGGACTTGCTCTACACACAGATTCTTTTTAAAGCAAAATGTCCCATCTCTGTAGCCAAAAAGACTGAGCTGCATGATTACTAGTTGTATGTACTATCAGGTTCTTGTTGACAGAAATAATACAGATGTCAATTTACAATGTTCCTGGATTGCATATATGCAGTACCATATTTAATATACATAAAGTAGATATTCCCATATATAAAGCTGATTTCCTTGGGCAAAAAAGTCTCGTGTGCGGAAAAGAATCATTAATTTCATTCAAAGTGATTCCCACACAGGAAATGGAGCCTCTAACAAGCTTTTTGGGCTCTGCCAATTGTTTAGTGCAGGTGTTTAATCCAAGTGCTCAACTGCACGTAGGGAGCAGTCATTTTGCAAAAGAGCAACTATATGCCAAGTGTCACAGAGCTGCAAGGGGTTGATTCCTCAAAATCAGCAGAAACCTTGGGAAGCTGCTAATTTTTATCAACAAGAACTTTCATTTTGTGAAGCAAACCAAGCAGAAAACACTGTTACTCACAAGAACCAAGCTGCTTCTGCAAAAATCTCTTTTATTATAGCACTGAAGCACTAAAACTTGCCATAAACAAATTGATTGCTCATTTCTACCTATTTCTCTCAGTGCCTGTAGCCGGAAAAGGCTGCAGTAGCAACAACAATCTTAAATGGTATTTGCTAGGATCAGAAACTGTCCTTGAAGGTCATGCTGAATTTTATTTTAGTTTGTTTTGAATTTCTTTATGCTCATAGCCAAAGAAACTATGTTTAGAAAGCTGCAATAGAAGTATCAAAAATAGTGGCATATAGTATGTGGACAAATCCTTTCTTAGTGTTATAGGACAGTGGATCATATAAAGCTACTACAGTGGGAATGAAAACATGAGTGACTGCCAGATAATATAAAGGTATAGATTCTTGTGTGTCTCATATTAAACCTTTGAACCCAATGGAAGCTAGATAGAAGTCATTAGGGACTATATTTTAAGGGCTGACCAGTTCCGGGGGAGTAATTCAGGCTACATGCTATCATCATAAATAGCTTTCCCTTAGAAATCTTCTAAATGGTATTTTCTTGAAATTGCCAGCATTTTCTTCCAGATTCATAGGAATGTAAGATGCTGTCTTATATTGATCTGGCTAGCTAGTTAGAATTATCTGACCCAGACTAGATGATCTGATGTCCTGCACACAGATGCTTGTATCACAGCAAGCATTTCTAATGGTGATAGAAATATTTATAGGGTCTGCACTGCCTAGTCTCTTTATTTCTCAGTCTTATTTGGAGATATTTGCCAATGATCTTGGGACTGCCTTGAAAGGACAAGCAATTCTAACAGCTTAAAATTATTATTGTGCAGAATTGTCCTAAAGATGCTCAGAAGCATAACTACTAGCTCTAATGTCTAATCTATTAGGTAATTCTGAAGGGTATTGATACACAATTGTTACCCATTAGTTCATTGGGCATCAATGAATCTGTTTTAAATTGAATTGCATGCAAGCAGTTAATTCAATGCTGTGCTGTTTTGCCTATGAGGTGGCACTACCTCACATCAACCACAGAAGCAGGATGCTATGGTGAATTCAATCCACATAAACAGCCCACTTTAAGCCATAGTCCAATAAAATTTAATTCTGTCTAAAGTAACTTCCCAACCATAGCACCTTTGGATGCTGGGACTTCTGATTCATACTTTGCCATCATTTTAGTTAGCACAATTTTCAAGGATAATGAAAATTGTAGAATATGTGCAACCCCATCCAAGAACACAGGTGAAAATGTACCCAACCCAGGCACTCCAAACTGTCACTGTTATTCAATCTTGTTGGGACTGAGCCAAAACATGCAGGAGCACTTTTCAATTATACAATCTCCTATGTAACTGGGGGACTAAGTGAGGACTGGTTTTATGAGTCCTTCCAATAAAATTGGTGCCTTTCCCTTTTTGCATGGCACTCAAAAGGTCAGGATCCATTCATCTGACTCCTGTAATAAAAGAATTGTTTTATTGTTACTAGCAGCTACCATTGATTTTATTTTATCTGTGGTAGAACAAATAGAGGGTTAGGGATATTCCAAGAGAGTGGTGGGCAGCCTTTTAGGGAAAGAGACATAATCTTTCTATGAAATGTGAAAGTAAAATCAGAAGAGGGGAAGATGAAGCTAGGAGGTTATGTGAAATAGGTGAGTTTATTGGAAGCTTTGATTTAAGCTTTACAAAATTAAAAACAATCCACTGTTGCAGAAATGTGACTTGTAATTTGCAAGTACCATCCCTATCCTGAAAGTAGAAAACAGAAGCAGGTCTATGTGGCCATATTATTTATTTATAATTTGTTTTATTTTATTTTTCTTTACTCTTCCTTCCAAAAACAGCATTTTCTTTCTGCAAAGTCCAGATACACAGACCAGATATAAATCCTGTGATAGTTCAGCACCTAAGGAATTCAAATCAACAATACCTTGCATTTTTCCTCTCTCCAAATCTAAAAAAAAAAAAAAATCCCTGCTGAAACTAAGTTGAGTTTTACATGAAGTTGGGTTACTGGAACACCAGGGACTTTCAGCTGCTTTTACAATTCCATAACCAATAGGATTGGGAAAAAGAAATGAAGAAATGTTTCCAATGCTGGAAACGTGTTGCATCATAAGATCTAAAATGGTATCAACATCTAGGGTTCCCTTCCCACAGAAATATTGATGAAAATGTTAGCTGATGTTGGCTAGGCTCCCTAAACCTATGATTTAACACTTTATTTCCTTCCATGAATGAATAGTTTATTTAGGAAACTGGCATTCCACAGATTGAATCCCCAATCTCTCACAGTATCTATATTTCAAGAATGCTTTAGGGACCTAGTAAGTCTCAGATGTAGAATATAGAAATGGTAGCTTGCCGCAATCTATCATATAAATCCAGCTGGTCAGGGAAAAAGGGGGAAAGGTAAACTAGGAGGGTGGGATAAGGAACAGTGGGAAACAGGGCTGGAGGAAGAAGAAAATATTGTTATTTTGTGGTAGTGAGAGATATACATTAACAGTATTTGGTTTTTGATACAAATACGTTTCTGCTTTGTTTTGATATTAGTTGTACAAATAAATATTTTGTTTGTATGTTTGTTTCTCTCAGCATCACAAATTTGCCTTCTCTGAAATGATTACTAATGTATTTATTTACAATTTTGGAATCGAGGAATGGGACTCAGTTTTGTGGTTCAGGCCCAGGAATGGGCTGCTGGGGGTTCTCAAGAATTCAGGAGAGCCCCTAGCTAATATTCTGTGCAGTTACGAGAACCCCCAAATCCCACTCCTGGCTGGTCCCACCCACTCCACCCCATCCCTCCCAGGAGTCCCCACATGGTCCATTTTGGAAGTAGGTAAGTGCAAGGTGTGCACAGAGGCTCAGAGATGGCAAAAAACAGGCCTCCTGGAAGTTCGGGAAGGCCAAAAATGGACCCGTTTCTGGCTTCCAGAGAGCCTCCGGAGCCCAGGGAGGCTGTTTTCGCCCTTCCAGAGGCTCAAGGAAAGCCTCTGGAGCCCCAGGAAGGCAAAAATGACCCCCCTCACCCACCATGGCCACAGTCACCCAGCAACCGGGTAGAAAAACTTTTGCTAAAATATTTTGAAGCCTACTCCTGTTCAGGTCTGACTTCTATCTTACATTTAGTTTCTTGGCCAAGCAACATTTCTCTGAAACTATCATCTGCAATAGAAACCATGGAGCAAAAAAGAAGTTGAATTAAAAGAAAGATTATATGTTTCATAGCTATCTTGTTGGGCATGTTAAATTTTCTTAAGGCTTCTATAACTTGGGTGTTTTGTGACTGATCACATCCATCATGGCAGCTGTTTTGTGACTTAGCTTTCCCACTGTACCAAGTGTCTAGAGGTATCAGCCCACCTCAGAAAGTGTGAAAACCATCGATACATCTATTAACAATGATTTTCTGCTTCACATAGAATTGTCCTGTAAGATCAGTTCTATTTGTAAAATGTAGATATCCAGAACTATATTAGTTTTAACAAATGCATATCAATGATACTAGTAGAAGAGCAATAGGCCAGGTCATATCAAGAACTACTGTGCCAACAGTCTGACTAGTGGCAACAACAATCAGCCACCTTGGGTATGGATTTTGCTGATGCCTCATGTTATTTTTAGAAATAAAACCATTCTGCACAGTATATCAACAACAAAGAAAAAAGAACATTTTCTCTTCCCTTATATATAAGATTTATCTTTGGCTTCACTTTGACTAGTCCCTACATTTGGCAACTGAACCCAGTTCCAAATGCATGCAGATGCATCCAACTTATTTCTTCTTGCTCTGGTTATTAAGAGGAAGACCATATAAAACTTGGTAGGAAAATCCTATGAACTACGCAAAACATAGCAATCAATATAAATGGTGAATGATCCGGAGGCAGAATGAGAATGGATTGTTGAGAGTTAGATGGTCTTCGACCGCAAGTCAAAATTAATAAGAAGCGAACATCCTTGCATAAAGAATTACATCTGACTTTAAAGCTTTATTCATAAGAATGATACTGAATTTACACCTACATATACAAAAATAGTTATACCATATTAGCACCATTTTCACATATATAGGAATAAAGAAATTGTGAGAAATCTAATATCAACCCCACTCTATTAAAAAAAAATCCACAGGGGGATATATTTCAAATACCACCATGCAGAATTGTTATATATAAAGCCAAGTTGAGCTACCACTTATTAACGAATATTTAGGACTCCTTACTTAGTTCAATGGAGTTGCCTATTCTTGATCTCATTGCTCCTTCTAACAGTGTCATTATTAGAAGGTTGGCCCTAATCCTCAAAGCAAAGGGGATATTGGAGTAGAAGCTGATGGCTGATAATGAAATCTGATGTAAGAAATCTTAGCTTCTGGCAAAGCATGTATATGCAGTGATAAAATCTAATGCTCAAAATATGAGTTCTAAAATAAACTCAGGGATAATTTAAAAGTCACAACCGAGGATTTGGAGGCACAAAGACTGAATCCATTTTTGACAGACACAAGTAGAGATGTTGCTGATACAAAAAAAATTGAAGGAATTAAGTAATGTTTTTAGTTTTGAGCCACCCAGCGTCATTGGGAGTCAGGCAGCATACAAATGTAATAAATAAATACCAATTTAAGAAGTTTAAAAATCCTGAACATGTTATATTCTTGTCAGTAGAAAATTAGTAGAAAGGTAGAAGTAGAAAGTAGAAAAATTCAAATTAGAAATTAGAAACATAACATAAACCCTTAAGAATGATATGCAAAAATTCCAAATGGATTTATTATTTATCTTATAAGGATTTTGTACCATGGTTGATCAGGATTATGGAGTCCTGAACCACACATTCAATCAGGGTTCCATGTGTTAAGTACTTGGACATGGGTTGGAGTAAATGGAGACAGTCTTTGAATGTGAACTTTCAGCTCTTTATTGCATAGTGACTTCTCAAAACAATAACAGTGAACCCTGCCTTATATAGGCAACCTTTGTGAGAATTGTCCAATAGCGAGCTATGAACGCTAGCACTTTAAACCAATAATAATCCTCTGTTAAGGGCCAATCAGATTCCTAAGAACTAACCAATCCGATTTGGCCGCCTAACAGCCAATCAGAAGTGCAGGGCCAGAACCCTGCACTTTACCTCAAGCTCATACTTTATTAGCTATGATACATACACAACACCCCTTCCCCCTGGCTTCTTAATTACGGTGTAGTTATATAGTCCTTTAAATAGGACGGTTGTCTTTTAAGTCTTTCGGATTTTCGTTGGACTGGTTGATTGCAATCCTGTTGAGGTAGATTGTTGTTTGGCAGTGTCTCTGCTTCTTGCTCAGGTGCAATTTCTTGCAGTGCAAACAATTCTCCTTCCTGCTCCATTTCCTGAGTCTCACTTGATTCATCGCTCCCTTCGAGCAGGTTCCCTGGAACGTCATCTTCTTCTGTACCTCCCCCCCCCCTCGGTTTGGTCATGGGGGAACTGTTGACTGGCCGTTGTGAGTCGTGACCGTAATTGGTCGATATGCCATTTCCACAGTCTATTGTCACAGCATTTCACTACGTAGGATTTGGGGCCGGTCACTCGCACTACCGTTGCCTCTATCCATAACGGATCGCCTGATAAGTTCCGTGCGTAAACGCGGTCTCCTACCTGGAAAGTGCGACAGCGGCCACTGGATCCTATTGGCTTTTCCGGTTCGTAAGCAGGGTGCAACCGGTCGAGGTGGGAACGGAGTCTTCGTCCCATCAGTAGTTCTGCGGGAGTTCTGCCGGTGACGCTATGTGGAGTTATGTGTTGCAAAAAGAGAATTTGGTTGACTTTGTCATCGATATTGTCATAGTCCATTTTTTGCAAAGTCTTTTTAACAAATTGGACCATGCGTTCTGCTCGGCCATTGGTCGCAGGGTGCGCAGGCGCGGTGAGCGCATGGCGGATGCCGCGGTCAGCGAGGAACTGCTCGAACATCAATGCCGTGAACTGTGGTCCGTTATCGGACACCAGGATGTCAGGCAATCCGTGGGTTGCAAAGAGTTTATTTAGGATCTTAATCACTGCCTCAGAAGTTGTGGCCGTCATACGATGAATTTCTAACCAATTGGATATGCGTCAACTGTCAGCAGGAAGGTATATCCTTTGGTTGGCCCCGCGAAATCCAGGTGGATTCTGGACCAGGGTCCACGTGGCGTCTCCCATTCAGTAGGCATGGCTTTTGGTGGGGCGTTGCTGGCTTGTTGGCAATTGGTACACGCTTTGACCCACTGCTCGATTTGCCGGTCCATGCCCGGCCACCATGCGTAGCTTCGTGCAAGCGCTTTCATCCACACGATGCCGGGGTGGCCCTCGTGCAGAATTTGTAGCAGCGTCTTTCGGAGTCGTTCTGGGACAACGACTCTATCGCCCCAGATGACACAGCCTTTTTGGGAAAAAATTTCAGTCTGTCTTGCTTTAAACGGCGCGAAGTCATCTGGGACTTGGTCCAATGGCCATCCGCGTTCTACCCAGCCTAGGACTCGAGCTAGGGTGTGGTCTTGTTTGGTTTCTCTCACGATGTCTCGGGCGGTCATAGGCGGCGAGTTGAGTGTTTCGATCTGCAACGTGGTTGCCGTTGGTGCCGGATTGTCGAGAGTCTCTGGAAGCGGTGCTCGGCTTAATGCGTCGGCGTGGGGAATGGCTTTCCCCGGTCGATATTGAAGGTGATAATTATAAGCAGCTAGGAATTCTGACCATCGGGTCATTCTAGGGGATAATATGTAGGGGGTTGGCTTGTCCCCGGCTATTATCCCTAGCAACGGTTTGTGGTCAGTTATAATGGTGAATGTCCTTCCATACACATATTCATGAAATTTCTTTACAGCTGAAACAATTGCAAGAGCTTCTTTATCAATTTGTCCATAGTTCCGCTCTGCATGTGAGAGAGTCTTCGAAAAGTTTGCAACAGGGGCTTCGTTCCCATTAGGCAGTACATGACTCAAAATGGCGCACACCCCGAAGGGCGAGGCATCTCAGGTTATAACTAATGGTAAAGTCTCGTTAAACTGCATAAGTACAGAGTCAGATGTGAGAATTTTTTAACATTCCGGAACACTTGTTCTTCCCGGTAACCCCATACCCACAATGCTTTTTTATCTAATAACTGGTGTAACGGTTCAGCAACAGTCGCCTTGTGCGGTAAAAATACATTATAGAAATTAATGAGGCCTAAGAATGCCTGGAGATCGGCCTTGTTACGTGGCCTGGGGGCATTTTTTATCGCCTTTAATTTACTTTCGGTAGGGTGGATGCCCTGGCTATCAATCCGATACCCTAGAAACTCAACACTGTCAGTATATAAGTGACATTTATTTTTTTTTACCTTAAGTCCTGCCTCTTGGAATTTTTTAAGAACACATTTCAAACGATCCTGCAAGATTTTTTTGGTAGGGGCTGCAATTAATACGTCATCAAAATACGGAACCACGCCCTTGATTCCCTGTAACAACCTTTCCATGAGGCTTTGGAATATCCCCGGGGCCACACTAACCCCAAATTGCAATCGAGTACACTTAAAAGCACTTCTGTGCGTTACAATTGTTTGGACTTGGGCCGTCTTTTCATCCACTGATAGTTGTTGATAAGCTTGAGCTAAATCTAATTTAGCGAAAAGCTTTCCGCCCCCCAAGGAATGGAGGAGGTGCTGCACCACCGGAACTGGATACGCATTCTGCTGTAGGGCGTGGTTTAAAGTGGCCCGGTAGTCCCCACAAATTCGGATTGACCCGTCTGACTTAATGGGTGTTACAACAGGGGTTTCCCATGGAGAGTGATCGATGGGCTTCAACATCCCTTGAGCAATTAGCTTGTCGAGTTGTTCGCCGATCTTAGCTTTAAGAGTGAATGGAACTCGACGGGGCTTCAAGCGAATAGGGGCTACTTTTGGATCTAAACTAAATGAGATTGGGATCCCCTTATACTCGCCTAAACGGTCCGCGAAGACGTCGCTGAACTCAGAAACAAGGTCTTCCTCCCACTCACAACCACCAACTCGGTTCACGCCGGCCACCTCGATGCCTAGTGGCGCAAACCATTGGAGGCCTAATAGACTAGGCCTGTCTCTGTCGATGATCGTTAGAGGTAAGTACGCTGTATGCTTTTTGAAGGAGACTTGGACTCGGCAGGACCCGACCACAGGGATTCGATTTCCTTGGTAGTCCTTGAGGATGAGGCGTTGAAATTGGAGGTCTTGGCATTGGATTGTGGGGATAAGTTGCTTGAGTGTCTTCCAAGACACCATCGAGAGGGACGATCCCAAGTCGACCTCCATGTGGCAAGGCTGGTTCTCGATGGCTACCATGACTCGGATTTTCTTAGTGTCCAAAACTGAGGCGTGACCTATAGTGATAGTATGGTGAGCCTCTTCTTTTTGCAATGCTCGATTTCTGTAGGAGTGGTTTACTGGCTCTTGCCTTACAGGATGGTTTCCTGTCGATTGGCGATAGTTGGCCCCTTTTGAGGCCTGGCTGGGTCCTGGTAAGCTGCGGCAGACCCGGCTGATGTGGCCTCGTTTCCCGCACTCATGGCAGAGTGCGTCGCGGAATTTGCATTCGGCCCTGGCATGGTTTGCTCCACAGCCAGCGCAAGGGCATAAGGGCTTAGGGCGAGGATCCCGGTCGGACCGCAGTCGATGGACCCCTTCTTCGTCGCTGTCTGATGACGAACAGAGGTCCTCGTGGTGCGTCGTTAGAAGCTGCCCTTCTGAGTTGGGTGAGATTTCGCCAGTCAGTTGTGTTGCCGGAGTGCGGCTCCGCCGTAATTGTGCAGCCGACTTTTTGGTCACCTCCGCAGCCGTGGCTTCGGCGATGGCGTCAGCAAGGCTGATGTCGCCTTTCGCCATCAGCTTGCTCTGCACGCCTAGTGCATCTAATCCCAGAATTACTCGATCTCTTAGTGCTTCTTCTAAATCGGCGAACCCACAGAGGCCCCCTAAATTCCAGAGATCCGCCACGAAATCGGCCACGCTCTCTCCTTTTCGCTGGTTCCTCTGATAAAACTCGTGGCGTCTCACGAGTGTAGGCACGTTTGGCGCGTAATGGTCTCTCAGGATGGGTTCGAGTTCGTCCCAGCTCATGGCTTTCACTTCTCAAGGTTTGGTGAGTGCTTTTGCCATTTTAAAAACAGCGGGCCGCAGTGCATCAGGAACAGTGCCCGCTTTTTTGCTGGTGTGGCGTCCTTCAAATTATTCGTCTCAAGAAACATTTGGAAGCGATCCATGTAGGATTCCCAATCCTCTTGGTTTGGATCGAACGGAGCAGGTGGTACGATGCCGCTGGACATGGTTCTGTTGACGTCGTCTTTCACGTGCTCGGTATTGCTTCCTGACTTCTTAGGTTCAGACGTCTCCAAATCCCACCCTCGTCGCCAGTGTTAAGTACTTGGACATGGGTTGGAGTAAATGGAGACAGTCTTTGAATGTGAACTTTCAGCTCTTTATTGCATAGTGACTTCTCAAAACAATAACAGTGAACCCTGCCTTATATAGGCAACCTTTGTGAGAATTGTCCAATAGCGAGCTATGAACGCTAACACTTTAAACCAATAATAATCCTCTGTTAAGGGCCAATCGGATTCCTAAGAACTAACCAATCTGATCTGGCCGCCTAACAGCCAATCAGAAGTGCAGGGCCAGAACCCTGCACTTTACCTCAAGCTCATACTTTATTAGCTATGGTACATACACAACACCATGATTCTCTGAAAGAAGCCAAACAGAGAAAGTGGAAGTAGAAAGGAAAAACATTTAGACCAAGTGGTTCCCCAACTTGTCAATAAATACTTCAGCTTCAACCAAAACACAAGAGCAAACAATAGATACAAACTCAAGGTTAATCGCACCAAACTTGATTGCAGGAAATACGATTTCAGCAACAAGTGGTCAATGTCTGGAATACTCTACCTGACTCTGTGATTTCTTCCCCAAACCCCAAAAACTTTAACCTTAGACTGTCTACTATGGACCTCACCCCTTTCCTAAGAGGTCTGTAGGGGGCGTGCATCAGCGCACCAATGTGCCTACCGTCCCTGTACTATTGTTTCTTTTATTTTTTCTTATATGTATCCATGTATTCATAACTATGTTTTTACTTATACCTATTATCTTGTAAGCAATTGACAAACCAAATAAAATAAATAAATAAATAAACCTTTTCAGCTTAGCAGCCTGGCTGGACGGTAGTGAGAGGGGAACCAGTATGAGTGATCTGCAGCCTGGTACACACTCACAGCTCGACTCGCATGCGCGACAGGCCAGTGCACATGCACATGCAGACGTAGCAGGCTAATTCCATTTTGCAACAGAAGTAGTTAAAGAAAACTGGGACCTTGAAATTGCTTGGACGAAGACACCAAGTAGTTTGTACAAAAGTAGGATAAATAACATAATAATTAAAAAAAGATTGCTTCCAGAGGACTTTTGGAAGTAGGCTAAAGGCCACAATTTCAAACTTGCCAACTTCTGCTCTACAATATGCCCTTTCCCTCATGCTTACCTCTAGATCTGATATTGCTCTTCTGAACTGCAATATAGCATCCCATAGTACCATAAGAGCCAAAATCAACAATAAAAATGAGGAATTGAACATTATGAATATTTCTGTATCTAATTTAATAGAATTAGCTCTTTCCTTGACCCATAAGCAAACCTTCAACTGATCGCATTCATCCTATCCCAAAGAATTTTAGCTAACCTCCAGGTCACATTGTTTTTAGGGTACAAAATAATTTAAAACATTAATTTTAAACTTCTTGTACTAATGCTCATTAAAATACAATTCTTGAAGCACTATATATTTGAGGTGGCTCATAAGAGAAACTTAGAAGATAGAAGGTATAATCTAATTTCTCCAGGGTAAATCTAAAACCTTAGTCAATAAACTTAATGTGCCTAACTGTGCTAAAAGGATCTGCAAAATTTCAATAAATATGCTGCTGTTTAAGAGTAAATTAAATGTTAATAGGGATAGAACAGGACAGACACAATCTACAATGAGTATTTACTAAAATCAATTCTGTTGTAAATGCTCAGTGCAGTTATTTGCATGGATTTCATATGTGCGTGACCAATGCTTCTTTTTTTGTTTAATTTGTAGATGTTTTTATTAACTTACATGCCTGATAGGAAGACTCTTTTCCTCTAAATCAATTCCATAATGCTTCACACACAATCAGCTGCCACGGATCAGATCCATAAAAAGAACACTTGAGAAAGCAGGTGTCTTCCGGAGTGACTAGTATTCCACAGATGGGAGAAATGATTAAGCTTAACAGGAAGTGCTATCTTGCTCTACAACAAAATTCAGTGACAGATTGATAATAGTGTTATTCTCATGAGAAAAACCGAGGTCATTATGAAATGGATGGAAACTGTTATTCATAATAAAGACATTTGTACAAATGCTTTCTTTGAAGCACATTAAGTTCATCACAAAACAAAACAAAACTCATAGCTCTTCTGGCTCTTCGCCCTCAGTATAAGTCTTCATTCCTTTTTTACTACCAATTTAAACCAGTCAATATTAATTAAAAAATGAATGAAGCATCATATACACAAGAATTCATTCCTCTGTTGTATCATATCTGTTAGGAATATAAATCACCTAACAGGTATTTGGGTTAGAAATATATAAACTAGGATAGACATTTTAATACTGTCTCTTTAAGAGCATGCTAAAAACTGCAATTGGGTGTGATTACTCAAATGGCCATAAGATGGAGCCAGAAACCTGGGTTGTTTTAGTCTTAGTCTTAGTCTCAGAAGAGAGTGTGTCTGAGTGAGTATCTCTGTTTCCTTCTGTTGGAAAGTGTTGCCGTTCCTCCATTTTTCCTAATTGACTGATATTTCTGATTTAATGTAAGTCTGATACTGAACTGTTTTTTCACACTGGAGTTTGATATTTGGATTATCCCTGGATTGAAAAACTGACTGATTTACCTGTGAATGACTTTTGGACTGCTTATCTTGAACTTTGCTTAAACTGTCTGGAAGTAAAAACCTACATTTACTGTACAATGTATCTGTGTGCTGTATGTGTATTATTCAAACACTCCTCTCAAATACGTCTCCCTGTATGCGCTCATTCTCCTAACGGGGAATTACCTCAACAATATCTTTGTGTTTTCCCTACAGATTTCCATAGGATTCTCTGTATAAGACTGTTGCTACAGTCAATAATGGTAATATATGGAACTGCAGAAATGTTGAACTCCTATCTCCTGCACCCAGGGGTGGGATTCAAATTTTTTAACAACTGGTTCTGTGGGCATGGCTTAGTTGGTGGGCATGGCTTGGTGGTCATGTTATTGGCTGGGTGTGGCCAACTCAATATCACTCACATCGAGGCACGCATCTCCTCGACTGTGGGGATGCTGCAACAGTCGTAAGTGTGAAAAATGGTCATAAGTCACTTTTTTCAGTGTCACTGTAACTTTGAATGGTCACTCCACACAAGCAAAGTACCAGCAAAGGAGGGGGAAAATACTCCAGAGAAGTTCCTGAGACAGGAAGTCTAGTCCTGCCAAGAATGCAATAAGGGTTAATAGAGAGGCAGTTTCTGGAAGCAACACCAGAATGTTTCCTTCCTGCCTTCCTTACAGGATTAGGTCAGTAATTTCTTCTAAGTTGATGTGGTGTGGTGGCCTGACTGGGGGAAGGAGGAGAAAGGAACTGGGCCACACGAGTGGTGGAGTGGCATGCTTTTCTTTGATTTCCCTCCTGATAAGATATAATTACCATAGTTAGGTACTAGGATTTGTTTAGTCATGTAATTCATTTCCTACAAATATAGGAAAGTGATAGTTATAAAACCTACTTTATTAGTCATTGCTTAGAATAGATTCCCACCCTCAGAAACATTCATATGTTCACACAGAATCATTCAACCAATCTTATATTTTTTATTATAAGCAATAGTAATGACTTTTCTTATGCCAACTTAAAGGTTGATTTACATTTTCCCTGGATCAAGAGTGCAATGTAAGACAGAGGGGGGACACAGCTCTTCCAAACCCCAAGAATACTTTATTATCTCCTGCCCAACCTGACAACACTTGGAAATTGATTTTTAGTGAGATTTTCATGGAGAAAATTAACAATATTGTTCACATTGAGATAGAACATGTGCATAACCTTATTCTAAAGCCATGATAACAGATATCTATATTGCACTGAGTTTACTGGTAAGCATATATACAAAACAGGTGGGTTGAACTGCAGCCAATGCAAGGAAATAGTTTTTTGTGTATATTTTAAATAGATACTCATTGGCATGGAGCCTTTTTTTCTGGAAAAAAAAAACATGATTACTATGGAATTACTATGGAAATTACTACTCATTGAATTGTACAAATATTTTTCAGAGTAAACAACCATTTTTCTAAAGTTATTTCATCAGCAAAAAGATAAATAGAAACAAGATGACCTTGAATTTAGAGTAACATATTCCATGACATTTAGGGGGAAAGTATTTTACAAACACTGCATTCATTGTACCACAGAAATAAAATCTTCATTTATTACAGTGCTCCCAACAGTACCAATCACTTTAAGACAACATTGCCCTTTTTTTCAGTCTTTAGGTGGTTATATTTGAAGAGACATATATGTCTGGCACATGCAGGTACCTAGCCACTCAATTGATATTGTCTATTGTACTTTGCAATGTGCTTATATGTCACTTTGTGGCTTATTTATTTTTATTTCCTTTCCCCCCAAACTCATTTTGGATTATACTCAACTTTTCTCTAATGGGGTTTTTAACCAAGTGGCTCATGGGCAACTTTTTGAGGTTTTCCTCATATAATTATCTCTCGGAGCTGTTGAATCCATCCTTTCTATGTTGCCAAATCATTCCTTTCATGAAAACAATCCAAAAAAAACCCATCTTTCCTCCAGGAGTGGGATTCTACCAGTCTGGCCGAGTTCTATAGAATGTTACCATTCCTAGTAGTTCAGAGAATTGGTAAATCGGGCCTCTGGCTGGCCCTGCCCCTCTCCGTCCACTTCTCTGCTGCCTGCCCATCAGTTCTTACCATGTATGTGTGACATTGCACGCATGTGCAACACTGCTGCCTGCAGCCTGCTTTTGTGTGCCCACCAGGCCAGCCATTGCTGCCTGCCTTCCACTGCAGCCCTGCCTTTACTGATCTCCCTGGGTGAGTGAAGCTCTGCAAGTCCTGGTTGCCTTCCCTCTCACTTGCCTTTTGCTGCCATTGCTGGTCGCCTTCCCCCCCTCCACTTGCCTTTTGCTGCTGCCACCAGTTGCCTTCCCCCCACCACTTGCCTTCCTCTGAGGAACACTTGGAGAGGCTGGTATAAAATCTGGCCAGGTCAGTGGCTACTTCTCTCATCTGCTGCTGCACAGCGGAAAGCTTCCAACTCCCCTCCTCCCATTAGAAACAGCTCCTGGGCAAGCAGAGAAGCAAGACAGGTTGAATCCTGCTTCTCTCTGCTTGCCCGGGAGTTGTTTCTGATGGGAGGGGCTTGGAAGCTTTCCGCTGTGCTGTAAAACTTTTTTGCTCTTTTAAAAACAGCAGCAGGTGATAGAAGCAGCTGCTAACCTGGCTGGATCATCCATGAGCCTCCACGTATTCCTTCCTGCTTGATGGGAGACAAGAGTTTCCCACCACAGCAGAAAGTTTCCAAGTCTCCCCCTCCCATTAGAAATGGCTCCTGGGCAAGCCGAGAAGCAAGCCAGGTTGAATCCTACTTCTCTCTGCTTGCCCGGGAGCCACTTCCAATAGGGGTGGGGGGCTTGGAAACTTCCTGCTGTGCTGGGAAACTTTTGCTCTCCCAAAAACAGCAGCAGGAAAGAACACATGGAGAGGCTCATGTCAGCAAGGTGCCCCTTGATCGAGTCCAGGGCAGCTGACGGAGGCTGCATGGAGCAGAGCCTGGAAGCCCCAATGCGCCACATGTGCGACCGCATGGATGGTAGTAGAGGGACGGACTGATCTCAGAAGCCCTGATGCCACCAGAATCACCATTGCCACCTCACTATCGCTGCATCCTCCACCCCCTGCAGGTATGGTAAGCTTGAGCCCCGGGATGGGTGACCGACTGCCTCAACTGCTGCTCCCACTGATTGTTTTCCATGTGAAGAGTGGAGACGAGAGAGAGAGAGAGAGAGCAGGCCTCTTGGTATGGAGAAAAGTTGCGTATCTCCCCATATTCCTCTTACCACGAGCAGCACCTTTAAACGTAGCACGCTTCACAAATGAGGAGGATGGGACAAGGCTGCTCACAAAGAAAGGAATATGGGGAGATGCACAACTTTTCTCCATACTGAGCTGCTCTTGCCAGTGACTCCAGACTGTTTTGCCCAGCTAAGACTAGATCAGGGGTCCCCAAACTTGCTGGCTGGAGAATTCTGGGAGTTGAAGTCCACAAGTCTTAAAGTGGCCAAGTTTGGGGACCTCTGGACTAGATCATCAAGGAAGAGAGAAACATGCAGCAAATGCCTAGCAAAATTTAATAATACTGCAGATTCGCTGTTTACATTGAAATCAGGTGCAAAATAGTGATGGTGGGTAAATTATTGGGCAGTTTAAGTTTCGTATTTATTTCAGTAGGCTGGTTTTAGAAAGCTAAACAGGATCAGACCTGGTAAGTACTTGGCTGGGAAGCCAACACAAAGTAGGATATGGGGAGGAATGGGGTTGGGAAGGAAAGATGGAAGATAGGATATTGTCACTTTTTTACTGTAAGTACACTGGCACACATTAAAAGTGAAATATATATACATATTCATACACATACATAACACACATATACACATGCCCCCCCCCCACACACACACATAAAATAATTGCCCATTTTGAATACATAGCGGAAAGGAAGAAAGAATATTGGACACATATACACAAATGTGTGTGAAAAAACCTGCAAAGAAATAGGATTATAAAAAAACAGCTTCCAATCTTAGCAATTGTAGATGAGAGAGATAAAGAGAAATGAGAAACAGAGAGAGGAAGAAAGAGAAAGAGAGATGAGGAAGAAAGAGAAAGATGGAGAGAGAGATGAGAAAGGGAGAAAGAAAGGCAGAGAGATACCTGTTTAAAAGAAAATAGAAAAATGGCTCATTGAGTGTTTAAGTTTGCAGACCCCTGGGTTAGGCAAACACCATGGTTGTTTAGTGAACCTTGTGGTCATTAAGCAAACACTGGTTGTTAAACAAGTCCATTTTCCCCAATGGGCATTTTTAACCAGAAACCAAAAAGAATTGTTGGAAACTGACAAAAAACATAGAAAACCTCAGTCACAAGACTGTGTGGGATGTTGTAACTATTCATAAGTGTGTGTGTGTGTATATGTATGGTTGTCAAAACACCAAAAACAGGTCAAGTAGCTCCAGGGAGGACTGTCATAAATTAGAACACTTGCTAAGCAACAGGCCATTAAGAGAGGACCACTTATGACCACCTAGCCACGCCCAGTCAGTCACATGACCACCTAGCTGTGCCCAGTCAACAAGCCACACCCACCCAGTCACATGACCATTAAGCCACACTCACAAATTAGGCCACACCCACAGAACCGGTTGTTAAGAAATCTGAATCCCACCCCTGCTTTCCTCTATTATTTTGTCCCAGGATCATCTGGTGACTCTTATGTTAACTTTCTTTTTCATACTGCAATGTTGCACGGGAGCCATCCAAATGCAAGGCTAGCAAAACAAACAAACAAATGACCTCAGATTCTATTGGGTAATATGTTCACATGGGGCGCTTTAAAAAAAATGTTGACTTTGTTGTATTGAGAGAAAACATTTTCTCTTTGTTTTATTCTTTGTTTTGTGTCTTGAACAAAATGAATTAAATTGATTTATAGTTTTCTATATTCTTATCAAAATAGTTCTGCATTGACTTGGAAATCTTATGCAGAAATAAGCATCATTGGAATTTTAGTCATAACTTTCAGGTCCGAAACGCCAAAGAGGATTTCCCCTTTCAAGATAGGCTATAGTTGATTTATTTCAACAATAAGTATCATAAATTCATGAGCTGCTCTCTTCTCTTTCTCATGGGTAAGAAGTCAGGAGGAGCTATGAGCCTGACTATAATGGGAACACTTTCCAATCCATCAGTTTGTACAGTGTATATATTGTAACATAGCTTATGCTGTATGCTGCATAGCCCCCCAGGCTGGTATTCATGTCTTTTAGTCCCTTTATAACCACAATAGGAGCTGGAGTGATACCGATTTAAACTTCCTTCATCATGAATGATTTATTTATATGGAAGAACAAGAGGACCAAAGCTCATCTGCCCAGCATGTAAATGTCCAGCAGTACTCTGAGGAATTCACATTAAAATGGAAGGTTAGAACAGCTGATTATCTTTTTTTTGTTGTTGTTGTAATAGGAAAAATTCCTATTCTAGTACAAAACCCACAACCATTCTCTAAATACATTTTACATCTTGCACTTTGATATTAATTAGGGGGTATCCATGTGCCTCTTATAGACTAACTACTTTTGAGGGTTTTCTCTGCTCTGTGTTGCTAGAGTGACATTCTTATTATCTTATTAACTTTTTATTTCCAAAAAAATTCTCTGGTCTCCCTATGAATTGTATCATATGCTCATCTTTTTCTCTTACTTTTAAGTCCAAGGAATCAAAATTCATTTTGTAAAATTAAAGATCATGTTTCTGGATTTCTGAACAGACAATGCCACTATGTTGTGAATCTTGCTGACAAACATTCACTCACCAATTGAATGGATCTTGGGGAAATAGACGGGACAGAAAACTTACATGAGATTCTGATATTCTCCTTTCCTTTGGTCATTGGAGGAAGAGAGTACTAGACATGTTGGAAACCTTTGGTAATGTAGACATGCCTGTCACTGTAAATATAACTTGGTATCAGTGGTGGGATTCAAAATTTTTACTACCAGTTCTGTGGGTATGGCTTGGTGGGCATGGCAGGGGGAAAGGATGCTGCAAAATCCCCACTCTCTCTCCACTCCTGGGGGAAAGCTACTGCAAAATCCCATTCCCTCCTCACCCCACTAATCTGCTTTTCAGCTCCGTTCTGCTGTGCAGGGCAACAAAAGAAGACCCAGCCAATCAGCTGGGATTCGGGAGGCAGAGAAGAGATGGGGCGGGGCCAGTCAGAGGTGATATTTGCCAGTTCTCCGAACTACTCAAAATTTACACTACCAACTCTCCAGAACTGGTCAGAACCTGCTGAATACCACCTCTGCTTGGTATGCAAGTGAAGTTTAGGTGAAGATTTTAAACTCAGTTTAAAACTTTAGCCCTAAGCTTGCTTTTAAAATCTGAAGTACAGCTTTATAAAAGTGCAAATTAACTCAAGTTTGGATTTCAGAGCACACATCCTGTCTGTAATCACATTCTAATCACCACCCTATTGTTCACCCACTGATAAGAAATCTCCATAGTAAAGAGGTGTAACTGATCTACATTCTATTTTGAGCTCCGTACACTCCTATTTTTTGCACTAAGCACTCTCTATCTGAGTAGCTGCAACAGAAGTTGGAGAAAAACCACCCTGAAGTGTACAAATAAAAGAACTTTGCAAGGGAGCTCAGGAAATTCCAAGTAATAAAACATCAAGATAAATTGGAATGTATTAAGATTCTTGCATTATATATCCTAGAAAGTTTGACAGTAGCTTTTATAGTCCAGCATTCTTGACCTTCCCTTCTTTGATAGGTACATGGTCAGGAAATATCTCTTTTCTTCAAATCAGTTTACATTTTCAGAACCATATGAACTGTATCCTAAGCTACTGAAAAAACTAGTGGATGTTGTTAAAACAAAAGCTAGAGAGCCATCTATAATATTATCTATATAGAAGCCTGATGACGGCAGATGAGATTCTGCCGAAACATTGCTACAACTTTAAAAGCACAACTACAATGACATGGGAAAATACCCGAACAAAGCTGAATGCCATACATGTAAGTACCCGCGAAAACTTAAGAAAACATATATATGTATGTATGTATGTATATGTATATGATTTGTATATTTTAATTTTATATATATATATATATATATATATATATATATATATATATATATATGTATATGTATATGTATATGTATATGTATATGTATATGTATATGTATATGTATATGTATATGTATATGTATATGTATATGTATATGTATATGTATATGTATATATAAATATATATATGGATCTTTGGTTATTCGGGTTTTCTCCCGCGTAAGATTGGAAGTATCTAGGCAACGTTTCGATGAAGTCTCATTCATCATCTTCAGGCTTGGTCTTCAGCTCTGTGCTTCTCAGAGTGATGTGAGCTTGCAGCTGCTTCTTCCTTTTAACTGCTAGTGGGGGTGTGACTTGATTGGGTGGGGGCTTGGATGTGTTCTGATTGGTTGGGAGTGTGTTCTCATTGGTTGGTGGTTTGGCTGTGTTCTGATTGGTTGGGGGGTTGGCTGTGTTCTGATTGGCTAGAGGCGTGTTCTGTTCAGGTGGGGGCTTGATTGTGCTCAGGTTAGTCTTAGTTGCTGGAGGGTTTGAGCTGGTGAGCTGTGATCTTGCTGTTTGGCTTCGAGTTCGTGGTCGTGCTGCATCTTCATGGTGGAGGTCAGTTCGCTTCATGTATGGCTCAGAGGGGTTTGAGGTGGGTAGTGATGCAGCTGCAGTGCGGCTTCTGGTCCGTGGTCGTGTTTCATCTTCTGTGTGGGTGTGAGTCTGCTTTTTACGTGGAAGTGTGGTGGTGGCATCTTGTGTGGCTCTCAGGGGTGTGGGTCTGGTGTCATTCTTCATGTTAGGTACGCGTCTGTTCATGAGGGCGGGTTTCCAAATGGCTGGTAGGCGGGAGGCATCATCTCGTTTATTCATGCTGTGTGGGCGTTTTTCTATCTCTATGGCTTCTCTGATGATTCTGCTGCTGAAGTGTTCGGTTTTGGCGATAGTTCTGGTATTTTTAAAGTCAATCTCATGTCCTGTGGCTTTGAGGTGTTGGACCAGGGAAGAGGTCGGTTCTTCCTTTTTGATTGAGTTCTTATATTCTTCAATGCGTGCACCTATTCTTCTGTTAGTCTGTCCAATGTATGTGGTGGGGCAGGCAGTGCAAGGGATTTCGTATACTCCTTGATTTTCTAACTCGATTCTGAGTATACGAAATCCCTTGCACTGCCTGCCCCAACACATACATTGGACAGACTAACAGAAGAATAGGTGCACGCATTGAAGAACATAAGAACTCAATCAAAAAGGAAGAACCGACCTCTTCCCTGGTCCAACACCTCAAAGCCACAGGACATGAGATTGACTTTAAAAATACCAGAACTATCGCCAAAACCGAACACTTCAGCAGCAGAATCATCAGAGAAGCCATAGAGATAGAAAAACGCCCACACAGCATGAATAAACGAGATGATGCCTCCCGCCTACCAGCCATTTGGAAACCCGCCCTCATGAACAGACGCGTACCTAACATGAAGAATGACACCAGACCCACACCCCTGAGAGCCACACAAGATGCCACCACCACACTTCCACGTAAAAAGCAGACTCACACCCACACAGAAGATGAAACATGACCACGGACCAGAAGCCGCACTGCAGCTGCATCACTACCCACCTCAAACCCCTCTGAGCCATACATGAAGCGAACTGACCTCCACCATGAAGATGCAGCACGACCACGAACTCGAAGCCAAACAGCAAGATCACAGCTCACCAGCTCAAACCCTCCAGCAACTAAGACTAACCTGAGCACAATCAAGCCCCCACCTGAACAGAACACGCCTCTAGCCAATCAGAACACAGCCAACCCCCCAACCAATCAGAACACAGCCAAACCACCAACCAATGAGAACACACCCCCAACCAATCAGAACACATCCAAGCCCCCACCCAATCAAGTCACACCCCCACTAGCAGTTAAAAGGAAGAAGCAGCTGCAAGCTCACATCACTCTGAGAAGCACAGAGCTGAAGACCAAGCCTGAAGATGATGAATGAGACTTCATCGAAACGTTGCCTAGATACCTCCAATCTTACGTGGGAGAAAACCCGAATAACCAAAGATCCACATACAAATACCCGCGAGAACCTCAGAAAATATATATATATATATATATATATATATATATATATATATATATATATATATATATATATATATATATATATATATATGTCTGGCATTCAGCTTTGTTCGGGTATTTTCCCACGTGGTGCTTTTAAAGTTGTAGCAACGTTTTGATGAAGTCTCATTCTTAGTTGCTGGGGGATTTGAGCTGGTGAGCTGTGATCTTGCTGTTTGGCTTCGAGTTCGTGGTTGTGCTGCATCTTCATGGTGGGGGTCAGTTCACTTCATGTATGGCTCAGAGGGGTTTGAAGTGGGTAGTGATGCAGCTGCAGTGCGGCTTCTGGTCTGTGGTCGTGTTTCATCTTCTGTGTGGGTGTGAGTCTGCTTTCTACGTGGAAGTGTGGTGGTGGCATCTTGTGTGGCTCTCAGGGGTGTGGGTCCAAGACCAAGCCTGAAGATGATGAATGAGACTTCATCGAAACGTTGCTACAACTTTAAAAGCATCACGTGGGAAAATACCCGAACAAAGCTGAATGCCAGACATGTAAGTACCCGCGAAAACTTAAGAAAACACATATATATATATATATATATATATATATATATATATATATATATATATATATATAATATAATATATATAATATAATATAATATAATATAATATAATATAATATAATATAATATAATATAATATAATATAATATAATATAATATAATATAATATAATAAAACTAAAATCTTATGGTATCTCTAGACAACTGCATAAATGGCTAGAAGCATTCCTGTCAAACAGACAACAAATGGTCAAAATTGGGAGTGTCCTATCAAATTCTGTACCTGTCAATAGTGGTATCTCCCAAGGCAGTGTTCTTGGACCAACTCTCTTCATACTCTACATAAATGACTTCTGTGATCATAATAAGAGCAACTGCGTTCTCTTCGCTGATGATGTAAAGCTGTTTAACACCACAGACAATACTGCTACCCTTCAAAAAGATCTTGACTATCTGCCAGAATGGTCAAACAAATGGCAACTTCAAAACTCAACAAATAAATGCTCTGTCTTACATATTGGCAAAAAATAAAATCAGAAAATACAAGCTGAATAGTCAAGACCTTGTTGATGATCCAAGCTCTCTAAAGGACCTTGGAATACTCATCTCTAATGATCTAAGTGCTAGAGCCCACTGTAACTACATAGCCAAAAAGGCATTAAGAGTTGTTAACTTAATCCTACGTAGCTTTTTCTCTGGTAATATCACACTACTAACTAGAGCATACAAAACATTTGCTAGACCAATACTCGAATACAGCTCATCAGTCTGGAACCCACATTATGTATCTGATATTAGCACAGTTGAGAAAGTCCAGAAATATTTCACAAGAAGAGTTCTCCACTCCTCTGCTCATTGTAGAATACTTTATGCCACCAGACTTAAAATTCTAGACCTAGAAAACCTTGACAGTCTGATCTAAGTATGGTATATAAAATCATACATTGCAATGTCCTACCTGTCAATGAATACTTCAGCTTCAACCATAACAACAGAAGAGCACACAATAGATACAAACTGAAAGGTTAATCACACCAAACTTGATTGCAGAAAATATGACTTCAGCAACAGAGTGGTCAATGTCTGGAATACTCTACCTGACTCTGTAGTTTATTCCCCAAACCCCAAAAACTTTAACCTTAGACTGTCTGCTATTGACCTCACCCCTTTCCTCAGAGGTCTGCAAGTGGTGTGCTTAAGCGTACCAACGTGCCTACTGTCCCTGTCCTATTGTTCCTTTTATTTTTCTTATATGTATTATACCTATTATCTTGTAAGCAATTGACAAATAAAAATAAATAAAAATAAAAAATAAAATAAATCTATCTGGGATGTTTTAATTTTGCTTTACATACAGAGCTGGTGCTCATCTCAATAACTAAAATCCTTCCATCTTTATGAATCTTATCAATCAAATGAGATTCACAGCATAACCACAAAATTTAATATTGCATTCTAATTTATATCGCTGCCCATCTGACATATAGATAATACTTAACTAACAACCATTTGTTTAACAATGGTTCAAAGTCACAATAGCCTCAGAAAAAGTGATCTATGACCTGTCCTAAATGTAGAGCCATGATGTTACCTCCTTGTCACATGATCACAATTTAGCCACTTGGCAACTGGCTCACTCACATTTGCAATCATTTGCAGGCTCCTGAGGCCATACGGTTGCCATTTGCAATCTTCCTAGCTAGTTTCTGACAAAAAAAAAAAGGTCAATCGGGAAAGCTGGAGTCGCTTAACAATGCAGTAAACATGGTCATAAAATCAGGTTCAATCACATTATGATTTGCTTTATGACCACCCCAACTTATGTCAGAAATTCCAGTCCTAATTATGGTCATAAGTTGAGAACTATCTACATCAGAGGTAATGTTCAGCAGGTTCTGACCAGTTCTGGAGAACCAGTGGCGGACATTTTGAGTAGTTCGGAGAATCAGCAAATACCACCTCTGACTGGAGATTTTACAGTATCCTTCCCCTGTCACACCCACCAAGCCACGCCCACAAGAACCGGTAGCAAAAAAATTTGAATCCCACTACTGTTCTACATCATGGGGGTCAAACTCGATTGTGTCACATGACATATTGCGACATTTTTTTGCCTTTGCAGAGCTGGCCTGCACATGATGTATGGACTGCCATACATGGACTGCCATGGACTGCCAGTTTGACAGGCCTGGTCTACATATAATCTTTCTGAAACACAACATAGCACAACAAAATTGTCCAATTTAAAACAATAAAGATAATAAGAATAATTTTAAAACGATGATAAAATTCATAGCTGAGATAGTTATGCAGTTAGAAATCCAGGAATGAGATATAGGTTATCCAGAGTATCTTTCATTAGGCAGAGTTATACCAGCCTGTGATTGCTACAATAAGCAAAGAGAAGACAGACAACTGCCATTCACAAACAACAGATCTCCTGGAGGGTCTATCCATTAACTCAGGATAATGAACATCAAAACTAGTTGTGCCCTAGCAAGATGGGTTTATGATTTATGCATGGAGGTTGTCTGTTGATTCCAATGTTGATTCTCAGCAGAGTGTCACTAGCCCTGAAGTAGCAGGTCCACTTCTTTGGTTTCCTCCTGAATTCAGAGTTACTGCTAGATAGGGAGGCGGGGACCATGGCTGGGTCCTTTCCCAACTTCAGCTGGTTGCACTAGTTGTAGCACTACTTGGAGCAAAAAGACCTTATGACTTGTTGCTTGGAAACTTGAGGACCTCTTTCTCCAGCTGGGCTCAATGCATCTCCTTGAATAAACTTGAATAACTTATTCAAGGGGACACATTGTACCCAGTTGGAGAAAGAGATCTTCAAGTTCCCAAGCACCAAGTCATGAGGTCTTTTTGCTCCAAATAGACTCCAACTGGTACATCAACTGAAGCTGGGAAAGGACCCAGCCATGGCCTCTGTCTTCCTATCCAGCAGTAACTCTGAATTCAGAAGGAAACCAAAGTAGTGGACCTGCTACTTCGGGGCTAGTTCCTAAGTTCCCAAGTTACTAAGCACCGAGTCTTCTTGCTCCAATTAGAGATGAAACTGGTGCCCCACAATTGAAGCTGGTGGTTCCTCACTTTTATGTGGCAAAGGAAGTTAAGGCCTGGAGATTCTGATCCTCATTGCCAAACTTTCTCCTCAAATTATGCTTTGGGGAGTTGGTTAAAACTTTAGCTTTGGGAAGTTGGTTAAAATAACTTTTCCATAGAATATTTGGGAAATAATTTGGATGACAACATTACTTCTTATTCCACCATAAAACTAACTCCATATGACTATTATTTTACTGTAGATGTTTTCATTTTGATATTTGCTTGGATGCTTTTATTATTATTAACTGCCAGAGGTCTCTTGAGATTACGATGGAACGAGTGAGTGAATGGATGGATGGATGGATGAATATTGATTCCATGGAACCTTAGCTTTAATTCTTCTTTTACAGGTGCGGAAATGTGATGCCATAAAAAAATGCAAGAGGGCAATTGTACAGGAGAAGCCCTGCTTAATCAACTGTAAAGTTCCAATCTTGCAAGGTTATTTATCCCACTTGTGTACAAACTACTTGGTCTCGTCATCCTAGCAATTTCAAGGCCTCAGTTTGCTTTAACTATTACTGCTGCAGAATGGAATTATCCTGCTGGTTAGTTCCCCACCATAGAATCAATCATTTCTTTTGGCACAGATTCTGTAGTTACGTCTCTCTTTTTTTCCAACACAGAAAATCATTATCTGCATACAGGTGCAGAGGAGAAAGCAGTGGGTGCTTGGAACTCAAGGTCAAGGGGGGGGGAATAAAAAGTAACTAATTTGTCCTATAGAGCAGTTATTTTATTCTGCAATAATGCAAGAGTAACAAATAATGTAATAAAGATTGGCATGCTGCCAGAATGGCTGAATTGATTCTTATGCTGCACAGCACAAATCTCTTGATCTCCACATAAAGAATTGGAAATTATAGCCAGGGAGGATACCTCACAGGAAAAGCAAATAAAAACGAAATGAACATTTCTAGCAGTGCTGACCTTGCTTTAGGGAATACTGCTTTAAATTTGATTGCCCTGCCCACTTACTATTTTACTAGAATGCTCCATCAAGTAACAAAGCTGCTGCTTAACTTTTTTTTCTTTTAGTATTCTCTCAGTTGAGATGGTTCTATTTTTCCTCCTCTTCCAGTGCTTTTGTGTGTGGTTTGTGTATGTCTATGTTTATGAACGGGAAAAAGAGAAACAAAAGGAGAATACAAGAGAGAGAATACTTAGCAGAGTAGATCATACTCAAGCTTTGATTTGATTTTCATGTTTTCGGTGAGAAAATATTTACAGCTGATACACTTATGGGGTTTACAAAGATACTCTAATTATTTTTGGCATTTTCCCCATCAAATCGTGAGTTTCTTCAAAGAATTGAAAGATAAGTTGCCTCTCTTCAAGGTGTCAGTTGTTGACGTTTGAATCTTGTTGTCTTGGAAACAAGCTTTTTCTTGTCACTGAATATACTCATAAAAATAATGGCTGAAAAAAGGTAATCACATCCCCATTTGTCAAAAAAATACATTTTTACAGGACTTTGTATCAAGAACTGCTACTTAAGTTAGATTTTGACGTTCTGGTGGAGTGTAGGCACCAAAGTAACTTTTTAAAATCATCTATATTGTAACTCAGTTTAGAGCCAGGAATGTGATTATGCAGAGGGCATATCCATACTTCAACATTTTGAGTAATTAATTTTGCATCTTAGAGTTTCATAGAGCCGAAGAAGCATATACCAAGAGCCTCTTAAAGGAGCTGCCATCTTTTCTGCCTCTTAAAATGGGGGAAGCAGGCAGTCCTACAGACACACAAAAAAGCTCAAAGCAAAGGTACAAAATGCAATTGTGTTGTGCTGCACTGTGTTGTGCTGTGAGTGGCCAACCTGCATTCAGAACATTGCTGGACACTCAGGAGATACCTTAATCCTTCCTTTTCCAAACAGAGAAGTTTTGTTCTTCTACAAGGCAGTGTCTCTCATACATCTAAAATTGGGAGAGAGCACACCAGTTATGACACCTGTTAGAAAGTAGGTGATGGCAGCAGGAACTACCAAGCTGCTATTCCAAGATAAAAGGCAGGGCCAGAATGGAAGGATTTAAATGGTTCTGGGAGACAAGGATTGCGGACTCAGTCTACCATGCTGGAGTGTTTTGTAGTGGCCACATTTTCACCCCTCCCATTTGAAGGGTTTCCTCATCAATGCCTCAAAATAACAAATGGAGGGAAACATGCATCATCATAACAGAGTATGTTATAATGCATAGATAGGTATGCACAAACAACTCATAAAAATAATAACCATCATTTAAAGAAAAAACAGTGCGTAACATAGTGGTGAATTTTATACCTCAGTGCTGACTCTGTGTTGTTGATCAAAAAAGGCAGAAGCCACTTCAGCACCAAAACTTGTAATGGGATAGGAAAAGTTATATACAGGCAGCAAGAGAAACAAAAACTTGCAGCCTGGATTAACACTAAACATAGATATTTCATAAACTCATGAAGTCATTAATAAATTGCTTAGATAGTACAGTGATTGACCTAACAATGGATTTTATTAATATTCATTGGCAGCGGATCTTTAGTACCATATTTTTTGCTCTATAAGATGCTCTGAGCCATAAGACACACATTAGGTTTAGTCTAGAGGCAAGAATATATACCAAAATATGACCAGGTATATACCAAAAGTGTATTTTCTCAGTAGGGTAATAATCCAAGACCTGAAGGTCATCCCAACTCCCCAGCTGAAGCTACCAGCCATATGTACAGGGCAAGTAATTGTATAGGAAGAGATGGATAATCACTTTAGTGACAATGGCAAAGACTTCAAGTTCTACTGCCAGGGAGAAGATAATAGTAAAGACCTCTTGCATTTTTACCATGAAAATCATATGGATGGCTAAATTAACTTAGCTAAAACTTCCTAAGACTGCATTTAGTTGCCAAACAGACTTTTCACTTAAGCTTCCAAACATGCTTTGAAAGAGACATGTCTTGTTTGAGATCCAGAATGTAGTGGGTCTTAAGTGTGAATCCTTTGCATAAGATAAAGAGGACATGCTGCTGCAGATGTATAAAATGGCCAAATTCTGGTTTACATTCATATATTGGAAAAGATATTTTAGCTAGACATTTACTATCATTTCTAAGTGAAGTTAATTGATTTCTGAAAACTGCATAACATGCCATTGGCTCATTCTGTTTCTTTTTCTTTCTTTTCCCTACCTCTTGCCAATAAACACCTATGGGACAAACCATTAAAAAAAATCTTTGCATTGCCAAGTTTTATTGAGAACCATTTAGCTGAATAGAGCAAGCCTGTGGGATAAGTGAGGAAATTAAAATCCTAAATTACTACTGCTGGGACTGGCTATAATAGATCAACTGTGAATATCCTACTAGGAGGATTTAGAGATTTGTTCTTTTGCATAGCAGCACATCATGACCCTGTAAAGTCTCATAAGCTTTTCATAAAATGTAAAAGGTGAGATTATTGTGTGAAGGGATGTTCAATTTTTACCATAAAGTTTGTGCAACTATTCATTTTATCTATCTCTGTATCAATTATATCAGCAATTTTAGAAGATACTGTGTGTATCTTAAAACTCAGAGTTGGAACCTATAGTCCTTCAGATGTCATTGTACTGTGGCTCACATCATTCTTGTCTGTCAATCATGCTATTTTGAACTGATGGGAGCAAGAGTTCAAGGGTCTCTGCACCTTGGTATAACTTAAAAAGGATAAGGTTGAAATACAAATTAGCTGACTTACCACTAGTATATAGCCAAGAGTGCATATATTTGCTTGTTTCCTAAGAAAGCCAGCTTGCAGTAATTAAAGCACCAGCTAGAAACAGGGGATTGACAGTCCTAGTACTTACTGTCTTCAGCACCAAGGCAGCTAGACGACCTTGAGCCAATCTCTCTCAGCCCTAGGAAGGAGGAAATAGCAAGTCAATTCTTAAATCTTGCCAAGAAAACTGCAGGGACTTCTCCAATGAATTGCCATAAATTAACAATGAACCAGAAACACAAGCAGGTTAGTGCTAGAGATAGAGATATGTATTCATATAGTCTAAAAAGCTAACACTTTGGCATTAAAATATTTTTCCAATAAAATGTTCAAGTTTAAAAAAAAAAAAAGAAACTTTATTGGACAAGACTTTGCATGGACCTAAAGAGAGAATTCACAATTTCTGGCGGCCTTTAAATGACTGTTATGAGACATGACTAACTGCAATTGTTGGGAAATTCCAGTCTTTTTCACAAAGGGTAAGAGGGGAAAAATTCCAGGCAGAGCAGCAACTGAGAAGGAAGAGGACAAGGATGAAGACTGGCAGTAGAGGGCAAAAGGCAGGAAGAGAAGGTGCCAGTGTTTATTTAATGGGGGGAAATTTCATATTAACACATGACTGGATATATTTATTATTAAAGTTGTTTGCCACCCATCTCACAACTCTGGGCATCTTACAATGTTATAAACAAACAATACAACAACATGAATACAATAAGAATAAAACTCTATAAAAATACAAATTAACAGCTATAACTAACAGATGGGGAGGGAGGGAATAGGATAAGTGGGGGGAGATCACCTATCAGTTACGTCCATGATGAAGCTCCCCCATTGGAGTCCCCGGCCAACTGGCAGAGCCAGGTTTTTAAGCTCTTGTGGAAGGTCAGGAGGGCAGGATTGGATTAACCTGGATTAAAACAGAAGCTTCACTTCCAAGCCATGAAGATTCTGGATAGTGAGTAAAAACCTATTTGCCGTGGGAGAGGCATTTTTATCATTTGCAAGGGCCTAGAATAAATTGTTTTATTCCCTTGCATAGGCAAGAACTTGCCTGGCAGCCTGGCAGTATATCATCAAAGACACAACAGTACTGACAGCCCTCATCAAGTTGAACACTTCAGATATACAGAAGTAACCCTTTAAACTTAATCTCTTATTTTTGAGTAGGCCCACAAAAATGTGGATGGTAAAATCTGCTTAAGATCCTCTTTTAAAATCTAAGAAGCCAAGATATTATAAACACGAGATATATTCCAGATTCTGTTCCTCCCCTTCTTTTTTACTGAACTGAAAGAGAACCAAAGAAAACTCACATTTTAATGTGCATTTATTTACTGGAAGGGTGCCATTCAGCTGTGCTCATAGCCAGCAGTATCAATAGCTCTTTAATTTTTTAGTGAAATTATGAAGGAGAGGGACAATTATTTTTCCGATTTGTACCTCATAAATCTGAATCAAACAGATAATCAATAATAGGAATGCCAGCTAATTTGTGAATAAAGTTTATGAAGGTGAAGCTGAATTTTTAACTGCCATGCATTAGTGCAGGTACGATAGCTTTAAATCATGGAGATCATGATAGTCATGTTTCAAGCATCTGGAAATAGTTATGAGAAAAGGGACTATAAATGAAGGAAGTAACTGATTCTCCCATACTCTGCCTCTAATGGAGGGTTGGTAATTTTTTTACTTGTGGTGCTAAAAGTGGTCCAGGAATTAGCAATAACAATAGCACTTATATGTTGCCCCATAGGGCTTTACAGCACTCTCTAAGCAGTTTACAGAGTCAATATATTGCCCCCAACAATCTGGGTCCTAATTTTACCAATCTCGGAAGGTTGAGTCAACCTTGAGCCTATCAGGATCAAACTCCAGGCTGTGGACAAAGTTAGCCTGCAATGCTGCATTCTGATCACTGCAACCATTGGGGCTTTTAATTCATGTTTCCTAACATTTTTTAAATCTAGAATATTTGGTCTGTGAAATATAAGAATTTTATAATACATCACCTATATTATACCACTATTGCATGAACTTAGGGTGATATTACAGGGCTTAGTTCCTTCTCAAATGACTATTGGCTTTTGTTTAACAAGATCTTGGAATATGACCTGTTTTAGATAAGCGAGCAGAAATACCTATCTTATGCTCTCTGGGATCAAATAGTAAGTTGTGTTGATCTACAGTAGGAAAGGTAGAAAATTAGTACCTTTTCTGACTAACTATTTTTAAGTAAGCCACCCAGAGTAGTTAAGAGTGACTTGGGCAGCCATGCAATTTTTCTTAATAAAAAGCTACACTTTAATAAGCTACAGTTGATTTCCTCAGATGCATAGGGAGCTATACCTCCTTCAAGTATGTGCCTTTTAATAAAATGGGTTAGTCAGAAAAAGTAACAATCACATAGTATCTGTGGCAAAGAGAACTTTGACCGCTGAGTCAGCTGCACCTTTACCTTGAAGAGAAATGCTTAGCAATGATGATACATGAAGTACTAACTTCAGGGTTGATCATTGGAAGGTGCACTTCCCGGGGTAATAAGTAGCTCCTTTCAGAGAGGCATATCTATTCTGTCTTGAAACAACTGATTTGATTTGTATTCCACCAAGACATGTCAGCTTTTAGTGACCATGTAGATTGACTTTCTCCAGAACGACCTATCCCCAACCAGGCCTTTAAGTCTTCCAAAAACTCACCCATCATAGATCTAATTAAGTCCATCAGCTTTAATATTAATCATCCTCTTCTCTTTCCTTCTACTTTTTCCAGTATTGTGTACTTCTCAATGAAGCTGAGTCTTCATATAATGTGCCCAATGTGTGAGATTTTGATCCTGACCATTTCTACCTTGAGTGAGAACAGTGGATTGATTTGTTCTATGATCTATTTGATGTTCTTGACTATCCATGATATGCTGAGAAGTCTTTTTCTTAACATGAAAGTTCAACAGCACAAATACAATCCTGCTACTTCAAAGTCCAAATTTCACTTCTATATATTACCATGCCTGCAGGTTTTTGTAGGTTCAGTCATGTCAGAGCATCTGAATATCTTTTCCAAGGCTTACATTGCTTCTCTAACCAAGTGGCAATCTGTAGAGTATTTCTTGACTGTACTGTCAAATCCTAAAAGCACAAATTATTTACTATTTCAGTATCTCGTCAGTTCTAAGGCTGGCTCTCTTAGAATGTAATCATTAGTTTCCTTCTCTATATTTAATCTACTTTTTTCAGTTTTCCTTGATTTTCATTACTAGAGCTTCCAGATTATTTGCTCTTTCAGTTCTCAGAGAAATATAATCAGCACAACACTGATGATGTATTGATGCCTGCAAAGACTTATTGATTTTATTTTCTAATTGATTGCCTTGTACCCAAGTCCTGCCTATGCTACATCCTTGCTGACTTTGAAAGTAACACTATCCCTTCTTTGTTTTTCATATCCTGAGTTGTAAACAGTATGATCTTCTCACTGAAACAGTCCAGTTCCAAAACATTTTAATTTGCTGTTGCCTAGGTGTTGATGTGTTGATTATTCCATCTATCACTCTGTTGAGCTTTCCCATGTTCATGTTTTGTATAATATGTTCCATTGTTTCCACTGTAATTCTGTCTTCACAGCTTTGGATTTTCTTTATCTGCTTGCAACAACAGCCAGTTATTTCAAAGACTTATAACCATATTATAAATCCATTAATACTCCAAAAAAAAAAACACACACACAACAACACTCCACTCTATTCCAGTAGCATTTTGAGTGCCTTCTGACCCAAATAGTCCATCATCTGCCACTATATTATTGTTATGCTTATATTGTATTTCCATGTGGTTTTCTTTGTAAAATACAGGAGTGGATTACCCTTGCTGAAATGAGGCCTTTCCCATCATCCTTAAAGCAATCATTCACTTTATGCCCAATATAGGTGCTTGCTTGTGTAAATTAGGCAATGGGAATGTCCTTTAAACCTTGGATATTCCTACTGATAGTCTTGGCATACACTACTAGAGTTCTTTGCTCATCCCTCCCAGGAGGACACACTACAGTATGCCCTGCCATGAGGAGTCAGCAAAGCAGGACTTGAAGGGAATAGGTTGCTATATACTTTCTAAGCCCAATACAAGATTTTCACTTTAACATACAAAACCTAATATATACTTTTATCCCACCCCTCAATTTTCCAGCAGACATCTTTGCAAACCCTATCATTGTTAGCTCTACCATAAAGAATTAACTTCTTTTGTGAGATTAATTGCTGCTGGAATTGAGGCAGACTCTCCCTGGTGTATTTAGGATAGATACACACATACCCAAACACACACATGCACATATATTTATCTACTCAAACCTTTTGATAATTCTGGTTTGCGATTTATATCTGTTATGGTGTTCCTTTAATAACTATTTATATTACACCTTTATAATCTTCCCAGAACATTGCACTCTCAACATCTTATTTCTATCCTTTTCTTTCTTCAGTGTTCCCTTTTATGATCTCTTTTTTTATCCCTGCTATCTTTGATATCCATGACTATTTTTCTTTTCCATTTGCAAAAAGCCATTTTTATACTTGCTTGTTACAAATTGCATCATTATTTTAAAAAATCAGAATACTTTATAAACAATTGTTTGTAGCAAGGAAGCAAGAGAAAATGTCAGACATTAAAGGAAGCAGTAGGACAGAAAAATTAGCCCATCTTACTAGTAGTTTGACCAAAATCAGAGTCTGGAGGCAGGGGGTTAAGCTCCTTAAACATCATTGGATTGGGTTATAAAACTGGCAGTCATATGCAGTGTGGTCTTTATTATCCATAATTAGAAAGAAATCCTCTCAGATTAGTGCATGGCTCCTGCAGGAGTAAAAGTCCAAAAGAATTTAAAACACTTGGCACTTGGCCTATGTTGCCTACCATGGTGAGTTAATTGCTAGTTAATAAAATTATTTAGAAATAATAAAGAGATATATTCTTAGAGATGTAGGTTAATATGTGGCCTTTTTCCAAAATGCTGTGCTATAGGTACTTAAGAAAAAGAACTTCCAGCTGACATTGCAGCACTGCTGGACGTGAGGAGCAGGTCTCTGTTCTCCTGCGCCAAGTTCTCCATCTTGGAAGGCTCCAAAAGGAGCTAAAGCCACCCTGTAGGGGTGCTGAAAAGAGGGGTGCCCTGAAGTTTGTGGAGAGCAGCAACTCTCCTACTGGGCTCAGGGCTTCTTCCCTCTCCCTCAACAAGGAGAAGAGGCAGCCATCATGGCAGTGGTGGATTAAAGCTCACTGGTGTCCTAAGCTCTGACAAATCTTGGTGCCCCCCTCCGTTGTACATACAATATTTTTTACAAATCTTCATTGGTTTTTTTTTCTTTCTCAACTTTGTGGTGCCCCCTTTGGGCTGATGCCCTAAGCACATGCTTAGTTTGCTTAATGATTAATACACCACTGCATCATGGTTGCCATGAAGCCAGGACAGCCAAGGCAACAAAGAATTGTGCAGGAGCAGTGCAGATGAACAATGATTAGTGCTGGGTGAGAAAATTCCTTTGTATTTAG